>OX439131.1:18762036-19122036 GCA_949318235.1 Ecdyonurus torrentis
CACAACTTGTGACTTAACATAATTGACATTGCAGGATAAGGAATCCCCCCAATCCCCCAATATAATAACCCAGGTCCGCTTCTGCAGCATAATTATATTTTTGTTAAAAATATTGCTAGAAAAATATATTATCCTTTCATTTATAATAAATATGTACAGTATGTACATACATATAAAATAAACATGAAAAAAATAAACATTAAGTTACGTAAATATGGATTTAATTTCGGGTATGAATTACAACAAATTTGCTTAAAATTCACTTTATTTTATGTAAATCATATTCTGATTAGAAAACAAAAACAAAAAACTTTAATTTTTTTACAGTGAACTGTTCAAATAAAAAAGGATAGACTGAAAAAAAAATGAATTTTTTATGAATAATAATTTAAAATTCTTGAATAAATTTATATTCAAATGAAAAAAAAAATCATGTTTCCCTTTCAATTTAATTTGACAAATTGAAAAAAAAAAAAAAAAAAAAAAAATCTCGTTTTTTTGTTAAAAATTATAATATATTATATATATATTAGATAAAAAATGTATGATATATATATATATATATATATATATATATATATATATATATATATATATATATATATATATATATATAAACGAGTAAAAAAAGGAAAAAGAAAAAAGTGGAAGATGGGTTGTTAAAAACAGCTTTGTGTTAAATTATGTTGAAGTGAGGCCGCCGCCAGGAGATTTAGCTCTCTCTCTCTCTCTCTCTCTCTCTCTCTCTCTCTCTCTCGTCTTGTTGACGTGAAAACCAGCACTATGGCTCATTATTCTCCACTGCTCAGAGTAATAACTCCTAAGTCATTAATTCGAGACCTACTGAAAAAAATATATATATTCATAATTTAACGTTTCCGTACAAACATATAAAGCACCCTCTTCTTTCTCTCTTTGGTAAATATCTGCGTATGAAATATTTATTACATTGCGTCAATACCATTTTTATCTTCTACTATATTTATCCACACACACACACACACACACATACAGACACAGGAAGAAAAAAGAAGAAAGAGAAAAATAAAAAAGAGAGAAGAAGCCCTTTATTTCTCTCTCTCTCTCTCTCTCTCTCTCTCTCTCTCTCTCTCTCTCTCTCTCTCTCTCTCTCTCTCTCTCTCTCTCTCTCATGAATAAGATACACGATGACAAAATATAAAATAATAAATAATTTGCCTTTTTAATATGTTTTCTCTTTCATTTATTTTTCTTTAAATATTATATATAATTCTCTTTTTGTTATGTTTTGTTATTTTTTATTATTATTATTATTATTATTATTATTTCATTTCATGGAAGACAGGGTATTATTTAATGGACATCCATAAAAGTCTTTTTTTCCATTTGAAAGTTAAGAAGCTTACTATTTTAAAATATCTAATTTTAGTTTATTAAGTATGAAACCTATCAACAAAAAATTATTAATTTTATAATATACTTACATTATACACACAGACATATAATATACGCACATATATATGTAAGTAAGTACTGTATATTTGATATACGTTATTGTATGTTCTTTTATATTAATGCTTCAAGTTAATTAAACATTGTTTAATTTGGAGAGAAAATTGTTAGAGTGAAAATGTTATTTTTAGAGTACAAGTTTGGTAAAGGTTTACCAAAATTTCTACCTTTTCTCTGCCATATATGTATATATCTTGTTTAAATTTTCTCTCTCTCTATCTCATTTGCTAGCAATACCAAGAGATACTATACGTGATATGAATTGGATATGTAATAGTTGATATTATAATATGTTTGATGTAACTACAGTATAGAAATGGTCCACTTAAATATATATATATTTATAAGATAACGTATTATTCTAAAGAAATATAAGATACGTTCGTTTTCCTTTTTAGGCCAAAATATTCTCTATGATAGTTTCTGTTATGTTTCCTGCTCTAACTCTATGATCTCAAATGTTAGTACTTAACTTGGTTGAAAGCATATACGCTCCCAGGTATATATATATATATATATATATTTGTATAGGTAGGTAGGGTCATTAGTAAAGTCTAGTCTCTCTCTCTATCTCTCCCTCTCTCTCTCTCAAACGCTTAAACTTCTCATTCAACGTTTGCGAAAAAAAAAGAAAAAAAAAGTAAAGCATGGTAGTGACAAGGAAAAAAAGTAGAGGGTAGTTTCAAATGGATATAATTAGGGGAAGTACCTAGATAGTGGTAAAACATTAGTGTGCTAATAATAATTAAAAAAAATAGGGAGAGATAATTTCACAGAGATGGAAGAGAAACAGGATACGAGAGAGAGAGAGAGAGAGAGAGAGAGAGAGAGAGAGAGAGAGAGAGAGAGAGAGAGAGTAGACAACGACTTTAAATTGTACTGAACATGTTTACTAAAGATGAAAAAAAAACATTAAAAAAAGTATTTTTGAACTTACAAAAATACATATTTACATAAAAAAACTACTTGACAAAATGGAATGTAAATATCATATTTTATTTTATTATTTACTTTCTTTCATTATTTTAAACTCAATTGTTCCAAAAAAAATTGTAAAGTAGATTGAGGATTGTAATACATAAATTTAATTTTATGTCATGTAAGTTCTTTTTAACCCATCATTTTTCTTTTTGGAAAAAAAAAAGATGCTACTATAAGTAGTAATAATGGAATAAAAAGGATTTCTTATATATAAAAATGCAGTAATAAAATTTTTATGGGTTCAGTAAATTTAATTTTGAAAAAAAAAAAAAAAAAAAAAAAAAAAAAAAGTAAGTATAAGTAAGATTAATTTCACATAGAATACGTATTATATACTATATATTTTTTAGTTTTAAATACACAAAAGGTTAGAAAGTAGGAGAAAAGAACACTATATAAAATTTTAATGTATTTTTCTCACCTTTTATATATATTAAGAAGAAATAAAAGTCTAGTTATTAATCATAAATACTATTCAAACAAGAAGAATAAGTTTATATAATTTAAACATTCTTATCTTATGGAAGAGACGTAATTTCTTAACATGTAAACAGAGACAAAAGACATGACGCTTGGGCTGGGGGTGTACAAATTTTTTTGTTTTTATCCATATCTCTCTCTCTCTCTCTCTCTCTCTCCACTCTTCATGTATATATATATATATATATATACACTTACACACACACACACCACAGTATTAATTTTGTATACAAGTTTTAAAACTTTAATTTGATATATAAAAACAGTCATGACACATAACGTAACTTGTCTTTTTTCAGCTTCTTTCTCTTTACCTTTTTTCTTATTATTACTTTAACTTTTATTAGTATACATTTTCTTTTAAGACGTCATAAAATAAGATTTTTTTTTTTTTTTTTTTTTTTTGGTATCACATTTAGCATATATGTAAAAATATTCTATACACATGTTTGAATATTACCTTATTTCATTTTAAATTACACAACTTAACGTATTCCATATTGTTATATACATAATATATATATTTTTTTAAAGAATTTTGATACTAAAACATAACCAGTTATTACTTTATATAACTTTTTTTTCCCCATTTTTATAAAAGATTTTTTTTCCCTTCAAGTAAAAATACTCTTCTAGAAGTACTATTATAAAAATGTGTGTATGGTCGATTATTGAGTCTTATTTCTTTATTCTTCCAGTTTCCTTCCTTCCTATATTTATGCTTCTCATGTTTAGTAGTACTTGCCTCTTTGTTACCCACTTTTGTAAACTCTTTTCTTCTTTTCTCTCTTTTCAAAACATTTCCTTTTTTTTATATAACCATAATCATTTTAAAATATTATATTTATATATTTAAGAAAAACACGTTTTAAAAGCATTTATTTAATATATTTGTATATGATAGAATACATACATCACTTAAAAACAAATTACATTATACATTTTTGCTTGTTTTATTTAAATTATTAATTTTTATGTTGTTAAAAAGTTCTATAAGTTTTTATTATTATTTAAACCTTCTTTTTTTATACTTTTATAATTTTTGTGTTGTATTTTTTTATTCTTAAATTATAATGAGGTGCTACTTCTTATAATTCTCTTTAAAAACTTATTAAGCTTTGTTATATACATAATAAAGAGAATATTTTTATTAAAGGTGTACAACAAAAATAAATTAAAGATTAAAAAAATATATATTATAATAAATAATATAAGCCAATGTTACATAGATTAGAACATTATTAAATATATATTTTAAAGTTTTAGCACTTTTTCCTTTTCATCCTTGCTTATGTTTTGAAAACATAAAATATTTTATGCTAAAGGGGGTGTTAAGTGTAACTTGATCATCCGACTAAAAAAATGTTTCCAGCCATTAAAGTTAAAACAGTAAATTTTTGTTTTAAACTAAGCTAATGATATAGTTTTTTTTTTTCATCAGAATAAAAGAATTTTTTTTTTACCTAATTGACTATTGAATTTTTTTAAATTGCCTTTTAAAAAAAATTAATTTCATTTTATGCTTAAAAAGTATAATATTACTCATTATTCATTCAAATAATTATAAATTTTATTAGGTGTAAATGACTTGATTTAGAATTGCGAGTTAGTATCGTAATTTCCTTTTTGCTTCATTATACTGTATATATATATATATATATATATATATATATATATATATATATATATATATATATATATATATGTGTGTGTACCATTAAATATTATTAATATTATTATTACTAAGGTATTAATTATTATTATTAACATTAGAATGTTAGTAAATACTATAATGTATAATATACAAATGATATACATTACCTTAAAACATTATTTAATGATATTTAATTTTCCACTTGAATATTTTAGGGTTCCTAATTAAATAATGTTGTTTTAAACTATAGATTTAAAGATATGCTTCTTTATTATTCAATTAATTTTAAATTTATGAGAAAGTAAATCATTCACAATATTTGATTTACTTGCATGTTAAATTAAATGAAATAAATTGTTTTTACTCTAGAAAAATATACACTTTTTGAAAAGTTGAGGTTTAAGCCTGACTGAATATCTGGTCCACTCTTATATCTAACTCCTACGTAATTTCTACGTAAACCCCTACCTTATACCCACGTGACCTCCACGCGCTAAACACCCACTTTACACTTACTGTTGGATCTTAAAAATGTGTTCCTTGTAATTTTATTTATGTAAAGGCTTAATTTAAATTTTTTTAATTACTTACTTTTTCGACACGGATTTATTTTTTTGTTGCACCATTCTTATATATATATATATATATATATATATATATATATATATATATATATATATATATATATATATATATATATATATATATATATATATATATATATATATATATATATATATATATATATATATATACCTGATCATTAAATTTTCATAGCACTTTAAAATTTATAAGTTATTTATTAAAAAGTTTTAGCTTGAAAACAAAACATAAGGTTTAAGTTTATACATGTAATTTTATAGTACACGAGTAAATTTATATCAGTTTCAGTTTTGAATTTTTAAGTACCTGACCTGTATGATATTTCAATAATTCTATATTATTTTGTTATACAGTAAAAAAATAATAATATGTAAATTTATAATCTTACAATATTATCTAAATAATAGAGTACCGAAATTGCACACCTTTTTCTTTTATATAATATTGCTGCAAAATAAAAAAACAACATTAGGAATATGAAAATAGCTTTTTTACTTTTTTTTTTCTTTGCACTTTTTTCTTCTACTTTTTGTTATTTTTCAGCATGAAAAAAAATTACAAGATTGTATTGAGAACATTGGATATATAAAAAATATGACTATAGATAAGATAAAAGTGTGTATATTTCCATAATATGTAAAACAAAATACCATTCTTGTGTACAAAAAAAAAAATCATATGTATGTGTTGCTTTCAAAATATGATGTCTTCAAAGTAATATATATATATATAAAAATGTTTTTGCAAAGAAAATTTTTTATGTAACTTTTTGTTTAGATATGTGATTGTATAAACATGATGTTTGGTAATACGTTCTGATATTATCGTGAAAAGTACACTTGTTGTTGTTACTTTTTTTTTATTCTGGCAAATATATACAAAATGAAAGTCAAAATATTACACAAGTTTTGATCTCAATGATAATAAATATTTTTATTGTTTTTTTGACCAATAAACAGTTTTATATCTTTAACTTTTGAAAGAATAATGATTGCTGTATAATATATACTCCATAAACAACAGGGATCCCTGTTATATGATTTTGTTCCCCTCCTAAAATACGAATCTATAACAGACTTTAGGTTTTTACTTCTAAATTTTAACTTCAATTTATTATAAAGTATTGTTTTTACAATAAATATATTACATTACTATTATAGGTGCAAATATTACAAATATATTTGTATTGATAAGTTCATAATGTCATTTTGTTTCAGATTACAACCACTTTTCTTAATGTTTCGGGTTGAGAGATTCGTTCGTATGTCAAGGTAAGATTGATTTTGTTTCTCATCATCAAAGCTAAAGGTATAGAAATAATAAATATTGTTACATCAAAGATATCGTATTCACGGGTTTTGATAAAGAGAGGTTCAGTATTATTTACAATGTATATCGTGTTTGAAGTTAATCGAAATAGCATAGTTCAAATACACGGAAGAATCTCACAAATAAATTATGTTGTATACAGAATAGTTGCAAGCTTCTACACGTATGTACCTTTTCTTCAGAAAAGCTGCGTTTCATTAAAACGTTCACAGAATGACACTTTTTATTTTATTTTAGTTTTTTTTTTTAATTTGAAATAAACATTATTATTATTTTTTTTAATGAAACTCTTTTTTGTTTTTACAAATAAATAACTTAAAGTACTATACTTCACATATTGTTAGAAGTATTGACTGACTTCCTATGTTGAATACGAGTGAACTCATTGAAACGTAGCTTTATAATCTTCTTTCCGTGTATATAAGCATTTTAACGGTTTATAATTTGTAGCTCATGTAAAGAATTTGATGATTAAATTCTTGGTAGTAGGTATTTGTATCAAACTTCATAATTTGAAAATATGTAAAGAAAAAATTATTTGCCTAAAACGTGCTACGTGCACATTTCAATACAATTTTAATAATTTTATAAATAAGTTGAAAAAACAAAACAATAATTATAATAATTTATATTATTAAGAGGCCAAAAAGGGTACATACTCACTTACATGGTCCTCTGACTTCTTATGTACCAATAATCACTTGTCAAATACTCTACTAAAAATATAAATAATATAATATAAAATGAAATTACCAAATATTTCATTATTAATTTTCTATATAATAGTATACATGACAATAATACGAAAAAAAAAAAAAAAAAAAAAAAAAAAAAACTAAAATAAACCTTTTAAAGTAAGCCCTTTAAAATATTCCACGAACAATGGTAGCTTTATATTATTAAACATTGTTTTTTAATATAAATTGCACTGCAGTAAAACATAAAAATACAATAATTAATAATAAAAAATAAATCATTATACATGACTAGATAATTGATAATAAAATAACAAATTAAAAAACATTATTTACAGTTGCTATGATATTGTATGTATATGAGTGATTAATTTGCAATTTATTTGCATGACATATATATGACATTATCAAAATGTCATATTGAATGATTTAACAATAATTTTTCACTCTTTTTAATTACATTCAATAGTGTTCTCAAAACATATAAATATTTTGTTATATATATAAAAGTTGTTTTTATATTATTTATTCATATTTTATTTATATTTTTTCTTTAACTTAAAAAAAAAAAAAGTTTATACCTGAAAAAAAAAAAAATTATTCTTAAAATATGAGTTCTATAGCGGGAGAGTAAAGAGAATGAGAAATAAAGCGAGAGAGAGAGAGATCGTGAATGATATAATTTATAATAGTACTGGTTTAATATCCCCCTTCTCCCCACCCCCTTTTTCAATTCAATCTCCCCAAAATATCAAAATGCTCGCGTGTTTTTTACAATATTGTAAAACTTAAAATGGCGAATAAAAAAGTTAAGAATTGAGTAGACTTTTGCGTGTTTAAAAATTTAGTTACATTATTTTTTTTTATACATTTAAATTTTTTTTTTTTAGAAAAAGTGAAAAAAATATGTTCAATAGATTGTAAGTACATATACATTCACCTGTAATATTATATAAAACTACGTAATAATAATCTTAAGTTTTAAATACTTTAGTGCAAAGTTGTTATCAAAAATGTCAATACTGCTTTTAATAAAACTTTTCTTTATCTCGGACTTTTACTACTTTTATAACATGTAATAAAGCGAGTACAAACATTTTGCATAATACATCAACACATGGTAATATTTTATGACTTTGCTATACGAGTATTGTGGATAACGAGAAAAAAATATATAAAGACATAAGTTAATTAGCATAAATATGGTTTATCAGTCTTAAGTACCAGTCACAATTAAATTTTGTACTTTATTATGTTGAATGTTATAGCATTTTCTGCATTTTAATGTTAAAATAATTAAGTTATATTTTAAATATATTTAAGTGATTTTAAAGCATTTTAGACTTTAAAATAAATCTTTTAAGCAATAATAAGGATTTTATTTAACAAAATGAATTTCCAATTGTAATTTTAAAGGCAAACTTTAAGAAATTTGGGATAAGATGTATTTTTTTTTTAGTACTTGCACTAACAATGTGGCGTAGATTCGTTATTATTTTTTTCCCCTTTTGTCTAAAATTATTTTGTCAATAAATATATTATATATATTTTTTATACATATTTTCGTATTGTGTTGGCAAATAAGTCATAGTAAAAGATTATTTATATTTTATTATAGCAGTTTTTTTTCTGTGTGTCAAATAAGTTATGTCCAGTAAGCGAGATGTGATGCGCTGTTTTTACGCTACCCCAAATGGTTTAATTTTGTTGCATATTGTAATGTTTTGTCTTTTTATTGTAATACCATTGGCTCAATTTATGGCCAAGGTTCATGTAATATGACTGAAATAGCCCTGTATGCGCCTTAATAAAAGATTATTATTATTAAAACCTAATTACTCGGATGAATATTTGTATTTCAAGAGAAATTTGACTAAATAAAAAAATTAATGGCTTGTAATGGAGATTGCATTTTAATCAAATTTATTACACTATGTGAATATGAATGAATATTATTTTATCACCACAGTAAATTTAGTGCGTAATACCATTTTAAATATCGCATTATAATAATTTACATATTTTTATTAGCGCAAAATCAGGTAAAATATTGAATTGATTTGCTGTTGAGGTATCATATGCTTCTATATAAAAATGATATTAATTCCAATTAATTAAAAGAAACTTGTAATATTTTTTTCATGGTTTACCTTACTCTTACTTTTATATTTAAGAAAATTAGTTATTAATGTTGCGTAAAAAAATACAGTATACTAAATGAATAAAAATGAGAACGGTAACTTTTATTTTATTATAATTTATTTTTATAACTTTCTTCCGTAACTTGAAAAAAAAAATTATATAATATACATAAAAGTCTATAAAAATGTTTGCATGAGACAAAAATTTCTTTATCAGTCTTATATATTTTTATACATTATATATTATATACATAAAAAAAAGAAGGGAAAAGGGTAGGAGGGAATGCGGATTTATTATGAGGTTATAAAAGTGGCGAGCATTTTTTTTTACTTTTGCGTTCATATAAGTTAAAAAAAGTTGTTATGAAAAACTCTGAGATTGATGAAAACACATGCTACATGTTTTTCTTACTTACGGACAAGCTTGGGTTAAAAATTTTACCTCTAGAGTTTTTTTTTTTTTTTTTTTGCCCTAGAATTTGGCCCCACATGTCAGCTAAGTAATGGTCAAACTTTCCAGACTACTCTAATGTAGCTTGTACGTAAAATGTTACACTAATTTTGTTAATGAATAATATTTTAAAAGCTTTCTTAACTAAATTTTATAATTCATATGGAAAAAACGTATTGTTGTTGTAATATTATTATTTTAATTTTGTTGTTGCAATTCAAAACTTCTAGACAAGCTTAATACGTGGATATATGTGTATTTATGTAAATTTATGTTCAGAATAAGTTATGTATAATAATTACACCGTATGACGTAAGTACGAGCAAGCTATGTATAATAAATTGTTATTATTATTTTTTTTTCTTAATCCAGTTTCTTTTATATCAACTTAAAATTTTCTTACCATACGTAAAATTCCTACAATCCTCTTATAAAGTATTATAATTTTGAATACTTTTTATATGTGAAATTTTTCGATATATATTTTTTATTTATCGTATATAACACTTGAAAGTTCAACTAGTATGCGTAATTTAAATTTATCCTTTACTGGAGTAGTTTTCTTGAAAAAAAATAATAAAAAAAAAAATAAACGATGGTCTTCCAATGCTAAAGGATAGGAAATGAGAGATCTCCTTCCGCTTTCTTGCATGCAACTGATCTGATTAGTTACATATGTCACCACCGGGAATAAGCATTAAACATATTGTAGCTATTTTCTGTGTTACCTAATATGAAATACTGAGATAACAAAATTTTATTTAAGACACTGTTACGAAACCGACATTGTAAATATAATATTTACAATACTTTATATTATTTTATAGTCTTTGAAAAATGATGTAAATATAGTATAAAAATTTACATTATATAAGTTACTTGCAGATTTATTTTGATTTGATTTATTTACATTATCATTAAACAAAATTATATACAAAGAGGTTTATGTCGATTTATTTACATTTATATCAAAACTCTCAAGTATGTATATGTTAGAATTGTTTATAGTGCTATAATGTCTATGTTGATTTTAGTAGACCTTACTGTGCTTGTTTAATTAAGAAAACATAAACAATAAAATGTCACCGCATATATATATATATATATATATATATATATATATATATATATATATATATATATATATATATATATATATATATATATATATATATATATATATATATATATATATATATATATACAAAAGTATAAATGCGATCAATACAGAAGCATAATAAACCTAATACATTTCTAAACAAATAGAAATTTTAGCTTAAAATCAGATTTTAAGCTAGATAGTAAATAAAGGTGAAGATATAATAATATTATTGTACACTGTTCACGAATAAATCTGACCAAAGCTATAATCTCTTCAAATGTTATATGTATGGGGAAAACGTTAACGCAAGAAGGTCAGATTTATTTGAGACCAGTGTACATATTATACACACTGCTAAAATGTATAAGGACAAGGTATAATCAATTTCACGTCTGGTAAATTATTACTTATATTATTATTTACTTTAGTATATATATATATATATATATATATATATATATATATATATATATATAGTCAGGTATTGTCTCATGAGAGGGTTGTCATATAGATGTACACAAAATATCATCAAACTTAATTGTTTTGAGAATATTTTAGACCATACCTTAATTAATTTTCATTTATTATTACTATACAAAATTGTTTTAAATTGTCTATACTATATTATATATAGATACCTTTTTGGATGCGTTTGAAATAAATCTAAAAATAGTGATGGTTTGTTGTTATATTATTTTATATGGTATAGGATTTTAGTTTTTAAAAAATAGTAAAAATTAATGAGAAAAATATTCAATATTTTGAAGATACTAGAAATTATATTTTTTATAATATTTTTTGGAAATCTTTAATTTAATTCAAATCTTCAAATGTGGTTTCAAAAAAGTAAATAAGTAAGTAGTTATGCAAGTAATTTATATATTTGTACAATTGCAAGGAAAAGAAGCGCAACTGTAATATTTTTATTTTAATATCATTTTTTTGACTATAGTAATAAATATTTAAATATAAATTTCATATGAAAAGACTTTAAGAATACATTATTTTAAATAAATAATGCTTCAGTTTGATAAACAAAGAACTTTATATATAGTAAATATTTTATTTAACAAATTCACAAAGAAAAAAATACACACAATATTTAATTAAACTTATATAAAAATTAATTACTTGTATATTTGCTAATAACAATCAATTAAACTTTAAAAAAAAAACTACATCACTTTAATTAATTACTATTAAAGCCATAAAAAAATTCTATTGAAGAAGATTCAATATAATTAAAAGACTTTTATTGCTCTTATATAACGATCTAATAAAATGGATATTTTATATTATCTTTATAATAATATTATAATTATACAATAAAATTTATCTATTAATTTTTTTGATTTATAGTACAAAGTTTTATTTAATATTATTAAAGTTTAAAACATTTCTTATTAAAATATTGATGAGTAGCTATTGTATAGAACAAGCTGTAAGAAAGAGAGAGAGAGAGAGAGAGAGAGAGAGAGAGAGAGTACATAAAAGCTTTGTTATTAAGTAGTAATACGTAGCTACTTTATATTTTAATACGCGAGAAGTAAAGAAAAAGTAATCAATATCATTTAAGAGGATTGTTTTCAAGTAACCCAACTAACATAAGATGACATCATTCTCCTAATGGACTAACAGTTTTTTTTCTTTCTTAAATGATGGTGACATAATAATTTATTATAAAATTAATTTTAACAAATAATAAGATTTATCACTACTCAAGATATTCAAAGAAAATATTAAATAAGGTTGTCTTATACTTTTACTTACAAATTTCAACACTATTTGTAAGTTTTGTTACAGTAAATGATTTTATGTCACTGACTTTTAATTACATGTGAAATCAAGTAAAACATTTGTCATAACGTTTAATTGAATAAAAAAAAATGTACTTTTAATATGAATATCTCTTTTACTCTCAAGTTTTTGATTACAACATTTATTTTCAAATAAATACCCATGGACAAATCGTTTCGCATGAAATTTATTAATTATTTCACTGCTAAATTCATCTAATTTTTATTTTATTATCTAAACGAAAATGATAAAAAAATTAGCTTAAATTTATACCACATAAAAAATGTAAATTTATAAAAAGTGTTAATATTTTTTTCTTTACTGCAGAGATCTATATTTTTATCTTATAAATATACAACACTTAATTATACATGCAAAAATAATTTATATGAATTTTTTAGGTGTAAAAAAAAGTAATATTTTTTTTTAATATTTAAAATGATGTAAGAGAGAGAAGTGAATATAGAAATTTAAATTATAAGAGGAGAAAGAGAAGATAGAAGGGGAAATATTTGAGACGTCCACTTGAAAAGTCAACATGGCTTGCTTGGAGAAATCGTAGAAGGAGAGGGTAGCATCTGAATTGCAAATGTAAGCACGCAGGACGGTCCCGCAAATTCTTACTGTTTTTTTTTTTTTTAAACATAGAAAATTACTGAGTCTTTGTAGCCCTTGCAAGTCACACGCAAAACTTTTTTGTATCTTTTTTTTGTATCTTTTTTTTTTTTTTTTTTTTTTTTTTTTTTACTTTGGTATATATTTCTTTTAGTTTTAAAACATTTTTTATACATTTCTAGTATAATATACTATATACATATAGTATGTTAATATACTGAATAAAATAGTATATATATATATATATATATATATATATATATATACACATATTGTATTATATAAAAGTTTTAAGAAAATTTCCATATATGTATGTGTACTAACTTTCAAATTCATGTATGTATTGAGACTCTTCAAATAAATTTAAAAAATATATAATGTATAATATATATGAGTATGTATGTATCAAATTTTTAGATATTATTTTTTTGTTCATTCATTGCATTTCAGTTCAGTCAATGACCTTTACCCTTGACATTGTTTACGTCAACTGTATAGGAAAAAAAGTTCAAACATGATAAAAAACAACAACAAATAAATACAATTCATTCAAAGTAATGGAACAGAATTGGAATAGTAATTTAAAATATTATTTATTACGTTTTAGCCTGAAGCAGAGCAGAGTAATATAAAATATATTAAAAAAACAAGTAGTGTAGGCTGGAAATGTAATAAAATTGATAATGTTTCATAAACAATAAATTTCTTGTGTTTCTCTCTTAAATTTATATAGTAGGTGTATTGTATGACGTCATAGTTAATGCTATAGCGCACACCTACTATAAAATAACAGATTGTCGTTTGTGGCACAAAAATCTCCACATACATATATTATGAATAAAACCACGTATAATTATACTCTATAGTATGAATAAATAAAATAATGATAAGACTAAAAAATAATAATAAACGGGCTATATTTTTATGATAAATATCGTTAATTTTTAAAAATTGTACTTTTAAAACTGCAATGTATTGCTAAAATTGTATACTGTATATACGTATGTACACTTTTATGTAGATGGGTAGTTTAGTTCTAATTTAGCTTGTCTTTAAAACCTATAGTATGGTTTATTCGATTTATTTCTATATAATTTCATTTTTTTTTTATAAGGAAAAAAAAAAAAAAAAAAGGTAAGCCCACAATGTTTAGCAACGTATAATGTAAAATAATGTACGATTATTGTTTTTCTTTTCCTCCTTTTATTTTGTATGTGGGCTTTAATACACATCATTTTTTTTTGTATAAAAATAAGGCTTGTAAAATGTGAAATTAAAAACACGTTAACAAATCGCTACGTTGTATTATATAGCTATCGTCTTTCATCCTGCAGCTTATGCAACAATTGTGGTATATATGCTTAACCAGTTGCCTAAAGCAAAAGGGGCTCCCTTCTCTGAGGTAAATTGTCATAAAATTCAAGACTTAATAAGAAGCAAATTTCATTAAAAATATCATTAAAACTTGGCTCACCTGACCGCTCTAGTTGGCAAATAAAGTTATGATTAACGTTTTTCATACTTATTAAATTGTAATTAATTATTATAAAAATTATTTTTCATCATGACCTTTAACTTTTTTTTTTTTTTATTCATTTCTATTTTTGTAGCGTAAGCAAATATATAAAGTATTTAAAAAAGAGGGTAAACTTTAAAAGAAAAAATTCGATGTATGATGAATAAAACTCGTAAGTGAATTATCATAAAAGTAGATATGAAACTGGGCAGCGAAGCGCTAAAAAGCAACGCGCTGCGAGTATAAAGTAACCCTTCCTTTATACTCTCTCTCTCTCTCTCTCTCTCTCTCTCTCTCTCTCTCTCTCTCTCTCTCTCTCTCTCTCTCTCTCTCTCTCTCTCTCTCTCTCTCTCTCTCTCTCTCTCTATCCCCTCAGCACAGACACAGTGACCGCGTAGTCCACAACCAAAAAGCAATCTGCATTGCAAAATACACGCAAACACCCTACCCTGTATTAAAATTTTAAAGAAAAAAATAACATAAATAAATACCATACTTATTTTTTTTAAAAATATTTGAAAAGGAATGTTAAAAATAATAAAGTTTTTACAGTTTAAAATTGTATAATTAAATTTATAGATTAAAAATAACATTTTATTTAGAAATATATTACGAGAAGCGACTAAATGAGCAAGAAAAAGAATGAGAGTTAGAAATAAAATATTTGCTAAAAGATACATTTGTGGACACTGTCTAATAATTCACAAGATCAGGCAAAGAGTTGAAAAAAACCCATAGATTATTATCTTTTTTTCTTAACTATATAAAAAAAAATGTATTTTTACTGATTGAAAAAAAAAATACATAACATAGTTTTAAACTGTACCAAATTACTGTATAATAATGCTAGATTAAAAAAGAAAACTATAAACGTATCCATCATGATAAAATCTGTAAAATGGAGGAAAAATAAAATACAATTTTTATGTACGTACAATAATATAACAACATTGTACAAATAAGTATATATCTACCAAAGAAGAAAAAAAATTTTATTACAAAATGCAATAAAAAAAATATTGAAATTGCATGTAAAGCAGCTTTCAGTTGTGTCATAAAAGTCATAAAACAACATTACTCAAGTTACGCAAATCTCAAGAGTGATAAAAATAAAATAAAATGCAAAAATCTTACTAAAGCCATGTCATAAGTAGACAAAGAATAATATTAAAATAACAAGAGTATTCTTATTACTATCATATTCTTTGCCAGGTGACATAAATATGGGTCTAGAAAAATCTACTTCTCATTACCATGAACATCTAGCGGAAAATTGAATTTGTTCTTTTAATATTTAAACGTATTATCATTACCATAATTCTCTCTCTCTCTCTCTCTCTCTCTCTCTCTCTCTCTCTCTCTCTCTCTCTCTCTCTCTCTCTCTCTCTCTCTCTCTACATATTTTAACTTTCTTTTCCTAGAAAATAATTTTAAAAAATGCATTTTTATGTTTTATCTGCATATTTTATACGTACACAGTATAATGTCATATAAATCAAATTAATGCTTTGTATATTTCACACGCACAAAAAGTAACTATAATTCTTATTATATATAGTTCCTTTTTTTTTTTTTTTTTTTTTTTTTTGTTATATATAGTTGAAATTTTTGCTATAAAATGGACAAATGGTGCATTAACACATAAATTTAAAGTACTTTTTTATGTTAGATTTTTTTTTTCATGTTTATGATATTGTGATTTATGAAATATGAATTTAAATTTTATTAAAATTATAATTTATTTTTAATGTCAATTTTTACAAAACTTGGAAATTTTTACTTTGATGTGTAACAAGAATAGTTCGTAAGAAAAATCAATTGGCTAAATTTTATAAAAAGTTATGTAAAAAAAAGAAAGAAACGTAAACAATAAATTAGAAACAATATAAATTTTTATAATCATCAATTTAATTTCAAGTTATTATTGAATATTCTATATAATTATGAAAAAAATTATATTTCATGCATTATTTTATTCTATTTGAAAAATCACAATATTGCAATTGTATTGAGTACCTTCTTGAAACTTTACTGACTTTAGAAACTATTGAAATTCCCTCAACGTATAACTTTCAAACTATTTGTTTTAAAACACAAATACTAAAGTAAAATTAATTTCAAACTAATGACAATTTCTAAACTCTTGCACTTGTCAACTAAAAATAATAAGAAATTACTTTTTTGTTTTTTTAAATATAAAATAATGTGTATGTAAAGTTTAGATATGTAATAGGTAAGTAAGATTTAGTATATTGAATAGTTTATGAGCATCAATAACGCAGATAGTAGATCTGAATAGGTAATGTATTTATAATGTATGAATGTACATTGTGTGTGTGTGTGTGTGTGTGTGTGTGTGTGTGTGTGTGTGTGTGTGTGTGTGTGTGTGTGTGTGTGTGTGTGTGTGTGTGTGTGTGTGTGTGTGTGTGTGTGAGAGAGAGAGAGAGAGAGAGAGAGAGAGAGAGAGGTCTAGACATGAAACTTAGGGGGTGAAAACTAATTAGATATTTATCTTGTTTCAATCTGATCTATCAATCATTCTATGAGCAATTAAAACAAGACTTACAAAGTAAATATGATACTCTATGTAAACATAATTACTTTTAGAAAATTCAAACTATTTTAGCAAAATTAGTAATTTAATTTATTTGTAGTTCTGTTTAAGGTTGAAAATTATTACTTGTTGACAATATAAGTTATAACAAAGAAAACTAAGTATAATAATTTTTTAAAAATATATTTCAAGAATTTCATGTGCAGATTATCTAAATTTTGTATATTACATACACATAATATAAATTGCTTGCAGTTTTTTGTTATGCTTTCTTAAATTACCTTAAAAATAAATAATGCTACATCATCTACAACAGCTTCTTATTTCGAATACATTATAATAATAATAAAAAATAAAAATGTTGTAAATAAAATTATGCAATAGATTTACTACGTAACCAAATAAAAAAAGTTAAAATAATATTACAAAAAACATAAACACAAAAGTTTATCCCCTTTATTTTGTTATTTACCTTTAAATCAAAACTTATCTCTTAATTCAACATAATGCGTCGCATTTTACTACATGTTAACTCAAATTGTCAAATAAAAAAATATACATAAATCTTATTTCTTTCAAAAGAAAAACTTCACTATATAATAATCTGTGATCCTTAAAACAAGAAAAAAGTCACCCTATAACGCATTCTTGCATGAAAATACTTTTGATAATAATATATTATTATATAAATAAAGAAAAACTCGTGATACAAAACTTAAAAAAAAATACACATGAATAAGACACCCTGTTCTACATGATTAATCACAAAAGAAAAAAACAGATAAAAAAATGTATATTATGAAACATACAACTAAGCTTTGATATTATATTATTTTTATCATCATATATTATACTTTTTTTTTTTTTTTGCATATATTTAATATACTTTTTTTTTTCGCTCTGTTTAACCATTATAGATAACCTTAAAAAAATCTTCTTTTACCAGTATCATATTTTTCTACACGACCAGTTCCGTATGGTTATACCTGTGAAATATTGTGGAAAAAATAATAATAAAACAGAGTTTGTCATACATATAATATTATATAAAGAGTGTGAGAGAAAAAAAATTGATGAATATATATATATATATATATATATATATATATATATATATATATATATATATATATATATATATATATATATATATAGTGCAGTATGCTTTACAAGTTTCCTTACATATAATATAGTATACTATACACTATGTTTCCACTCCATTTCCTCTTATGGCTACCCATCTACCACTATCATCATGATTGCTGTTTATGTTTGTACCATGGTTTGTACACATCTATAATAAAAAAAAAACATGTTTATATGTATAGAAATCTTGTGGCCACCATGTTATAGTCATATTATAATAAAAAATTGATATACTTTTCTTGTTAGTGTTTTTTGATATACTGGTATCATAAAAGACTTTCATAAAAATTGAAGTCATATTGTAAATATATTTGTATATAAAAGTTGAATTTATAATACAAAGGCAATGAACATGTCACATTTTTATTAACCATACTTAAATCAATATTTATTTTGCATATACATACATTTATTTTATTACTTTGCATCTATAGTTATTTCTAACGTACTTGCTATAACTAAAAGTAAAGTACTAGGAAGTGTACTTTTTGTAATATAAGTTTTGTATGTTTTTTACTCATTTTTTCTACAAAAATAGAGCAAGTTTTCTAAACATTTTCGTTTGTCTTCTCCTCAAAGGTTTTACGTAGTTCAACAACTATATATAATATTATAGTATTTTGTTTTTGTACATCACAATTACCTCTCCTCTGCTGTCTCTTAAACACAAAACTCAACTTTTTTTTATACTTTTAGCAGCAGTAGCAGCAGCAAAAAAAAAAAAAAAAAAAAAAAAAAAAAAAGCAGAAGAAGCAAACTTCGCATAAACAAAACTCTGAATTTGTTCTTCTTCTTCTTCTTCATCTTTTTTTCTTTTTTTTTTTTTTTTTTTTTTTTTTTTTCCTACAAAGAATTTGCTTTCAACACGTACTACTTAGTTTAAAAGGTCGTACATGTATAAAAATTATAACACTGTAAGTTTTTTGTAATTATATTATAATTAAATGAAATGCTTTTAGTACCAAAGTATGAATGAAAATGATGCTTTTCTCATGCTCATTAAGTGAATGAACTAATTAAGGAACTATTAGTAAAGTGTAAACGAAAATAAACATCCTGTTTATATTATATATATAATCTCTCTAAAATTTGAAATTTGATTTTATTCACAAAGTTTAAAGCTCATATTGGAATCTAATTTTGTTAATGTAACAGTATTATAATTTATATCATATAAATAAAAATTTTATGAAAAAAATATATAAGATTACATATGGGGAAAGACAATGTTTTCTTTATAAAATATTAGGAAATTTTGTATATAATATAAAGAATAAAGATATCGTTTACAATTTAATTTTCTACCTTTATATATACAAACTTTTTTTTCCCTAATATAAAATTTATGTAAATTGTTAAATTATACAGTTATCTTTGTCATGCATAAAACTGAAAGTTGATGAGTTGATGTCCTTAAATAAACACTCTTTTTTTTATCATTTTTTTCTGTATTTTAATAGTATTTGGAATTTTTTTTTGTTTATTTTTTCTCTTTTATGAGTATAAAAATAGTGATTATTGTTTGCATAGAATATAATCCTTATAATCGATTTTGATATCTGTAATTGCTTTCATTCACGCATAACACATCCTCATACATACATGTATAGAAAGCGGCGTGTTTATCGAATAATCATCGATTTATTCTCTCATGGTAATACAACATCCACACAAATATAAAAATTCTCGTATTATTATCTTTAAATGTAACGTTATGTATTCAACTTTTATAACATAGATAATTTTATATTTAAAAATATTCTTTCATAAAACTTTTTTTTTTTAATAATGATTTCAATCATCATTACAATCAATACTTTTTATTATAATTTTTACTTTTTTGCATCGTTTCTTTGAGTTAAATGTATATTTTTATTTCATCACAAAAAGTGTTCAATTTAAGGTTAACTTTGGTATTAACTACAAAAGGTGTAAACGAGCTACAATTATTTTTTCTCACAGTTATTTTCAATAAAGAGAAATATTTAAAAATATAAATACTTCTATTTCCTCATATGTGTATATATATATATATATATATATATATATATATATATATATATATATATATATATATATATATATATATATATATATATATATATACACACGTACATAAACGAAAAATTATATTTTACAATTTACTTTATCACTATGAGCAAAAAGTGTCAGTAATGAGAAAATAACACTTTTTTTTAACATTGAACATTAAATCATAAATAAATATTTTTAACTTTTTATTCTTTATTGCTTATTTTCTTTTAATTAAAAATAACTTTATAATTTTAAACAATTATACTTTATCAATACGATTATAGTTAACTTAAAAACTGACCAGCTGGAAAATTGTATTTTATACTTCACAATTATCGTTACTTTGTATTATATTTTGTTATATACTAACTAAAAGTAGGGAACAAAATTGTATTAAAAATATTAATTAATAATTTCAATCTAAAGGTTTATTTAACTGAATGTAAAAAAATATAATATATTAAATTCATTAAAACCGTATTAGATCGTAGTTATAACATGCTTGTGGTTTTACTTTGACTATTAGAGTTAGGCTATTTAATGAAAACACTAATGAGCTGAGGCTAAACGTGTGTGTGCATATATAGCGACGATATCCCGGTATTCTGCTCTAACTTCAACACCTTACTAAAGTATAAAGTAAAAGTTGTTTTTGTGTTGGTTACTTTAATTGTGCAAGAAGTGTCAAGCCCTCACACTGCCTTAATAAAGCTATTAATTATGATTGAAGCATATTTTTACAATGAGTAAGACTAATGATTTTTGGGACAGTATTTGAGCACATTATTAAAAACAGTATAACTAGTAGATTCCATTGAAGTCAATATTAACCTTTATTAATAATCCGTAGTAATAGTAATTAATCCGTGAATAAAAAATGACGGCCACGCTCCCAAAAAGCCTGTGACGTCATTTTCCGTTACTCGTACGTTTGTTTGAATTTGAAGAAGACGATCGAACTCCGCTGCAAATTCAAACAAACGAGTAATGGAAAATGTCATCACAGGCTTTTTGGGAGCGTGTCCGTCATTCTTTATTGACGGATTAATTACTAAAATGTAATTAATAAAGGTAAATATTGACTTCAATGAAATCTACTAGCTATACTATTTTTAAAAATGTGCTCAAATACTATCCCAAAAATCATTAGTCTTTTTCTTTGTTGAATAAACAAAACATAGATAATATAATAGACATTTATAATTAATATAAACCAAAATGTTGAGACATTGTCGATACGTAAAGATAGAATCACTTGTCGTATACTATCATAAATTTTAACTAAAATTTTGGTTCATTTCAATTTCTATTGGTATCTGTGGTATTTAAAACCTGATTGTTTTCACTGATTAACTTTATATACAGGATAAAATAATATGTTCCGAACCACCTCTCACCTCTAAGATTTAATTTACGTTTTATTATCACAGGTAATGCTGATAGGGAGGGAGATTTCTAAACTATAAAATACTCTTTAGATACTTTAGTGGCATAATGCAGTCATTCAACAACTTTACCACAATTTTAATGGTTCATTACTTCTTGCAGTACTTATTGTATAACGTCTATGCTATGCACATGTATAAACTTCATAATATATAATATGTTTCTTGTGCGGGAAAAAAATGGCTTTGTAATGTTGATTTTTTTTTATTGCTCTATTAGATAGAAGTAAAAGAAAAAAAACATACAATAAGAACTTACAGTAGACCAATTTAATTCAATCGTGACATTTTCTTAAGTTTTTCACATTCCAACTTGAGATCAAAAATATATTACAAAAAAAAAAATAATAATAATATAAATAAAAATAATAAAAAAAAATTAAAACTTTTTTCATTGTTAAATATTGTATTTATTACTTTCTACTATATATTTTGACAAAATTAATGACTTCATTCCTAAATAGAATTGTTTTCAATCAAACATCATATCCAACTAATTGATTTTATCTTAACTATATACTTTTTGTTTGTTGTTGTTTTGTTCTTTCAGCTAAATAACTTACTTCAAATGTATATATATCCATTAATACAAAAATACTGCATCATTGAAATAAATAATTCAATTAAATGAAAATCAATACTCTTGTTTTTATTTTGCAAACTATCTAGTAATAAATCATTTAATTTAATTATTGCTACGTGACTAAATAACTAAAAAAAAAAAAAAAAAAAAGAAAGGAAGGGGGCAACAAATTTTACACCAGAGCATTTTATTTTCACTGCATAAAGTGTTTTTATTTTAAAGACGTATAAAAGCTCCACAAATTTTCTATTTCATTCTCATAAAAGACTAAAAGTTTTATAGAACATATTATTTTAAATAAATATTCAAACTAATTTTATTTTACCAATAATTCATTAATTTTGATGAAATAAAATCAAAATTGGAACTGCTATAAAAATGATTATCAAATATTTCTTTGAATAGCTGCAACTACAAATATTTTTTAAACTTTTCTAAGTAAGCACTGATACATTGAGGATTTAAGAAAGTGAAAATTTTTAGCTTTCAAATACGATGAGCATTAAATATATACATATTTATGATATCATAGTTCATGTAAAAACGAGAAAAAGTGAAATTTTTTGTTTGGTCTCTTTAAAGAAAATAATACGAATTTTTACATGATTAATTCAATAAATTATTTTTTATATATATAATAGTAATTATCTACAAAAATCTATTTATTTTTACTAAAAATAATTTTTAAAATAAGTTGTTGTTTTTTTCTGTACCTGCAACGCATTGAAAGTAAAATAACAATCGTAGAGCAGAAAAATAAAATTAAAGTGTTTTTGTTGTGTTGTCAGAAACAGAGAACAAAGCAAACCACACACAATTCTCTTCTTTTTTTTAATACAAAACAAAACAAATGATTATTCTCGTGATATGTGTCATTACAATAAAACCATTAATGTTGTCACTGATTTGATATGGTTACAAAGAAACAACAAGATCAATTTTTACTTAACACAAAAGGTTAGTAATTTTTAAATTTTGCTAATTAGATTTAAATATAATGAAATGACATTATTATTATTTTTAATTTATACGTGTGAGTTAAAAATATTCAACGTTGCTTTTCTCTCTTTTGTTTTCATTTATAATTGTGTCAACTCATTCTTCAATTACAAAGACCCCTTTTTTAAATATATAAATATATAAATATATATATATATATATATATATATATATATATATATATATATATATAAAAGCGTTTTTATGTTGAAACAAAAGATTTGTTAAGCGGTTGTATTTATTCACAATGAAAAATTAACCTTGTGTTTTAAGTCACCAAATAATAATACTTTTAAATCAATAATCAATTTATATATTTTATTGTTTATTTCTCATTATTTAAAGTTTTAAAATAACATTTTTTTTTAGTTACATAAGTTATATTATATTTTGTTTGATATTAAAAAGGTATATAATGATCAAATATGTATGTAGTACATATATCAAGGAAAATGTTTTTCTTTTTCCTTTATGTAAAATTTTTATCTGTGCTATTTTATTTTTTTATTATTTTTTGCAATGTTAAATATATAATATATTTTTTATTAAAAAAAAAACAATTTATAATTTATATTTTTAATGTACATACATACTATAGTTAAAGTTTACTAAAAGTCCTTGAATGATAAGTTCACATTAATTTTAACATAATGATTATTAAGATCTTACAATTTTGAAGTAGCTCTAATTATAACAATATAAGAAATAATCTTTCATCGAAAAAAAAAATAAGTGAGAGAGAAAAAGAAAAAGAAAAAAGAGAAGGAGAAAGAAACTTATATCTGATTTCAGGTCACGCTATTTTTTAATGGAACCTAAACTGACGTTGAACACTATTAATTAGTAAGGCATGTTCTTTCCTGTGCCTTGTTAAGACAAAAAAATATATAGGGGGAAAAGGAAGAAGAAAAAAAATCTACGTATTGAGTAATGATCTTTCGTTTTAACTATACACGGAAAATAAAATCTACTTAAATTAAGCAAAAAGCTAGTATTAAAATGCTGTGTTTTGCAATAGAGACAGTCCTAACTGAGAATTAGTAGGGCGGTATGCTAGACCCGCTCCTACCTGCGCGCAGCATAGTATACCTGTCGGCCAGGAGAAATAGACTCAGGTGAGGTGGGCTTGCAAACTCACCCCTAGTATATTTGAGTTAGCACTAATATACTAAATTTTAGAATTGGACCGCAAAATGGCGTACATGAGATTTTTTTAAATAATTCTAAGTATTAATTTAATTATTATAAAAAATAAACGTTGTTAATAATTTGAAATATTCAATGAAATGAATAATTCCCGCGGTGGATGTTCTTAGTTTATTATAATTGTATGCAAATATACTTTCATATAAATTACATAATTATAAATCATATCATAATTTGTTAGTAGCGGGGGACAGAGGACCATTTTTTTTTCAATGCGTCGATCGGGTTTGGCTACCATAGGCCATATCGATGAATATATCAAATATAATATACCATTGTGTTACTACATGACGACTCA
Organism: Ecdyonurus torrentis; assembly: GCA_949318235.1. Taxonomy (NCBI): domain Eukaryota; kingdom Metazoa; phylum Arthropoda; class Insecta; order Ephemeroptera; family Heptageniidae; genus Ecdyonurus; species Ecdyonurus torrentis. The sequence continues at coordinate 18,787,157 of OX439131.1, forward strand.
TTTTGCACCTTATTTGACTGTGCGATTACTTCATTTTTATTTTTTATGTAAAATCGTCACTTATAATTCTATTTGCATGTTATACGCGGTAATTAAGACAGTTAAAGTATTTTTATAAATCTGATAGTTTAGAATTAATTACCTTCTTCATGGTCTCCTGAAAAATAGAGAAACGTGGCCATTTAAACGGAGATTGGCTGATTTTAGCAATGCTAGCTCCTAGTTCGCGGGAATACTAGATTGGCTCAGGCGGGTTAAGCACAGCTGCGCTGGCAGTCAGGTGCCGCTCCTCCTGGATCTCAGGTGACATAAAAACTATACTGACTATAACTGACGCTAGGTACCACTCCCCCTAGATCGCAGGTGGTATAAAATCTAGTGCTAGGGTTTTGGCGTCACTTATGCTAGAGATGCAGGCTACTCAGATCTTGCACGCATGTACTAGGGCGCGGGCTTATTTGCGTTAGTATACTAATCTACTTAAATTTAGCACATCTTTTTTTTCCGTGTATATAAAAAAAAAAGTTAAAATTACGTGATGGGAATATATTTTTTCATATTATATTTTTTCACCATAGTTATTTCTGTGATAATTTAAAGATTTTTCTTTATACTTTATTGAGTGACATTTTCCCCCCTTCTATATATGCACGCACTGCTTCTCATTACCTGTCCTAATTTGTCCTCTTATCTTACACACCTTTTGTCGTAAGCTTTAGCCTATATTGTAACGACATCATCGATCTCTCTTTCTCTTTTTTAGATTTCAAAAGCTATTTTAATATAAAAGATATTATATTATATAAACCTTTTTTTTTATACCATTTTTATACACAGCTATTTGAATGATAAAAAACATGTATTTTAATTTTGTGGTTATATAGGTGTTATGTTGAGTTTATTAATAAAAATGTATGCTCATATTTTGGTAAAATAAATACAATTTCATGTACTTTATATAGATTTTTTTTCATTAAAACGTGCATATTTTAATGAAAAAAAATTCCCTATATAAAAATAATTACAATATATTTTGTACATTCAATATTTTTAATTAAAATTTTTATTTTTACGGTCTAGTTTTTTTAATAAACTTTAGATTATTATTAACTTTTTAAATTAAATTTAAGAAAGTACTAAAAATACTGACCTCCGTTTGAATTTGAGATTAAAATTAACATATAAATATGAATTTTATATTATTTTTAAATGAAATTCATATGACTCTTTGTTAAACATTATTTAAAATTCATATTTACCAAAGCTACTGTTACTTAAGCTATAAGGTGAGTTTACAAAATAGAATTAAAAATATGCAAATTTTTTACTCACATTTTAATAAAAAATATAATATAACGTCATGTATTTATATATTTTATGAAATACGCTTCTGTTTGCTGTAAAATTACATTTAATAACGCTTATGATACAGTATTTACGTTGTACAGCACAATTAAATAACATATACTTTTGAATTTGATATTTTAAGTTTGAGATATTCAATTTTAACAGGTCTAACAAGTCTTTAAAAGGCAATTTTTATCCCCTTGAAATGATTATTTAAAAGTACGATTGTTCACATAACACAGTATTTAAAAAGTAGTAAACACAAAATCAAAAGAAATTTCAACCAAGCGAGAGTCGAATCCAGATCTTTGGCAGGATTTACTGCTTTTGAAACACGGTGTAACATAAAAACCTATGCTTTTAAAACGTATTTATGCAAAATAAACACTAAATTACAAACGTTCATAATATTTTATTATAATCTGAATATAAAACTGCACTTACTGATGCTCATACTATTATTATAATTTTTTTTTAAGAATTTTCAGCCCAACTTAATGTTTTTGACCAGTTTTTTTATGTATTAAATAGAGCATATTCATCATGATTTTATACTATGAGTCCTAAATAGCAAATTATAAATGCTTGATTATTAATAAATTACTCATTCAATGAATATGAACGTATTACACAAAAGTACCATATAATAATATTTTATTATCAAAAAAAAAAAAATAATAATAATAACGATGTCAAATTCAAGAGTTTTCATTATATTTTCAATCTAGAGGAAAGTGTCATGGAGGCTAAGCTTCATAATAAAGAATTTAACCCACATTTATTTCATTTCAGAATGTACTATGTTGATGTAATATTAATCTTTAACTCAACAACACAGTGCTATTACATAACAATTTTTAACTCATTAAAATATAATTTTCTCTGTTGCAAGCATACATTTTGTAGTTATAATGATTTAAATTTTTTATATTACAACTTTTTGTAAATATATATATATATATATATATATATATATATATGTATGTATATAATATATATATATATATATATATATATATATATATATATATATATATATATATATATATATATATATATATATATATATGTATATATGTATATATATATATTCAGTTACAAAAATAGAAAGAGAGAACTAAAGAAGTTTTTGAGTGAAGTAAAAAGGAAAGATCAACAAAAAGTGGCTCACGACGCGTTTGCTAATGATCATTGCCACCCTCTTTTGCTGCGCTAATCTTAATTTCAGCATCAGCGCTCTCTTCAGTTTACAATTGAATTACCCTCCCTCTTTTTTAACCTTAAACGTCTTCAGATACACGTACTTTATAACTTTGCTTACGACACGGCTTTTAATACGCGGGGAGAAAAGAAAAAGAAGAAAAGTATATTTACTGGTAGAATAAGAAATTTGTCAACTTTTAAAATGGAAAAGAGATCAAAATTTTATTATAATTGTTATGTTCAGAAAAGTGCCATTATTTGTTCTCTTTTATCTACATCTTATCTTTTATCTTAACTTTTAGAATAATTTTGAAAGAAAATGTCTTTGTCATTCATTGTACTAATGCAACTAATGTTTAAAAAAATGCAGCACAATAAAAAAAAAATTCAATTGGAGTCCATTTAGCATAAAGCTAAAGTATAAAAAAAAATCACAAAGAAAATGTGGTACACAGTAGAGTAAAATATTGGATGCAATTACAGTTATATAAGTATTGCCCCTTAAAAAAATAAAAATAAAGTTATGCAACCCGCCCGACCAATACTGAAAACCTTATACAATTGCTATAAATGTTAAATAAAGTTATGTTAAAATCTGTAAGATATAAATATTAACAAGTTATAATTTCAATTTTAACAGAAAAATATGACATCTTTGCAATCCAGATATATATATATATATATATATATATATATATATATATATATATATATATATATATATATATATATATATATATATATATATATATATATATATATTATAATATATTTTTATTGTTTATTACAAGCTCAGGATAGTTGTAGCGGCACTAAAAAATATATAATATAAGAAAAAGTAAAGACAATGCATTGTGTGCGATTGTATATATATATATATATAATATACATATATACTGTATATTATATGAAAACGCAGACTAAAGTTCTGTTTTCTGTTAAAATATAAAATAAGTACGTTTCTTTTCTTTTCCTTAAAAACACGTGTACGTATTCAATTATGAAATAATTTAAAATACAATTTATGATAATTAAATTTAATATAATTTGTACGTGCCATAAAGTCTTATAAATTATAAGCTACAATATTTTAAACTTTATTATTTTATTATTATTTAAATTTTAGAGCATATTTTTATAATAATAATATTAATATATATATATTTCTGTTTTTTGTCTATGGTTGAAAATCTTGTATGTATTATGATAATTTTAAACTATAAAAATAGAAACGATTTATGTAAATGTATTGTCCATTATTTAATCCTAGGAGATTATCTTTGTTGGCCAGTGAAAAGTTGATATTTTGGAGGAAAATATGTTTGGAACACAACAACGGAGTAATAAACATAAGCTTAAGCCAGCAAATAAATGCACACTAAAAACTATATTATACAAACTTGAGCGCTTCAATTATAACTATATATATAGATATATATATATATATATATATATATATATATATACACATATATATACATTAATAACAAAAGGAAAAAATAGTATATTTGGTTACTATACATTTACTCTATTGTTACTTTTAACTTCATTTTTTTTACAGTAATTTATAAGAAAACTTTATTAGAAGATTACATTTAATTGAGCTTTAAATCTTTTTTTCATTAAAATTTAAAACTTTTTTTTTTAACTTAGAATTTTTATAACAATGAAAGTATAATAATTACATTGGATGAATAGAAAGTAATTTTTAATATTAATTTTTATTCATTTCATTTCTTTTGCTAAATTAAAAAAAAAAAAATGAAGGGAGTTAAAATTTGAAGAAAAGGAAAAGGTAACATCCTGTCTCTGTGAGAATTTATTCTCTCAATTTTATTTTTAACATTATCACTAGGGAAATAAATTTTACGCTAAAAAGACTGTTTTAAAAAAGATCAATTTAGATAATTAATATTTAAATATTTTTTCTAATAATGTTTTATTTTTCTATTGTTTGAAATTAATGTCTTTATTACAAGATTAAAATAATAGATTAATGGATTTTGTGATAAAATCCATTGAGTTACATGAGTTAATATAATTAATTGTGATTATTAAAGCAATTATATAAGATTATATATTATACACAAGTTTGAAATGGAATTATGTATATTATTTGTTGGAAATGCATTACTGTTTCTGTTGACAAGTAAAATACGTAATACTCTAATGTATAGAGGAAAAAGAGGGGTTTAAAATAATTACTACAACTAATACTCAAATCTGAAGCCACTGAGAGTAATATTTCATTCTAATTAATATTGTAAGTTATTTTGTAACAACTAGTTTCAATGTTTTGCTCATAATTTATAGCAAAAAACAATTACCTAATTTATTTAAAATATTTTACCTTGTATGTCATGGGCATTCAGAAACAGGAAAGACTAGAAAAATTGCATGCTACGTTTTTTTTTTTTATAATTCCGAGCTAATTAGCAATAGAGCTTACCAAAAGAGCGTGCTTACCAATCTCAAGCAATGCAGAAAAAGCTAAAGGTCTACTAACTTTCTAACTCTTAACATTGTGGTATCAAAGATTTTTAATAAAGAGAGAGGGGAAAAAAAAAAAAAAAAAAAAAAAAAAACGGCACTGAGAAGCTGGATATTTTTTAATAAGTAATTATTAACTTTTTGTTACGTGTTTAAAACTAGTAAACAATTTTAAGAATATTTTCTTCCATGGTAACATCTATTAGACATATTTTGTACATATTTAATAAAACAGATTAAAAAAAATAATAATAATGCCATTTGCAGTCATAACTTAAAGAGCAGCATTACTTGTATTCTAATATTATCTATTAAATTTCTAACAACACATCTTTAAAGAAAGCTATAAAATTTTAATTGGTAAAGACGTATTATAATTTTTTTTAAAACATTTTATTTCCTTTCCCTCCTTTTTTTTGTGTATTATTTGAGTTTGTAACTTGATGTATTAGAATTAGAGTCCTAAACTTTGTAAGTTAAATGTAACACTACCACTCCTTACAACTATAACACTACATTGTAACTTTATTTATCTTTCATTCTTTATTTCTTTCTTTCGTTCTTTGTATCACGTTTCTCTTTGTCTTACTAATTTTCCTTGCTGCTACGTCTTTCATTTCCACTCTCGCACTCTTCTTCATTTATTTGTTTTAACATTTTTACTCTTCAAACGAAATGTGTTCCTTTTTATTTTGTTACAAACATAAGCAAGTGTATATATATATATATATATATATATATATATATATATATATATATATATATATATATATATATATATATATATATATATATATATATATATATATACCTTTTTTCATGATAAAAAAGTCTCATGAACGTATTTTTTAACATCATATATGTTTCTTTAAATTAAATTGAAAAAATATATTATATAAGCTTTGCTTCCTTTTATAGTTTTTAATCTTTTAAAATAATTATAATTTATATTAATTATTTTACTATAAATCTTTATATATATATATATATATATATACAGGGACGTACGCAAGGGGGGGGTTTCCGGGTCCGGACCCCCCCCCCCCCCCGTCAGGTCCGAGGAGGAAATTTTTTTGAGGTTACAAATAGCAACTTTGAAAAAAAAAAAAAAAAAAAAAAAAACGTCTTTGGTGCCAAAGTTTTGTTTTCTTTTTGGTATCAAAACTAACTAATTTATTAATAAAATTGTGATTTTATTTAACATGGTGGTATTATGTAAGTATTATGACGTTATGAACTGCATATTCCCTTAAACTAAAAACTAAAATGAAAAAAATGTTGACCCCCTTACTATTTTTTGAAGTTTGAAAGCCATAATGGTAACAACTACCGATGATAAAAAATATACATAGCATTTGACCAGTTTATTAAATTAAATATAAATCAAATAATTCGTCATGTCCGGTCATGTCATTATTCAAAAACCAAAAACATTGAATTTAAATAATTGGGGGATCACGCTCAAAAATTTCTCTGATATAAAGTCTATACAATTTGATTATCATAGAGTTTGTAACTTAATGCCTTTTTTACACGGGAAGATTTAATGAAAGTGTTGAGTGGTCTGGGAAACCAAAGATCCGGGATCGAGTCTCGGTCGAGCCGAATTCCTTTTCAATCAGTTTGCTGCTTATCCTTTATAACACGGTGTAACACGAAAGCCAAACACTTTCAATTTGATTATCAATATATTATATTTTTTAAGGGTACGTTACCTTACCTGATCACTAAAAATATTTAATTTACTGATAATCAAATTGTATAGGCTTTGAATCAGAGATATATTTTGAGCGTGGTTATGAAATAAATAAAAAAATTATATTATTTATATTTACTTATTTTTGATCTGTTTTACCTTTGAAAAATATTGTATTATTGCTTCTTTTTTTTTCCTGCCTTTCTAACTTTAAATTTAACCATCACGGTATATCTCACTTTTCAAATTTTGAAAATGAAAATTTTGAATTGCATGTTTTTCCTCATTTTGTCCAAACGTATTTTTTCCCCCGTCAGTGAATTTTTTACTATAGTATATTTCATTTCATTTTCTTCAATTAACATGTTGCAGGCCCCTATTTTTTTTAAATTACTAGTTACTCAAAAAAATATAATCGTACAAATAAAAAAAAAAAGTTTGCTAAAAGTATTTGAAAGTTGGAAAAAAAGTGAATATTAAATTGTTTATTGCATTATAGGATTGTAATTATAAAACTTAAAAGTTGACCACGTATTTTTTTTTAAACCATTTGAAAGTTAGTTTAAAGCAACAACTACTGATGATAAAAATTGCAGTACCCACGCGATCATCAGATAAGAAAGGTTATTCAAATTAGCTTTATATTATATAAGTAAAACTTCGAAAATTTGTTTGTCAAAATTTTGTATTGTGGTGTAACAAAATTTGTATCCTCGTACTTACAAGTTAGAATTTCATTTCTTTACATATGTTTAATAAATTCAAAATGATTTATTATTATTGTTTATTTCTCCTTATAAATTTATGGTCAAATTAAATCCCACCAATACCTCATTTTTATCCTCATTTTCAGTAAAAACATATTAAAAAAAAAATTACTTATTGATTTTAAAAAATCTACTTCTAATTCGCATTCAGTTATAAATTAAAATATGTACAAAATAATAATTTAGAGAAATTCATCTTTTATATTAACCAACAACGAGTCGAGTTACTTATTTATTTTAAAATTTTCAAACAACTCAATTACATGAAGGAAATAAAAAATAAATTCTAGAGTATGAAATGTTATGTTGTTGTAATACCGTATGAAAATGCTATAATATTTGATGGAGCAATGCGTTTAATATGGATACAGTATTCTCATATGACAATGATTCAAATTTTGTATTACGCATTATTGTCTGTAGTTGCACCATTCTATGACTAAAAATATACTAAAAAGGGGTACCAAATCACGTATTTTTACATTTAAATTTCAAAAATTTCTTGCGGGGGTATCCCCCGCACCCCCAGCAGGGGTGTGTCCCCCCCTGCACCCCCCCTCAGTATGGTGGGCTTGGACCCCCCCCCCCCCCGTGACAAAATCCTGCGTACGTTCCTGTATATATATATATATATATATATGATAATTTATTTAAAACAATTTTCCATTCCTTATTTAAGATTTAATTAAAATAAGAAACAATTATATAAAATATTATCAAGAAAATTTTAATTGTTTTCTGTTCTTTCTCTTTTTAAAGCAAGTAATTTAAAATTATAATTAAATTACATTATATAATATTAAAAAAAAAAATGTTACTGTATTGAAAATTAGAAATTTTATAATAATCTTTAATTTTAATTTAACATGAAACTGAATATGTATTTTTTTTTCATGCTATACCAAAGTTTCATGCATATTTGATAATGAAAACCATATGTGACGCCTGATATTGTATATATAAGCATTTTAATAGAGAAGCGTGTTTGAGGTTTTTAGCCACGTTGGTTACACTGTATAATAGTGGTCAGCGTATATATATTATTTTCGTGCAGGAAACTTCAATATATTATTATGTAAAACTTAATTATAATTTTTTTGTCTTATTTTACTCATACGTGACTTCAGCCTATTACAGTGACTTATTCTTTTACATTTATTTTTTACTGTTGTTTACCTTCCTTATGGGGAAGAAAACTTTAAAATCTTACAATTTAGTTTTAGTTTTTCCCCTTACTTTACTTTACTCTACTTTACTCTCTCTCTCTCTCTCTCTCTCTCTCGCTCTCGTATTATGCTTTGCTTTCTTACTTCTCACGGTAGTAATTCAAGAATGATTTCTGCAAAGACAGCTTTTCCCAGCTTTATTTATAGTTTTTGACTTTACTTTCAATGCCATATAAAAGAAACTTTTTACGAATACACGATTTTCCTTATTCTTTTCTTTTCTTCTTTTTCTTCTTTTTCTTTTTTTTTTTTTTTTTTTTTTGTAAAGGAAGAAAAAACTTCCGTATTACCAAATACCAATAATACGTTTAGAAAAGAAAATTCACCCACAACATGTTAACTCCAGTTTAAAGAGGAAACAAAAATCGAAGATAAAAAATAGAATATCAAATATATGCTTGCAATAAGATTTTATGTATTTATTTTCTGTAAAAAGTAGTAACTATATTTTATTATGATAGTCCCAAGGGTAAAAAAAAAATTTAAAAAAAAAAACGCAAGTTACATTATTAGTGTCCAAGAATAAACCATGCATACTAATCACTTTTTTTAGCCTTTACTTACAGAATGTGTGGTAATTACTATAGAACATTTTTATAATTTTGCGTTTTATTTAAATTTGATTTGACATGTGTGAAGTGAATTTAAATTAATTTGACAAAAATGAACACTTTCTGACCTTCTATACGACACATACGATATAAGTAAATTCAAGCATGATTTCAGAGTAATCAGTGTAATAATATTCCCTAATTCAGTTTTTTAATTGAAATGAAAATATTGCATTTTTTCCTCATTCAATTATTATAAATTGTAATTATCATTCTAAATTTTATAATTTTATTTTAGCATATTTTTTGTGCATATTGTTTACAAAAGGAAATGAAAAGTAAAATAGTATTTAAATTTTTCCCTATCTGCACTTAAAAATAAAAAGTTAAGGAAACTTTCAATATATTATACATATTATAAATTGTTTTTCTCATTCCAAAAGATTTTTACATATAATAACTTTAACATTAGTTTTCTTATCCTAGTAATTTTTCAATAAATAATTTCTTTAAACTTATTCCGATATTAATATTGGAATTATCTCAATAAAGTATATGTGTTAAAGCTGTTAAAAATCGTTTGTCATTCAATGTATCACATTGAAAAACAATAACACTTCGCATATATTCAAGTATTTTTTTTTAAGTACGCTGTTATTTCACCTCGCAAAAAAAAAAAAAAAAAAAGTATGATAATCATATAAAAAATAATAATGAACAAACAAATAAACAAACCCACAATATAAAAAAAATAAACAATAAAATAAACAATATTAAAGCGCAATCGAAAAGTTAAAATTAAAAAGTCTAAAAAAATAAAATTGAAATGAAATTATAACTTGTTAAGAGCAGATTAATTACACGTTGTGAGAAAACAATAAACATAAAATACAAACAAAAGATGGTATACACAAGGTAGCTTCTTTGATGTTGCTTTTTTAGTCACTAATAAGCAGAAACAAAAATTTGTTAATTACGGTGTAATTTGCAAGATAACAATATACTTTCTTATTAGTTTATTTTCTTCTTCTTAATAATAATGTAATTTTAATTACATTTTATGATTTTATCATTAGCAAATATAAATAACTACTTGTAAACTTGTATTCATAATTTGTAATAAATTTAAATGAAATATATATGCAACTCTTAAAAACTGGGAAGTAATAAAAAAATTATTTAATAATATGTTTTTACCCCCGTATGTTTAAATATTATTTTTTTTTTAAACGTAGCATGTCGTAAACTAAAAAAAAAAAAAAAAATCTACGTTTTGCAATCAATGAAAGTGTTAATATAATCTATAAGTATCGCATTACTTTCCACGCAGATCTAACCTGAAGGTGGAGAGTAGGGGTTAGAAATATGGATTTCAAATCCGTCTCAATTTCCAGTGTTCTCTATTTCTCTATATTCTCATTCTACTTTTTTTTTTTTTTTTTTTTTTTTTTTTTTTTTTTACATTTTTTTTTTCGTTGGAACCCGCCAAAGCAGAGAATTGGCACAACTTGGAGATCATATTTCCCGGGGATTTTTCTAGTCTATGGCGAAGTGCCATTACTTGGGTTAGTTAGAGAGAGAGAGAGAGAGAGAGAGAGAGAGAGAGAGAGAGAGAGAGAGAGAGAGAGAGAGAGAGAAATGCGGGGAAGTGAACGGAAAAAAGGAAGAAAAAGAACGAATGAGAACAAAAACGTTGAGGAAATTGAGAAAAAAATAGCGGAGCCAATAATTCACTACAACAATGGTGGTCTATTTCCCCCCTACTCCCACCTCCTTTCCTCTCTTCCTCTCCATCTTTAACCCTCTTTATTATAACTTGCTTCGCCGGCTTCTTGAGTCCTAATCATCGTACCATCTCTTTTGTTTTTTCTTACCTTATCAACATATTTTACGATCTCTTAAAGAGCCTTTAATATTATAAAACGTAATATAATATAATATATTTTATATACCGTAGCAAAAAACGACAGAAAATTTTGTGATATAAGATATCAATTTGTGTTATATATAAGTGAGTAATTAAATTTTAATACCTCATCTGAGGAAAGAGGAAAAAAAATTGTTGAAATAAAAAATAATACGCTTGTTGAAATTTAATTTTTTTTATACAGTATTTCAAGAAATCTATAATATATTCGAATGGAAACTGATTTTTAAAAAGCAAGTTTGAGTTTTTTTTTCGTTGCTTGTAAGAAAATTAGAATATTAAAGAAGTTATTCAAGCATCTTATAATTTTGTAATCTTATATTTAATGGTCCATGATTTTACTTTTTTTTTTTTTTTTTTTTTTTTTTTTTTTTTTTTTTTTTTTCACTTTCTTTTAAATATTCATTCCACTGTAACCAGATGCCCTACATTTATTTTCTCGGTAACTACTTAGCTTTTTTCTCTCTTAATTTCTTCCAAGCTCAATTAAATTTGAACAATACAGATTAAAAGAAATGAGACAAACGCTTATTTTTGGTGATTATCTGTCATAAATAATCACAAGTTGTATCTTTATACTTTTATCTTAATATGAATTTGATAAACACAATATTCAAATATTATAAACTTCTGTATCTTGTTCTGTTTTTATTCTACTGTAAATCGTTACATTTCAATATACACTGTATTAGAGCTTAAGATTACGTGGATTTTATTTTGTTTTTAAAAAAAATCTCCTCACTTCATTACAGTCATCACCATAAACAAATTTTATTTATCAATATAATTTCTAATGCATATAGTAAAGAATTTTTACTCTAAATGGTATTTTTATTTAAAGTTGTTGTTTTTTGTTTTTTTGTTTTGTTTATTGTATGAATATGAAAAAATTGTTAAAATTTTATTATAGATATAAATTTTACGCATTCTCAGTACGATTTGTATGTAAAAAAAAAAGGCAATCTCATTGTGTTTGCGTGTTGGACACATGTATCCTCTTGTGAAGCTTTATTCTCATGCATTCCCGCATGTCACTCCTTCGAGATACTGCGCGACTGAAAGAATGTTTTAGGATATAAAGAAAAATAGTGAATATTTTATTCATAGAGGGTCGGACTGTAAAAATAAGACCCAATTTGTATAAAGTGAGATAGTTAAAAGAAATTTGTACTTTTAATTTTAAAGGGAGATTTTAGGTTAGAAAAAAAAACAATATTAATTTTTTAACAGTATTGTAATTCTCAAAGATACTGAACACGTTTTGATACATTATAGTAGAGCTGGCACGTATTGATTTTTTGTAGAATAAGCCAATTAATATTTAACAAAAAATAAAAACTGTTGTGCAAAGAAGAGGACCCTACTTTAAATTTGAAGTCTTTATTTTTGTATGCAAAGTATACTTACGGAAAATTAGTTTTGCAAACAAGGGAAATCATCATAAAATTTGCATTTTTTTTCCTGCAGTGCATAGTTACGGAAAATGTTGAGTGATAAACAAAAAGACAAAATTAAACAATTATATAAACTTAATTGATTTTGGTATCTATAGATACGAAAAATTATAATTATGGGCAGTCCTTTCCTTTAAACAAAACACATAAATCACTACAGTACTGTATATTTATAACGTTTCCAAAATAGCACAAAAAAAAAAAAGTAAAATAATATCAATATCTTTTTGTACCATTTTGCAGGCAAAACGATAAAAATAATAATAAAACAAATTGATTTAAGTATTACAGTAATAAATAAAACAATCATTACTATTGAAAATACGTTTTACTGCTTTTTTGTTTCCAAATTATAAACGAAATTTAAAGATAATAATAGTAGTTATTTGTTTTCTTTTCTTTTTTCTTTTTTTTTTTTTTTTTTTTTTTTTGTAGCAACATTATTTTGTGTTGAAATATAGTCATGAAAAGCAATTTAACGGGTAGAAAAAAAAAGTAGAAAAAAATTGTTGAAAGGAAAATGAGAGAGGAAGAACAAATGTTGTTGGTATCGATTAGCAATAGAATCAATAAAAAAAAAACTGAAGATGGTTCGCGGTACTACCAGGTAAATTTTTGAATGGTTGCTTGTTATATTCTTTCTCTTCTCTCTCTCTTTTTTTATTATTATTTCTGCCACAAGAATAGATTACGTTCTTTAGAGTAAAACGATTCTTTGAGAAGAAAAGAGATATATATTTTTTTTATATGCGAACGTTATGAATTATTGAAGACTTTAATAACTGAGTTTCAATGTAGGTGTCAGATGAGTTTGATGAATCGTACAATTAATTTTTTTTTCTTTTACTTCTTTTATTATATAACAGATTTTTGATGAATTATTGGCCATCTAAGTACGTTTAAGAACTATATAAACTTTTAGCTCTTTAACATTTTGAAATTTTAGATGATTAATTCAGTTAGGGATTTTAATTCTATTATTACAGTTTTACAATCATTATAGATTCATAACTTCTATTTATACTTTAATATCTTTCTCGAAAGATTATTTATTTTTGTTTTAAATATCTCTTAATTGGTCAAAAACATTGATATATTAAGAACCCAAGCTAAAATTCCATCGATATTGCACAATATCGATTAAAATTGTCCAATTAAATTAAAATGTATGAACGTAATGCATAAATACAACTGTAGCTCTTTCAAATATGTAATACAAGTTTCTTTTGAAGGTGCATTAATAAAATTAGATTATAATATTACATGCAAAATGCATTCTACATAGCAATTAAAAGTTTGTAACTTAGAATACATGGCAGAATAAATATGAAATAATATATTTAATCTAGTTGAGAACATAATTAATTAAAGTTTGACTTTTGTAATAAAGTTCTTAAATTTAATTGAACATGAAAAGCACGTCACGTAGAAAAAGAGAAATATACTTCATTTATTCATTAAAAAAAAAAATGTGACATTTCAATTCATGCTTTCATTTTCACACTACACATCATGGAAAAAAAAGGTCACAAAAATATAATATATAACAGGCATATTAAAACATTGAATAAAATATATTTCAATGAAAACCATTGAATTTTAACAAAAATGTCAAAAAAGTTTGTTTTTGTGGCTTTTTAGTTGATAAATTAAAGTTCTTTTTATATACATATAAAAATTTGAAATGTAATCACAACAATCTTTAATGTTAAATGCAATTTTTATATTACTATTATAAATATATATTTAATAATAATAATATTATTAATGAAAGAAAAAATAAAACTCAGCAGGGAAACAAAAAAATGCATTGTGAAGATGTGCAAGCTTTTTTTTATAGTTGTATTTGTTCTATTGTTATTTTATCATTGGGGAGTTAACTTCCGTACAAAACCTTTTTTTTTTATCACAACGCAATATTCTACTGTCAAGCAATTAATCAAGACTCTTTTTTTTTTATTGAACATTTTCAGTAAATTTAACAAAACACAATCGCTTTCTAAATAACCAGAGATATATATATGATGTTAATATTATATATAGTAGTATATAATAATAAAGAAAAAAAATTGTTTCAACAATACAAATTTCTATTTCTACATTTATATAGTTTACTGTAAAATTATAAGTTTGTTTGTATTATAGTTTGTGTATTAATTATTGTAACTTGATCTTACAAGTAGCTACTATACTGCTTGTCATTTACACAAACAACTATAGTATGTATACACACTTTGATCGAATCAATTTTGGTGTTAGTTACTATATAATTGCTATACATCAAACAAGTAATATTTGAGTACCAATTAGGAACGTCAATTACATGTATACTTCATACTTTAGATGTCATATAAATAACATGGGCGTGTCTATATCTTCAATATTATACCACAGAATATTTTCAAGGTGTATATTATATAATTTAAGTAAATTTATGTTTTTACTCATTTATGATTAAATATTTTGAGTAATACTATATTTTGTGACGTAGCAAAAAAATATACTACCCTGGCGCCGCGAAGTCTGCGGGGGGGGGGGGGGGGGGGGGCGCGCTCTCACGTACTATGTAACCATGGCAAGTGAAACGTGCTGAAGGTCCCCTGACTTAGGGTTAACTTTTGATTAGGCCAAAATCCCAGGAAATTTGTGTCTTCCTTTAAGGTAAAATTTAACTGTTTCAATTTTTTAAAATTAGAAATCAGTTTTTTTTTCTCTCTGTTTTGTCGTATTGTTTTATAGTACTACATCTTTACCATAGTCTCTTCAAAGACACTGTCTTATCGACGTATAAAATGGAGACAACAGTAACGCGCCAGCCACGATCAAAATATACAATCTGATATTCACCGTAACAGTCTAGAGAACCCGTGGAAACTCTAGGCAGGTTAGTAGATACAATCACATTAATCATACACCTCCCAAATGCTGTGCGTCACAAATTGAATAACCTCAAACATAAACACTTTCAATCACTATTGTTCAGAACTGATTGTTGTAAAAAAAAAAGTTTATTATTCACAACAATTTTGTTTCAAGTATATCATAGCTATTTAGAAATGCAGTCATGTAGAATATCTTATTCCTTATGGTGACATTTGCAAATCGTTTACTGATTAACTATATCTTTAAGCAATAACAGTTTACAATTCAAGGTTATAAAAAAAGTACATGATATAATTATGATAATTTTCATTACTGTATGCTATTTAACAGAGTCTTCTTTAATAGAGTCTTCTTTCCTTACACTGTATGTATATATATAATTCCAGTTTTTGTTTTTAAACTTAGGAATTCTATCTTTGATATTTTTAACATGTTGTATATTAAAGCATCTATTTGTTTATTATTAAATATAAAAATAAATTTTAATATTCTACGTTAAGGATAAAAAAATACGTAAATGATATCACTATTGTTCTCAATACACGTTGCTTTAAAAATGTATACGAGAGTGATAAGACAATTAAATTGTATTATCTTACATTTTTACCTGTTACTTTTGTTATATTTAAACTCGTGGCGTAATATTTGCAGGGAGTAATATTTTTATTGTTATAAATAGCGTCACAAATATGATAAGAATCTACAATAATTGATGCTTTGTTCTCTGTATATATATATATATATACGTAAACAATGCATGTAACCCCACGCTACATTATACATTAGAGGGCTCATGTTTACATGATTAAATTTTAAATTTATGTTTCTCCCCCTTTTTTTTAAATAATAAAAAAAAATGAAATAAGTTAATCTTTTGAAATCAATGAAAAGTACATTTTTTTCCCCCCTTTCAATTTATAGTATATAACTTTCATTTTTCTTTTGTTTTCTTTTTCTCCGTCACATATTTACAATATTTTCACTTGTATCCTAGTCTTGATGTAGTAAAAAAGTTGTGTATATTACTCAATACTTTGTGTATTATACGTTGTTTTTGTTATTTTTTTTTCTGGGAATATATATATTTTTTATGAGTTTTCTCACCGGAATATCCTAAAGTTTATGCAACCCGCTTGTATCAGCCCCCTCAACACACATACCTATATTATAGCATAGTCATATAAATTGAATTTTTTTCCATGTTAGGAAGTTTTTATATATGATATATAAATTTGATATAAGGGGTATGAAGGGAGAAAAAAAAAAAGAAAGATGATATATTTTGACCTATATTATATTTACCTGACTTTGAAACTTTATTCTGATTTTTCTTTTTTCTTTGTTATGAAATATAATAAAATTTTATTATAAACAATATCTATAACATTTTTATAAAATCATATAATATAGATCAGCTGTTACGGTAAACTCAGATACATTAGTTGAAGGGGAAAAAAGTTTTTTTTTCTCTCATTTCTCATTTCGTGTTACAACTAAAATTAATAAGCTTATTAGAGCAAGTGACATAATGATGACATAAATAACTATTTCGACGTTGTATTGATTTTATTTCACATAAAAACCAAATGTTATTTTTGATATGATTCAAACCTCCATAATAGTCGATTTGTGAACCTCTTTGTTGGAGAATAAAAAAAAAAAAAATCTACCCTACACCTAAAAATAATAAGGAAAAGTCAATACCTTCAAATAAAGTTATGAGAAAAAATAGAAACTTTTTAAAGGAATTTACGAATTTATTTTGTAAAAAATTTAAAAGTCACATGTATCAAAGTTTTTGTTCTTTAAATTTTTTTATAATTACTTTCTTGCACAGATATCATATTTGTTTCACATTTTTTTTAATAAGCTAATTACAGTAAAATAAAAACAATACAGTGAAAAAGTTTAAGCATACTACAAATAGTAATGAAAAGGCATAACATCATTGGGAAAAAAAATGTGAAAATAATAATAGTAGTGAATATTTTTATTTAACAGAACTCGTAAATTAAAACTTATTCATGCAAATATATATATATATATATATATATATATATATATATATATATATATATATAAATATAAAATCAATTTAGCCCTCTAATTTTGTTTTAGAAATAATGTTTTGTTAAAATTACCAACACATATACAAAAAAAAAGTAACAATAAATATTTCTGTAATATAAAGTTGCCAAAAGGCTATTACGTGTATGTATATATAAAATGGAATAACATAAAGATATAAAATTGAGTTTAATTTAAATCCTCGTGAAATATGGTCCACCCAAGTACATGCCTCAATAAGCTTTAACATAGCCTTCAGTAGAATAGAAATAAAAACTCAATTGTATTATTATTTAAAAAACCTTAAAAATGTATATTAAAATATATCGTTCGTATATATATGTTATGATTTTTTTAATACTTGTGTATTGAGGGGAAATAATTTAATTGAAAGCATGATATTTATATAAAAATATAATTTTGAAGTTGTATGCTATTTAATTAGAAAAGAAAGGGGTTATCAATGTAGATTTTGTAATAAACCTTGTTTCTGAAGGTTAAAAAAAGATTTAATATTTTTTTTTTTTTTTTTTTACAATCTAATCCTTTATTTTAGTTTATTTTATCCTACAAGAATATGGTTAATACTTAAAGTTTTTTTTTTTTTTTTTTTTTTTTTTTGACGAAAAATTTTTTGTACAAATTTGTTATGTTTAGACCAAAACTAGTTTTACGAACATAATTTTGCAGTAAATAAAATTAATCCATATTATTTTTGTTACACTTTGTTTGTTGTGTTAGACTTTGAAATTGTCAAGAGTCTTAAAACTTTTATCTCGTTTTGTTACAGTTTCTGGCATATTGAGAAACTTATACATCAAAAAAGGTAAGTGTTATTCTTTGCGTATTAAAAAATATTCATGTGGTAAAAAATATGTGAACATCGTAATTAAATTTCCCACCTTCTTTTATTAAATATATTCAGGAAAGTCTCACTTTTGTTAAGAGCACGTTCTTACTTATCGTTTCTTACTTTATACATTTTAGCTATTGACGTATTATTATTATGTAAATTTAATTTCATTTTGATTTAGTACTTTAATGCGGTAACACCATAAGATTATAACAAAACAAAGTAAATGATTTATTATTATATATAGCGTGAGCTTTTGATGTGTTTTTTTTAGCGTATATAATATGTTTTATATTTTTTTGTTAGAATATATGAAAAAAAAAGTGTGAATTTTTCCTTTCTCTAAATTTAACTTAATCATGAATGTGTTTCGTAAAGTAATGTACCGTGAGATTTTGTTTTAAGTATCAAAGTAAAGGAGAGGAAAGATTATTATCCAAAAACTACTATTTTAACCCGTGTGTTTGCAAGAGTATATGGCTAGTTATGAACAAAGTTTACATGGACGATAAAAGCTTGGAAATTTAGAGCAGGGAGACTCGTAGAGAGATTCTATGTAATAATAATATACAGGTAGATGAGAGTGTGTTAGAGAGAGAGAGAGAGAGAGAGATGAGAGATTATTGAAAAGGTCTCAAGAGAATGATTCAAGTTTAATATATTGAATAAATTTATCTTCTACTAACATCATACTCTACATAATATCATATAATATTACATACTATATTATTAAGTATATATATATTTTATAATAACTCTATTTATAAAAATAATAACACATAATGATTGTATTTTTTTCTAATACATACATACATTATCATAATCATTTTAAAATCAATGATACCACAAAAAAAATAGAAACAACTTAATTTTATGTTTAATATACATACTGTAGTATTATTTATATGTAAATAAACAAATAAAATGTTAGTTTAAAATGTTTTAAGTAAAAAAATATACAAAAAAAAAGTGCATTTATATTTCATTTTGTTATAATAACTATAATTTAATGACATTTATTTTTAACATTAACAAGAATTTTATTTTAAAATAATAAAGCATACAATAATAAATGACATTATATTATAATTGTCATTAGTTGTGATGGTAATTATTATTATTTTACTTGACGTAGCTTTAAATTGTCGTTTGTTTTTTTATATAAAAATAGAGTAGAGTGAAAGAAGTTAGAGAGAGAGAGAGAGAGAGAGAGAGAGAGAGAGAGAGAGAATGGGAACTCAAGCACAACGATGTTACATGCTGCGAGTGTATAAATATGGCGCCAGTTTAACTGACTCTCTACAATGTAGTACACTGACATGCACGAAAACAAAAGATAAAGTAACTTTTTCAACTCATAACTACACAATTACCTTCATTAAAACGATCTACGTATAAAATTACTTTTTTTTCCCCTCTTTTTCTCTCTTGATATATGAAATGAAAATAAGTACCTTAATGAGTCAGTTGCACGACAAAATTTTAATTGCAAATTTTTAAAAAAAAGTATTTTATGACTATTTCAATAATAAAATCAATCAAATTATTTAACATGAAAAATATTAATTTATATACAGGAATACACTATTTTTTTGTTCTGCTCATGATCTTTTTTTTTTTTTTTTTTTTTTTCCCTTTTACTATTTGGTATTATTTGCTTTTAAGTTTCAATGTTTGCTTTTGACATAAATTAAATTAATATTTTCTAATAATGGAAACTTGATTGAATTCAACTTGATTTGAATATTTCATTAAATTTTCTATTGTTTACTTTTTTAGTGTGGTGCTGCAAAGAAAGTAATACATACTATTTTTAGAAGATTTGCAATATCTATAATTAAAAAAAAAAAAACTTTATCATCAATATAGCATACAATCCATAGCATATAGCATATTACAGTCCATAAAACTATGTTGACATGTAAAAGCATAATTAGAAAAATACGTTAGAAATTATTTTTCAACGCAATTTTTATAGCTTGGTGTGAACTAGACTTAACTAAAAATAAATGAACATGTTTGAGTATGCAATTAATTTTTTGTATACTATGTACATACTAACAATTAAAATCTGTGCAAAATTCTTCTTATATTTCAAGCTTTACATAATAATGTGTGTGTTGATTCAGTGCTAACGTAAACATGGTTTTGGTATTAAAGTGTTACACATTTTCTTTGCTCTCACACTTCATTTCACATACAAGCAGCAGCAAAAGCTAAAGCAAGCATACGACAAAGTTTGGAGTGTTTCGTTGTACCCAAGTCACACTTACTACTTTAGATAGAGCAATCAATTATTAATCTCATACTTACACCTACATACGTAACTACTTTTTGCTTCCATTTACTTTATATATAAAATGTAGAATAAGTACCTTTTATTTTAATGGAAATTCATTTGATGTAGAAATGTTTTTTTTCTATTCTATTTCTATTGATTTCTTTATAATTTTACTAAACTTTACAACAAAATAAGTAAAGTATTATACAACTTGCGAATGTGCTAAATTAAAAAAACTCCAAAAACAATAATAAAGACTACTAGAATATGGCCAAATAGCACTATAGCAGCAAAAAATAAAATGAAAACTTGAGCTTTTTACTCCAGACGATGTATTAATATTTAGACAACTTATTATTTTGAAGTACCATGCACTTTTTTTTTATAATTATTCAATATTACTGCTATAATAATTGAAAAAAAAAATACGTTCCTTTAAAATGACGTTCTGCAGGAATAGCTAACTTTTTCAATGATGGTCTTGGACTTTTTAGTCAGTGTTTGTTCATAGCAACTTGGCAAGAAGTATAGCACAAAAAACTTTTGTGATTCACATCGCTTTTTATTTATATTTTATTTTAATCGTTAACTTTCCCCTCTTGAACGTATTTTTTCTCTATACAGCCAATAGGGCAAAAATTCAAAGGTATTTCTTTGGCAAAGTTTTAGTGCAGGTGTATTATATATTTATACTGTTTTCTAACACAAAATTCTGCGCAAGGATATAATAATATAGGTTAAAAAAATATAACATCATATATCTGCAATTGTAAAGTTTTTTTATTGCACTATTATTATTATTATTGCTGTATATGCACAGTACATAGTAAAGATTTTTTTTAAATGAAATTCTTGTACATAAGTTCATTAAATAAGAGTAATGATGAAGCAGAAAAAAATACGTTAAAAATAATAACGTGCTTTAAATGAACAGTAGTACAATTAAAATATTATAAACTATATTCCTCTTTACTCTTTTAACTTTAATTAAACTAACAACGTTAATGATAAGACTCAAAGAATTTTTTTTTCCAACCATGCAAACATGTTTAAATCATAACTTGTCTTCAATACTTTGGCTTGCATAAAACATCATTCTACGTGAGTACATGTACAAAATCACTTTTAATTTCAATAACCTTTTTTGTTCTTGATATGTATTCATTTTATAGTTATATTGTATATAAATATGCTCAGAAAATTTTTATGAAAATATTAGTATAATATTGGAATATTCATCCATATACCATTATTTGAGTCCTTTCAATTCATTCCAATACCTTTTTCCCCCTTCATAAAATATGAAACACTATACTCGTAATCATGATTGCATAAAAAAAAAGTTGAAATAAAAAAGAGACATTTTATATATATATAAAAAAAATCTTATCACGTGCATCCTTTTTTATTTCTTGCCCTACGTTTTACTTTCTTACTTTACAAAAGATGAAAAAAAAAAAAAAAAAAAAAAAAAACTTTATATAAAAAAATGTAAATTGGAAAAAAAAAACTTTCATTCTCGTAACATTTCTAAGATATTTATTTTCTTGAAATGCAACTGTATATATTTATATTTTTGTGTTCGATTTGTGTATACATATATTTTTTTTCTTCTTCGTATTTTACTATGAATATGAGTTCCATCACTTCGATTCGTTCTTGCATATTACATTTTTTTCCTTCAAATATATATACATTTTCCCCATTTTCCCTATACCCTACACTATATGTATATGTATTTTTCACTGTGTAACGCTTGTTCACCCTTCCCCAATGCATCACCTCTCAATCACAACAACATCCCAGAACCACTTTTTTTTTTAACATTCCACCATGAAATATATTTATACATTGAAATTTTTTCCCTCTTTCATATCATTTTCAAGTCAAATAATATATTTATACCCAATGACTTTGTTTTTTCATCTATATATGTATTTAATATAACTTTCAGTAAAAAAAAAAAAAAAAAAAAGTACTTTATTTCTTTTTTTTTTCTTTCGATAGAGATATTGCCTCATAATATAAAGATATACATAAACTTTAAATAATATTATACGATATAAAAGATGAAAATATAACAAGGAAAAAAATATTTTAGGTATATTATATATCCAATAAAACAGAAATATGATTACTTTTTCATTTTACGTTGAAACGAAAAAATGTTTCGCATTCTTTGATTAAAGGTTTTTTTGACCTAAATTTTTTCAACTCGTAGATTTTCTTTATGTAATAAAAAATATAAACATTTTCTTTCACAAAGTTAAAAATTGATTTTTATGTCAGAAACCTTGTCATTTATTCGTTTTGTACAAAAAGGGTTAATAATTTTTATATGTATTTTAATTCATTAAAGTCTAAATTCTTTTATATATTTTATTGTTATTATTATATTTTCTTTGTCAAATTTTTTAATATTTTTATATACAAGTTTTATATAGTTGAAATTCAGTTGTCATTTTTTTTTTTTTTTTTTTTGTTTTGTTTTTGCAATTTATAGTACAAATTAATAAAGTTATTGTATTGCGTCAAATATATTACAGAGACAGTAAAAATAAAAATGCAAAGAGGGGAGAAAAAGTGAACAAAAATACACGTCAATATAAATCTAAAAAGAGAATATAAAGGGAAACAAAAAGGCTAAAGGGAACAAAAATAATAAAAAAATATATGCATTTTTCACTGTAAATAGTACAAGCTTTGAGGTTACTAACAAAAGAAAGCTGTTTTTAGTACTTTTTTATGCAGTTGCTTGCATTATCTCACTTTAAAATAAAAAAAATGCTACATTATGCACTAGTTTTATAAAATAATATATATTTAACATTTTTTTAATCATGTAATGATAATTAATTTTATTAAAAAATGTACATGTAATATGTTTATTGCTATTTAAAAAATATAGATATACAGTATAAATACCAGTTCTCTTATATGAAAATTTTCAAAAAGGTTTAAGTTTTAGGTTAATCTAAAACCGCAATGTGTACATTTTGTCATAGTGGTAAAAAGTTGAGCTTCACAAAAGGAAACTTTCATTTTCCAATTGTCTGATTTCTTTGTAATTGGGCTTCATTTCTACTCTGGCCTTATTGTATATTTATATATCATATATTGCTGGATTCATTGGCACTCTGAGGTATTGTATACGAGCATTATAATGAGTGACGTCACAACATAAAACAGACCAAAAAACTAAAGGCAAGAACTCAAAGTTGATTTCTCTTGGGATATAAAAGTAGGAGACGACATTGTGATATTATTGAGTGAAAGAAAACCGAAAAAAAAAAAAACATACATTTTTACTCCACAAATACAGAAATTTCTTCGGAAACACCTAAAAAAATATAATAACATTTATAACTTTGAAGGGTGCATTTTACATCTTGAGATGTGCATATAAGATACGATATAAAAATGCAAGATGTTACCTTTAAGTTAGTATTTTTTTTATACTGTTCTTTTGTGATATGAATACGTAATACTATTTTGTCTGTTTTGTACTTTTGTGTTGTCATGTTGTGGCTAGCTTTATTGTTGCTTGAATATTGAAGTTAGAAAGTACTGTACGTGACGTATCTAACATTTCTCAACGAACGTGAGATAAGTGCATTTGAAATCATATTATATTCAAATTATTTATACTTGTGATCAACTTCAAAGAAGTTTTGAATAATGTACTTTATCGATAAATTTATTATACTATAACTGCATTCAAGATTATTTCCTTTATTGAAATTGAAGATTTATTGCTTAACGTTTTACTTAAAGTTAACAGTTATATAAGTCACTCATTTAACATGTTATTTTAAACTTTTCAATTAATGCAATTCAGCTAAACAATTACAATTGAGCAAAAGTATTAAATCAACATCGTTATTCTACTGTATTAAATATCTGCAGTTTTACTCGCTGATTATATAATATTATTTATAACCTATCATGAACGCTAGCTTAGAAAATTCACAACAGATAAGCTGGTCGTTTAATACACTTCAACAATTTACCACTTTGAAACAAAGTTTTTGTGTAGGTACTATACTTATTACTACATTGATTTATTTAAAACAAGGCCCCGCTAATTAATATTTGTAGACCCTTTACATAATATAGTGCGTATGACAGAAGTAATATCCTGCAATATTAGCATATTGTATTTTGTTGAATAGTGTGATTGTTTAAAATTGCATGCATGCGTCTACAGAATTTGCTATGAATTTTTCAAATCTTAAAGGAAAAGACCAGAGAAAAATATAAGAATTTATACCACAAAACACTTGATGGGACTTACATAAATAACTTTAGTTTGTCTCAAAACCCAACTGTAGCTCCGTATATAACAGTGATCAGAAAATTTCAATTCATGCAACCCGTACAACATTTTTTTTTTTACTAATTTTTGCATGTTTCTGACGTCAGAAACATGAATAGTCATGTAAATTACATACTTTACAGTATTTTCACGCTCTCTCGTGGGGGTACATTAACATTCTAGTAAAAATTGTCAACAGTATTGGAGATCCCATTTTGTGTTTATTCATTAAAAAGCACAATCATGTTGTTTTATGTGGTCTATGGCTTTAATATCGCCAACCATCCGCTTCCCGGTTGTGACTCAGAATTAAATGTGGGTCTCTCTAGTGTTGGTTGGGAGCTCGCTCACTTGACAAACACTTATGGTTTGGAAGTCATCATTTTTTTTATTTAATTAATTGGTGTGTATTTTTATTTTAAATACTTAAAATAAATTTACTTGAAAAATGGGAAAGCAAGTAATGTTTATTTGTAAAACCTCCATTTATAACTTTTTTTATTAGGTAATCAAGTAATGGTTTTTTTACACTCACAATTTCTATCAATTTCATATATATTACAGACGTTTTAAATTTAAAAGGAAGTTAGTAATTTATTATATTCATTACAGTGAAGTAATGAAAAATTTAAATTAAAGTTTATTTGAATTCTTTTTCCATAAAAGATGCAATACAAACTAAATTCAATATGTTATAAATGTTCTATAAATTATGTATTTAAATAAATGACTATTTAAATGAAATCTAATAAGATTTTTTATTGCCAAGAAAACTTATTACAGTGGTTTAAGTATAATATTACATTGAAAATAAATTTTATTTTAGAATACCCCGCCCCCTTTTTTTCCTGGTTAATTTATATTACATTCATCATATCATAATTTTCATTCAATTTAATAAGTAAAATACATTTTAGTTAATTAGGTTACTTAATTAGATGAATGCATTAATTATACAAAGTTGTTAGAATTTACTTAATATAATAAAATATAATATCTAGGATAACACTACATTTATAATATTATATATTCATGTATATATATATGAAATTTATTCAATATTACATAATCCGTGATTATAGTGATTGGCGAATGAACAGTTTGCTTCTCTCTCCCTTTTGGATAAGCTAATATTATCAAACATATCAATATTAAACCGATTTGAGAGTATGCATCACTACTTATCTAAATTCGATATACATAAGCTTTTGCTATTTACAATAAATATAATGTACTTATATATAATGCAGAAATGAAATTGCATTTGCATTACTGCAATAGTAAATATTAATATTTGGTATTAATATGTAAGTGTAATTAACGCTTCAGTTCATTTTCTAATAGAATTTTACTCTGAATATATATAGAAACAGTTAAAATAGTTATTACTTTATAATTGAAAAATATAGTGTGCGTTTTATGTTTGAAATTAAATATTTCGCCAAAAAATGAAAATAAAAATAGAGCATTATAAACAAAATAACAACAACAACAAGAAACGTAAATTCAAAATTCTTATAATATGTATCTAATTATAAAAATTTATTATCCTAAAATGTATTCATGTAACATGTTTCACATGTTGGCACTTAAAAAAAAAAAAGAAAGTTAGAATTCTCAAATTATTGAAGAAAGGGAAAAAAATTGATAATGATATGGATTATTTTAAGCATTTTGTTTTTTTATTTATTGAAGAAACTAAATTTTTTTTGTTTCTTAGTGAAAATTATTTTGAAAATAGTCACAGTGAACCAAGAGTGTACAGTAATACGAGAGTTGTGGAAACTAGTCCTATGTTTGTTCATAAAATTTTAAACAGCTTTACAGAAAGAACAAAAAAAATATATATATATTGCCTAGTTCATGGAATCAAATTCCTTGTAATTTAAAAAAAAATTAATTCTAAAGCTCATGTTAAAAAACAGTTAAAAATGTTTCTATTAAATAATAAATAATTCCATATAAGACTGTCTGTTGTGAGCAAGAAAAATAAATAATGAAATTATATTTTGAAATTATATTTTTGTGTAGAGAAAAAAATATATAAAAAACAATACTTTATTTTATTTTATCAGTTTATTGTTTATTTGTGTATTTGTTTTGTTGCTTTTTTACGTTACGTGTAATATGATGTGATGATATTAAAAAAAAAAAAAAAAAAAAAAAACTAATGAACCGACCGATAAGGCTATGCCTTGGTTGGATTATGTACCTTGTGAATTATATATATATATATATATATATATATATATATATATATATATATATATATATATATATATATATATATATATATATATATATATATATATATATATATATATATATATATATATATATATATATATATATATATGAGAACCCTAAGTTGCGACACTGTAGTTACAACGTACTGTATTGTTAAGTTGTTGATTAAATTGTTGTAACAATTGAAAAAAGTTAACTAAAGGTTGCAACTTACGGCCCTTGAAGTATAGGTTTTTGAATTGAATAACTGACTATGAAAATTAAGACTCACACATATAATTAGTTTTAACTACTATAATGTACACTTATAGGCAATTTTCAAGATCAACATTGTTGAAAATTTACATTTTTTTCACTTATAGTTACAAGAAGTGATGGAGGAAGGTAATTGATCTTTTTAAAAAATATTCAATTTTTCATATAAAACTTCTCAAACAAAATATAGACTGATTTTAATGTTATACCCATCAAATTTCTTATATTTTTGTAGCCTATACTTTTTCGATAAAAAAAAATCAATTTTTTAGATAGAAAATGGCAAAAGAAATAAATATCAAATTATTCAAATTACTTATTGAACCTATTCAAAACAAACTCAAATTTGAGTATTGGAAATAAATATTGTATAATGTTTCGTTTGAAAATAATTAAGTATAACGCTAATCTTTGAAAAGATAATATACCCCTGTTAAACACAGATTCAGATAAAGATTTATAAGTTTCTCTCACGTGTATGTTCAATTTAATATTTTACACAACAGTAAACACGGAAAATAAAAGTTTTTGATTCTAGTTTACTTAAAACAAACATTTCAACTTTCCTAACATCCAATCACAAAAACCTTGAAAACTATTTTTTTTCTCTTTCTCTCTCTCTTCCTTCCTTCCTTCCTTTTTTTTTTTTTTTTTTTTTTTTTTTTGCTGACCACAGCAAACATACCTTTAGCTTACACTAGAAAGCCCTAGCTCTATTTCTAACATTTTAACGTTAAAGTATTCTATAAAAAAGTACGTATACCCTTGACCTATAATAAAAATTTACTGCAAATAATTTTTTTTCTTCACACATTTCACATTTTCATATGTTTCTCCCTAGATTTTTAGCATATTTTTCAGAGCAACAATAATGTTTTCCTTTTTGCTCGTTTTTATCTGCTTTTTTTTTTTTAAATATATACTATCTTCATCTCAATTATTTAAATTTGTGAAAGCTGTATGTACTGTAGTTGATGTGATGGGGCATACCTCCTTTATACCAGAACAAAGATGTTCGAGATAGGCCACATACAACAGTACAAGAAAAAGCCATGTACTAGATTACTTGCAAAAGAGGATTTAGTGAGACTATATAAAAAAGAGCCAAATAATACTAATACAGTACTAGCAGATTTCTTTGCGATACTGCCTTTATGTAACATGATTTTTTTAAGGGGAAATGAAGTAGCGTAAAAACTTAACTAAAACTCGGTTTAAAAAACGTGTGTTTTCAATTTTGAAATTTTAACAATGTACTGAGCCTTAGCTTTTATTTTCCGAAATTCAGGTAATTTTATTGTAAATTATTTCTTTAATCCAAATTATTTGAACTTCAGAAAAACAATATGTATTAGGAACTATAATATTTAAATTTTTTTTTTATTATTATTATTTAATTTTTTTTTAGCATGAGTTTTATTACCCTATTAGTCATAAGAAATCATGTAAAATTGAGAAAGTCTTTGATAATATTGTTAAACTTTGGGTTTGTTTATTTTTTTTTCTCTAAACCCGCTTTCGTAGGTTTTCTAAAAGAAAAAATACGCCTAAGGTGTAAATACTTTCATCCCTCCCTTCTTCACTTCTCACAATAGCATACATATAAAGATTGTCTTGAAATATACAAACATATTGTGAAATTTGTAAAGGTCCCTTAAATACAATTCTTTAACGATGATCTGGGAAAGCATGAAAATTCATGAAATTACAACAAGAAAAAAAAATCAACTTTCTACAAGTAAAAGTATCCTGTTATATATGAAAATGGACATGCGACTACATATATATAGCCTGATTGACATAAAGGTTCATACAGTTTACATAAGCTATGTGACATTTTATAACCAATCGTAAAAATACTCTTTATATCTCTTGTGTTGAGTTTAATGTGAGTGCTTGGATAGCTAGCTAGCTAGCTAGCTTGCTTGCTTGCAATGTATTTTATTATTCTATAGGATTTAAAGAGAAAAAGACTGCAGAATATAAAATTTTTAACATGCATTTGTAAGCATTGGTCAATAATAATATTCTTACCACGTTTCTTACTGATGCGTTAACATTTTTCATGCATGTTCAAAAAGGTTGCATAAAAAATAGGATACAATTTAGAGTTTAGACTGAATTTGAAATTTTATGCTGGGAATATATAAAAAAATATATATAATATTTTCTTGTAAAATGTCACGATAAAAAAAAAAAAAGTTTTTTTGATTATTGCAGTATCATGTGTTTTTTATTTATAAATTTTTACACACACATACATTATGTTTTTCAATTCACATTATATTGTTGCAATAGTGATATATATATATATATATATATATTACTGTGCTGACCATACATAAATGTTAAGAGGCTTTAAAAGCTATTTTCTGAGTGACCTATATTTACAAATGTTTAATGTACATTTAATTTTTATATAATCATTTCTGTAGTTCAATAATATATAAAGTGATTTACAAATATATATTTTCAATATAAAATGAATAATTATATCAGATTATAGCTTTCCAGGTATTAGTTTTGTAATGTATCTAAATACGTACTTAATGTTTTTTGCAATTGAGAAATAGGTATTCTAAACACTTAAAAAAGCAAAGGAGACTTCTTTTCACAAGGAGGGGTTAAATATTGTTATTTCAACAACAGGAGACTTGCAAAATAAAGGCTTTAGTGAGAAAATAAACAAACTCACAAGCCAAAAATATCAACAAAGTGATAGTAGATGAATTTGTGTTTCGGTCTTTATTTAACATGCTTTCTTATGGGGTAATGAAGGAACTTCAACTTAAGTAAAAAACAAAACAATAATAATAATAAAAAAAAAAAAAAAGAAAAACTTGACGTAGCTTACTGAGCGTGAAAGCTTTTGTTTTCCTGAATTTCAAGCAATATAGACTTGAAATATAAAGCTCAGAAAGCTACAGTAAAAAAAAAAAAAAAATCAACTTCCATTTTCTTAACTGGAGTTGCAGCTGCTACATGCTCCCATAAGAAAGCATGTTAAACTGAGACACGACAACAAAGTAGTCTGATATAGTACTGGGTTAGTATTGTTGTCCTCTATATGTTTGTTTAGTTTCTCACTAAACCTCATTTTGCTTCTCATTTATTTTTTAAAACTTTCATCAGTGATTTTTATTATGAAGTTGATATATTTTTATTAAAAATATTAAAAAAAAAAAAAAAAAAAAACGTTTCATTTGGATGCAAAAATTCAAAACGCTGAGGTAACTTGGTGTAAACTTTAGCAATACAGTAAAAGACAGTAAAACTTTGCTTCAATATGATTGATTTTAAGCTGTCATTTTTTTAAGTCAAATTTCATAGTAAATTTCTCAGTAATATATTATAGATAATTTATAAAGATTCATTGAATTATATATTTGTCTAATTCTTGCTTTTTAAAATTAAGTTCATAAAATGATTTTCTGTAGCATCCATTTGTGCATGTTTCCAGTATTTAAATGTACAATGTTTCATTGTTTTGACTTTTCATTCTGATGACTGACCTTGATGTATAAAATACAAGATATATACGATAGAAGGAATGAATTATATCAATATATAAGAATAATACCTAGAATAATGGCTTTTATTGGGCGAAATCAGGCATACAACCTCTCAATTTAACCCAACTGTTTGTTAGTAGCATTAACATAAAACGTAAATTTTATTTAAAAGAAATTTAATTGAACATGAATTCAAATAAAAAAAAATTAGTTAAAGTCAATAACGTAGAAATCATATAGATTAATTAAAAAAACATTATAATATTGTCTAAATTACAACTGTTTTCATAAAACATATATTATATATTTAGAACTTAAATCAAATAAAATTTTGAATGACACATGTCATATGAAAAAGGTCCGTTAACAAAATTTAATATGTGAAAGTATGCTTAACAATATTTATTTAGTGACTATGTATAGGGGTAGTTTACAAAGCAAATTAAAGTAATTATCAAAGAATTGTTTTTTACTTTTAAATATTTACTTTTGTACGTTTAATTTGTAAAATATGTATAATTTTTATCAAGCAAATATAAAAAAATATGCGCAGATAAAATTATACGGGTTCTAATATATATATTTTTTTAACAGTTGTGTTTAAAATTTATATAATAAAGATAAATAATTATATATATATATATATATATATATATATATATATATATATATATATATATATATATATATATATATATATATTATATATATTATATATATATTATATATATATAATCATAATAACATTATTATTATAACTCAATTTTTTATAATAATTTCTATACATTAAGTTACAACTTATTATAATATATTTGTATGAAGCTATAATTTAAAACATAAAAAAAAGATAAAAGCCTATTTAATACGTTGATAACTTCATGTCACGGGATTTTTATCATGATATATCATGATTTTTTTATATTTAAAATTACATTTATTGATTTTAACTTTTGTATTGTCATTATTTTCAATCATTATTTATACTGTCAAGTTATAGAGTTAAAACATGGATAGAAAGCAGGGTAGAAAAAAACAAGAAAGAAGATTTTTTTTTTTTTTTTTTGCGTCATAGTTTTGTAATGAGAAGCGTTTCAAAAGGATCAAATCAACTTGACGAACAGACAATTGAAAGAGAAAGAGGGAAAGAGAAAAAAAAATCAGTGAAAAGAAAGAAATGCGATTAGAGTATCAGCTAGCAAAACCTGATTGAAACATCAAACACATACCTAAAAGTAAAATCTCTGAGGGAAGGAGAGTGGGAGCGATAGAGAGAGAACAAAGAGTGGGCGAAGACAAAGGGGTTGTTAATGAAATCGTATCATATATTCTGATAATATTAGAACAGTTCTGTTAAAAGATTTCAATTTCTATTTAATGTTCTTTATTTTAAAGAAATCATAGATTTTCTCTGTAATGTATGCAAAAAGAGAACAAATTGAAAAGTTAAATTGGAAATCTCCTTTTTAAATTGATTGCCTAAAATCTATTTGGACATAAACTAACAAAGTTATCAAAATTATAGCAAGTGATTTTTTTAATAATATACACAGGCAAACGTTTCCAAATGCAACATTATAGATTTTAACCATGAAACAATTATTTGGTTTTAGAATTTTCATAATCATAAGAAAAATAATGCCAAAATTTTATAATAAATTTTTTTCAAGCAGAAAATCTACAAACTGCACCCAGTGGCACAAAATAAATGAACACATACACATATAAAGGAAAGAGCTATATTATATTTCAAAGAACAGATTTTATATTTCCGAAAATTTTGTCAACAGATATTGACATTTAATTTATCGAAATATTTTGTCATATTATATTTAATTTTATTTTCATGTCCTA
Source organism: Ecdyonurus torrentis (assembly GCA_949318235.1). Classification (NCBI taxonomy): domain Eukaryota; kingdom Metazoa; phylum Arthropoda; class Insecta; order Ephemeroptera; family Heptageniidae; genus Ecdyonurus; species Ecdyonurus torrentis. Next base: position 18,820,082 of record OX439131.1, read on the forward strand.
AAAATTGTACAATATTGATGTCTTATATTGCTTCATTTTCTTTTTAGTTGATGTATATTGTTTTTTGATTGAAAGAGAGAAGGAGGGAGAGAGGGAGAGAAAGAGCTATATACTTTGTTCTACATCAATACAGTTTCTTACAACACTTCATCTCTTAATTGAAAGAAGAAAAAAACACAAAAAACAATAACAATAATAACAACGCATGCTTTCAAATCAAAACATACCACTCTCATACTACAATTTGACATTTTTATCTCTCCCTGCTTAACTTCTTACATATCTCATCATTCTATGTCATAATCTTTTATTATTTTTTACTCTCCCTCTAACAGAGAGAAAGAAAGCGGGAGAGAGAGAGAGAGAGAGAGAGAGAGAGAGAAAAGAAGACATTTGTATCCCTATATAATAATACTAAATTTTTATACTATTATATCTAGTTTGTTGTAATCATAAAAAAGAACGACAAAGGAAATGTCAAATGTTTTTATATTAATATTGTTATTTCACTATGATTGACTTAATATCTTAAGAAAAAAATTGCGATATGCATTATGTTATATAGAGATAGAATAATTGAGATTTTGTAATCTTAAAATATCAAATTTCCTCAAACGTGAATAATCTGTCTTTCTTCCTTTTTTTTTTAATTAAAGAATGTTTATACGAAATATTTTCTTCATAATAAGATGGAACAAAAATCAATATTATCAAATTGAAAATACCTAAGCAAGATTACTAACCTAAATTTTAGTTCAGCTTGGCCTCTGCAAAAATTATAGGAACTATAAATTGGTGCAAAATACCGTAAGCAGCTGGTGATTTAACATACCTTTATGCATAGGAAACCGTCCAGGTACCTGTAATATTGCCGTCTTTCTATAAGTCTATCATTCTCGATTTCCTCTAACTTGTGACTACCAGGTTTTGGCTACATCGTCATTTTTATCTCTCGCATCGTCTTTCATGACGTGGAGTGTGCGTTATAGTAGAAGACATTGTTGTCACAACCAATGTTACTATGAACTGCCTGGGTCAATAAAATTTCTTATTTCTATAGGCAATAGGAGAATGAACTGCGAATGGCTTCGATGATCTGCATGTTCTTTAGATATTAGCGTGGAAGTCTTTGCATTACATTTTTTAATAATTATGTTACCGTTTCGCGCAGAAAGAAGAAACAGTTTACATATTGAGGAGGAGCCGTGACTGGATAAACTGATGAAAGGCAGTGCCGTACATAAGTACATTCATGTGAGCTACAGTCCCAAGGCCCATAAAAATATTGGATGTTTAAATACTCTGATTATAAAATATTTAAAAGAAGTCAAAGGACCATGTAAATGGGTTTGGAAAATAATAATTATAATTTTACTAAATCTTGTCGCATCAGAGGATACATAGTTATGAACTGAAAATTGGTAAATATCACGTGACCAAACGTAACTCCTAGAGTTTTCTGTCAAGGAAAACTGATCTTATCTTTAGATAACGTAAGTACCTGTGCAACATATGACTCATAGAGTGAGTTGAACTGTCGTCACAAAATTAGTGTATAATTTTTAATTCTTTTATTGTTGTAATGTGGTAAATTATACAACTATTTACGAATTTTTATAATGCTCATTTGTGCCAGAATAAGTTCTGTAATAATTTAAAGCCATAGACCACACAGTGCGTGTGCTTTTTAATGAATAAACATGAAATGGAATCTTCAAAAGTAATGACAATTTTTACCAGAATGTAAATCTAGCCCCACGAGAGAGCGTGAAACTGCTGTAAATTATGTAATTTGCGTGATTATTCCTGTTTATGACGTCAGAAACATGCAAAAAAAATAGTTAAAAATGTTGTGCGGATTGGATAAATCAAAATTTTCTGATCACTGCTACGGGGCTAAAGTTGGGTTTTGAGACAAACTAAAGTTAATTTATGTAAGTCACATCAAATTTTTTGAGATATCAATGCTTACATTTTCTTCTGGTCTATTCCTTTCACTACACTGATGGGTAATACCACGGTACTAATATGCAGACCGATATTAGCAAGTACTTTTATTGTAATATTTTTAATCGTAACTGCACAATCAAATGCATTTATATGAAAACTTGTGATTTCGCGTTATAAAAATAAATGGAACTATAATAGTTTTTTTTTTTTTTTTTTACACTCAAAGCGATAAAGTAAGAAAAATGAAATGCGATCAGGATATCGAAAGTTAAGGGAAAAAGAAGATAAATTCATGTTTTAGATCGATGTTGAAAACGTGACTGCAGTATTTTTCTTCAATTGTAAAGAATCATGATATTAAAAATAATATGCTATGACTGCAGATATACCACATTATTATCATAAATTTGTTATATAATGTTAAATTTTATGAAGAGATGTAAATTTAAACATAATAAAATATATTACATATTGGAAAAAAGTTATGCATAATGATACTTTTCTAATGAAGTGAATAAGGAATTTCTTGAGAAAATACAAGAGGCATCATTTTTCTCGATATTTTTTCTTTCCCTCTCGACCTGCTTTCACCTACGTTTTATTCTTCACGTACCCTCCAAATCCCTTGTGGTTGCACCAAGTACCAGACTGCAACTTATACTAAAGTATTTTTCTCGTACAAAATATTTAAGTATAACAAAAAAGGGGGGATAAAAAAAAAGTAGAAAGAATGATACTTGTTCTTAACTCTTATATACTTTCCATTATAGTATATAAAAAAATATAATCATACAGATGAGAATTTTTTATATCATATATATATATATATATATATATATATATATATATATATATATATATATATATATATATATATATATATATATATATATATATATCTACCACAATACTATCTCTTGAAAATAAGTTGTTATTTCTTTGTAATAAAAAAAAAAGAAAACAGAAAAGAATAGCAAAAAAAAAAAAAAAAAAAATTGCCATAGAATTCAAAGTAGTTTTCAACGTAAACTATTTCAATTAACATAAAGTTTAAAGTTCATTATTCTATGAAGAGTATGTTTTTCCATTACCCTTTTTTTCTATGTTTCTGTAAGACTTTTTGTGTGTGACAAATGTTGTTGAATAGTTTTCAATTTGTTTGAATTACTTTTGTATATAAAAAAAAATAATTAAATAAATAAAAAGAATTGTAAAGTAACAAAAAAACATTTTAATAAATTTAATTATATTACTTTTTATTATATAAACTTGTTTTCTATTCTACTATTATATTCTTTATTTGCATATTTATTTACAGAGAATACACATATTTACCTGCATTGAATACATTGTATGTATGTAGCAGTTGCATTACTTTTACAACTTTCTATGAAACTACAAAATGTAGAAAAACAAGACAAAAAAGTTGAGAGAACTACACTAAAATAAAAATGAACTAACTTTTACTGTATTGCAGCAAAATAATGCTTCAATTGCTTTTAAACTTTGTATTACCATTTGTTATAAAACAAAATAAAATACCATATAGACATTTACTACATGAGTTTCAGACACAATAACTAATGTTTTATATAACGCTAATATATAATTAAAATTGCTATATATATATATATATTATAACAGAATTACATCAAAAATGATATTAAAGGCATAGACAACATGAAAACATAAGCATTTATATCACAAAACACTTGATGGGACTTACATAAATAACTTTAGTTTGTCTCCAAAACCAACTGTAACGCCGTAGCAGTGTTCAGAAAATTTCGATTTATGCAACCCACACAATATTTTCATTCTAGTTTTTGCCTGTTTCTGACGTCATAAACAGAAATATTCACGCAAATTGCATACTTTACAGTTTTTTCACTCTCTCTTGTGGGGCCACATTTACAGTCTGGTAAAAATTATCATCAGTTTTGTAGATCCCATTTTGTGTTTAATGATTAAAAAGAACATGTTGTTTTATGTTTTCTATGTTCAATTGAGGTTTTTTACTGTTTGCTTTTTTTTTCTCATAAAATTCGTTAATAAGGAAGACTACCAAATAATTTAGGGGGTAAATTTTATTATTTTATTTCATATTCTAAACAAGGACATTGTCCTAAATCGCTTCATAAGTTAATTTATCATTTTTGAGTTCATTAAGTTTTTTTTTATTAATTTTTGAAAATCGTGAAAATGACGTCACAGGCTGCAACATATGCATGCAGGCATAGGAAAAAGTTTCAGCCTGTGACGTCATTTCTCGACTTTTAAAAATTAATTAAAAATATTTAATTAACTCAAAAATTAGAAATTCAAATATGTATCAATTCAGGAGAATGTCCTCTTTAAGAATATGCAATAAAATTACCACCTAACTTTTATAAGTCTTCCTGATTACTGTATTGTAATTACCATTATAGATATTTTAATTCTGAAATATGCTCATATTAATTCAATTAGTCAATACCATTCTACTAGTCCATCGGCACTTGTTCGATGCGTTGCTGTTATTTCAAATGTTTTTGAATTCATTCCATAATATATCGTTAACGATCCAAAAACATAATAATATTAATAATAATATTAATAATAACATAATATTTATTATTATCATATCCACAAAATTATTAATGGAAAAGATGTACTAAAACGATTTATATTAATATTTTATACTTAAAATTTTATATTGAAAAATTCTTATTCTTTTCTTGTTGCTTATAATATATATATTATATATAAATTTATTATGGGTCGTAACTTTTTTGTAGATATTGATTGAATCGATGTTAAGTCTTAAAGTTTGTGTGATACTCACATCAGACTCTCTAAGTCACGTTTGTGCATCGCACTCGTGACTTTTTCCCAATCCTATCAAAACTCAATTTCTAACGACAAAATACCAGATTATATGTGAAAGAAAAAAAAAAAAAAAAAAAAAAACGAGATAGAAATAAAAAAGTAGGGTGGTAAAATTCGACAGGAAATTGGCTTCTTTTTTTTACTTCCTCAATTTTAATGACTTAGGAATAAGAAATATTAAATGTTTTCTTTTTTGTGTGCATTTCATTTTCTAATTTATTGTGCGTAGTAATATGAAAAATTTTTATATTAATTTTTTTAATAATGGTAATATGAATCATTTAATAATCACCGTAATATTTAATAATAAACTTTATTATAATTTGATATTATATTGAAAAGCTACTATAATATATGCAAAAATAAAAATTCATTGAAAATATAAAAAATAAATTATTAACAAACGTTAAAAATCGATATTAAAGCTTTATTAATTTAAACTATGTAATATAAAATGTGTATTTTTTTTAGCACACTCACATTTGCAATGACTCCATTAATGATCTACTTAATACAGCATTACAATTATCAATGAGTTATCTCATTTGAAGAAGAATTATAAGTAAATTTATTTGTGACACGATTGTGTGCATTCCAATAATTTTATTCAGAATGAAAGGACAAGATAAATTTCATTGGGTCATGACCGATGGTCTGTGAAATATCTCTTACAAATCGATGTGGAAATAATGATTTAAATCATGAGAATGAACTTTATTGAGATAAGAAACATTCTTAATGTAACTTCCTAAAATAATTTGATAGCGATGCTTCAATAATTTTCCATGTAAGTAGATATTTAAATCACATTTACAAGTATTTGGTTGTGAGTGTAATTTTTAATTTTTCTACATGCATGTGTTTTTGTTTTTTAATGGTTCAAATTTTAATATTAACTATTTTGAAGTATCAATATAAATTTATAATATTAGTATCCTTAGTAAAATAACAAAATTTGATTGTTATAAAAGGTTAACAAATTTTGTTTGTATAGGTCGGTTGTGGTTGATAATGTTCGAAATTTTAATTAAAATTTGTTTGAAAAATAAGTTATATTATCCTGTTTACACTTGTATGGCCAACAAAAGATTGAAATTTTAAATTAACAAATTTTTACCGTTATTATTATTATTATTTTAGAAAATAAAGAGTATATTGGTTCTCACATGAAAAAAATATCAAATCAAAATAAAGTTCATATTATTATTTTTATAGTTTATAATTAATGAAGTTCTATTTGTGTGTGTGTGTGTGTGTGTGTATATATATATATATATATATATATATATATATATATATATATATATATATATATATATATATATATATATATATATATATATATATAAAACAATTCAATAAGAATCAAAATTAAAATAAAATGAAGTGTTGCTACTTTTCTATAAGATCGTCTTGTAATTTCATTATATAATTTTAGAACTTCCTAAATTTTTGTTGTTACATTCTAGAGAACAACAAAACTAATTTTATATGCGTTTTTAAATTGAATTCAACCAAGTTTATACATTTAAACTCTGTTAAATATTTTTTCAGATACATTACTACTAAGCTTATGGTATATTGTAACAATTTATAGTTATATATACATACTATATAGTAATCGTTATAATGTTGAGAAATAAGGATTGAAGAGAGCCTGGGAAATGAACACATCATTATAAAAAGGAATAGGGTTTACTCTTAGCCTTATACTGTTAGACCGGTTTTGCAGATCGGGGTTAAATAAAGATATCTTATCCTTTTAAATGTTGCTATATCGTATATACGGGATAAAAAAAAACTGTGCATCTAACACATTTTTCTATCACTTAAAGATGCAAAAAATACTTTATACCTAGGGTATTTTCTACTCAAAGTTAATTTTAATTCTATTGCAGTATGGTCGGGTCTCAGTTGTTGACAGATCACATTTATTGGTAAAATTATTAACGAGAATTAATATATATATATATAATATTATATATATATATATATATATATATATATATATATATATATATATATATATATATATATATATATATATATATATATATATATATATATATATATTATATATATATATATATATATATATATATATATATATATATATATATATATCCTCAACTAATAATGCTAGAGTGATGAAACTTGAAAATTTGGAATTTGGATACCCAGGATTTAGGATTGGACCCTGTGGTGGCATCAAAAATGCACTTAAGACGTGAAACCAGGTACTACGGGATTTGACTAAAAAAATTTTTAGAAAAAAAATCTGAAATTTTGCACTTTGATATATTAAGATAGCGTATCTGCAAAAATGTAAAAAATTAGGGGGATCAGTGTGTTAGATTTTAAATTATGACTTTTTTAAAACAATTTAGTCCCATAAGAGCCCATTTTAAGGTTCGTTAATTATTTTCTCTTTTATCTGATGGTCATGAGTTCTCAAACTTCTATCATAGATATAGCTGTTACTATTAACCTTCAAATGGCATCATAAAGTTTGGAAGTTTTCTTTTTAGCTTTTGAGATGCAAACCATCTGAATACAACCTTATACATAAATACTTCTTAAAGTGCCAACAATTGAGAATCGACTTTTCCATTTAAATTACCCATACAAAGCCAAAGGCATGCCAACAATTAAGCATGGACTTATAAGTTAGCAATTGTTTACAAACATTTATCTGACTTAAAATAATTTGTATTGTATATAAAAGACAATATTGTCTTTTTGTCTAGTCGTCCACGTCTATATTGTAAATTGAAACACCACGTAATAATATTTTTAAGTAAAATAATAGTTATAATTTAATTATAAACATAAAATATAATAATTTTTGACGCTTCATTATATTTTACGTTGTAAAATGTAAATATAAGTGCTGAAGTTTGAGTGTTTTAATGTAACGTTGAAAACTTACAAATAAATGTCTATACTCTACACTCACGTTAGGTATGGCGTTGTTTTCTACTTTTACGTATTCACTACTAGCTAGGTGCTATACGCAATTTTAGTCTAGCAAAAATAAGTACATATACATACACACTAAAACTTTTGTGTCATAATAATACGAATATACAAAGTAATTTTAAAACAAAATGTGTGCGTGTATATAAATATATATACTGTATGTAAAAAAAAAAAAAAAAAAAAAAAAAAAAAAACATTTTCATATTTTCTGTAAAATTAAATGTTTGAGAAAAGTAAAATAATATTATAAAATAAATTAAATTCAAAAAAATTCTCTAAGGTATGAAAATATACAAAATATTCTTGAGTAAAAGCCAAACTTTTTTTTTAGTTTAAACTTTAATTAAATATAAAAAAAAGAGAGAAAACAAAAATTTATTTTTATTTTGTGTATTTGTGTATGGATTTGGTTTTGATCATTAGGGAATTTAGAAGTTTAGATTTAAAAACTTTTTAAATTTCTTTCCTTTTGATCAAGTATGGTATACTGTATATCCATAAGGTTTTATCTAGGAATGTAAATAATTTTATATATCTTTGTTATTATTCTTGATCCACTAAAAGCTCAATTTTTATATTTTGAACAATTATTCATTATAGAAATAGAATATAATTTTTTATATTCTATTATGATCACCATCAGTTATTCATAATATATCACTTCTATATAATAAAATATTATATATATTAACTTTATTTATTATATCTAATTAAAATCCTAAATTAGGGTAAAAAAAAGTTTTGCTAGCTCAGAATATGTGGTTGAATATTCGTTTTCAAAATATTTTCCACTTCTTAATTTCTTTAAACAGCTGGTAAATCAAAATGTGTTATTATTTGTATAATTATATGTATTGGCATATGATATGGCCAAATGGCCAAGGTTTATTTAATAGGGTTGAAAAAGCCCTTTAAGTGCCTTAAATAAATATCTATTATTATTACTATTAATTATGCTATTTTTACTTATGAAAATCACGTACATGTAAAAGGAAGAATTTTCTAAATATTTACAGTGTTAAACTCACCATAATTTTTTTTTTAAAAAAGGGGTCAAATTGCATTTATTTCTCTACTTTATTGAAAATCACATAACTGTAAGCTAGGTCACAGTTATGTGACCATAGTCAGGTTACGACAATGCTCTTTCGGTTATAAACAAGATGAAAATAGAAACATTATATTAGTTTTTGATCTCAACCAATGTTTTTTACATTTCAATTTCTCTGAAAGCTTTATCTTTTTTTTTTTTTTTTTTTTTTTTTTTTTTTTTTTCATTTTTAGTTGTTTTGAAAATTTTGCTACTTTTTTTTTTCTCGTGTCTTTGCCTGTGGTCATTTCCATGTTATAAGCTTCTTGCGTGTGTGTAAGTAAAGGTGAATAAAGAATCAGCTACGTAGCGAGTTGTTTGAGAAAGAGACTCATGGTGTTTGCACAGCATACATTTGCACGCACCTTCTCTTTCTCTCTCTCTCCTCTCAATCATTGAGATCACACACGTGTGTTACACAATCTCCCTCACTATGCCTAACACGTTCACATCTATATGTATACTCAAAAAAACATTTAGGTCAAACTCAAAGAAAAAAGAAAAATCATCACATCTTTGAACTTATAGATTTGAGAAACTTTTATAAAATAATATTGATAAAAAAAAATAACAATTTAAACTTCTTAATATTAATAAAATTGTTCTGAAAATAAATTTTATTTGTTGTATACTTTTTCAATAAAGATAAGATTTCAAATTCTTAGTATTTTTACGTTATTGTATAATTTCTGTTTGCTATTACAAAGTTATAGGAGACTCAGAGAGAGAGAGAGAGAGAGAGAGAGAGAGAGAGAGAGAGAGAGAGAGAGAGAGAGAGAGAGAGAGAGAGAGAGAGAGAGAGAGAGAGAGAGAGAGAGAGAGAGAGAGAGAGAGAGAGAGAGAGAGAGATTTTTTAATGATAATGGTATTAAACTTGAAAGTTTTTCTTTATAATTAAAACTTTATAACCAGTTCAAATACCGTATATGTAACCCATAGAACTGAAATACTACAATTTGACAAATATATTATAAAATATATTAATATCGATTTTATATTCAAAACAAAACATAAAAATCACGACGGCACATGTTGTGTAACAAGAAGAAAAAAAAGCTGGCAAATTTTTTTTTCAAACATGAAGAAAGAAAACAAAATTTCAAAACATTTGCCAAATTTCTATTTCATATATTATACGTATAACAATACTTGGCTAGAAGACAAAAATTATTTTGTTCTAATACTTAAATACACCCACAAGAATAATAATTTTGAAGTCTTTATATATATAGAAAATTTTATTATACTATATTATAGACTTTATACTAACTATACAGTTATATATGATTTACCAAAGCTTAAGTTGAATGAAAAGCCTTTGAGAGCAATCATGAGTTTGTGTTTTGATTTGCTGCTTGTACTTCTCTGAATATATATATATATATATATATATATATATATATATATATATATATATATATATATATGAAACAAAGTTTATATTATTATTATTGTACAGACAATATTACTTAAAGATCTAACAATAATACAAAGCATTATAACTTTATTCATAATATAAAAGACCCTTACGGAGTACACAAGAACACAAAGCATAGTTACAATAGAAATGCTTTCTCTCTCTGTGTGTGTGCAAGAAGTATGTATAACGTTGAGGTAAATATACGCTCAAGGTACTAGAAAAAAAAATTATATATATATATATTCCAATGTTAATATTATTATATTTGTATAATATCACTCAAGTTATTAGATGTATATGATATAACATATAATTATAATATAATATTATAACACAACTCTTGGAATAATATATTTTACTTGTGTATAATTATATTTTTTTTCATAATAATAGCAATGTCATCACTATAAATCTGTATCATTGCAAATATATTATTGAATATAGTGTATTGAGGTCAGGTTAAGAATTGTATTAAATACTATGGTTAACCGAATGAATTAAGTAAGATAATATACAAACTTGTTAATAAGTATAATTGTATTAGATGCAAAATTAAATTTAATGATTAATTTGAGCTTTAGAATTAAAATTTCAAATTAATTAAAAGTCAACTACATTATGTTTCTCTTCTAAAATTATATCACAGCAGTTAATTGAAAAGAGATTTAAAGGTTTTTCGATACGCAATTCAAAGTCTCAGCACCATAAAAGTTCATCAAAAGTGTCCTCTTCCCTAAGATATACTGAAAGTATAAATGTCAAAAAGAAAAAGAAAAAAAAAAAAAAAAAAAAAAAGCTCAAAAGAAAAGGCAGTCGATAAGAGAAACGTCAAACGTATCATGTTGTCATCTAATATCTCTTTTTCGCTTTTTTTTTTTTTTTTTTTTCTCAGCTTTTTCTTCTAATCTGAAATTTAAGATTATTTTCTATATGTTTTTTTTTATTTTTCTTCGTTTGCACTTCTGTCGTATTAAATTATAACAAAAAGTTTAAAGAAAATATAAAGATTTTTATTTTAGCCATGATATAACAGCTAGTGTCTATAATATTATATTTTGTTTAAAAAAAATATATATATAAAATACAATATGGTAATTTTTTTATCTATCATATATCATTACTATTATTTAACTATAAAGTATAATATAGCGTGATTTTGGAATTAGTTCTTAAACGATCCATTAACTTGAAATGCGTACCATATCTTAAGTTCAGTACAGATAGTAAATTTTAAAACTTAATACTAATACAGATCTTACTTAAGGCCTTCATAACTAACATTTGTTCACAATCTAAATGTTAAAAATTTATTTATGAACTTACTGTACACAAATTTTTAAACTTTAAAATAACAAAAAGTAAAATAAAAATATTGATTTAAGTTGATTTGTCATATAAATCAATTCACATTTGATTTTTTTGTCCCTACTGTAGGTAAAAAAACTACTGTTTTAAAAAATATAATTTGTTCGTTCCAATTGACAGGTTAATCTACGATATAAGCGTTTGACTCTCGCTACACAATCAAATTACATGGTTAAAAAAATTATATTTATGAAAAAGTAGATTGGTGTTTTTATGACAAGATCCTTTTGACGTTACAAAACTGTCAATTTTTGTTGATTAAAATATCGATTGCTTCATTTTTTTTTCCACACTCAAGTTAACAAAAAAAGACGTTTGAATAGAGTTTGCTTCGTTCAAGGTTTACGACTGCTCATTATACTACTTTTAAAGGTTTTTAAAATCTTATTGAGGATAAAATATTATAAAATTACTGCCAACTACGTATTTATGACAGAAAGATTTTTATTTTAGTTATTTATTTTTTATTATTTTTTTTTTCTGATAACAAAAATTAAATGATATTATTTAATCGTGTAATTAGAACGAGAAATTCAAAACAAAAGGACAAATAGTACAAATTGACATACATTGTTTTATATTGGTATTTATTAAGCATATAATTTATTTTTTAATTTAAACAAATCTAAAACTACCCATATATATATATATATATATATATATATATATATATATATATATATATATATATATATATATATATATATATATATATATATATATATATATATATATATATATATATATATGTGTGTGTGTGTGTGTGTGTGAGTTGCAATTATCCATTCATCCATTTTGCTACAACTATATATAACATAATTCAACGATTAAATATAACAAAATAAATTAAATATTTACCATATAACAATTATTGATATAGATTAGAACGTTAATCAAAATATAACAAATTTTAAATTTATAGTGCAATTTTTTTGTTTCTGTACAGGAACAATATTTATTTGCAATTACTTTATTTGTTATAAAACATAAAAATAATAAATAATACTTTTTAACAAAATATTTTTGTATGATAAAAGTTTATTTCTTTTTTATAAATCTCTAACAAAAATGTATAAACTAACGCAGTGCAGTTTTTTTTTTTTTTTTTTTTGAAGTAATATATAATGTATCACAATATTTTTATACAATATAAATATAAATTTATATATCTACAAATGTATGTGTGTAATATTTTTTAACGGTCGTAAAAATATGTCATTCATTTACAGTTTTAAAAAATATGAGAAAAAAATTTATATTCAGGAATAAAAAAGTGTGGTTAAAAATAAATATTAGTATTCATAGTTATATTTTTTTTTATCCAACTCTGTATTTTGAAATGACGTTTTAGTGTAATAGTCTCTCTCTTTTTTTTTTTATTTCATGAGTATTGGAACTTCGTGATGTATTTTTTAACTACTGCATGAATGTAACGTAGATTGAAGTGTGAGGGAGAGAGAGAGAGAGAGAGAGAGAGAGAGAGAGAGAGAGAGAGAGAGAGAGAGAGAGAGAGAGAGAGAGAGAGAGAGAGAGAGAGAGAGAGAGAGAGAGAGAGTGAGAGAGAGAGAGAGAGAGATGATGACGGTACACACATACAATTTCCTATTTCATATTTGCTGCTAGATTACATTGCTTGTTGAGGGACTATAACTTGGTTTACAAAATTGTAACGTTAGGGGTTCTGTCTACCTATATATATATATATATATATATATATATATATATATATATATATATATATATATATATATATATATATATATATATATATATACATACACCCTCCTACTATGTTCTGTAGCTCTCACACATGAGTAGTAAAGATGTAGTAGTGAGAAATATTATAGAGTTAAAAGCAAAGGGGGATTTTGAGTCAAATTTTCAGCACAGGTCAACTTATCATCACCCAAAGGATGTGAAAATGATGGAATAACTGAGATTGATTCATATTATCGATAGGGGACGTTCAAATGTTTTCTAATATTTATTTTTTATTACATTTTCTTTTTTATGATTACCAGATAAATTATTTAGTAAATTTAAGCACGTAAAAACGATTTTTTTGTACTTATATATTTTTTAAAGTATAATACTATTTTGATGTACTTTTGTATTGTAAAAATGTGTGACACATTTTCATAACAAGTTACTCACGTATTTTTGTTTTTTATTTCATACAAAATTGATTGTTTCTACGTGATTTAATAAAAATATTTTTTTGCTTATGTTTTTTTTTTAAATAACAATAGCTAAGAAGAAAAAAATGAAAAAAAAAAATATATATTTTTTTGACGCTGATAAAATATTAAAATTGTATTTATGTAAACATTTCCTGGCTTTAAAATATAAGAAACATTTTTATTAAAAATTTGCATACAAAAATGTAGCATTTCCGTGTGTTTTAATGTCAAGTAGCGTTAACAATTAATGAGACTTTTTATATAAAAAAAAACTCGAGTTTTTTTTAACAAGGATGTTTTAGGTGGAATCTTAATGGTGTTTCAAATTACTTTTTTTTTCTGTTGTTTCTTTTTTTATATAATATAAAATAGATTGTAATAAATTTAAATGTTGACTCCTTTTAAATATTACATTTCATTAGTTAATTAAAATATTTGAAAAATGAGCACAACTTACTTTTATTTTTCTCGCTATGTTGATTTGACTTTCACAGCGCCATTCCTGAGAGTTTTACTAACATAAGCTTTCATTGCTTTTATTTAAATAGCATGGTTCCTTTACGTTTGTAGGTATGGTACTTACTTACTTACTTCCTTAAACTATTTTTATAAAAACGTGCATACAAAAAAAAAAAAAAAAAAAAAAAAGGTGATATTTCTTTATATTAAATTACTGCACTGATTTGTACTATACACTGAAAGCTGATTTAGAGACCGGATTTTTAGGTGAAAATTATGATTACGCCTGCAAGTTTGATAGTTAGGCTTTTTGCTTCACAATCTACTGTCTATTTATAAAAAATTGGTACTTCACTGCTACAAAGCTTAGAAATATAATTTATGTAAACGCACAGTAGGTTGTGATGCAGGTAAATAACTTACAATTTTTGCAGGTGCAGCCGCCATTTTCACCTAAAAATCCGGTCTCTACGTGATTACAGTGAATTTAGCTAGAATTAAGGAAACTAAAGTAAAACAGTGTAAAATATTACAACTGAGAAAACTTTAGTTCAGTCCTTTGACATGTACACTTTTTTTTTCTCTGTCTAAATAGGTTTCGCAATATGTACAGATTTTCATTATTATATTTAAACTACAACTCCAAATAGAAATAATAATAAGTTAAAATATACAACTCTAAATAAACAAAGCTATTACATTTGTACAAAACATATTATTCAAACTTTAGTATACTATATTACAAATCCATGATTTAACATGTTATTTTTATATAATAAATGAGTAATCTTTGTTAAATTACATCTATATCTCTTAGATAATGACTTAACTAGAAAAATAATATTACTCTTTATTATAAAAATATAGGATCATGTTATAACGTAGTATTGAACTAACATAGGTTTGACCTTACTTTCAGATATAATATAATAACGAACCAATGTAATACATTGTTATTTAAACCCCATAGACACACTATATAGTTAACGATATATCCTCAGTTTTTTTCTTCTCTGAACATTGTAAATATGATTTTGTGATAAATTACTCCGATATATCAAGCAGAATAACAAGATAACTATCACCCATCTTATTACCAAACAGTATCTTCACAAAATAAAAATTACATGAGGGAAAGAAGAAAAAGAAAATATAATAAAAAAAAGTTCAATAATTGCAATATTGATGTTCTACAAAGGAATAAAAGGAAAATGCTTACAAACAGAATTGGTTTAGTATTCTTTAATGTGGATTTTTATTTTTTATTCAAAACAATTTAGAAAAATGACTTATTTTTTTTCTTTTAAATTTAATTTGAGTATAATGGTATTAATAAACTATTAAAACTCAAAACATAACATTTTAAATAAAATTCAGGGAAAGGTTTATATAGTTTAATTTGCTTAAAGAATTTTTGGTAAATTATTGCAATTTCATAAAAGTAAAATCATAAACGTAAACAATATATATATGTAATTGTTTTAAGGCTGGCGTCTATAAAGAAGTATTTATTTTAAACTTGATATTTTTAATGGCTCTATCAAAAATCTCAATAAATTTAAAAAATAACCAAAAAATTATTATTTCTTTTTTAAGGATGTCGGGTACCGGCTTAGGCCAAAAAGTGTCTGTTGTTTTGTATTAATTTGTGCAGCAATACGTTTCTAAATAGTTTATGACGGAAAAAGTTAATTTAATATTTTAAAAATTCTTGCATATTTTTTTAACCTTACTGTGTTTTGCAATACATTTCATTATTATTATACATTCATCATAAATTTCAGTTTCTAAAACGACTCAAAACTGGTGTTTAAAATAAGATTATTGAGATTTTTATGTAAGCTGAAAACTCAATAGCTTAATTATTTCACCGTCTATGCACATGATTGTTGTAACAAATGTTGCACGGTACTTTTCATCTTTACTGTGAGGAATTTTTATATTTTATAGTTATAATGATGCACTAGTCTAATACCCTCTGAATATAAAAGTATGCAAATTTAATTTGAAATAAAATCAAAATTTATAATATAATTAATCAACATTAAAAAAAAAAAAAACTAAAACTAAAAGTGTCATTTTAAATTTGTGATTCAATAAAAAGAAAGAATGAAAATAACAAATGTTAAATTATTACTATATCAATGTTAATAAAAATGAATAAAAATGCTGCTAAAGATTAATTTACATATTTCTAATCTATTTGAATTAAGATTACGTATTATATTCTTTTTATATAATAAGCTCAACATTTCAACATTAGAATGACATTAAATTAATATTTTTCCCCTAAACATTTTTTTCGTGTTCTCTTTTTAGTATATAATTAAAAAAAATTAATTATCTTGATATTATTAGTTTTAATTAACATGAATTTTTACTTATGAAAGCAATGGGGAGAACACGCGATTTTTTTTAATGATAATATTTCTGATGTTTTCATTTTCCTCCTGTGTTTTTTTGAAGAAGGAAAAAAATATAAAGTCTTCTACATTGCAGCTTTCAATCCAATGTAATATATTTTTTATCAATTCAAAATCATATGAAACAAAAAGATTTTTCTCTTGTTTTAAATATTTTTTTTTTATATATATATAAAAATCTTTTTCTTTTCATTTCACGAGGAAAAAATGTAAATGGATGAATATTTTATTATGTTATATTCAATCAAATTATAGCGTAAGGCCAACTACATGGGAGAAAAATTATACATTTTTTTATTACGTGTCGAAACACTCCCTTCATTATGCTATATTTTTTTATGTATATTATATTATATTGTTTCTATATACATATAAGAATGATGAATTTATAAAGATAAAAAATGTAATAAAAATATATTTTAAAAAGTCAATATTATATATTATAAATATATAGAATTTAATTTTTTATTGATGATACTGCAAAATGTATAATCAATATTATTGAAGCATATTTTTATTTAAAAAAAATCAATATAAATATAAAATTTTACGGTGCATATAGCATTTTTATTGAGTGTTAGAATTTTGGCTTCCGTTTTTTTTTTTTTTTTTTTTTTTTTTTTTTATGAAATTTTTATCGTAAAAATAATCATAAAATTATTGAATGAGGATTATCATAAACGAGTTTTAATATGTTTCAATAGAAGTCACTAAAAATATAAAAATAAGTAATTATTATTATAAAAAGCCGGATAATTTCCATCACCTTCTTACAAAGATTTCATTGAGATAGTTATAGATGAACATTTATATAATATATAAACCCAACCATAAAAAAAAATCAAAAACGCAAGGAGATATTAAAGACTTACCTTGTGCTGGCGCGTAAATATTCAAATATAGACAATCTTCACTTTGATTCTGTAAGTATGGTAAAAGACGTTTTAAATATTCCAATCTTCCTTTAGGCATTTTCTTTAATGCTGATTGTTCATCCGAAATATTTGGTAAACGTTGAGGACATACTGGGCTAAATTTATCTGCCATTTTTACACCTCTCCATAAAGCACCAGTGACAGGTGGCATAAATCTTAAGTTACCCACTGGCGGTGAGGCGTAAGGTACACCTCTAAATACCTCAACTGAACCCAAATGTCTTCCATCAAGTTCCCATATAACTCCACGTAAGTCTCCATATTTTGTATGTACGGTACGGGAACTAAGAACGGAGGATTCAGGTGGTGGTTTGGCGGGAGGTGCGGCTTCAGGTTCCGCTTCAGCCCTTACCGTCCGGCTCAACCCATTACCACCAAATAACACCAATAACACTAATAATAAATATACACTTTTTAATAACTCACAAGTCATTATTATCATCATTGTTAAATAAAGATAAAATTAATAAATTATAATAAATAATATTATAAATTAATATAGAACACATTACAATAACACATAATCACATTACTGAAATATTTATAATAGTAATTAATTTATTATGTATTTCACTATTAATAATTATATGTATATATTGATCCATTACTAAATAATGTTTTTTTCTTTTTTTATGTTTTGGTCATTTCACAAGTATAAGTCATAGACTGTATTTCATATATAACAATATTAAAAAAAAAATTAAAGTCAATAGAATTTTTAAATTCAAGTTATTTTTTTAATAGCATTCCACACATAACGTAGAGAAAAATTCTTCCGTATTAATTTTTTATATTAAATTCTCCTCTTTTTATGTTATTAAAATTAATAATAAAAATTTCATAAGAATTTTTATTAATAATAATTAAAATATACACTTGAGTAATATATTTTATCAGTATATATGATATTTAATGTAATATATATCTATATACATACTACCTGTACGTATTATACACTTAGCACTGATAAATCACTTAAAATTTTCACTAATATACACATATATACTTAAAACAAATAACTTGTCTTTAATTAAAGTTGTGTTGATAAGTAATATCCTCTTGTATCTTACGATTAAAGGCGGGAATGATGATATTGGTCGTATTTACCGGCGTCATATTGGCGCTAGCGGTCCTACCCGCTTGCAGGTTAGCTATAGACTGGGCTATATCGCTCGAAACTGAGGTCGTAAAGCGCATGTCTCTTTTCAAAACTCTCTCTCTCTCTCTTTTTCTCTCTCTCTCTTTGCTTTTTGCACACTCCCTTCTACTTTTTCGTTCATACCCTAGCTATAGCTCTTGCTACTGCCTTTCTTCCTTTTTTTTTCTTTTTTGCCCATAGCTGCTTTATACTAGTTCACATATAAGAAGGATTTCGTCTCTTTAATACCAAACTAGGCCATTGCAAGAGAGAGAAAGAGAGAGAGAGAGAGAGAGAGAGAGAGAGAGAGAAACGAAGTGAGCTTCTTAACAATAATTAACACACACTAAGCAGTAATCAACTTTTCATATAATTTATATTAAAAGAAAAAAATGATTTTTTTAAGGTTTCATATCGACGTAATTCCGACAAAATAGTGTAATTATTTTAATTTTCATTAGAACAAAGGACACACCTATATTTCATTATAATATTATTCTCATGTCATGTCTAAATTTTTAAGAAGGCGTGTCCTTTCAAAAAAATATATATATATTTATATAAAAAAGCAACTATATGTGCAAATTTCGTATAATGATTACTTTGAATGAAGATGTAAAGGGGGAAATATATAACAGTACTGATTGATTTGTTTTTTATATACTCTAGAATGTAGGTGACAGCTTTTAAATTAATATTAAGATTGATATTTTATTCTCGCTGGAAAAAAAAGCTGAACAAAAAAGTGACCAATAATCGATGGAATGTGATAATATGGCCACTTTAGTATTTAAATTGAAGTCAGTTAATATAAAAAAGTTTTTTTTTGCGGATAGCATCATCTTAATTTTAATATGGGTTTAAAAAAATGCTTATCTCTCAATTTTCAGGGTCTTTAAGTACTGTCAATCTTTATATTATATTATATATATATATATATATATATATATATATATATATATATATATATATATATATATATATATATATATATATATATATATATATATATATATATATATATATAGGTATAGGTATATACATACATACACATATAAAATGAAGTTTAAAGCTTTACGATAAAGATTGAACATTTTATCTCAAGTTTCCCTATTAATTTCAAGTATTATTTATAAATCAATATAATTAATTGATAAATAAATACTGTATAGTTAGATTTTAATTGACACAAAAAGCTAAATGCGCAAATTAATTTATATCATTAAGAAGTTCTATGTTTAATTGCTTAATGATGACTCTAATACAAATGGTGTGTTACTTATTGCAACAATGAGATTGAGATGCTTTATAAAGACATTTTATACAATAAACTATTAAAGGATTTTTTTTTATTTCCAAAGATTTATTTTAAGTTTCCACATAGTAAATATAAAGTTAGTAAATATTGTTAAAGAAACATGCAACATTCAGAAAACTAAAAATTTTAAACAATATTTAGAGATTGTATAGCTAAAACGCTCGTATATCTAAAATTGAAAAGTTTAGCCCTTACTCTCTTGATGTCATGTTAAAAATAAGTTCTGTTCACATGGGGCAATATTTTTAGTATGCAATAAATTTGTTTACATGCAATCTCTATTTCAAACAGTCATGCAATAATTTTAATTGTTTAATGCATTATGTAACTCCTTGTACACAAGGTATTAATTATAATAATTACCTGTAATAAAAGTTTCAGAGCCCTCGTAGGAGAGTTTCGTGAGCCATGCATTTTGAAAATTCAGTTTAAAACTGAATACTTTCGTGAGTACTTTTCCATTAATTGGAAAGTCTTTACCTGTCGATAGGACAATGTCTTGACTGGGACTGGGATTAGTATAGCACGGTAACACAATATGGGTATCTAGAAAAACATAAAGAAAATGCATTTTTCCTTTTTATTTGGTATAGAAATTGGGTCTGTTGAAATGTTGCAAAAATGAGAAAACAAATAATCAACCTGCATCGAGCAAATAATAATAAAAAAAAAATAATGATTCACACACACACACACACACAGACGTAGCATATAGTATGACACGTATAAGAAATATCGGTAGGTTTTACATGGTACCATTACAAATTATCCAGCATCTAATACATTCGTCTTCATGCCATATCGCTTGAAAAAAATTGAAATAAAAAATGGAATTTAAAGCATTTACTTTAAATTATTTCAAAAGTTAGAGACACTGCAGACGTAGTTGCACAACAAGAACAATTTTAAACTACTACAAAAATATTTCTCTACAGTTTTCATTTTTAATATTATTATTTTCAAAGCTTTGAAACATCATTAAATATCAAATTATGATCGATTTGAAATTGATCAATATATTTTTTGTATTATAAAAAGTGTTAACAGATTTTAAAAATGAAAATATTATGTATTGATAAGTATCAAAAAATTTGATCGATTAAGATGGATAGGTGACAGCACTTTACTAAAAACATATCAAAAATTAATATTTTATGGAGTTGTAAAAAACAAACTATTATTATAATAATAAATTAGAAGATAATACATTATAAAATAATAAGGTTTATATCATAAAGTATTTTACATTACAAATTTAACAAAGCAATTCAATCATTTTATATTATTATATATATATAAAGGTAAATTGAGACAGAAAAAGTTGTTATAGACATCTTGTGGTGATCGATCCATGAAAATGTATGTATAAAGTAAAGGCAAGTGTATACCACAAAACAGAGAGAGAGAGAAAGAGAGAGAGAGAGAGAGAGAGAGAGAGAGAGAGAGAGAGAGAGCAAATTCAACTTCTCTAGCTGTGTGATGTGTGTTGCCAGCAATATAGGATAGTATAACCATTTTGATCTCGTGGGCAGTATGTCGTCTCTCTTTCTCGCGACAACGAGTTCACCCTCTTCACTACAACATATCTACCCTCCTTTTTCTGATCCTTACGTCTGCCAAACTAGGCTACGATATAAGACAGAAGAAGAGAGATAAAAACGACAGTGAGAGAGAGAGAGAGAGAGAGAGAGAGAGAGAGTATCATCCCACTCAACAAAACCGCCCACGTTATACAGTAGAAATATATATATATATATAAAATCTTTCAATGAGATACTTCAACTTTCTGAATAAAATCAAGCGTATAAAATAATTTTTACATGTGACGAACCTTTGACATAGTATTCATAACATGTGAATATATTACATTTAAAAAACAAATTTGATACACAACCTTTTTATATATCAAATATTTTGTCATTCAGAAAAAAAAAATAATAAAGGGAAAAAGGAAAACACATAATATACAAAATTTTATGAAGTGTTTTTACAGATACTTTAAAAAAAATATTATGTATAATGATAATAGTATATTGAAAATTTTAATTCTAAAAACAACAATTTTTAATAATATAAAAAGTTATAAATGTATATTATAGATATCAAAAGGTGGACTTTTTTATTACCTTATTCTCTATGATATATTATAATACAATACACATAAATTTAAGTTAAAATTGTTTTAAAATATAATTTTACATTGTTTCGTACATATAAAATTATAGTTAAAATAAAAGCATTATATTTTATCTATTATTTTTTTGAAAATACGTTAGTCATATCCAAATGATAATTTTTGTCAAAGTTAACAGCAATATTGATAAGAAAAAAATTAACTTTTTAGAATAATATTTAAATTATTACATCTTTGATAAAAAAAAATGTATCCTATATATTAAAATGCAAACACTTTATTATATAGTGTGTGTAGGTTTTTTTTTAACATATATTTTTTTTATCAGTAAAATAAACAAATTACAAAGGCATTTTTATTTTAACACAATAAATTTGTACAACAATGTAACTGATTATTAGCTTTATAATTTGTGTACAGAAATTTTATTAAATTTTAAAATAAAGTTTATTATATATATAATATTATGAGGCTTTTAAATTTTGTCAGCTTACTTTCTAAAACTGTGAAATGTTAAATGTATTATTTTGATATATAATATAAGCGCAAAAAGAGTCGGTAAAAGTATGATTAAAACTATATTTAAATGAAATGTATTCATAAATTTAAATATAAAAAATTATAAATTTATTTTATTTTATATTTCAATTCCATTTTAATATTACTTATTATATAAGTTATTTTTCATGTTATTTTTAGACCTTGTCATATTTACTTAGTAAATGTTTAAAATATAATTACACCTTTTTTCAAATAAAAGTTAAGAACAGTATAATCTTGTGAATGTGTATGTTATAGAAGAAAAAAAAAAGGACGTAGAGAAAAAAAAAGTACATAAAACATCTTATTACGACCGTTATACGTCCTTTTTTTTCACATTAAATTATGTGCAAATAAAGATTAAAATGACCATGTTTCTCTCCCCGCCTATATTTTCCTCTCTTTAGTTAAGTGGTTAAAATAATTACATAATTAAATTTTATAGTTATATCTAAAAACCCTCTTTTCGTTATACTTTATATTATGTAATATGTGGTGGTATAATATAACGTGAGAATTTGATATTAAATCTGAAGACTATAGGAAGAGTTAGAAAAAAAAAAAGTTAAGATTGTGACTTTTGTTAAATTTATTCACTAAGATAGATAGATAAGGGAAAAAAAAGGGGGAAGAAGTAAAGAAAGGAAGAAAGAAAGAAGTTGAAGATAGATATTGGGTATTGAACGTAAGAGTGACTGAGTGTTTTAGGCACCAGACTTTTACCCTGCTTTATGTCGTGATGATTTAAATAGAGAATAAAAAAAAGGGTGTGCAGGGAACGGGTGGGGGTAAGAAAAGAAAAAACACAGAGAAAATAGAACGATAGAATGCTGAGTAACAGAAGTAGTGAATTTTAGGTGAGGAAGCATTGGATAAAAATCACATCATAGTATATATACGTAAGTTTACAGGGAGAAAAGAAAAAGTGTTCAACTTCTATCAACTTCTTGTTTACAAAATGTTAATACTAACGGAAAAAAGTAGGGGTAAAAAGGATTTTATAGAAGGGAATAAATTTATCTTTAGAAAAAAAAAAGTTTTAGAAGAATAAACTTTTTTCCATTAAGTTTGTAATTTAAGTCACGAATATCATATTATTTATTAGAAGTGTATTTCTAAATGACATTTTTTAAAATAAAATATAAAAATTTATAACAATGGTTATTGTTATTTACAACTTAATTTTAAATCAACATTAAATGAAATATAAAATAAACACTGAAAAATCTGTAAAATATGAATTCTGATTTATTTTATGCATATTTGTACTAACAATTAGTAAAAATAAATGAAAAAGTATATAAAATTTCTTGTATTTGTTGCATTGATCAAAACAACATACAATGAATTATATTAGAAAACATTTTATCTTTTTCTTTTACAGTAAACATTTTGTTACTCTAAATAATGGAATTGTCACATTTTATTTGTTTCTAGTTACTACAATGAATTTAATTTAAAGTGTTGTAGAAGTTTTTATTTAAACACTTCCATTATATATATATATATATATATATCGAGTACAATTGTTGATTATAGTATAGGTAACATTTTATATAAAATAAAGTACTTAGAATTGTTTTCTATTCAAACATCCAGACTGAATTAATTGAGTTCTACTTTTCTTTTACTTTTTTTTTTCCATTCAATGAAAATACACTTAACAAAAAGGTAAAGGTAATGAATTACATTTTCATTAGAAACATTCCGTAGTTATTTCTTTATTTTCTGGAACGTAACATTTGATCTTTAAAAATAATAATAAAATTCATATTATAATATATTATATATATATAATATATACAACAGATTTTTATTCACAAATAAGTATTGAAAATACTTTTATATTTTTATATATATATATATATATATATATATATATATATATATATATATATTGCTTACATCAAAGGTTAAATATAGTAGTTTATAATGAACGAAGTAAAAATGAACATCATACCACAATTTACGTCATCGTAAATTGCGTCATTTAAACTTGATATTTTTGCCAGTAAATTAAATTCTGTGTTATTTTCATTTAATCTCATTTGCATTATTGTAATATGTTGAAAAACATGTAGGTTGCAATTCTCACTGTAAGAAATCATATGTCTTTTATTTGAATACAATTATTTTAAATATTTAGTAGCCTCAGTTCAATTAAATTTTTAGCGTTAGAAATATTTGATATAAAGCAGTTTTTATAATAGACATTATAATTAGACCATATAGTATAAGCTACTTGAGAAACACCTGAAGCTGGTATGACTGAGTGGTGAAGGCAGCTGACTTGTAACTCTGTATTCCTCACCGAGTATAGGTTGGAGCCACTGCTGGGTGCGTACGTGAAGTGTGAGACTTTGAAAAAAAAAATATATATAGGCCGGCATAGCATAGCACAACTCGTTGCACGATGCATGCTTACATGCATACCATGATGATACACAGCATTCGGGAGGTGCATGATCCATGTGATTGCACCGACCAGGTGCATGCCTAGATGTTTCCATGGTTTCTCTAGGCTGTCATGGTTAATGCCGGGCTGTGTAATTACGACGAGGCCAGCCCGTGTGTGTTTTTCCATTGATTAGAAAGTCGTTACATGTCGATAAGACAATTTCTTGACTGGGATTGGTGTAGCAAGATAACGCAATATGGCAAGTAAAAACAAATATAAATACTAATAATTAAAAAAAAAAGGCAAATCGTCAAAAATATACAATACTTTGTTTAAGTTGCAAAAAGACAACAACTTAAAATTAATAAAAATTTTCAATAGTTTCAAAGTGATTACATCAAAAATAAATAATGTTTCTTATGTATTAGATTTACAATAATACAAAGACATAAATAGGAGTTATATAATACAAACTCAGCAATTACAATATTACTAATTTTGAATATTTGCTATAGTTATATTATAGCAAGCACTATAAATCTAGAATATCAGAGTACTGTGGTTTAGCTGTGTTAGATGTAATTACAATATACAGCATGTCATTGGTACGCCCCTCAGCAGCAGAGGGTTATTAATTAAATACACTTGGCAATAGTGACCAAAATTTTCATGATGATAATGGATGCAAAATATAAAATCGATGAAGCAAATAAACACTTTAAAAATGTATGAAGAGGAAGAGAAGAATTTTGATTAATATCAGGCTAAAGAAACTCTTAGCAAATTCCTGTAAAATTTTAAGTAACTTCGAAAGTTTTTTTTCCGCTAAGGGTTATACGTATAAGGAAAATATTTGCCTTATTAATAGAAAACTATAATCATCTTTTATTACTCTCAATTAGTATTCAATTGAAACTTAGGTTTCCAATGAAATCCTAAAATAAAGATGAGAAAGAAATTATCTTGTGATTTATCTGACTATACTGTATGCACATTATTTTGAAAATATCTAAGATAATAAAAACACAAACAAAAAAAAAAAAAAAAAAAAAAAAAAAGGGAAAAGAAAAACAAATAAAGTTTTTCTTTTTTCTTCATTGAGCTAAATTTTTATGGCTATATAATGATTTGTGTGTTGTAAGAAGCAAAGTGGGATTTTTCTTCAGTGTAAAGCGTAAATCAGCAGCATATTGAAAAATCAACTTACATGAGATTGCATTTTACACAAAAAATGTGACGTAACAACACAACGTGTTATTATAGCTAAATCTTATAAAAAAAAAAAAAAAAAAGCCGTTGAATGTTATGCACGTATAATACGTAATATAAAGTTATAACAGAATTATTATAGAGTATTAAACAACTTTTTCTATAAAACTACTGACTCCTACGGTGAAATATTTAATTAAAAAATCAGTGTAAAAATATTCTATTTGCATTGCATGTTGTAAAATTCTTATTTAAAACTTAAATTGTGCATTCAACAGTATAGTAGTTTTTGTATGAGCTCTACGTGTAACAGCCAGGGAGGTAATGAGGTATGTCTGTGTAGTTGCTGGAAATCTAACAGTCAATTGTACAAGAGAGAGAGAGAGAGAGAGAGAGAGAGAGAGAGAGAGAGAGAGAGAGAGAGAGAGAGAGAGAGAGAGAGAGAGAGAGAGAGAGAGAGAGAGAGAAATAGAAACGTGTTTCTCTTCAACGTCTTTTGCAGATAATGAAATAATTGTCTTCCAACGTTTTCAACAGAAAGTCTATTTTAAACCTTTATAAAAGAATACATTGAATACAGCTTTAAAAATATACATTTATTTTTTGATTGATTGATTGATTGATTGATTGATTGATTGATTGATTGATTGATTGATTGATTGATTGATTGATTGATTGATTGATTGATTGATTGATTGATTGATTGATTGATTGATTGATTGATTGATTGATTGATTGATTGATTGATTGATTGATTGATTGATTGATTGATAAAAACACGATTGAACTAAGGAGTATTAGCTGTGATGGTCCGACATGTTGCATACTCTACAGGATATAAAATTTCTCGCTTTATTTTCCCATTATCTTTATGTAGCTCTGTATGTTATATAACATAAATATGGTTGTTTTACACATTAACCAGTATTCCTTTAAAACTTGTTAATCTTATCAAACAAAAATCATAAATCATTTACACAGGCTGGATTCAGGCTAAATACACAGTCCGGCATCAACCATAAATGTCTAATGAAACCGTGGAAATTTCTAGACAACTTGATCGTTCCAAACGTATTAACCTACATATTTGTAATCTAAGTTATGTTCACATTATATCATCATTATTATAAACTTAAATAATAACTACCAATGAGTAAAACTATTATTAAAACATAAAGAGAATTAAATAAAGAGATCTTTATGCAATGATTATGTCATATTTAACATGAAAGAATTATATATATTAAAACACAGGATAAAAATATTTAAGCCAGAAGGGATTTACTTTGTAATGTCCACCAGACATGATTGCATGTATGCATACATACATGTATACTCAAAACACAATAGTGTAATATTGCATTATGACGTGTTATTGTTTGTATCATCTTGTAAACCTGTAGGGAAAAATTATATTAATAAAATCTAGGTTAAACTTTTTATGACGTAATATTGAACATGTGTCAAAACATTATGTTACGAACAATTAACTATAGTTTTATCAAAAGTATTATTTTGTATTGAAGAAAACTTGCAGTAAATTTATATGTATGTATATTATATATAGAATTCTATGTACAATATGTCTCAGCAAGATATAGTACTAAGCAAAAGTTTTTTACATCATTGTAAGAAGCTCATTTGCAATAAGTTTAGTACAAAATTAGTATTGTATAGCTATAATGTAAAGTTACAATTATGTTCAACATATCACGTACGTTAACTTTTACTTAATATTCAATATTATGTAGAAATTATTTGCAAAGTAATAATATACTATGTTAGATACAAATTTATTATTATATATTCAATTGAGGTTCTATATTTCTAGAAAATACTTTAAGGAAGCTAGTAAAGCAATATTCACATGACGCGTAAATTTTCGCGCGTCAACGGATCAATGAAGTTAGAACAATATAAACAATTGGGACCGTTTACATTATTTGTGAAAATTACATGTGAACGGCTCCATTCGTTTACATTGTTCCATGTTTGTTTATCCGCCGACGCGTGTCAAATTTACGCGTCATGTGAATAATACTTAAAATGTAGAATGAAATATACGCTGGTAATGTAATTCTTTTTTGGTGTAGAATAGTGTTTCTTAGCAATAAATTCTGTAGAAAATAATTAATTTTTTTTCCCCGTGACAAATTTTTGTCGTCTTTATCATTAGCTTGGACAACTTATAATTTCTGTGTAAAAATCCTAAAAGCTTTAGTTTTAGGGAGCTATAAGGTCATAAGTAGAATTGACCCGCAGGCACCACACTTTCAGCCTCTATGTGTTCCGCATGCACTCTCAAACACAACCACTCTCAGCAGCCTTTAGCTACACATAAACATATACACACACACACACCCTCGCACTAACCAAATACCTACTAAATATCACTGCTATGTGTATTGTCAACACGCTAAGATTATATCTCATTTACACATATATCTCAAAGATTACGATTTTGGACATTTATGTTTATAATCTGACTTAATGTATGTACATTTTCTTTTTGTAGTCTATAGTTTATTAAAGTAAAGATGTAGTAATTTTAGATGTTTATAGTGTTATCTTTCTAACGTTTTTTTTTTTTTGTCATTTTTATGCAGATGCCTCAAATGAATTAAAATAATTACAATATTGTTTGTGTCTGGAAAAAATTGAGAATTTGACACGGAAGGTAATTTTTTTAGAAGAAATTTTGTATAAAAGAAATATGTAGATTGATATTTATGTCTAAGTTCTCGGCAAAAAAATACAATCTTTCTGTATTTAGATTTAATCGATCTGCAATTAAAAGAATGAAATATATTGACAATGAGATTTTAGAACCAATAAGACTCTTTTTAGAATGTTGCTGCAGATTGCCTTTAACCACTGTTCTTAAACTTTTGTCCAGAGCTGTACTTTTTATTCTTTTACAATATTAATATATCACAACAATAATTTATTCATTTGCATATTAATTAATGTATGCTATAAAGAATACGATTCTAATTTAATTATCTTATTATAGAAGTAACTAATTTAACATAATAATGTATTGAAATAATTTTAATTGAAAATAATATATTCAATGTATAAATATGTATTACAACATCAAAGAAATCAAGTATTAGTACTTAAGATAAAGAAATAGTATAATAATTGTAGTATATTTTAATTAAACAACATACTTAAAAATATAAAATGAAATTATTTCTCATTTACATTAACTAATAAATTAGAAATTTACACTATTAATTATAGAAGTATCTGTACTGTAAATAGTATTCACTCAAAGAGTAGAATTTTATACTTTATTTACATAAAATTATTCATATTTCAACAAGATAAAAGTAATTAATTTGTTCTATATTACCAGTTTATATAAGTGTAAAAATAAGTTTATTTAATTTTTACTATAATATTCATTTTATACCTTTTTGTTTTGAAGTATATTTTAATTAAATTCATTTTTAACGTGCATGAATACTTTTCTACAAAGAGATAAAAGACCAGAGTATTCATTAAATAAATAATTTAAAATTCTATTTAATAGGGTATAAAAATATAATGAACCAAAAATAGTTTTTTTTATTATATGACAACAGCAGTGAGTGAATAAATAAATAAATTATTGAACTAGCTTATTGTCTAATCACACCGGGAATTATTTTCATATACTAGATTAAATATATTATAAAGAAGAAAAAAATGCAAGTTTGCACAGTACTATTTCACACTAGTTAAAACTTAATGGAACCATCCAGACATTAAAACATGTCTTTTTAATTTTATTAAACACAAAAGAAAGATTTTCAAAAATACAGTTATTTTGTCCAAGAACCTAATTTTGACGCCCTAAACTAGAGTACTCTACCCTAAACGTATAATCAAAATTTCAGCTTATGCAACCTACACAATTTTTCTATTAAAGGAATAGACCAGAGAAAAACATAAGCATTTATATTACAAAACACTTAATGGGACTTACATAAATAACTTCAGTTTGTCTCAAAACCCAACAGTAGCCCCATAGCAGTGATCAGAAAATTCTATTTATGCAGCCCGCACAACATTTTCATACTAATTTTTGTAAAGTGTCTGTTCTATTTTTTACTTCGCACACATGATTTGGTGCGGTGGTTGTAACTTAACTGCAGCTGTTCTTTTTCTTTCCTTATTTGTGGAATTTTTGTTTTTAAGAAACTTGTAAAAAAAAAAAAAAAAGTATATTTTCTTGTATTTTTATAATATATTTTGGGGTTGAGACGGCCGATGGTTTAATTACTTGTGCCTTACCATGTATTATGTATAATGTTTGACAATAAAAACCCTTTGAAATTGAAATTGTATGTTTCTGACGTCATAAACATGAATTTTTACGCAAATTGCATACTTTACAGTTTTTTCATGCTCTCTCATGGGGCTACATTAACATTTTGGTAAAAAATTGTTATCAGTTTTAAAGATCCCATTTCGTGTTTATTCATTAATAAAGCACATGTTGTTTTATGTGGTCTATGGCTTTAAGTGAACAATCCTGACGTCAGAAATGTTCAAAATGTGTGCATTTTTGCCTACTTTACAACTTCTTCGCGCTCTCTTGAGGGATATAAAGACTGAATATGCTTTTGGGTGTCTCATTTTGTGTTTAATGAATTAAAAGAGCATGTTGTTAGGGCTGGACGGCCACTTTAAATAATTTTTAGCTACCTTGATTGAATTCTAATTAGTAAAGTTATTATGTTGTTGTTTTTTCCACCAACATCAAGTTACTATAATTTCAATTCGTATAATGCAAGAAAATGATTTTTTTAATAGTAATTTGCACACATCATGATGCATTTTTTTACCAGTAACGTACAAAACAACTCAATATATATATATATATATATATATATATATATATATATATATATATATATATATATATATATATATATATATATATATATATATATATTTCATTGCTAAGTAAACGTACAACCATTATTATTATACATTAAAATTAATTTTAAATCCGCTCAAAATATTCAAAGAGTGCCTTATAATAACATTTTATAATTAAATAATTTCCTAAAAAAAAATAATACTTTATTCAACTTTTTTTATTCCTTTAAAATTTTTTCAAGCAATTGCTTTACAAAGTTTCAAGAAAATTTTACACTTTTTTATATAACACATTTTAAAAACTCATTAAAAGTTACTTTTATTAATTTCCATAACGCAGACCTATAGTGTAATGGGCAACTATTCATTATTCTATGGTTTGTTTTAACTGAATGTAATTAAACGCACGGCACGCAATCATTACATTATAGTCATGTATATATATATATATATTAAAAAAAATCCACCCAGCCCCTTGTTATAGTGAAGCGAAATCTTGCTGCTACGATTGGGAAGCGATTGCAATAAGAAGTTTAACACACTTTGCTCAGACACGCCTCATGTTTTTGCTGATTACTTTTTCCAACAGCTGCGATAAAAATTAAACTCTCTCTTTCTTACTTTTTTTTTTTAGCAAGTCTTTGGAAACAAGTTCACTCTAATATTTGTTTTCTTGCGAGCGTATCATTAAAGAAGACCATTTTTTTTTTGTCTGATGAAAGCTCAAAAATACAAATAGAATTCTGTTGGTAGATTCCTTTTTTTAAGAATTTTCATTAGAAGGCTTGTATATTTGAAATTTAAAAGTTGACCCCCTACAATTTTATGCTATTGAAAAGTCAATAACACAAACTACCTTTCATAAATATGTTAAGACCTCTTACCATTAAATAAGTTTTATTTTTATCTTAACATGAGATTGTAAAAGGGGCTTAAAATTTTAAAACTTCGCAAATTAAAATTTTACATGACAACCCTTCCCACCATTTTTTTTTTTTTTTTTTATGTATTTAGTTTTTTTTTAATCTTACGTGTCCCTGTGGAAAAAAAAAAAAAGCTTTACTCAAGTTTTAGTCAAATCATTCATAACAGTGACTCATTTTCATCCTTTAGGAAATAGGGGAGCGGAGATGGCAGCATGGTATTTTTACATAGGGAAATATCAGCTATTATCCAATATGGCCGAGTTTTTTTTCTTATGTAAATTTCTCTGTGTTGCCATCTACGGTCCTTTACCTCCTTAACACAAAATTAGATATGTGAAATAAATTTATAAACAAATATAACTGGAAATGTAATTTTAAAAAGCAAAGTGTTGATTTCCAAGTGAAAAATTAATAACAAATGTGTTAATTAATGTAAATTTATTTGTAATACTAGTTACGTTTCCTTACAAGAAAAAAAAACGCATTGCGTAGTATTAGGTTGTAAACACAATTAGATCGTCAGAGTATAGCTCTAAATTTATTTTTCTCTAACAGATATGAAATATGAAACTTAAAGGCAGACTTTAAAACTTACGCTGTAGAGAACAAAAAAAAAAAAAAAAAAAAAAAAAAAAATTATACGTTTTTTTTAATGTAACTACGAATACAGTAGAACTTACAGTTAGACTAGTCTCAAAAGTTTTGTGTGAATTCAATCCAAATCCTTAACGCTTCATACAACTGGAAAATAAATAAAACAGACATAGAATAATAAAACTGATAATCATCATGTTTTTAATATATAATGAAAAAGAGATTAATTTTAATGAACCATGTTTTACAGTTTATATTATTGTACACAAATAAAATAAATTATATAAATTATGATGTATTATATGTCATATAGCATAAATGTTGTAATTTTAGAATTACATTAATAATTATGCTATAGAATTTATAATTACTATTATTATTCAATATAGTAAAAAAAAAAGAAGAAGTTATAAATAAATATTATAGAAATAAATATTATGAGTTAAATCAATAAAATAGTTACATACGTATTTATGTATTTCAGCCATTTTAACACTCCACTTTATCAGTAAATATAATTATTTTACTTCGAACAAAACTACAATAAAATCAATCTAATTTATATAAATTTTAAAGATCACTATCAATTAAAAGCTAATTAAAATACGCAGAGATGTTTCCTGTTTTCGAAAACTAACTCATTTTTATTTGAATAATATATTTGAAGATTTTTTTTTAATTAACATATAAGTAGCATACACATTTAAAAGATAAAAAAATACTGTCTTGAGGAGGAAAATTCTTACTTAAAATTATTGATTAAATGTAAGAAATTTAGAAATTAAGACAAAAAAAGTGAGTGGGAATTTACATTTGAAAGTCTTCTTGAAAACACAACAACAGGAAGTTTATTTTATCACTTATGTCTGTAGGCGAATATTGTTTGTAAATATTGTCTTCTTGACAAACTTTATACGTACTGCTTTAAGGTAAAATATAATTTATTTTTAGAATATTAATAAATTGGAAATTTTAACTTTTTGAAAATACCAAGATAAAACAAATTACAACAATAAAATTTGTATATATTATACAATCAATTTTTTTTATTCTGATCTCTCTCTCTCTCTCTCTCTCTCTCTCTCTCTCTCTTAGTCGTACTCTTTTGTTAATTTATCTATTAAACATTTTTATTACTTATAAGATCCTTAGATTAATTTTAAAATTTATAAACAATGCATATACAGTAAGTAAAATGTTTCAACTTGAACGGGAAATTCTATTTTTAATTTACAGGTTTGAAATCCACGATTTACCATATTTCAATTTCTCATTATTTCAAATCATTCATAACGTTTCAAAAGATTTTGCATTAAGTTCAACGTACAAACTATCATTTTTAATAATTTTAAAAATCAAGTTGATAGATTGTAGGTTGGTTTAAAAAAAAAATCATAAATGTAAATTATCTTGGGTTAAAATATTATATTCATTAAAATCATGTAAAAACTTATAAAATGTGATTTTTTTATTACGTCAGAATGTAAGTAATAAGAATTTGTAGACGTGTTTTTATGATAAATTCTTATGTATATATACCTTTCCTATTGGTTCACAAGCTCATTTATTTATTTTTTACCTAACTATAAAATTGCAATATTCATTTAATTTTTTTAAATCGATACAAACATATATATAATATTTAGAATTATATAAAATTTAAATGCGTTGTATGTAATACTTATTTACATATTTAAAAATATAAATATTTTAATATTATATTATATATAAAAAAAATTGTCTGTATGTATATATATATATATATATGTATGTATATATATATATATATATATATATATATATATATATATATATATATATATATATATATATATATATATACATATATATATATATATTATAATCTTGTATTATAAAATAGGTCACATAAATGAATGTATTAATGTAATATTGAAGTATGCATTATACATGTTCAATTTTATTCTTATTCATTTGTTTTATACCACGAGTTCAACTACTTTACTATTGTAAAGATGCAGTAGAATATCGATACTTCTTGCTATAGTAAAATTAACGAACATAATCTAATTTTACTATTCGGAAGTCTAGTAAAGACGATAAAAATACTAATAATTCCTTGTTGATTAAAGTTTACATTATTTCATCGTGTATTTTTTTTTATTATTATTATTTTTTTTTACAATAATTTTTAAATATTTAAATTTTTTACAAATTTTATAGAAAATGCAATTCTATGTTTGTTTGTTTTTCTTTTCTGAAACGTTGTATAATTAATGATAAGATAACTGTAGAAAATTAAAAGTAAGAATTAATGAAAACCTTTTATAAAATCTAAACGTAATAATTAAATATCCTTTGATTTACAATTATGTTAATTTATTAATTTATTCCACAAAAGTAATTCAAATTCCAAATTTTTTATTTCATTTCTCTCTCCTACAATCAGTACACTAATACAATGTCATTGAAATGTGATGACTTTTTGTCCCTGCCCTCCCTGTGTATATTATACTGTACTTCCTATATTACATTATTGTACATATTTTAGATGATTTAACGCAACTATGTTGCATATCAATAGAAAGTCAACATATTATATAAATAATGTTGATTCAATTAAATTCCAGCAATTCAATAAATAAATATAATTAAATTTGTAGCATATGTTGCTCCAGTAACAACATAATATTTCATTAAAATCATATATATATATATTTTTTTTTTTGTCATACTTACTAAATATAAATTAAAATAAATAGCAGGATTGGAATCATAGAAGATTATAAATAATTAAGGTTATGTTTGTTCAATATGGGGATGTGTGTAATAAAAATGTGTTTGATGAAGTGTTTTAATAATTTAAATGGACTATTACAGTATATTTCACTCTTCGTTTGTTTCATAATAACATAAAATTGTTCTATATTTTCTACCATAACTATTGGTGTTATAGAGCGAGGTCATTGAACCAGAGAGAGAGAGAGAGAGAGAGAGAGAGAGAGAGAGAGAGAGAGAGACGATAGTATATACGATAGTTCAATTAAAAACCACTCTCAACTATTGCTGTATGTTATGCAAATGAGGAACATTAGTGTAAAGTACGAGTTTACGTACTAAAGTTGTTATTTACATGGTAGCAGGAGGTAAATTTATGTTTGTAAAAAAAAAAAAGCAAAAAAATAAACTATATCGTCGCAAACGATGCATCCTATTTAAATAACATTATGATTACAAGAAATATATTCACTGTGTATAGTATAATGCATGTTTTAAATGTTATATAATATAAACTTTGTTTTAATATTATCCTTAAATATTTAAAATTAAAGTTAAATTTTATTAAATACATCATCATCGTAATATCTGATTACTCAAATCAAATAACCTAAATACCTAAACATTTTGACCTCCCATCATACGTACAAACATTACACGTATTTTTTATCTTTAATTGCTTCTACATACTCAAAACAGTCGATTAATAATGAGTAATGAGTATTACACATTTTATGTCTCTTAACATTTCTGTTTTCTCAACTATTAGATCTAAATCTACTAGATTGGTACTAAGTTTATTGTACCTAGAATCAACGTCAAATAAATAAATAATCAGCTTTATTCAAAAAAAGTATAAAAAAAATACAATTTTTGAAAGGGCGAAGTTTAAGCCAGACTAAATGTCTGACCCACTCTTACACCTAACCCTAACAGAAAAAATCAATGAATTTTTAATTACAAACAAACCCATAGTATGAAAGAAATAATCATATGTAGAAAGAAAAACATTTACAAATATCATTATGAACTATTATAATGTTTTTTTGTCCTATAAGCGTCGGTTAAAATAAAATATTTAACTGTCACGTTAAAGAAATGTCACATAGATCAGTGAAATGTCAGCATCTATGTTTCAAAAACATGTATAATCAGGTTGTATTTGTAGTATTTTTTTTCTCTGGTTTAATTCTTATGGATAATTAAATTGATGGGCTTTGCCTATTTAATTATCATTTTTTAGCAATTATTTCAATGTTTTGTGACTTTGACTCTATGTAATATAATGTTTGCATAATTTTTTTGTTCAATAAATCTATATTATTATTAATAACAAGGACTTCATTTTTTTTTTTTTTTTTTTTTTTTAAGTAGGCAGTTTCTAGAGCATTCGTGATGTTATGTATCAATATAAATTGTAAAGCGGGTTGCCTACTTTACAGAATTTGTTCTCCAGAGGATTTAAGGAATATAATATGTATGATCCAATCTCATGATTTATCAATGAAAAAAGACATTTGTTTTTGAGTCCAGTGGCTCTTTAGCATAAGGCTAATTTTAATTGCAAATATTCATTTCATTCAATAATTCATAAATTTAATTCTACTACGCAATTTTTGTTTTTCATTGAAAATTAATATTAAATTCTATTATTAGTTCTTAAAAAATGAGTTTACAAATTTTTGGTTTCAGATGTTTAATGCAATTTAATTGCACTTCACCTTCAATATTATTGATTTGTTAGTTTTATTGTCCTTTTAACTTAACTTAAAATTAAATGAATTTAGTCTAGAATAATTACAACATATAATTCATTAACGCCCGGATACATAGAATAATTACCAATTAAAAATTGTCTTAATTAGAAAACACAAAAGTTATTCCCATTGGTATAACCTAGTTCCTGATTGATACCATTTACCTTTTTTTTACCTTTTCTGTTTTTTAAAGAATGGATATCAAATTATATTTATAAATTACCTTAAAGTAAAGTATGTAGAGTTTTAAATTAAAAGGTCTTATATAAAATACTGGTAAGTTCCGCTTCGTTTCTCCGCCTAGATGGCTCTTCTTTATACTGTATAAAATCAACCAACGGTGATAAGGTATTTTGTTTTCCATTGTGTAAGAGCTTCCGTTATATTTTATTTCGTAGTGTAGTATAAAGTAGTAGCGTCCGTGTTGCTCAAAACTTATCCCAGCTTAGTACAAGGGATTATCTACAAAAATAAAGATGAACATTCTCTCTCTCTCTCTCTCTCTCTCTCTCTCTCTCTCTTCTCTCTTGCTTTCGCTTCTCTTCTTTTTAGATAATGTTATTCTACCTCTTTTCATTTTTAATATTTCGTTAAAGTATTTTCATGCATGGTAAACGCATATAAAAGTAATAATAGATTTTATTATAAAATTGAATATAAAAAAATGAAGCTTTTTATTATTAGAATTAAACAATATAGTTTATAATGAAAAATAATAATTTTATTTACCTTCATGATTTGGTTTATTTTTAATACATAGATTAATTATATTTTTACCACTTTTGCGTCCATATAGATCTTAAAATTATCTACTACCCTTATGTAGAAGGAGGGTAAAAATAAATTTTAAAAAAATAGGATAAAAAAATATATACTTATTTTTAAATCATTGTTTTACTGTAATAAGCTATGTTTAGTCCATTTCAGAAATTCATTGCAGAAATAAAATAACATTAATTTTGAGACTAAATTTTATGAAAAAAATATTTTACATTTTAAAGTAAAAACCATCATGACAGCCTTTAATGGAACAAATTATTAACTTCACAGCTTTTTAAACAATAAATTTTCAACCATAAAACAATAAATTTCCAAAATATCATAATCTTGTTCATTTAATTTTCATTTAAAGCAGTCTAATTTTGCAATGCTTTTAAATAATATACAGTATAAATTTATTTATTTAATAACTATATAGTGTTTTTAATTTTACCTAAATTTTTATGGAAGTTTTTTATCGGCTACTATATATATTATAATATATATAAAAAAAAAGGACTTAAAAGTCAACTCTGTTTGTAAAATAAAGAAGGAGTGCTTATGTTTACTCAATAAGCGGAAAAGGAAGTGGCCGGAAGAGGAAACCACGTGACGGTAAAAGTGGGAGAAAACTTCGTGCCAACAGCAAGCTAGGCCTGAGTCACCTCCCACTTTTACCGTCACGTGACTTCCTCTTCCGGCCACTTCCTTTTCCGCTTTTTGAGTAAACATAAATACTCATAGAAATGTAGAAAAATTTCAACGGATATGATGTCATATGTAAATTGTTACCCGTACGCAAAGCAAAAATAAATGCGTATTATAATATAATATTAACAAATTTTCAGCAAATTTTAAATAATATATTATGCTATATATAATTAACATATTGACATAAATGCAGCATACATTACGTTTTTTTTTGTTTTTTTTTTTGTTTTGTAAAATACTTATGAAACAAGTAATAATATAAAATAAAAAATATAATGTTATAATAATCTAGTGATAATAGATTTGTAGTCTTGTAGTCGTTACCTAAATTTTCCATAACGTAAACGTTAAGTTAATTTCATATAAAACTGTAACTTTAACGAAAACGTTAAAGGCGTAGAACACCTTGAACAAAAAATTGCGTAATATCCTAACAAACCTGAAAATCAACGTTGATTTGGCGGGAGTCATTGATTTCTAATTTATTTTCCTTTCACAAAATGCCACTGCCGGTCACTGACGTAACAGCTTGCCTGGTCCACGCGCAAGTAAACCGGGCGAGCTGTGATGTCAGTGACCGGCAGCGGCATCTTGTGAATGGAAAATAAATTAGAAATCAATGACTCCGGCCAAATCAACGTTGATTTTCAGGTTCTTTAGTTTATTATGCAACTTTTTTGTTCAAGGTGTTCTACGCCTTTAACTCTAATTTGTCCCCAAATATAACGTTAACTTTAAAGTTAGCGTTAACTTGCGTAACTATAACGTTAACAGCTTTTTTTAGACGATTTGTATTTTTATGTTAATTTATAAGTTTAATCATTTATAAAGTTAATATTTATACTCATACTACATACTATATACTATATACATACACTATATTATATACTATATTTATACTTATTTAATACTCATTTATAAATCAAAGGTTAATTTTATTTATTATTTCCTCACCTCGTCAGTTTATTTTTTATTTTTAGTCAGTATAAAGTAAAAATTTCTTTCAAAAAGTAACATTATAGTTATCGCTATGTTAACTGTAATTTTTGTTAATCTATAACTATAAACGTTACTTTTTCCAATGTTGTTAATCCATATTATAGAAATAACCAATTAACGTTATAGTTAACTTAACGATGTTACGTTAACGACTACAAGACTGGATACATTATGTATCTGTTAATAATAAATATTTTATAAATAATAAATGATTATGATCTAAAATAAGGTATACCCCAGCAACGTTGGAATTTTGTGACTACATACCAATAAAATTAATTCAAAGTGCTCTATAAAAGCAATTACAGTGTAATTATTCAACAATTTAACTCTTACTTAATTTTTATTATTATTTGTCATTAAATTCTCTGAAAAAGAAATATTAGTGACTGATATTTGATCAAATTAATACCGTAAAATAAATAAATTTTACAATTTTATTTGGGTGCAAAAAAATATTTAAGCGTTTATAATTTCATCATAGTTATTATTACTTCTAAAATTTAGTATTATATCAAATGTTTCTACATAACTTGTGTGCCAATATGATTGATATTTGATTTTTATTTGTTTAGTGACAAATGACATTAAAAAATTATTTTTATTATATTATGTATAAATTTTAGCGTTTGTTTTGTTTACTTTATAAAACTTTTGTTACTTTTTGTATTTTTTTTGTTTGTTTAACATTGTTAATATATGTAACATTATATATTTAACATTTCAAATATATTACCAAGATCATCATTTCCACCAACAAGTCATTTTACAAATAATTACGTTGTTTGACTCATAATATATTACCTGATTTCTTCTATTAAAGATTTATACTGTTCTAAAAATACTAAAAAATACCATGGAGTATTTTAGTACATACAGTACGTGTTTGTTAAATTAAAACGAGTTAAAATCTGTATGCAACCTTTTATAGGAAAAAAAAAAGTTCGATTTTTTTCCTTCAACTAGATTGTATTATTTAAATATTGAATACATTAGAATACATTAAGGAAATCCATTCTTCATTTGTTATGCAATCGTGAGTGTTTTTTGTTTTACTTTATCTTTAGTTTCTCAATTTTTAACATTAAACACAAAAATAATAATAAGAAAAACAACATAATGTTTATTGTACCATTTTAACCTATACGTTATTTTTAAATATATGCACCAAGTTATTAGAAATAAAAAAATTTAAATATACATATAAAAAAATGTTTTATATATTATTATAAGGCAAAACATCCATTTAATGAAATTTTTATAAAATATTTTTGCTAGGGATAATTTACAAGAGATGATATAAAGTGATATTTTAACCAAGAGTGCCAACTCATAACAGAGAGAGAGAGAGAGAGAGAGAGAGAGAGAGAGAGAGAGAGAGAGAGAGAGATATTTTTTTTTATAAAAAATAGCAGAGACTCATATTATTAGAGTAAAAACTTCATGTCATGAAATAGGTTGAAAAAAGTAGTAAAGAGAAAGTATTATATATTATTTAAAATGTAGAAACAATTTTATTTTTTATTTATTTTTTTATTTTTTTAGTTATGTTTCAAATAAAATCGTATCTGAACCAACACATTAAAATAAAAAAAAGTAAAATAAGAATTAATTATAATTTTGTGGTATATTGTATAGAATAATTTACTTATTGTAAAAAATTATTATTTTTGTTTAAAAAATTCATAAAAGTATACAGTTTTTATGTAAATTTATGTTTGTTCTACAATAAAATGAAAAATTAAATCAAATAAATTTTTATTCTCTGTGATTTGGAGTACCAAATTTTGATCAAATTGTGCTGACTAAATAAGGAAAAATATTATTCAAATGCAAATATCCAGTCCAAATTATTAATATTGTTCACTTTGACTTTTTTTTTTTTTTTTGTTATAATTCACATGGTACATAGTTCAACCAAGGCATAGCCGTATCGGTCGGTTCATTTTTTTTTTTTTTTTTTTTTTTTTTTTTTTTTTTCATGCAATCACATCATAATACGTGTAACGTAAAAAAGCAATAAAACAAATAAACGAATAAATAATAAACTGATAATATAAAATAAAGTATTGATTTTTTTCCTCTCTACACATGTGATTTCAAAATATCATTTCATTATTTTTTTTTCTTGCTCACAACAGACAGTCTTACGTAATTTTATATTATTTAATAAAAATATTTTTAACTGTTTTTTAACCTAAGCTTTAGAATTGAGGCTTTTTAAATTACAAGGAATTGGATTCCATAAACTAGGCAATATTATACTTTTTTTGTTTTTTCTGTAAATCTGTTAAAACCAGAGATTTAATAAAACATTGAATTTTACATGAATTTATTATTAGTTTTTTTTTTTTTTCAAACATAAATTTTTGGTACAAATTACATTTTATATTCACCTTTATGTAACAAAATAAGTATGTATATTATAATAATTATAATTTTCAATGAAGTCATATGCATTTAACTCAGCGTGACAAAAGTTATATAATAACGTTTCAATTTGCCACTTGCATTTATATGCATCAGCATTATTAATATACTTTCTCACGGTGTGACTTTTGTTATTATTAAGAACATGCAAAGCTCCAAGTGCACTTTGTTCACTTCATGACTTTCTTTCGTGATGCACTCGTACTTATTACGTGAACGTCTTGACAAAATGACGCTCATTTAGTCATGTATTCTTGTCACGATATTACACGACTTCTTAACAAGAGAAATGAGTACTTTTTGTTACTTGCTGAGAGGGTAATTTAAAAAAAGAAGGAATAAGGTAATAATGTTTCAGTATATTTTTCCCTGTCAAACGTTGTGTTTCTCGTAGTTTCCATCAAATACAGTTTGTAGTTCAAATGTAGTTATTTTTTTTTTTTTTTTTTTTTTTTTTTGCATATGGCCATAGAGTACAGTATTAAAAACACTTTCAATGGAATGTTCACAACGACGCGTAAATTTACATAACTTTTACGTTAGAATCCAAATAACATAGATTGCTGTATCATCTGGCCCAGAATTTCATATTAATAATAAATAATAATAATTAACGGCTTTTATTGGGCTCAATCAGGCGTACAACCTCTCAATTTAACCCAACTGTTTTACAGTACAGTCACTTACAATGTATAATAATTAATAGTGTTAGACATATAATGTTAAGAAAAAAATTAAAATTTATGTTGACAAAATTTCACTAAAATTAGTTCATTTATAAACAAAATATTTTAATTTGAAAAGTTTTCCTTTCACTAAATTACATATAATTAAGAATATATTATTGAGAATAGTGTATATTCCTCAACTATATAATGTGCTACCACCTAGTATTAATCAATGTGAATCATATTTATTATATAAGCTATCAGTACAGAAATACCTACTCGAAAATATGTTTTACATTGTATCTGATTATTTAACACTTAATAACGTAAAATATAATTGATCTTAAATATAACATAATTTACTATATTTAATTATTTTGTTATTATATGTATGTTGTGTTTTGACTTGATTTGTAAAGACAACAAACGTAAAATCTTATTTCTCATATCTTACCTTACATCTTTACGTAAGAGTTATGTGAATTATACACTTCGTTGTAAACAGCCCAATAGAAATTTAAAATAGTTTGTATTTAAAGAAAAGAAAAGAAATACACTTAAAAAGTTCTTTATTATAATGATAAAATGGCATTAAAAAAAGAGAAAAGTTCACTTGAAAACTGCAATATTATATAGTACAATGGTAATAAGAAAGAAAAAGAGTGCACTTCAAAAAACTACAATATTACAGTAAGATAAAATGGTAAATGATGCCATGTATCAAGCAATCTAACATAACAATACTAAGGTCATGAACTGAGCTTCATCGGTTCTATTGTAAAGTATAAACAATGTAATTATAATAATAACAAGGGATTTCCTCCAACAAACAATATTTTTTGTACTCATTTGTAGATGTGACTCAGCGTTTCTAAAACGTTTTAATTAAATCGTCAAACCATCAATAAATGTAAAAGAAAAAAGTGAATTTGTATCTCTCTCTCTCTCTCTCTCTTTAATGACAAAGCTTTTAAATAAATATCATATCAAAATAATTTGATTTTAGAAATATATATTTTAATAAACATGAAAAATTGT
Source organism: Ecdyonurus torrentis (assembly GCA_949318235.1). NCBI lineage: Eukaryota > Metazoa > Arthropoda > Insecta > Ephemeroptera > Heptageniidae > Ecdyonurus > Ecdyonurus torrentis. The sequence continues at coordinate 18,863,999 of OX439131.1, forward strand.
TTCATTGTAAAGTTTAAAAAGTGTTAATTTTGTTTTTTTAATTTCCGTCGTTGGTATAAGAGAATACAAAAGAGCTGAGTAAGTATGTGTGTTACGAAAGAAAACGAAACAAAAATTTTAAACTAAAATAAAGATAATTTAACGCTACGTGCTTGTGTAATGGTCGAGCTTATAGTGTGGTATAATTTATATACACACTTTATTTTAGAATGTAGCAACGCTTAAATTTTGCTACTTTTTGTATATTGAAAAAAAAATAGTATAAATATAAACATATGATAACTTTGAAATACTACAATTGAAAGAAACATGCATTATAGTTTTTATAGATTAACTATTGCGACAAAATATAGTAATGATATTATATTGAATAATGTACTGATTTTATATGTTACATAAAATTTATATCTTGTATTATAAAAGATGATATTGTATGTATTGTGTAATATAGTTAAGTAAAGCTGAGTGGTGAAATCTGATTGGTTCTCCTTAATTTACGAGCTAAGTCGCAGCGCTTCTACAAATGTAGGTAGCTCTTTCAAACCCTTTGTTGCACAGGAACTCTAAATTTGTGAGAACGTGATTTTCCTAGTATGGACTAATATGGTTAAGGCAGTTGACTCGTACGTCTACAGTAGTGTTGTTCGTAATTTTTATTTCGGCTACAAAAAAATTGCATTTTATTTTTGAATAACCATGGCTAATGGAAAAAATGGTAAATATCGGAATATTGCCATATAGATTACGCAGGAGTGCGGATGCAGTGGGTGGCAAAGAATGCATTGAAATGTTAGAATTTACTCCCATTCTTGTGCAAGTTTTTCATTTCCTTCGAGTACATACATACATGAAGCACCATGTGAGTTTACACGCATTTCACGACGGAACATAACAATCACGAGATGATTAGTATGATCATAGTATGGTATGATTAATAACATCAACTAGTCTACCTTGACGTTTCCATGGTTTCTCCAAGCTATCATGTTGAATGCATGGCTGTGTATCAATACCATGCTCTATCTATGCTTAGGCAGTTTGCAGACTCTATCGATTAAACTATGTCCGTAAAGGTGCAGTACGGTAGACAATATCAATATGGCAACAACATCTAAAGTTGCAAACAATAAAAAGTTTCAAACTTTTATTTTTTAAAGTAATCAAATCCCACGTACTGTACAGCTCTGATATAGAAATGGTCCCAAATTAATGCAAACAGCCAAGCAAGCACTTTTTTTCTTCATTTTTTTACATCATTATTATATATATATTTTTTTTTTAATTGAAAAATATAAAGAGTTAAATTTTAGGAACAAATATTAGATCAACAGCTTTACCAAATTGCTTATTGATTTTTTTTTTTTTTACGTATAATTAGATGTAAAACAAATTTACAAAAATGATCTTTGCATATATCTATTTCTTAAATATTCATTAAAAAAGTTGCAAGAAAAATTACAGAAGTTTATAGTGCGTGTGACTGTGCACATAAAGTATATAGTAATAAGTATGATTTAAGGTATAAGCTAAAAATCTCATTTCAGAAGAAAGAAATGAGCAAGAGAATACTCCCGCTGCATTTCACAATTTAATATTCTAAAATTTATTGTTATTTACAACAAACACGTTTCAAGATTTTTCTTTTAACTTGAAATTATATGTCACTTCTTTGTGTCTACACGTTCTGTCATTTTTTTCTTCTTTTTTTTTTCTTTATATATATATATATATATATATATATATATATATATATATATATAATATATATATATATATATATATATATATATATATATATATATATATATATATATATATATATATACGTAAATAAAATTTCTTTATGCATGAAAACTTACTTTAAATTAAAAAATGTGTATCTTTTCGAGCGTTTTTTTTTTTTTTTTTTTTTTTTTTTCCTTTTCCTTTTAAGTATTATTATTATTATATTACACAAGAAAAAGCTAAAACAATATATTACATAGATGTAAGTTTTGTAGGACAAAAAAGTAATAAAAACGCAAGCTCATTTCTACCATGTACAAAATACTTGCATTAAAGAGTTACTGTAGTCAACAAAAGGTATATGTATGTACGGTACATGCAAGTAATACTTGTATTCAATATACATGTAACCACACATAGAGTACCAACAATGCAAGTCAATTCCTTCCTTTATCACATATTACAAAAGCAGCACAAGCAGGTACTTTATTAGTTCAAAAGTATTAAATTTATTCACTGACTGTATATACATCGATGGTAACCAGCTAATTTAACCATATTGAATTTTATTCATTTTTATGAGGCAGTTAATTTAAATTTACCATTAGGTCACTGTAAAATCAGATTATCAATATACAGGTGAGCAACCAAACCTGTAAATCCAAATTGATTACCCCATACTAGTAAAAGCAAAATACAATACGGCCACAATACCAGGTCAGTATCGATATGTGTATACTTTGCTCTATAGCATGTACCGGTTTCAACTTTTTACTTTAACTTTATTTTATTAATTAAATATATAATATAATGATGAAGAAATGTTTATTTTAAAGTTTTATTATTAATGTTCTCTAAAAAATAAAAACTTTTATGTACTTTTTTAAGTTTCTAACATATTTAATGTATAAGAAATTTTCAAGTTTATTTATTAAATGCAACTTTTTGGTGCAGAAAATTTAGAGTCTTTTAATAGTTATAACAGGAAAATAATATAAACTAATTACTTTAATTGTTATTCAAGGCAACATAAACTTTACAATTGCTAATATCAAGAAAGAGCTTTAAATCTGTTCCTATCACACTGCTAATAATACGTATTTCATTATTCATTAACAGTATTTATTCGTTGGACCAAAGAGACTTATAATAAAGAGATTGCTTGTTTACTGCCCCAAGTGGAAACCGAAATATTGATCGTACACCGTTACCGTTCATCGTTACAGTTAATTATTTTTCATTCGCTACGGTGGTTTACTGGTCATCAAAAAAAAAAAACAAAAAAAAAAATGTATATACGCTGGTAAATGTTATAGAGTGGTTGCTTAATATTGCGCATTTACGCCATGTTTAAAGGTATTATGCAGACCAAACAACGTGCCCTTTTATCATTTAACAAAAAATGGCACAATAAAAAGTATGATCAATAATCAGTTTTCACTAATGCTCTTTAAGTGTAACCACTCACGAGAGCACGAAAAAACTGTTAAGTAGGTAAAACGTATACACTTTTTCATATAAAATTTTACTCTATTGCCTTAAGGAGGAAGGGGACCATAGACGGCAGCATAGTGAAATTTTCATAAGTCGGCCAGATTGCATAACAGCTGATGTTTTCCTATATAGCCATTTACGCTCCCCTACCTCCTTAAAGTAGAAGCAAAGATTAACATTTTCTATGATACAGTCTGTACAAATTTTCTACAACACTGACGACAAGATTAGAGTACACATGCAGCATGTAGAAAAAGTTGTGCGGGTTGCATAAGTTGAAACTTTCTTTTTTAATGGACAAAATAATGGTAGTTTTGAAAATCCCAATTTCTGTTTATTTAATTAAAAGGGCATGTTGTTTGGTGTGGACGGTCGCTTTAAGTATGTAAATATAGCCCCCAAAATGTTTTTTATTATAATTATTGTTTTTTATATATTTATTATTATTTTTAAACAATTTAATAATTTGTATCTGCTTTAAACTGCTTATGAATAACAAACTTGATGACATAGATATTTAATATTTTTAAATGTAAGTTACAGTCAAATGTAACTGTAAATGTAAAGACTGTAATGTTACAGTCAAAATGCAGTCAAATTTATTACACATAAAAAACGTTGCATTAATTGAACAGACAATTATATTATCCTTGATTCGTTAAAAATTATACTCAATACTAATACTGAAAATATTGGTTTAATTTGTGTAAAATATAGTAAAATAAATTATAGAAACGTATATAAAAATGAAATATTAAAATTAGTACAATTTAATTTAACTCAATAAATATGAATTATTAAATAATAAATAAATAGCATTCAATTATAATTTATTTACAGTATAAAAAAGTATAAAATTCTATAATATACTGTAATTATATTACAACATGACATGTATAATTTTATATATATATAATATAAAATGTAATGTAACATAAATAAACTAGTAATTTTATCGTTCACCATAAATCACAGTAAAGTTTAGTGTGGTGCGCTCTCTCACAGTTTTTAGAAGTTTTTGATTTATTGTCCTCACTGCTAATTAATAACATAAAAAGAAGAAAAAAAAAGGTCCCTCTCTTCTTGACTCAATGTTTCATAAAACAATTTTTCTATTAAGTACTTACAACTTTAATTATCTTGTATTTCCCGCGGGACATAAAAGTGAAGAAGAAGAACCAAAAAGAAGAACAGAATACAATGTAATAGAGAAACGAGAGGGAGATATAAATTAATTGAATTATTAAGTTATTACGTCACTAAGTTGCATTATCTATAAAGCGCATGCACTCATTGCACCATGAACTTTTTTATAGGGTCGGTTAGAACTTATTCTCTGTTAAATTTTTAAAAACTTTTTCTTTTGTTTGGACGTTTGCAAAAATTTGAAGACTTAGATCGTCGGCTTAGAGTTTGAGTGTTGAGTTTAAGAAGAAAAAAAACTCAATTCACAGTTTCTATATTAAAAAGATATAAAGTATTATTCACATGAAGTGTAAGTTTGATGTGTCAACCGATAAACAAAGTTGGAACAAAATGTAAACAAACGGAGCCGTTCACATATAATTTTCATAAACAATGTGAACGAGCCGTTCCTTTACATTGTTCCAACTTTGTAACGTGCGTCATGTGAATAATATTTAAAGACATAGAAAACATGAAACAACACGTTCTTTTTAATGATTAAACACAAAATGGGATCTACAAAACTGATGATAATTTTTACCAAAATGTAAATGTGGACCATACAAGAGAGCGTGAAAAAACTATAAAGTATGCAATTTGCCTGAATATTTCTGTTTATGACGTCATAAACAAGAAAAAAGTAGTATGAAAATGTTGTACGGGTTACACAAATAGAAATTTTCTGATCACTGCTATGGCGCTACAATTGGGTTTTGAGACCAATTAATGTTATTTATGTACAAGTCCCATCAAGTGTTTCGTGATGTAAATGTTTATGTTTTCATGTTGTCTATGCCTTTGAGGCTTAAAATTGCATTCCCCCCCCCCCCCATTTTGTTTTTTTAATATATATGACACTTACTCTCAGCTGACTATATGTTTTAAATACAATCATGAGTATGTTCATAGTTCAGAATTTAAGGACAAACTTTAATATGTTTGGTAAGAAATAAGAATATAATTATGTTCATGCACGAAAGAGAGAGAAAGAGAGAGAAGTTATTAGAAACTGTATAAGAAATGAGCTCGAAAAAAGTTTTTGCCATTCAAGGCTCCATAGTATACAGTCCCACCCTAGTAGGGATCCTAGTTCACAGCAATATACAAAACCTTTATGTTTAGCTAAATGTTTTCAGTCATAAGGTACACTGTGAACCTACACAAAACATGAAGCTAGAAACTAAAGCTGTAAAGTTTTCCATGCTTTTTATTTTTACAAAAAGAATTACTTTGGAGAAAAATATAAGAATTATAACTGATAGAAAGACAATAAAACTCAGTTGCTGCCAGTTATTTTACTAAAAAAAAAACACAAAAAAAAAATTATAAACCTCTCCTCTTTTATTATGATCACCATTTTGATGTTAATGCTTTGTATGTGGAGACTTGATGACTTTTGTTATAGAAATTGAATTAAAAAGCAATAAAAAATATTAAATTGAATGAAAATGAAAGATTTTAATCAGGTAATGTAAACATTTGTATTTTATAATTTAAAATCTATGAAATAAAAAATATTTCTTCTTTATATTATTTGTTTTAAGTTTTTTCTTTTTTTTTATACTTTATAAAAATAAAGTAAATATTAGGCAAAAAAAAAGTTAATTAAGAAAGTTTAGATTGGTTTTTCTATATATATGTACAGTTACAAAAAATGGTATATTTGAAACGATTTCTTCACACTGCGTTTGAAGTTTAAAATAATAGCAAAATACATTTTAAAAGCTATTTTTATTACTCGTAAATATAAAACTGAATAAATAAATAAAAAAGCATTAAGTTATTACAGAATAAAGCGGACTTATTTCTTTCAGTTTTTCCTAGAATCTAGGACACTTTTATTTGTATTGGATTTTTTTCCACGAACATTTTTATTTCTACATTCTATTTAAAAACTAATTATTTAAACGATACTTGATTTTTGCGTCCAAAAGTTAATGTAAATTACAACGTAAATAATAAATAACAGTATTTTTTTAAATTAGCGCTGTTTGTTATAAATAAAAAAATAATAATAATAAAGTTTATTCAAATTTGCACTTCTGAGAGATGGAGAGAGAGAGAGAGAGAGAGAGAGAGAGAGAGAGAGAGAGAGAAACATGTACAAAATGTAACAATAAATATTACAGAATAATATTTTTGTGCATGCAAAAAACGTACACCAAAAACTTTTTTTTTATGTGCTCTATATATTTTCCCCATGATATTTTTATATATTAAAAAATATATACAGTATACGTGGTGGAAACGTTCAATTATTCTGAAAAATTATCACTGTGATTTCTTTTTATTCGTTATCCCATTGACTTTGTATGAAAACGCATGTGTTGTGTATATATATATATATATATATATATATATATATATATATATATATATATATATATATTGGTTCTGGCCTTTTGTTTCAAATAATGACTCTCCCTCATTCACACAATATATATTTCTTCTTTTTATTTTACAACAAAAAATCACAATGATAATGAAAATATGAATCAGTGATTGGTCAAACGTACCACACAAAAAGTAATCTAAATCAACATGAATGTGATATATGACTGGGGTCGAATATGGAACATATATTTTTTATCCTAGCTTTTTATTTGTATACGTTCAAAATGTAAATATTTTATTTTTGTGTTTTAAATTTAACTTTATGTTGTTATTTTTACGTCTAAAATAAGTAACAAAACACTGTTCTGATGTTCAGTTAAAAAAACAACAACAACTTTGAATCAATATCAAATAAATATTAGCAAAACCTTTTAAGTACTTTTAAATTTTATTATCAGTATAATGCATAAATGTAACATACTGAAAGTTACTATACAACTCAATAAAAGACACTATAATATGTTAGCAATAATTGTATTTACGATATATATATATATATATTTTTTTTTGTGGGGAAATTTTAGAATATCTAAAAATTTAACGATTTTTATTATTTAAACAAATAAAAATGCATTCCAATTTTTACTTTTACTGCATTGAAAAACAAAAACTTCAATTAACAAGTAACTTTTATTGAAACAAATTAAATTTTATATTTCAATATTCTATAATAATTCACTTTCAAAACATCAATATTTCAACCAGTACGTATTTCATATAAACACTAAAGTTATAACAAAGGCAATATTGAACAATTCTTGTATACATAAAAAAAAAAGAGAAAGAAAAATACCATATAACAAACATAACATTAGTATAATAAAAACAAGTAAAAATGTCTTGTTTTATGCTTTTAGATTCTCTACAACCATCCCTGAGGTTCTCTTTGCTCTCTCTCTCTCTCTCTCTCTCTCTCTCTCTCTCTCTCTCTCTCTCTCTCTCTCTCTCTCTCTCTCTCTCTCTCTCTCTCTCTCTCTCTCTCTCTCTCTCTCTCTCTCATCGTTTCTATTTTGTTTTGTAGGTAGCACGTTTTGACCAAATGGCGATTTTTTATTTTATTTCTCTATATTGTTGGGTATGTTAGCAAGGGAACGATAAAGCAGAAGCACATACAAAACTGTCTACATCGGGTGTGGCTAGAGGGAGGAGGGGTGGACTCTACCTGGCACCTGGGATCTCACCCCCACCCTCCACCCCCTCTGGTAGTGCACAATGTGTATACAGTAGCGACCACACATATAGGTTTAAATTGAGAGCCTCTGAGACAATGCTGTTTGTGGTGGCAGGTGCGATGTAACATACTCAAAAAAATTTCCTCAGGGGGAGGCAATTGATGTGAGTGTGTATATTTTTACTGTTACTCGCGTGCTATATTATTTTGTATACCATTATAACAATGAATTTTTTTTTTATATTTAAAACAAAACAAAGTATAATAACAATATTTTGTTGTTATAAAAGACATAATAATTATATTTTAAATTAATAGCATATTATACATATTTAAAACATGATATTAGTTTTAAAATGGTAATTAAATTATATGATTGTTTATTTTTTAAATTATTTTTTATCTATGGTAATATATACTAGTGCCTTTAAAAACAGTTGCAGTAAAATATTAGAGATAATATGGTCTTGTTTGGTTCATGATTTTAGAAACTCTAAAGTGCGTGAGGTATGAAGGGATGGGAGCACTGTGAGCACACCCACATAATCTGCGTCAAAATATAAGAGCGATCGTGTTTAGTATATTATGCATGAAATTGAATTTTTATAAGTATAGAGATAACGCTTGTTTACACTATCGATTTAAACACCTTTTGTCAGGACTATATATTATGCATTTTTACCTTTTTACTACTTTATAATAATATATGAGTATTTATAATATAATATTAGTATAGATATTTCGTCAACACGGCGTCATGTTAAAATTTGTAATTCATTGTTTCTGATTAATCACAAGTTTACGCTAAAATTTAATAATAATAATTATAAATTGTTTATATTAGAAGGTCACAGAAGTTATACACCCTCTTGCATGTTACTTTGACATTATACAAAATTAATTTGTCACATTTAATAATTTTAAATTGTTATACAATTTTAATTACATACGGAATAAAATATAATTATTATACAAAATACAGACTTTTGTTTGAAAATTAAGATTTTACTTATCTTTGTTGTGTAATATCATTTAAAACAATGAAAATAAATTATTAATACAAAGTGTCAAAAGTACACTCTGCAGGCTAATTAGCTAAAATGTTTGATTTTTGTCATGCATATGTACAAATATATTCAGTTTTAATAATTATCAAGTAATGTATCAAACTTGGATAATAGTAGAAATGTTAATTATACATCAAACATTAAATAAGCTCAGTTACCAGTAAAGCAAAATAATACTATATGTACCATACTATAGCTTCAAACCATTAAATCTTTATGTGTTTAAAAAAATATTTACTTTTAAATGTATGATTGATTAATCTAATTTTTGTTATTATTCATAAAACAGATATATATATTTTTTTCTTTCCTCTTTTTTTTTTATGTCACATAAAATATTGGATATTTTTAATCACCAGGGATTCGTAGGGATATTTTGAGCTTACAGATACGTTTTATTCACTATAGAATGAATGAGGGGGTATTCATTTATTTAAGCCTTTAGCAGCGTGTAAGCTGCAGCCACACATACGCTTTGTCAATATTTAAATGTGAAATTTTACTGTATTAATGCTGCATAAATATTTTAGTTGCTGATTTCATTTTCTCTCTCGCACACACACACACACACAAAAGTTTGTCATTTATAGCGTTGTTTACCATCAAGAGAGAGAGAGAGAGAAAGAGAGAGAGAGAGAGAGAGAGAGAGAGAGAGAGAGAGAGAGAGAGAGAAGTTGGCCTGTGTTTTTGCTATTATGATTTATTGCTATAATTTGTAATGTTTTGTGAGACCAATTTTTTTTTCATAAAAAAAACATTGCAAAAGGAATATTCCATTATGCAAAATAAACGGCAGTTGTTAGAATTATTTAGAGCTATATATCATTAGAGTTGAAAAAAATATATATATTAAGAATATTATTCTAAAGACGACGTTGTTATTCCAAAATCCATGCTTTTCTTAACATTAGATTTCTAAAGGAAATTAAAGTACAAGAAGGATTGTGTCTAAAGGTGTAACTTATTTTATTATAACAAGCGTAGTTGAATAATTACATTTAAGATTGAGATAATATATATTTATGTATAACTATTAAGACATTTGGCTTGAGTAATCGTGGAACACATAAAAATATATTATATTTATATAATATAATAAATTGTGTTACTTAAAATTAGTAGATTCAAAACAAGTGTACGATTCATGAGTTTAAATAATGGTTAAAATATACACTAGTGTTATTCGTAAACCCTATTTTATTGCACACACAAAAAATAATAATAAATGCGCATTACATTTCATTAACCATAGTTGATCGTCATTTTAGGAGCAGAAAACTAGGGTTTACAAACAGCATTATTAACTTTCAAGTTTTTCAACAACATTTTCAAGGAAGAAAATAAACTACTTCCAATTAAAGATTACATGAAATGAAAGAAGTAACGATATAGTGTGTGTGTTTTTTAGTACTTATATACTATAGTATATCAAGTATTTATTTATTTCTGCTATACATAAAATAATATTGACAGTGTGGAAAACAGTCATGATGCGAATTTGTAAATAATTGAGAACATGAAGACAACACAACAGTGTTGCCAATAAAATTCTAGGTTTAGGGATGATGCAACAAAAGGTACATTTTATGATGACCCTAGGGTACTTCAAAACTTGTGTTTGTGAATTAATTTCTAACAATTCTCTACCATATTTTGCTATAAAGAGACACACGAGTATATGTATATATTTATGTGTGGTGTGTGGTGTGTGGGTGTATATATATATATATATATATATATATATATATATATATATATATATATATATATATATATATATATATATATATATATATATATATATATATATATATATATATATATATATATATATTGCAGGCTTAACTCTTTCCTAGAACATGTAATATAAAAATCTACAGAAATAGATATTAAACATATCCGCAGTCCACAAGCATAACAGGTTGGATATAACATGTGTGGGTTGAGTTGCAGGTGAATATGCCATAAGTGGACTAAAAGAAGAGACCATTAACTTTATTATAACTTGAACGTTGAAAAATCTAGTTTTTTTTTTTTTTTTTTTTTTTTTTTTTTTTTTTTTTTTGCATTATTTTTTTAAAATAAAAAATAAAGTTATACTGTCTAATTAATATTTACATAATGTGACATTTTTTTATGCAATTAAATTTTAATTCTAAAATATAAAGCATATTTTGTAATGTCTAGTTTAACTGAAATATATTTATATTGATATAATTTTAACTCTTATAAATAAGTCATTGGACTTCATTTGCAATTGCGCATTCAATTTTCAAGCTTTTATCTAATATAAAATTACGGCTACATAAAAATATATCAACGTGAATAATATTTTAGACGTTGTAATATTATTATTAAAAATCTACACTTCTTTTTTGACCTTTTATTATTTTTTTCTTACGTCTAGACATTTGTCTCACCTATATCCTATAACTTTAAACGTATTCTGTTACTGATTTTTTGTAAATAGTTTAATTTTCAAGGGAAATGATCCATTATCTATAAGCACAAAAAAAATTACATTTTTTTTAATTAAAATTAATTTTATAATTACTAAATTTCATAGTTCACTGTCATAAAAAAATACAAGTTTTTTTTTATTAATATCTACTATGTACATATATAAAAAAAAATGTTTGCTTAATTTTACGTAATGAATAAATTGTTGAGATTAAATTACGTTTTACATGTTTGCGTATAGTTTTGAGAACACTGATTTGTATATGTCAAGTGTGTAATATGAGGTTTGTTGTATGTTTTGTGTGCCATACAGATTAAATTTCTTTTGTTTCTATTTAATTATTTTGTTATATGCGTATATATGTAGAGTATCATATTAAATGTTTATTATTAAAAGTATCAAATGAATTCATTATACATGTTTGTTAATATTATTATAACGTATAGATGTATATTTTGTTTGAAAATATTTGTATTAAAAAAATGATATTGCTCTTGATCATCATAATATTTTAAACATTATTTGGAAAAAAAAAATAAAGGTTAAAAAACTAGTTTATTCATTAATATTATACATGTTTAAAAATTACACAAGAAGTGAATTAAAAGATTGCCGCTTACAATAACCAAAATATTAAAGTGTATTAACGGTTCTACTCAAGATTTAGCAAATTTTATGTTTTACAGATTTTCTTTTCAAATTCAAATTTATTTTATAATTTTGTCTGCTTGTTTACTAATAATTTTATCATTTTCCAAGTTAATCAAGAAAATAATAAAAATAATGTCAATATTTGTAAGTGCATTTTAAATATTAACAGAATGTATGCCATGCTGGTTAAAACTGCAGTATATCATATTATTTTATATAGAACAAAGGTATTAAGATGAATGACGTATCACTGACGTCAATTTTGAACAAATGAAAAACTTTCATATAATAATATTATTTGTATATAATATAGTCTCATTTGATATTATAATAAGTATTTTAACTATGAGTTTTCAAAAATTTGAAATAAACTTAGAAAGTACTTTTAAATTTCTTATTTATAGTTTTTTATAATATATTACACCCACATGAAGAAATATGAAACTTAAAGCAATAGACCGCATAAAACATGAATAAACACAAAATGGGATTTTTGAAACTGTTCACAATTTTTACCAGAATTTTTATGTAGCCCCACGAGAGAGCATGAAAATACTGTAAAGTATGCAATTTAAGTGACTATTCATGTTTCTGACGTCAGAAATATGCAAAAATTAGTATGAAAATGTTGTACGGGTTGCATAAATTGAAATTTCTGATCACTGCTACGGAGCTACAGTTGGGTTTTGAGACAAACGAAAATCCCATCAAGTGTTTTGTGATATAAAAGCATAATATGTGTTTCTCTGGTCTATTCCTTTAGTAAACTTCTTTTTTTTTACCTTCTTGAAAAGATAAAAAAACAATTGAAATTGAGTCTATAGTATTATTATTATTATTACAATAAACAAATTTGAACTTTTTTTGGCATTTTCTGTCAAAAATAAAATGATGTAAACAATGTAATATAGAAGAAATTTTATTAAAACAAAATAAAAAAAGCATTGAAATAAATCTAATTTATTTTCATTGTAAATATTTACATTGTAAAAACATACTCATGAATTAAAAAACATCATATTATATTATTGCATTATATATAGATACATTACTATATAATAACATAAATAAATAATATTCCATTGCAGTATGGTTGATATACACTATTAAATTATTTGTGCACTTAATTATTACATTTCCAGTCTCAATTATATGTGTAAACTATATATATATGTATCATACGACTGTTGTAAAAAATGCTTATCAAAACAATAAAATAATAGTATATAGTTTTTATATATTAAAAACAGTTTTTTATAATAAAGTATTTTTAATTAATTTTATAATTATATATACATATAATATTTTTATATTATATTCTTTACATTAATAACAAAATAATAAATTAATGTTTGTGTTTTACAGAATCAAGGCAAACACATTAAAATACAACAATTTAAATAAATACAAATATTTAACAACATGAAGTTATCATGTTAAATAAATAACATAACAAAAATTATTGATTAGTTCCATATTTGCAGATCATATGGACTGAATTGATAGTAATTTATATAATGTAAATAAATACGATAAAGGATAAGTATTTTAAGTTCCACTTAAAAAGCAGAATCTCTCTTTTTTATTTTTCTCATTATTTCAGTTGAATGTGCTTTTTATTATTTTTTTACTTTTAAAAATTATTTTAAAAATTATCGTCATAAAATAAGAAGTTCAAATCAAAATTTTATTTGCAGAAAGTTTTAACGAAGGCCAAAATTAAAGAACAAAATGAAATTTGACATTTTTAATTTACAATTTCCTTTTCATACCCTTGTTGTTAAAAATATATTTTTATGTGGTGTGTTTTATTGTGGTAAAATCATCACATGATAGTTATATAAAGATTTACTAACATAATACTTTAAAAATAACCCATAATAGTAGCTTCTATAAACTAGCTTTGCATAATAATACACGTCCTTTAATCTTATTTGTTAGATATTTTCTCATATGGATTAAAAAAAAATTTGAAGCAATGAAAACAGTATGAAAAAAAAAAAAACTTTCGGTTCACATATGACAATTAGACTGTAAAGGGAAAAAGAACGAATAAAAAATGAATCTTCTTTTCAACCTTCTGAATATCAAAGATAAAAAAAATCTTCATAAGAATAAATAAAAAAATATCTGAAGATGAAGAAAATGGAACAAAACTCTTTCCTGGCTTGGCTTACAAGCGTTATATAAGCAAAAAAAAAAAAAAAAAAAAAAAAAACTCAATAGCAGTCAACCATTTTATATATATGTATATATATATATATATATCTTCATATATATTTTCATATTGTATGTCCCTAACCATTTCAATGTCGCATCAAAGCCAACCCGTCTTCTTTTTTACCAGGTAAAATGAAGTTTTCACTTTTTTGTCATGCTGTTCTTGACAATGTTGAGTCAACTCAAATATAATAAAAATATATTTTATTAGTTTTTGTTGAAATTGATTTTTTTTACAGCTGATATTGATACATATTATATCAATGTAGTAATAATAACACAATGCATTTGAATGTCAATTTTGCTATGTTTATTTAATTTGGGAGGGGGGGGGGGGGGCTAAACTTTGATAATCGTGGTGGAAGTAAAGTTTGCTAAGTTTTAAAACATTTTCTTTATATAAAAATAAGACTGTGTTTTTGTTTTTCTAATGACAGAACATCAATCACGTTTAGTAATATGTTCTCAAAACCTCTGGGGCCTGTATTAAGACTAAGCCAAACTATCAACCTTTTATACGTGGTATGCATGCACTCTGTAAAATATAACCATTGCATTTTATATTGTTGTATTGACGTTAGCATAATATTTTTCTACCAAGCATCTGTCATATCTTTATTGTGTCTAGTGTTTTTATGTTTTAATAGTTGAATGGTGCTAAGCTCATGCTAAGCACCAGTATAATATAAAGTCCCGGGGGAGATGCGTAGTACTATCATCTTCTTACATTGTGCTTGAGGATTTTTTTAAGTAAGTGTAATAAATTGCTTATTAAGGGGATAATAAAACCAATCCGTTTACAGACTTCACTACAGGGTCGTGCAGGTTGACTGCACGGTCACCACTATAAAAATTGACTACGCGTGACGTTGCTTAACATCGATGATCTTACGATTCATTGATTTATGCTGACAGCGCACCATAACATTGTAGCCTGCGCCATAGTGAATGTTGTTTTCCGAACCCCGAACCCCGCTACTGAGTTACCTTCTTCTCGCTCTCCGGCGCTCCGCCGCTGTAACCTGCTCTGCCGCCGGACTCGTCCTCGTCGCTCTCGGCCGTCGCTGAATATTCACGCAAAGCGTACAGCTTTGGTGGATGTATTAATGAATAATTCTGTGATAACTTATTGATAATCTATACTAAAAGATTATCAATTATAACTGTTATTGATAATGTTTATTAGTAATATAATGTTATTAATTCTTCTGCATTTCTTATATGATATTGGAGAACTTTTCAAATCAAAAACTCACATAAGTAACACTATATTTTATTATAAAATTATGAATGTGGATTATAAGTGATAAAATTAGCGCTATATGCCGAACAATGCATAGAGCGGCGTTATAGCTTGAGGCGCCAGCGCGACACCTCAAGCTCCACACTCAGACTCTCTTTCTTCCCGTCGCCTCGCACGCAACACACGCAATTATGCTATAATGCACTTTTTATGCAGTTAAATTACAAAGAAGTACATCTTGTACTATATGAACGCGAATATGTAAAGAGGACTAAATATCAATAATAAAACATTACATTATTTAATTATTAATATTGATATTTAGGACGCGCGGGTTACATCACCCCCCTTCTCGGAAAATTCTTGCCCCCAAGAATGATTACTAAGCAGGCGAGTTATTATGCATCTGTGCAATATAAAATGTGGTGTTGTGTTGCGTGGAAGCGAAGAAAAGCAAAGTCTGACATGACATAATACATACATTTTAAAAATATATGAGAATTTACTCGTAAGCAAAATTATAGGAAAGTTACATCCGTTTATGTAGCTTATTTAGCATATGACAATTTACTGAGAATTTTTTCTTTTCTTACTTATTATAATGTAGAACTTTTTATACATGGGAAATTCAGTAAATAAAATTAAAACGAATTTTATAATTATTGCTATTTTTAGGTAAAATTATTATTCAAAATTAATATTGTTATGAATTATTTTTAAATCATATTCATTGAATATTATTATTGATATAACATAACAGAATAAAATTTTTGTTATATAAGTAATACATAATATTGCATATTACGCATTTTTTCTATACTATTTCTTTTTATTACGTTTATTTTTACTTTTAAAATTACGGTAAAATATAGATATATATGAATTATATTTAAAAATTACAATTTGCATTAAAATGTTTTATAGTTAAATACAAAAATAGATTTAAAATTAGGTTTTTAACATTATAATATTATAATTTTTTTTTTTTTTTTTTATACTTATAAA
The DNA here is from genome assembly GCA_949318235.1 of Ecdyonurus torrentis. Lineage (NCBI taxonomy): Eukaryota > Metazoa > Arthropoda > Insecta > Ephemeroptera > Heptageniidae > Ecdyonurus > Ecdyonurus torrentis. Next base: position 18,880,615 of record OX439131.1, read on the forward strand.
TTTGTTAATTTTCCTTGGTTTTATTAATTTTTAGCAAATTGCAGGATAAACTAGAAATATTGAATGAATATTATATATTTATTATAAGATTTAAAACTTTTTATTTTTTTTTTTTTGTGTTTTATTATTATTATTATTGATATTATTGATTAGCAATAATGCAATAATATGCTTGGCATGATAATTTTCATTCAGTATTTCAACAAATGACATAACATTAAATTGAATTTTATTTAGCGAATAAAATTTGTTGTATATAAGAAAATAAAGTATTGCCCTTATATGGTTTATCTGTTAACTTTTTCATAAATTTTCATGATTTAACAATTAGTAATATTACATAAATAGAAATTATTGTCAATTTTTCGTTTAATAATTGATATTTCATGCAAATTAAACTTTATTTTGTGCATTTTTTTTTTTTTTTGCAATTATTATTTAGAATTAAATAGTTAATTTATTTTTTACATACAATTTTTTGCATATATCTTGATGTTATAAGAAAATTATGTATATTTTTTATGAGATTTAAAACTATTATTATTAAAGTAATTATTTTTATTCGATATTATTATTTTACTGAATCGTAATTTTTTAGTTAATATAATATATATTTTTAAGCATATGAAATTTAAACAACATCAAATATTTTTTATTTAAACATTAGTTTTAAAATTATTATTAATTATAGATAAACTTAAACCTTTTTTTTTTACTATAATATTATTGTAAATATTATTTTTACACTTTGCATTTTTTCAGTGTAAATTTTTTTTTTTTTACGTGTAATTAAATTATTGCAGCTTTTAGTTAAAATATGATATTTAAAATATGGTATTTAAAAATACAAGTTATTTTGATAGATTCATTAAACTAACTTTTACTTATTGAAACTTTAAATGTTACTTTTTTATAGTTTTAACGCATATTAAGTGTTTAATTTTTAAATTAAAGTATTGTGTTAATGTTTTATATAATTTTTAGTTTTTATATATAGTTTATTTGATGATAATTATTACTATATTATTATTATATTTATAATTTTTAAGTAATTATAGTTTTTACGGTATATAATATTTTTTAATATTTTATTTCTAACTGATGAATTAGTTAATATTTTAGTTATCTTTTGTAATAAAAGTTATTTTCTATAGAAAAATGATAACTTTTAGTTTGAAATTATATAATTAATTGTGTTTTGATTTTCAAGTCTGTAAATCACGAAATTACATGAATTTACTATAGAAACCTTGCACTGTCCTTCCTCGTGTGGCTCTCACACCGGGTCTTAGGGGTAGTTCTTCCTCACTCACAACACTGTTATTGTCATTTTCCTCGTGCTCGGACTCATCCGAACGTGGGGTGTCACGTGTCACTCGTTGACGTGGGGTATCTTGCTTGCTTGTCGAGGGTTGTGGGTTGTTTCTTGTATCATCGTGCGGTTCATCTGATGCTGGAACCTGTGAACAAGAGACAGACACGGCAGTAGTGGCTCTTTTTTTAAACAACTTCAACCTATTATTATGCACGACTACTAATCTATTTGGCAGTTGTATTTCTGAGTTTACAGGTGACAAAATTCTTGTTATAGGAAATGGTCCTTTGAATTTAGCAGCGAGTTTTGGAGATTCTCCTTTCTTCACTGAGTCGTCGTGCAGCCATACCATGTCATCAACTTTAAAAGTTACCTCTTTACTTTTTTTATTATGAGCTTTAGCATATTTCAGGAAAGATTTATGATTATTTTCATAAACTTCTTGACATATTAATTTTAGTTTTTCAGCTAGATTTTGAACATCTTCATTGTTAATTTCAGGCAGTTCATCTTGAATTAAACTAAATGGAGTACGCATTTTCTTACCATAGACAACTTCATATGGGGAATATTTGTTTAAACTATGATGCGGTTTTGTATTGTGTACACAAACAACATATTGCAAAAATTCAGGCCACTTCTTTTGATGTTTATTTACATAATGTGATAGCATTTTTTTAATGTCTTTATGAACAACTTCAGTTTTTCCATTAGAAGCTGGGTGTTTAGGGGTGGTTCTGAGTTTTGTAATATCAAGTAATTTACATATTTCAGAGAATAATTCACTTTCAAACTGTCTGCCTAAGTCTGAATAAAGATATTTAGGACAATTATATACAAGAGCAAAATGTTTCACGAAATTACGTGCTACAGTTTGTGCAGTTTGGTCTTGCATGGGTATCATGACAAGAAAACGACTGAAAAAATCAACAATTGTTAAAATATATTGAAATTCACTAGTAGCTGGTAGTTGAGTAATATCGATACCTACAAATTCAAATGCTTCACAAGGTTGTGGCATTTCTATGAGTTTCATTTTTGTTTTGTCAGTTTCACGACGTGCTGCGCATGATGGACATGTGATACAATAAAAATCTACGTCTCTTCTTCTATTGGGCCAATAATATTGAGATGCTATTTTCTTGTGTGTAACTTGTTTACCACAGTGTGCAGATAAAATTGAGTCATGTTCTTGCTGTAATACTATGTTACGCAATGATTTTGGAAGTACAGCTCTGGGGCCATTACCTGACTGGTAAAATAATATGCCATCATGTTTGAAAAAATTTGGTTTTTTACTTAACATTTTACATTCTGGATCACGTTGTTGATGACTTTGCAATTCATCCAAATCAAATACTTTTACTACATTTACAAATCTACTTAATGAATCGGCATTACCATGTGATAATCCTGCACGATGTACTACACTGAAAGAATAATCTGAAATTTCAAGTGCCATACGTAATAATTTACTGTTTGGATTTTTCATAGTTAATAGATATTTTAATGCGGCGTTATCTACGACTACTGTAAAATGTGGTTGTCCATACAAATAATATTTGAAGTGTTTTAAACTCCAGCAAAAACCTATCATTTCACGAATTGCAGCTGATTCAGCTTGTTCTCTAGGAGCAAGTTTGCGGGATGCATAAGCACAAGGATGATAAATTCCATCTTCACCTAGCTGTTCTAGGACTGCGCCGCTGGCCCAGCCACTCGTATCAACACAAAGTCGAAATTCTTTTCTAGGATCTGGTATAGCTAGTACAGGTGATGACGTCATAATCTTTTTAATTTTTAAAAATGCATCTATGCATTCTTGAGTGAAATTTACTTTTTTCTTCAAATTATTTTTATGATTTTTTAATAAATCTGATATTGGTCTATTTATTTCAGCATAATTTTTAATTAATATTCTATAATAACCTGAAAGTCCATTCCAAGCCATTACATCACGAATATCGTGTGGTATTTGGAAATCTTGAATTTTTTGTACAAGTCTAGGATCTGCTGATATTGTATTATTTTCTATTGTGTAGCCTAGGAAAATAATTTTTTGCACTGCAAATTGACATTTTTTCAAGTTTACTGTGACGTTGCCATATTGTAGTCGTTCTAAAACTTGACGAGTTCTAGCAATATTTTCTTCTATTGTATTAGAAAATACACATAGATCATCTATGTAACATAATACTATTAGAGGCGATAGATTATGAAGTAATCCATCTAAAAATCGCTGCATACTAGCTGAAGCATTTTTTAAACCTTGCGGCATAAAATTGTACTCGTATGTACCTGCATATTTACCTGAAGGTACAGTAAAAGCAGTGTATTTTTTACTATTTTCAGCAAGTGGTATATTGTAAAATGAGTCTTTTAAATCTAGAGTTGTAAAATATTTACATTTTGATAAATTAGATAATGAATCTTGAATATTTAAGAATGCATAGGGCTCAGCTTCAGTTAAAGTATTGATTTTTCTCAGGTCCAAAGTTACTCTATATTGAATAGAACCATCAGGTGTTTTCTTCCTGACTAAAACTATGCCACTATTATATGGACTAGTTGATTTTCTTATAGTTCTTGAATCTAGTTGAGCGCCTAGAGAAATATCGGCATAATCTTGCAGGGCCATACTTATTTTATATGGTTTTGTTCTAACTATCTTATCTTCAGTTAAACGAATATTATGTTCTACTAGATGAGTACCTTCTCTAATTTTCTTTTCTATGAATATATCACGAAAATCATCTAATATCATAGCTTTAAATTCTTCTCTAAATTTAGGTGGTAAATGTTGTAATTTTTCATTTAATATTTCTTCATTAATTTCTAACTCTTCTTCGTAGTCTACATTTTCTGAGTGTATGTTATGAACGTGTCGAGTTGCATTCTCCGTATTGCTCTCGGCCGTGAGACAATCCGCACTCATAATATCATCTTGAGTTACTGCGATTATACGAGCAATAAGCGTACCTTTGATTATTGTTATATCAGAAGTATTGAAATTAGAAATTTGCACGGGCACAAAATATTTGCATTGTATGCAATTTTTTGTACAATGATGTGAATTACATTCTTGTTCAATTAATTGTGATATAGTACGTGCAATATAAATTCTTTTTTCATCGAGAGGCTGATTAACTTCAAGTGGCTCTACGACAAAGAAATTATTTTTAAATTCCAATGCTTGTTTATGAGAAACTTGAAAGAAATTTATTTTTGCGTTCCCTGGAGAAATTTTAAGGGGTGCTGTAGTTTTAAGTGGAGTATACCGAGGTGGAGTAGGCAATTGGCGTCCCAAATGCTTAACCTCAGCATAATTTGAATCATCGGTGTAACTTGATACTAATGGAAATGTGTGTCCATGTAGTGTAATCTCATTTTTACCGATGTTAATCACGCCCCTGTATTTACGCAAAAAATCAATTCCTAACAAACCATCATAATTGTAACACTCATGCTTAACAACGTGCATCTCAATTTTATAATTATTATGGTCAATGTTCATCTTCACGTTCTTGCAGCCATATGAATTTACTTTTTGGTTCCCCAAACCAAATATTTGAAATTTATTTTTCATTAAGTTACTAGTATCTATAGTATTCCATATTACAGAAGTTTCAGCTGCTGTATCGATTAAAAATCGCATATTATTATTATTTATTTTACATTCTAAAATTAAATTGTATTGATTATTTACATTATATACGTTTTTATTACTAATTGGAACAAATTTTTGTTCTAATTTAGGGGTTGGCGCAACCCATGGCCGTGTGGGGCGCCCTGGAGAAAATTTGGCTCCACGTCTTGCAAGCGAGAGAATTCTTGTTGCGAATCGCTCGGATTTAATGAATGAGAAATTTCTTGTTGCGAATTTTCGCAATAATATTCTTGTTGTGAATTTTCACAATAATATTCAGGCTTTGAATTTTCACAATAATATTCAGGGGGTTGTAAATCACGTGGTTTCTTGCGAGGGGTGAAATCTTGCACATTTTCCCTATACTGATCAAAGCTATTAAACTGATGTTGATCGAAGTCATAATAACCAGCTGATTGATTATTATCGATATTATTGAATGAATTTTGAGAGTTGAAGTTATATGGATTATTATCTGAATTTTGATGATATCGACGTTTCTTGCGATTAGAAGTTTCAGTGAAATATTGATGATTGATTATTTCAGGATTTTGAATTTCAGCAAAATCTGATCGATATTGATTTTCAATAAAGTTTTGATACTGATAATCATTGTAGTAAGGTGAGAAATTACGATTGAATGACGTATTTGAACGTAGAGTAGTTTCAAATTGATTGAGTGGTGGGGGTAAATTTGAATTTGGCAAATATTGATTATTTGTAGATTGATGATTTTCAGTTTTTGCGCGTCTTGTTGCTTCATTGAATGCAATTGCAGTCGATACTGCCTTATCAAATGACTCAGGACATGCTCCACGCACGCGATCGCCTAGAACTGTTCCTCCTAGACCATGCAGGAAACTATCTAGCGCACGCTGATCAGCTTCGAACTTCACTGCCTCATTTCTATCATTATTATCAGTCAATTCATAAGTATTTACATTTACTGATTTAATTCTATCGGCAAATTGTTCAATTGATTCTTCCGATTGAATCGTAATTACAGATAATAATTCTCTATAATAACGTGTTGTATTCTTACATTTGAATCGATTAATCATAATGTTTTTGAATTCATTATAACATTTTACTTCTTTGGCTTTCACGTCGCTGCTCACGAAAGTCAGCGCTTCTCCATCAAGAATTTGCTTTGCAATTAAGAGAGTTTTATTTACATCCCATCCCCCTAATTCTTGAGCTTGTTCCACTTTTTGGAAGAAATTATGAATATTTTCCTGAACTTTTCCTGAAAATTTAGGTATAGTATTCATAAGAATAAGTGTACTTGAACTATCTGAAGTTTTAGCTATTTGAAAATTTTCTTGCATAACTGTTAGTCTTGTTTTTAATTCAGCAATAGTTGTAGTTTCTATTTCATCTATTTTCTCTTTTTGATTTTTATTCAAAGATTTTAATTCAGAAATTTCATCTTCATGTGATTTATTTTTTTCTTTCAGTGCATTTATTTCATGTACTAAATCAATGAGAGAATATTCTTTACCATTATGTGTAAAGAAAGCCATTTTTTCCCAGATATATTGCTACCAAATTTATTATTAGTCGTGCAATTTTATGTTAAAATTGTAAAAAGAAATGAGCTTACCGTGTATGTCCACTGTATAGAGAAATATCCATGATGAGGAAAAACTGCATAGCGTTCCGTCCGTTCCTTCTCTCTCTTTGCCCAAGGTAGTGTGGAAAAGTAGGTAGCACAAACTCAAAGTTCACTGAAAGTGTTCATTGGACGTTCGAAATTATTCACTTAAAGTCACATAGATACGATTCACCAGCTTCTGACACCATTTGTAGCCTGCGCCATAGTGAATGTTGTTTTCCGAACCCCGAACCCCGCTACTGAGTTACCTTCTTCTCGCTCTCCGGCGCTCCGCCGCTGTAACCTGCTCTGCCGCCGGACTCGTCCTCGTCGCTCTCGGCCGTCGCTGAATATTCACGCAAAGCGTACAGCTTTGGTGGATGTATTAATGAATAATTCTGTGATAACTTATTGATAATCTATACTAAAAGATTATCAATTATAACTGTTATTGATAATGTTTATTAGTAATATAATGTTATTAATTCTTCTGCATTTCTTATATGATATTGGAGAACTTTTCAAATCAAAAACTCACATAAGTAACACTATATTTTATTATAAAATTATGAATGTGGATTATAAGTGATAAAATTAGCGCTATATGCCGAACAATGCATAGAGCGGCGTTATAGCTTGAGGCGCCAGCGCGACACCTCAAGCTCCACACTCAGACTCTCTTTCTTCCCGTCGCCTCGCACGCAACACACGCAATTATGCTATAATGCACTTTTTATGCAGTTAAATTACAAAGAAGTACATCTTGTACTATATGAACGCGAATATGTAAAGAGGACTAAATATCAATAATAAAACATTACATTATTTAATTATTAATATTGATATTTAGGACGCGCGGGTTACAACATATTTAGATTGTAGTATAATACAAATTTAACGTTAGTGTATTTTATGTATTATGAATACTTGGTTTGTTCATAAGTTTATTTATACCAATGAAATACAAAAACTCATAATGAAATTGTCCTTTCTCTCTCTCTCTCTCTTTCTCTCTCTCTGTCTCTCTCTCTCTCCTAACGCTTGGAATATCAAAGACAACAAAATTGTATACAAATAAAATTTGTAGAGGCAAAAGATTTTTATTTAAAGATATAAATATATGAAAGCATTTTATTTCCCTGGGTTATAAACATTATATTTTTAGATGCTTCAAAAGGATAGCATAGAAAAAAAAAACAATACAGAAAACATTGTTGAATATTTTGTAGCGGTTTTATGGCATTTGATTCTCCACATGTATTTCCGAAAAGTACAAAACAAGAAGATAGTTTTATGAATACATATAAATAAATAAATAAAAAAAAGTGAAATAAATTTTTTATGTAACGTAAGTACGTGACTATATATTTTGTGACTGAAATCACGCCTTCTCTTTTGGTTTTATGGGAAAATTAATTCTGAATACAAATGTTGTTATACTTTCTTTTTATTGTTTAATATTACATTTATTTTTCTATGTAATAAATTATTTATAGAACAAAAATAATAACGTTATGATATGATTGATATTAATTTATTTGTACTCTAATTAATGCGAGTATTTCAAAACATATGGTATAGTTGTATGGCTTTATTTGTTTGTATAGCAATAACTTTTTATCTCTCACAAAAATATCAAAATGAGGATTTGCTACGTTGATTTTTTTTAAATTAAGAAATCAAGAAAGCTTGAAATTTTTACAAAGTCAGTAAAGACTTCTATGTTTGTAAGAATTTCCTAACATTAATTAAAGCTATTAGATAAAAAAAATTGCATATTTTCAACCTTAAAAAAGATTTCATTTTGATAGCTGAAATGCAAAGTCAATGAAATATAAATAGTGACAGGCAAAAGAACGCAGGCATATTTTTACTTCATATAAAATGTGAACAAATTCCGATTTCTTCAAGAATATTTTTTTAAAATATCTAAAAATAGAACTATTTATTTAAAAAAAAAAAAAAAAAAACGCTAGTGTATCATATTGTATGTTATTTTGTATATGGTATGAGTTGTTATAACTATAGTTGGGTTCGTGTTTTGTATAATATATATTATGCGATTGAAACATCGAGTGTCAAATATCTGTGATAGTCAAAATAAATATCTGTGTTGTTAAAAAAAAAAAAGTACACACAAAATATATAAAATCCATATGTTTGCGTCAAATCATAGCTGTTATTTATATTTTCTTCAAGTAAGAAAGAAGTTCACAGTTTGAAAGACAAATTGTTTATTTTAAAAATCAAGACGTTTAGATGTTGAAAGTAAATATTTTTTTACAAGCACAATAAGAAATAACACCGTCTTTTATAATCAAATTATCAAAAGACGAGAAACTCTCTTTATTTAAGGTAAGTAGTACGTACACTTACTAATATAAGCCCATCCTTGTAAAAATAAACAAATGATTTTTTACTGTAGAAATAAAGAATAAATAAAAAAATAATTATTTTGAAAATAACTATTTTAAAATTAAAATTGTTCAATCGTAAAAAGCTATTATTTGAAGTTTGTATTTCAAATTAAATTTATCAAAGTTTTAAGTTTTGTATTGAATTCCATGATAGGTACACGCGATTGTGTTTATGTATTTTAGCATTTAAAACCAAAGTCTGTTTTTCTCATATGTGTATAACATTAAAAATTTAGCACGAGCATTTAATTGTTAAAATATATTATCACAATCATGTGTACTGTTTGGTGCAGAGTAATTCATTGAAAATGTATAGTAAAATTGTATATATAAAATATCCATTAAGATAACTAGATCAAACTTCTTTTTTTGTGACAAAAAATGAAATAGAGGTTTTACAAATTACCTATTCTGTAAATATTTCTAAAGATAAAATAAACTTGTAATTTATTTTAATGCAAATATCATGCAAGACAAGAAAAATCCAATCATCTGGATATGAAATGTAATGAGAATGGTGAAATGACTAACAAAGATAGAAAAGCATGGAAAGTTCAATAAACAGAGAAATGACTCCTATCAAGTGTAAAATAAATTAGCAGCAGTGATATATAGAGATATGAATGTTAGGTTTAATAAAAAAAAAGCAGCTGTCATTTGAATTCTTTGTACGTCATTCTATATAAGAAATTCTTTCTTAAGATTTAACCTTGCATTTTTATTTTTATTGTGTTATTGCATAATTTTTGCTCATAAATATGTTCTGTACTCGATGCAATTTTAACATCGGTGACATAAAGGACGTTTACTCTTTTCTCGATGACTTTCTGTTGAATTTACTATTTACATAACACATATTTTTCTCTCTTGAATATCATAAAAAAACATTCAGTGACCTATATTTACTCAAACTAAATTTTACTAAGCAAAATATATGTAAACTTAACTCAAAAAATTTTCATTTAAAATGCAATACATTCTTAAGTCTTACAAAATTAATAATAATATTTAATGATTTATCAATTTTTAATATACAATAAAAACAAGTATTTCATGATTTCCACCACGCTATTAGCATTAAAATTTCATTCCACAAATAATATTACACAATATATTTTTTTATTGTATTTTACAGTACTTTTATTTTAAAATTTTAATTAAGTATTCTTCTAATAAACAAATGAGTTACGTAGGGATTTTTAAGATTATTTTTATTTTCTAAACTATATGGGATTTTAAATGTTATTATAATTTTTTCACATGAAATAAAAACAAAACTGTAGTAAATTCCAAGGATGATAAAGTTTGTCAAAATTATATGTAAAAAATAGTTTGTACATAATTAACTTGTAATTATTATATTTGAATATTTGATTAATTTATTATTTTGTCAGTGTCACTATAATAATACGATAACAAATGAAATAAATTTATTTTATAACTAGAACAAAATAATCTTCAATATCATTAATATCTATTTATAATGGAATATAAATATTGAAATATTATTTTATATAATATATCAAGTCTAAATATTAAAGGTTATAATAATTAAAATGTATTGTACAAATTTTATTTGTGTATTTGTAATAGTCTAATTTTATATATATATATATATATATATATATATATATATATTTTTATATATATATATATATATATATATATATATATATATATATATATATATATATATATATATATATATATATATATATATATATATATATATATATATATATATATATATATATATATATATATATATATATACTGTTTATTATGCATCTACTTTCACAGAATATACCCATGAAAATCGGCCAAAGAAATCAAATTTACTGCATGCATGTTGAGTTATCGTTACAAACAACTTTCCTTACTACCTGATTTGGTTTTAATAAATTTGAAATTTGTAATCTTATTTGGATCCTTGTCTCTCAAAACTAAATTTCATGTAAACTAACAAATATTTATATATTATGTCTAGGTAAAGGGATGATGAAGATTTAGTGAGAAGGGTGCGATTGATATGACGTATTCTGACACCTCAACTTGTCTCAACTTGTTGCGGTCTTTTCCTTGGCCACTTCCTTAAGCTTCATAGCGCCTGGTAAGGTAGGCAACTTTTCCTGCTTAACTGTTCAACAAATCACATATGTTTCTAGGCGCTAACAACTTATACACTTTGAATATGAACTAACAAAGTTTGATAATATATAATAATAAAATTGAATTTTTGAAAATGCGATATATAATTCCATGTCTGGTTATATTATATTTATAGTGTTTATAATTATTGGTTTAAAAAATATTGAATTATTATAAAGTTTTACAAATTTATTACTACACTTTTATTTGGATGTTATCATTATTTTATTAATTTAATTATTTATTTATTATTATCATTACTGATTTTTATTTCAATCTATTACATAAATAATACAATTCACTATAAATTTAATTTCCTATAAACAGAGATATGATAATTTTTAATAAATAAATATAAACAAAAATCAATATTAATTTTTGTAACAATTATTACTGTAATATCATTAAACTATAATATAACAACAAGCAACAAGATATAATATAGTAAAATTATTCATTACTTATTATCGTTAATATTTTACCTTATTATCTTCATACTGCAAGTAGTGATATTGGATATTGTTTGTATATTGATACAATGAATATAGTTTAAGGATAAAACGTGCTGGGTCGGCTTCTTTGTGTCTTCTCTATATATGTACAAAGTATACGCATGAGATCGAATTACTTGAGAATTGGTAAACAAAAGGAAAACACCTCTTACGTTTTAGCTTCATTATAAAGGAGAGTTTGTTGAGTGTATAACGTGTATAAGTTTACTTTAATAATAATATGTTACAAACATATTCGTATTTACTATTATACTTCACAATATAATAAAGTATATTATATGTTTTCTCGTTTAGGTTTGATAATACAAACATATTAATATATACAAATATATTCTGAGTTTATAAAAATAAGTGATATGATATTATTTATTCAAATTTTCTTTATTTTCTTTATTTCCTTTAGAATTTACATAATATACAACATAGTATAAGTAAAGAGGTTAATTAACAGAAATAAAAAAAGTCAAAACACTTACACACTAGCTAAATACAGAACTTGGTGCTACCTTCATATTTACGAATAACAAAAAAAAATTGTTGTTTTCTCACTCCAGGGCCCGGGCTTTGTTAAATATTAAATTTCTTTACTATTATTGTCTTTTATGATATTTTTAATTCTTTAGATATCATAAATTTTGGTAAACATCGGTCCGTTATACATTACCATTCTTCTATACATCATAAAATATTTATGAACTAATATGTAATTTAAAAGATTAAAAAAAATTATTTAAATATTTATAATTGAATATTATTTTAATTAAAGAATTGTTTACATAAAACAATATTTTCGTGCCCTTAAGCTTATAATTTTAACTATTATGATGGTTATTAAAACAAAACAAAAAATTAAATTATAAAAAATGCCTTTTAGTAACATTAAAAACTGTTATATTTAACAAATATATATTAAAAAATTTAAACAATACTGGTTTTGGGATCAGTCGCACCAGAGGAGCCACTTTTTGTTTTCAAATTCTAATTTTTTGATAAATAATATTTTCTTAACATGAATTGTAATTGTTTAGTTTTTACATTCTCTATCAGGCGAGAAAATAGTATATGAGTGGGAGGTATAAAGATCCATCTGTGGGGATGTAGTGTACCTGAAAGGTCCCTCCCAGGTGGTGCGCACCTCAGACCTGCTAAATATTGGCATTCGTCACGGACCTCCATTTGGACCTCCATATCATCCTCTTCGTTAAAAACCATGGCTCAAAAGCAAAAAGGGTACTACCTGCTTGAGTGAGATAATATAAACCTAATTAAACATTATATTCTATACTAGTCTATACCTCTTTCAGGGTATTGATACTAAAAATGGCAGTTGCTTTATTTCGTTGGTCAGCCTATAGGCGTTTCTCTTTCAAAATCTGTGGGGTTTACATTTTATCAAGGTAAAATATGTATGTCACACTATGGAAAATGGTAAGAATTTCAAAAAACAAAATTGTTATTTTTTAAGACGTCGCAAATAATAATAAAAATTGTGAATTATTTTTTAAAGAATTTTTTAATAAAACATAAAGTGAGCAAACTTTTTGAGATGCTTCGTATACATCTTGGATATTTTGAACAAAGCAATTTTATAAACAGCAGTGATAATTCACACAAAAAATTCTAAAAGTATAGATTTAATTTGTTAATGGAATATAGTTAAAATATCAACTAAAAAAAACAACAACAACTAAATACTGTACAAAAAAAAATCTCTGCAATATAAACGATAAAATTAATGAAAATTTTAGTGTTAAGACGCTATTTCTTTTTTCTTTCTTTTCTAAAACTTAAGTACTTTAATTATCACAATAACATCTTATACAACAAATTTTTATTATATTCGTAACGTCAAAATTTATTAAAAAATTAGAATATTTTATTTTTCTGCTTCTGCTTCTGCTTCTGTTTTTTTTTTTTTGTTTTTTTGTTTTTTTTTTTTTTTTTCCCTCCATGTTTTAAATTAGTCAAACAGCAAAACAAAACAAAAAAAATTGTGAAATCAAGAAATCTTGAACATAAAAAACAAAAAATTTAAATGAAGACACTTGTAAAAGAAAAAAAAAAAAAAAAAAGAAGAAAAAGAAAAGAAAACTAATTTGAATTGCAATGATATTGATTTTCTTGTTGAGAAATAATAGAATTTTTGATGAAAGTGAAAGCTCATTAAAATTTTAATCAGGGTTCAAGTCATTCACTAAGTTGGAGACTTGAATTAAAAGTAGACTTTGTGACGTAGAAAGAGAGAGAGAGAGAGAGAGAGAGAGAGAGAGAGAGAGAGAGAGAGAGAGAGAGAGAGAGAGAGAGAGAATCCTCTTTCTGTCTCTCTTTTTTATATATTTTTTCCATCTGCATGAATGTCGTTTCAGTATTCGCTGTATAAAAAGTAAACAAACTTGTAAAGTGCCTTAAAAACAATCTCATTTAAAGAATATAGAGCAAAAGCATCCTATAGTAAAATATACAAGAGAAAGCAATAAAGAAAAATTTTAACTTGTAAATTTTCATAAGTGCTATTGAAAAAAAAAAACGAATACAAAAAATATCTGTTAAAAAGAGGGAAATTTTGATGTTCCATTATAAAAATCAATATAAAGGAAATTTTAATATATATTTTGGGCAAACAATATTTTCTGCTATTAATAATATTTTATTTTTTTAAATAATTAAAATATTTACATAGCGTATTATTAATATTTAAAAGTCGTGCCTTTAGCTATGTATCAAAAGCTTAGATCGATCCATTTTAATGCTAAAATTTTGCGATGAACTCCCTTTTTTTGTGATATTATTTCTATTTGAAACTGCATTACAATACTTTATCCAAAGCATGAATAAGATCATTTATTTAGAAAGTTACCATAACAAAACAAAATCATATAGTATGAATATTACGGTAAAAAGTGAATGTTTTGTGTTATGTGAAATTGATATTAACATTTTAGCTAGCAATAATATTAGCATTTTTTTAGATAAACCTTTTTCAAGTTTTTTTTCCTTTCTCCTTCTCTCTCTCTCTCTCTCTCTCTCTCTCTCTCTCTCTCTCTCTCTCTCTCTCTCTCTCTCTCTCTCTCTCTCTCTCTCTCTCTCTCTCTCTTCTCTCTCCCTCGTTGGTTATCATCATTCTAAGAGTTTATGAACAGATTAATCAAGTTTGATCAAATTTTTATCCAGTAAATTTTCCTATATTTAATTAGTTTTCAAAGTTTTTGCAAGAAACTAGTAAGTTAAAATCATTCTTTTATTAATAATTAATTTTTTAAATACTCTTTTCAGTAAAATTTCATAGAAATTTCCTTGAAAACTTTCATCAATTTTTAGTTTTATTTTCTTCCAACTTTTAATCGCAAATTCGTGAATATAGTACAAAATTTGAACAAGAGACACTGCTAATTTTTGAACTAAACTTCTTCAATTCTATTAGGGTAGAAAGTTAATGTCCAAATTACAAGCGTTGAATACTGAATCATCCTCTAGAATAAAAACCATACAATTCTAATTTTTAAGGATTCTAAGGGGAAAAAGTTTTATATACGAGTATTATATATATATATATAATATAATATAAACCAATTTGAAGTCTACTTTAAAATTAGATTTGTAAGAAAAAGCAATGTACAGTACACTAGAAGTAAAATTACTTCTAAAAGAATATTTAAACTCTTTTTCTAAAGTATATTTTTAAAGTAAATATTTCTTTTTAGTTTAATAAAAAAAATAAGATAACAAGTTGTTTTCTAAAAGTTGGAATTAAGTAATTAACGTTTTACAAAATTAAATCTTTTTAATTACGAAGACTGCTAAAAGAGAGGTAATACAAGAGAAAGAAAGAAAAATATATATAATATAAGGTAACCAGATTAAAACGTCCATCACACGTTTCAGTCTATTCAGGTAAAATTCTTATAATAGAATTAACATTTAGCTTATTAGAAAGCTTTTGTTTAAAGTGCCTTAAAATAAAATTTAATATTGCGAAATGCGTATATGCGTATATTATATTATGTACGTATATTGAAATTTTAAAATTTTGTTTTAACGCTGCGTTAGATGAATCAATTAAATTGTTTTAACATCTTTATTTTACAGAATTATAATAATAATAAAAAAACTGCAACTAGCAACAAATATTTTAACAAGCAGTTTTCCTGGAGATGATGTACA
Organism: Ecdyonurus torrentis; assembly: GCA_949318235.1. Lineage (NCBI taxonomy): Eukaryota > Metazoa > Arthropoda > Insecta > Ephemeroptera > Heptageniidae > Ecdyonurus > Ecdyonurus torrentis. Next base: position 18,896,408 of record OX439131.1, read on the forward strand.
TAAACATTTTGTAATGCTTCATGAGTGCGTATTTAACATTTTATTCACTTAGAAAGTGAACTAATTTATTACTGTACTTGATATTCATAATAATATGATGTTCATAAACCTTGTTCCCTGTTTCCTTGCTTCAAAAATATGCGCAATTCCATTTAAAAAGCATTACTAGATCGTCATTTTTTTGTGGTTTGGAGCACGAAAAACAGGGTTTAAGGACATGATTTTTACCAATAACAATCTTCATATTTAAAAAATTCTAATAATTGACTTTTAAGTATTTCTTTGCTATCATTAAAATTTTACCTTATGAAATTACAGTCAACTGGGGTGACTTTGAACACCCAATTATCTCTGTCTTGGGGCCTCATTTTAGAAATTTGAAGAATCTTTCTATAGTTCAAATTTGTTTTGGATCTAAATGACATGTTTAACAATTTTAAAATTAGTGTCCAAAGTAGAGATAAATGGGTGTTCAATGTCACCCCGGTTGACTATAGTTAAATATTAAATCAAAGTTTTGTAATATTTACTACAATAACATTTTTATTTTTCTACATATTTAAACAATATCAAATAATATTATTATTGATTTAGAACACTTGAAACAAGTAATACAATGACTATTATGTATATGAGTATTATAGATTCATTCAGCTAGCATACAATATTATATAGACAATAGTTTGAACGTTGTATTGTTATGTATAGTAATTATTACTGTATTTACAACACCTGAAACTTGTTATTGAAGGACAGTTTGCATTGCTGAGACCATCATAATAACATGACCTATAACAGTATATTAATATAATAGACTATAATACGAAGTATATACTATAGTATAAACTAAAATATATTTATAAAACTTAAATATCCACACTTTTCTATACAGAAATTTATTCTTTAAATTTAGTCCTAATCTAAATTTAATTTCAATCTATATAGCAAAGAAAAGAGAACGAACTTTATTTTGTTTTTATTTTAATCCAAGAAAAAAGGCAATTCTACTTACCCAGCAATACATTAGTGGTAAACACAGAGTATGTACAGAAACAAATTACATGAATATTTATACAAATACAGTAAAGAACTTATATACCTAGATTAAAGTATATATATATATATATATATATATATATATATATATATATATATATATATATATATATATATATATATATATATATATATATATATAAAATATAAATATTACTTTAAGACTTTTATTCAACTTCTTAATATAGCTTAACTTATTTTTTTTTAAAGTTCTATCACAGATTCTGACAAATTACAGTTTACCTATAATGATAAAATTATAGGAATTATCTGTTAAATATTGCAACTTTCGATTCATTACACACAATAACTAGTACTAGGCTTTCGTTTTTGACACATCATTAAATAAATAAATAAATAATCGTCTTTATTAAAAAAAAAGGATAAAAAAATACAATTTTTGAAAGGGCGAGGTTTAAATATTAGTATTATGATAATAAACTGAAAAATTATTGTTTAGGGTTTTTAGCGGAAACTTACATTTTTATTTGTGAAATAATACAGTCGAGTTTTTAATACCCGCACAATCTGTATTTGTGTATAAGCATGTACAGAAATTTTAATGTAAAATTTCATTGTATATCCTAATATAGGTGTGCACAATCTATTCGTATTGTTACATAATATAGTTCCATATAAATAACTTGTGTTTCCTTAAAATAATAAAGTTCAACTTATATCGCAAAGTGTGTACACTGTACATTACAGTAATTTAATTCCTTCTAAAGAAAAAATTTATATCCAATTATTTATTTGTCATATACATACAAAACAATACTTTTTCTTAATTTTAATTAAACTATTTTCCAATTAAAATGTTTTGTAATTATTTTTATAGTTTTAATTATTACTTTTTACGTCTTTAACTAATGCTATAAATAATAGGTTTAAGAATGTGTGTTAATGTGTAAAATCATTATTATATTATTTATTATGTTTTGAAATTTTTACTTAAAATTAAATTGTTGAAATGAATGGCTTATGAAATAAAAAAGTAATATAAAAATTGGATTAATTTGCCAAGAAAAAAAAATAGTTAGTAACTTTATATTTCTAAATAACCATATCTAATACTATCAAAGAAAGTATGTTAGTGTTACATGATATGATATAACCATCAATCAAGAAATTTTATAGATAAAAACGAGAAGAAAAGTACATGGTAACTTGACGTATTGCCAAGTTTTGGTCTAAAGAGACTCATATATCAATAGATTCTAGAGTATAGAGTAAGCTGCATTATACCTTTCACAGAATTAACTTAATTTATTTTACTATAGATTGGTTATGATGTAAAACTATACCTTTAGGAGAGGACTGGGTAAAATAATATTACTCTATATTTATATAGAATTATACTCAGCAAAAGTTCAATGATGTATAAATCACTTTGTATAATTTGTTACTCTAGTTGAGGGTATAATAAAGTCAGTTACATTTTTTATACAATTAATTTATATCAGAATTTCTAGAATGTTGATATATGTAGATAAATGATTTTTAAAAAAAATTACTCGTTCCAGTTTCAAAACAATAGCTATTTATTATTTCAATGCTGAATACTAATAGCAATATCTATACTCGCCTCAAAAAGCCTGAGTTCGACTTTTTACGGTATCGCCCAGCCACCTCCCTGTGAAATGCGCGCGAGAAAATGGGCGATACATTAGTGGTAAAACGATAAATCGTCTGAGGTTTTTTGAGTCGAGTATAGTCATGATAATAAACAGAACTACATATATATATATATATATATATATATATATATATATATATATATATATATATATATTAAAAATATTTTTATATCAAATGCATAAATAAATGCGACTGCAAATTTTAAAAATTTTGTAAATAAATTTTGTGGAAACTTCAGCTACTTTTTAAAAAATAAATCAATGTATTATAATTAAAATAATCTTGAATAAGAAATGTCACAAAATTGAACTTCTCGCGTCAAAATGAACCTTCTACACTTTTAAAATGTTAACAACAACAAAAATAATAACGATCTACACTTTACAGAGTCTCGGTTATCTGGAGCTTCTGCTACATGAAACAGGTGTGTAATGCAAATTTGTAAAGTGTAGATCTTTTAATTTTTGGAAAATTGTAGAATGTATACGTAAGCTTCATTTTGACTTGAAAAGAATAAAATAATAGTATTAAAGTCATGTTAAAGTATGTTCTTTAGATTCTACTGTCAATCTTATCGTAAGTTCTACTAACTATGGCGCTATATGGTAAAATTTATAAGTCGTAATAAATAAAATTTAACAATAATGTCCTGTGCTTGATTCAAACTACCATAAGTTTTTACGAATACCACTTATATATATCTTAATATTATGATAATAAAAGTATTATTATGATATAAATGTTTACCAGTCCGACCCTGTAGTCGGCATAATAATGAAAGTTAACATGGCTTGTCATGTTACATGCTAAACAGATTCAGCTTCTCTCTTACGTCCAAATATCTTCTTCACTTTTGCTCTACTTGCTTGCTACTGGCAACGAGAGAGAGAGAGAGAGAGAGAGAAGTTTGATGGTATTTCTAATGGGATATTAATTCGCCCTAGGAGGTATACACATCACTATCAAACTATACTCAAATATTACATACTAAATTTGCCTCATAGTCATAGGATCCTTCAAAATACAGAATTGAAACAAAAACTAATACCCATTTCTTTTAAAAATAATATTTTCTGTTACTGCTTCTTTTCTTTGTCTTTCTTTTTTTTTTTTCTTTTTTTTTTTTTATATGAGAGCGTGACTTTGAAAGAAAAAGCGCGTTTAAAAAGAAAGAATAAAAATGATCACACAGAAATGGTGAACTTTATCTCAGATTTATTTATAACAAGTTATGAAAAAGCAAGCAAACGAATACTTTTTTTCCTGGCTCTTCTTTTTGTTTTTTTCTTTTCTGTACACATATAAAATTGACAAATATTAAAAAGGGGAAAGGAATGAAAGAAGTTGACTTCTGTTCTTCTGTTAGATCTTTTCTTTTGAAATATATAAATCGCAAGTTTAATATGAAAATAAAAAGAATGATAAAAATAATAAATAATGATAATAATAAACAAAGGCGTAAGACAGTATATAACCTGATATTCATTTCAATTTTTTTTATTATATTTTTGTTATATATTTTTTGCAATGAGGAAGACTACAAAATTTTAGGTACTTATTTTATTGCATATTCTAAAAGAGGATATTGTTCTGAATCGATAGATACAGTATGTGTATTTCTAATTTTTGAGTTCATTAAAGGCATAGAAAACATGAAACAACATGTTTTTAATCATTAAACACAAAATGGGATTTACAAAACTGATTATAATTTTTACCAGAATGTAAATGTGACCCCACAAGAGAGCGTGAAAAAATTGCGAATATTTCTGTTTATGACGTCAGAAACAGGCAAAAACTAGCATGAAAATGTTGTGCGGGTTGCATAAATCGAACTTTTCTGATCACTGCTACGGCGCTACAATTGGGTTTTGAGACCAATTAATGTTATTTATGTAAATACCATCAAGTGTTTTGTGATGTAAATGCTAATATTTTCATGTTGTATAATGCCTTTAAGTATTTTAAATTAATTTTTGAAAGCCTTGAAATGACGTCACGGGTGACAACTTTTTCCTATGCCCACATGCATTAAGTGCAGCAATAAACGTCATTTTTCGATTTTCACAAATTAAATAAAAATACTTAATGAACTCAAAAATTAGAATTTTACATATCAATCGATTCAGGACAATGTACTCTTTTAGAATATGAATAAAATTACCTCCTAATTTTTTTGTTGTGGTCTTCCTCATTATGGAATGATTTAAAGATACAAGTTAATGTTAGGAAACTAAATTTGATACAAATGAATTATTATAGATTTTTTTTATATATTTAAATTATTTTAATTTTATCATTATGTCTATAGATTTAGTATACATTTATAACGTACAATATCTAAAATGTTTTTAGTTTTAAAAAATTCTCAGTTAAATACTGGTCATATTTTAATATTTATTTTACCCACAAAATAATACCATTTATTATCATAGTACTCAAATAACTTTGAAATATAATAACAAAAAACAAAACAAAAAAAACATAAACTCTTAATAAATTTGACATGTTTTAATTAGAGAATCATTTCAATTTCTCCCTAAATAAATTTATATGGTAATTATTTTTTTTTACCAGCAACCTAAATCTATATGAATAAATTGAATATCGCTCAATCATAAAATCACTGCGGTATATACAATAATAATATTGGACATTTTTTTTAATGATTTTTTTTTATTTGAGTGTGGTTTCCTATTAAAGTCACTAATTAAATTTTAAATATATATTGTTATTTGATACCTAAATAATATTAATAATCACAAAATATAATTCATATATTTATAATATAAAAAAAGCAAAATAAATTATTACTGTACCTTTTATTATTTGATATTTGTTTTTCATAAAATTTCAAAAATTGAAATGTGAAATATTTCTAAATATTACAATACTCAATCTCTTGATACTCATTTTGCAAAGTTTAGTATCAATTAGAGAACATTTATTAAATATTATATATTCTAAAATTATTACTTTTTATTGATACATTTTTCCCTTGTGTGTTTTTAATATTTAGATATATGAATAAGTATATAAATCTAGTCCATCTATTTCTATGTGCGGTATCACTGTACTGTAATAAATGGTTTTTAAATATAAATATAAATTTACCTCTCTAAAAACATTGATTTTAATGAAGTTTTAAAATATGGTTCAATTAACAATATTTTACCTCATAGGAATAATTTAAACTATCATAGAATAAGGTCAAACTAGTAAAACTATGTTCGATACATACTGACACAGATTTTTTTTAACACATTCTGTGAAATATTTTTGTTATTTTGTCTGTGGTAGTATGAAAACTTACAAGTTAATTTTGGTCACTACTAGCAAAATTTACAAGCTAAATCGTATTTAAGTACCACTTAAAGGGTTGCTTTACTCAAAAAACAAACAAATAGATAAATTATAATATTGGATCATTATACAGCACATTTCATATTTTTCAACTTCTCTCTAGTCCAACAAACTGAGATTTAAAAATTGTAGCGTAGTCAATTTCTGGGATTCATGAAATCTATAGTAAAGTCTGCTTTGCAATTTTTCTTCCCAGTTTATGGGGCTACATAGTGGATAAGAGATAAAATATAATGTGTATGCATAATGGTACCATTTCATGATTTATCAGGAGAAAGTGATATTTTGTTTTGAGGACCATGTTTCGTTACGCATTTTCATTTCGGTGGTCAAACGTAATTTGAACACTTTTCACGCAATCATGACGACGATTCTAATCTTAAATTTTATTTAACAAACAAAAGAAATGCATAATTTGTACTAAATTTGCACTCATATATAAAAATGACTAATATTCAATTTATAAGATCATTTAAATGTTTCAGAACATTCAAAGAATTAAACATTTAATAAGTCATAAAGCCTGTACATTTTTAATAACAAATTATGATTAGCTAAAGTACAATGAAAATGATGTGCCAATGCCAAAACGTGAATAAAAACATCGAATTTCTTTATAAAAACAATAATATGTATAAGCTATCCAAGTCAAAGCGTTTTAAAGTGTATTTTTAGCAACGAGAAAGATATGTTATATTGATATAGGTCTGTGACGCAAATAATAATAATAGTATGTGTGTGGCGTACTGAACTGATACTAAAGGATCGGACTGTGTATATACAATATACCCGTAGGCTCATGTTGATTTTTTTTATTAATTATTATGAAACATATTAAAAACAAAAGTATGTACTAGAAGTACTTGAGGTCAAGTATAGTCTGTGGCAGACTTCAATCGAGATAAAACTAATTACCGGTAACATAATGTTTTAAAAATCAGTAACGGTAAGCAGTTGGTGAATAGTTTGAAAAACATGAAATAATAGCTATGCGTTATATATATATATATATATATATATATATATATATATATATATATATATATATATATATATATATATATATATATATATATATACTCTGACGATAATATCTAATTATGTTAAGAATAAGTCAGAGGACCATGTAAGTGGGTATGTACCCTTTTTGGCCTCGTAATAAAAACCATTTATTATTATTATTATTATATATATATATATATATATATATATATATATATATATATATATATATATATATATATATATATATATATATATATATATATATATGTATGTATGTATATATATAAATGTTTAAACAGTGCATAATATACGTTTAGAGATCAATTATTCAAATAAGAAGTGCCAATAAAATTGCAATATTATTACTTGACTATAATATTACTGCACTCTTATGCACACTATAAAGTATAATATGTTTTTTACATTCGGTCAAGATAGAAGGTGGAGTAATTTGCTTAGGTAGCACTAGGTATGAAACGTCATACGAGGTGAATCAAAACAAAAGGGGAAATTTCAAGCACCGAAAGAGGGGAAATTTTTTGCCCCTCCTCCTCTTTCAGGTACATAATGTATTGTACCTGAGAGACCACGTGGGTCTGTTGACAGTCACCTTGTATGACGTATGTCAAAATTCGAAGTTTTACATCTTGCATTCGGTCACATTTTTACAAATAAAAGTCATACTGGTATTTTTTTTTTTTTATGTGGTTTGTTTCTTTCAACGTTTTAAATCTGATGTTGAGCTCAACTGAAAATATGCCTCACGTTGGAACAAAACGTATAATGATAAGAAAAACACTAGCCACGGTTATCCCGTCAGACGCTTGCAATGTTCCACCTCAATAATTTACGAGTCGTGAAAGCCTACATCAATAAAAAACTCATTATATATATAAAAAAGAAACCTTATATAAGGCCAGGTACACAAAACCTGTCAATTGCAATGTATAAATATTTGTCTGGAACAAGTATTGACGTACTGCAACAATACCTAATGTTGTGGCGCCTAGATTAAGTGAGATTGTATTATATATCAATACCTGTGCGAGCTTAATATTTATACATATTCCAATTTACAGGATTTATATACAGAATCTGCCATTAGAAGAATTTGTTTCAGTTAACTTTTTTCTCAAAATAAATATTCAAAACAGATATTGCTTTTTTGAATTTAGTAAAAATTAAGATAGTCCGACCCTTAGAAGGTATACGTAGATGTAAGGAAAAACTATGTATATCAGTGTGGTGAAACTATATAGTCGTGCATACCTTGCAAAGTTGTGACTTATATCTGACGTCACGTATGTGGCATCAAATCACACGAACACGAAGAAGAGAAGAAGAGAGTTTGAAGAACACTCTTACTTCTTCTTCTTTTTTTTTTCTATTTTCAAACCCTTCTTACAGTAACTCATTCAGTCGTCAAAAGACACTGGATATACCTCTTGCCCTCTTTTCCGATCAATAAAACTATATGACGTACATAAAAGATGCTGCTTCAGGATTTACACGGTATATATATTTTTTATTCGTTTATTTATTTTTATGAACCAATATGGTTAAATTTGAATTGTAGAGTAATTTGTTTACTTGCAAACTAGGCAAATTAAAATTAACAAATGCTTACAAAATGTAAATGAAAATGTATTATATTATAAAATTTGCTTATGGCTATACCTTTAAATATTGTGGAATTTGAGCTTTATATTCAGCCATCAATATTACCATCATGCGTAAGTATGTACATACACCGTAACCACTCATCTATGTAACCTGTAATAATTGTATGTTCAAAATATCCACGTAACATCATGCACAGCAAATCGAATGAAAACAGATCATTATTTCTTTTAACATCAAATTACACGAATAAAAAGTAAAGTTTTAAATACATATAAAAAACGTTCATAAAAAGATTTTTTTTTTTTTTTGTATTTCATAATATTACAAAAGAGTGTAAGGGAAATATCAATTATTGAAATATACTTTATTTTTATTTCTTTGTTATACAATTTTTTTCCCCCATCACCATTGAGAATAAAAATTTACTGTTAAAAGAATAAAATTTAATTGCACATCAGGTTTCTATACTAAATTTGTATCTCACAACCGATGAATTTAGATGACATAATTTTATCATTAGAAAATTTAAATATGTTTATATATTTTAATGATGAAACATTATATACATATTTTTGTATTATTATTTAATATTGATTTGTATTAATGAGTGTTTCGTTCTTTCAAGTCATAACAAATTTATAAATATAGATACATAGAAATCACATTTTCTTTATATTTGTTAGTAAGTCGTTAAAAAAAAATCTTAGTCATATCATCTCATTAAAATTATTATTATATTTTATTTCGATGCATATTTCTTAAATTTAGGTCATCGCAATTAAAAGAAATGCGAGAAAACCTATTATTTTTTGTCATTATTTCTCTATAATATTATATAATAAATAATATTCTATATATATTTCTTTATATATTAAAGTAAAGGATAATATGTTGCTTTCATTCAATGTACACACGATTATGATAATGATTGTTTATGTTTACACAAAATGCGGAAAAGGAAGTGACCGGAAGAGGAAACCACGTGACGGTAAAAGTGGGAGAAACCTTGGTGCCAGCAGCAAGCTAACCTTGAGCTACCTCCCACTTTTACCGTCACGTGGTTTCCTTTTCCGGTCACTTCCTTTTCCGCATTTTGAGTAAACATAAGCAATCACTATATTTTACCATTTAAATTCAGCGCGAGTTTTTGAATGGTAAAATATATTATCACAAACGTGTGTACCTCGTTTACAGTTTCGTATTACTTTTTCTCTCAATTTTTTGCATTGTAAAAACTTTGTGCTATTATAAATTAGAAGTATGTAATTATATAATATGTATAATGTGAAAATATAAAAATGAGTAATTCCAACGATAATTGGACCGTATGATGTATTATATTTAATGATGATTATGTAATATTTGACAAGGATATGATGATTACAGAAACTTTTTTGCTGTAATATTCAATAAAAAAATACTTTAACTTTATAACATGCTTAAAGATAGTAAAATACAATTTATTAGAAAATAATAATTATGTGATTTTTACTGTCACAGGATAAAATATAACTACAGTATACTGTACGTAAATGTTTACATTTATAAATAAATGAATAAAAATGCTTCAAAATTATGCGAAGCATAATTGCATTGTGGTAAAAGTATGCACATTTTAATACAATTTTTTAAATTATTATATTATGTATTACATAACAATTTTTATTCTTATTTAAAATATAGTAATACATTTGTAAATGCTGAATTAAAAACCTAAGCTTACATTTTGTTTTTTTTTTAAGCGCATAAAATAATTAGTTTATGGTAATTTTAAAATGCTATATATAAAATTTTAATAAATTATACCATTCTGTATTCTTATATTCTTTATTTTATCATAATACCTTAAATATTAACAGCTTACAAAACTTAGCGTGTAATATTTTTATTTAGTTCTAATTGCTCATTAAGTACTTAAAAAAATCGTTTTCTTTCCTTTTATACTATGACTATGTTTTTAATGCAAAGCAATATTATGATTTTATAATGTAGTTAAGTTGCTTGCAATATCTCACAACCTGAAAGGATACGAAACATAAAACAACGTCGATTAAAGTCAAGCTGTTAATTTTAAGCTTTGTTATGTCAAATACATGCATATACTTCATCTGTATAAACCTTGCATGCATATACGTGATGTAATAATTTAATAATTTTACTTTGCAACTTCAATGCACTGCATACCTACATTAAGTATTCAAATTTTAAAACCAATTTAATTCTATTCAAAAACTCTGCTACTTATAAAATAAAAATCATTATAACTTTTTTTATAAACAGAAAATGTTTTCAAATTTAACTTAAAGGTGTAGAACACCTTAAACAAAAAACATGTATAATATCCTAACACCTAAATATAAACGTTGATTTAGCCGTAGTCATTGATTTCTAATTTATTTTCCATTTATTCACAAAATGGTAGCTGTGGGTTTATGACGTCACAGCTTACTAGTCTACGAGTGCGGAAACAAGCAAGCTGTGATGTCATAAACCCGCATTTCGTGAATAGAAATTACATTAGAAATAAATATAACTCCGGCCAAATCAACGTTGATATTTAGGATTGTCAGGATATTTGGCATGTTTTTTGTTCAAGGTGTTCTACGCCTTTAATATTTTAATGGACATAAATTTGTAAAAAGATGAAGAAAAAAATATATTGCGGTTAAGTCAGTTAACTATTTTCTTAAAACTAGGATTAGAAAAACAGACTATTTTTAAATTAATTTTAACAAATAACTTTATATATATTTTCAGCACATATTTTACAGCATATTAAAATTATAATTAAAAAATGTGTGAAGTATTTCAGTAAACATTATATAATATACAACGTTAGGTAAGTTTAGAAAAAAAAATAAAATGTTATAACCTTTTTTATATAATAAGAATAAATGTGGGATTTGTATTACAGGATATAGAAGAGAGGGTCGAAAGAGGGTAACAATAGAGATTTTTGAGTGAGAGAGAGAGAGAGAGAGAGAGAGAGAGAGAGAGAGAGAGAGAGAGAGAGAGAGAGAATTTAAGGTGCATGTGGCGAGCAAAGTGGAAAATAAATAGCGAAAAACTAGGCTGTAGTAGGGTAGAATCAACATTACAATACCCAGGAGTATAAAATGATATAAATATAGTAAAACAATCGCCTAAAACAATGAAACTTAACTATATAGAAAAATAAACAAAAAATAATAAAGTTAAAGTAAATACAAGAAAAATTACATTTCTAATCATCATACTTGTTTGTTTACTATTATTTTTTTTAGCTATATCATCACCCTTTTTTTTAAATTAAATCAAAATAAAATTTCATGAATGTTATTTGTTTACAAAAATTATACGATAATATAAGATGAAAGCTTTTTCATCTATATAATTATATAAAATATTTTATATTTAATAATTATAATTAATAACGTTTACCTAGTTTTTTTTGGTAAGTACTTAATTTGTATATAATTACTTTAGAACTAGGTAATTTTTAGTAACTCATTAAATTTAATATTATATTTGTTTCAAAATTGAGATGATTACACATTATAATTGTTATAAAAAGCAATAAACGAGCAAAAATTTTAGCTCGTGAATTTAATTTAACTTTAGACAAGTGCTATTTTAAATAGGTTTTTATTATTATAGTAAAATTAATTACATAACTTTTATAATTGTTCAATTTATCATTCTAATTGAAAATAGAAAACAAAAATATTTAAATAAAAAAGAGAATTAAAAATATAGCATTTTTTTTTCTGTTAATATAGGTAAACAAAGAAATATGAAAAACAATTTTTAACGTTATCTAATACATACTGCTGTGACGTCATTTACAATGTCAAGCTTGTTTACTTTTTTTTCCTCCTTTTTTTTTTTTCTTCCTTTTTTTTTTTTTTTTTTTTTTTGTTCTGTAACAGCAGATTGTACTTGCCAATAGACTCGTAAATAATATGTAAAAAAATATTAAAGTAAGCGTTATAGTGCTCTCGTTATCGGAAAATTCAATACACGGCAATATTTTAGAATTTATCATTATTAAAGTTTATGCTAGTTTTTTTTTATTGTTATTATTTAATTTTTGCATATATAGTAGGTGTTATAATAAACAATAATAATAATAATACTTACTTTATCTTAATTTTCTATTTTGCATAATGTTTATCTTCAGTGAATTATAGTACATATACGCATGTATTTTAAAATATGTATATACATTTTTTTTTTAAATGGAAAATTTATATTATAAAATAATTTAAAATCGTATACTATACAGATACTGCAGAACGAAATTTTTACTGTATTGCTTTTAATCAATATTATGCATTCGTATGAAGATTTTTGCTAGCCAACCAAACATTTTTTTATGTATATTTCAACATGGTTAAAAAAAATGTATCTTATTGAAATTAAGGTTATGAATAGCAATTATCATGTTTTATATCCTGTTTTTAATTTTTTTATTCCTCATCCTCCCGCTGTCAATTTTAAAGTATATAGATTTTTAGAAAAGACATTGACATCTTTCCTTTCAATTTGTACCTGTATACTGCTATAGAAATATTATACAAGTAATATTTATCAAAGCTATTAGGACTTAATTAGTTTCATAATATATTTTAGATTTAGTATAAATCTGAAAGGAAAAAAAATGCATGTATTTTTACAACAGAATAAAATAATACATGTTTTAGTTTTTATGCTCTCTTCACAATAGTACATAAAACTGTTTAATTCTCCAATGTAAGATTCATCATTATAAATTTGTGTCACTTTATGTACGTATTGGTGACAACTTAAGTTACATGTTTAATTGATTACAGGTCATGTTCGCACATGTTACTTCCCAGTAAAAACATGTGACTGTGGTTTTTCTCTAATGTCCGTTATAGCACGAAATTTAGTGACCAACACAGTGAATAATGAATTTGTCACAAAACTTTTTTTTTTTATATATACACAGATTTTTCATCTCTCTTTTAATTTTTTTTTCAACAAATATAAAATAAAAATAGAAAAGATGATTGCTTTTTGATTGAAAAATGACATCAGAATATGATAGATGATTATAAAAAAATATCAATACATCAAATTTTAACTTAACATTATATAAAAAAAATATATGCTAAGGAAAATAACAAAAATTAATTTCATTCTACTGGTGTATGGTTTACAAAAAAAAAAAAAAAAAGTACATATAATTGAATTGCTCTCGTATAACAATACTCTTATATGTTTGGTTTTATAATTTAATAATATTATTGTGTACCAATAATAACAAAACACCTCGTCCCAATAGCATTCTAAAATATTTTTTTATTGCATATCGATAGAATAATAAATATTATTGAAATCAATAAAGATTTACATTTTATACCCAGTGCTCAAACAAATGAGATATTTCATATGGTTGCGAAGCCAATTGTTGTATACATTGAAAATAGTTATATATCTTTTTTAAACTGTAAACATTTATAGAAAATTGTTAAAAGTTATTAATTATTTATTACGATAATTTTATTTGCTTATGCCAACATAGTATAGTACTCATTTAAGTTTGAATACTTGCACTATTTTTTTTTTTATTAAAGTATTAAAAAGTTTGTGCAAATATTTAAGAGTAAAATATTCCATTTTTACTTGCGTGTAATGTAATGGATTGTATTTTTTTTTTCTTTAAGACTTCGGTTTTTGATAAGAATATAATAACCATTAGAAATTTAAAAGTATGAAGAAAATAAACATTGGTGTATAAGTAAGGAAACTAAAATGAATTCTTGTTTTATATATACGTGGATTTGACTTCAAGTGTTAATTTCAAATGTTTTTCTTGATGTTGAAGAAAAAATAAATAAAAGTAAGTCAAGCAGTAGGCACTGCGTCAAATAATAGTCTACTTGAGTGTTCAGTCCCAGCAAAACATCTGACGCCTTTCCTCTCTCTCTCTCTCTCTCTCTCTCTCTCTCTCTCTCTCTCTCTCTCTCTCTCTCTCTCAATGCACGCAGCATACTCTCTAGCTTGATTGCAGAAGTCTTGACTGGTGTAACAAATTTTACAAAAAAGTTACTCAACGATAGAAACAAATTTTATTTTAAATAAATCATAAAACTTTTTTTCCCCCATTCATTCATAAAAGCACTGTACAATATTGAAACCTTTGAATTTTATGTTAGTATTTCTCTTACATGGTATAGTACGTACTGTACATACAATAATGTCATAATGATGTCTTATTTATGTAAAGATGACAGTATTTTACAAATATTATATGTATGGAGTACAGAAGTTTTTTTAAATTTAAATGAAGAAATTAATCAAATAATATATTTATTTTTAACTTTTGTCAATTGAATATGAAACTTATAAAATGCAATGTGTTGTGTTCTTTCTTTTAAAGAATTAATTAGACATTTATAAAATGAATAACATATGAGGCATCGCAGGCTTACTTTTATATTGATATATCTATGAATATTATATTCTATTTTAATTGTCATAGAATAAATTGTACAATTACTGAACTAAAAAGTATTTAGATTCTTAAAGCAAACCCAGTTTAAAGCCATAGACCACATAAAACAACATGTGCTTTTTAATGAATGAATAAACACAAAATGAGATCTTCAAAACTGTTGATAATTTTTACCAGAATGTTAATGTAGTCCCACGAGAGAGCGTAAAAATACTGTAAAGTATACAATTTGCGTGACTATTCATGTTTATGACGTCAGAAACATGCAAAAAAATAGTATGAAAATGTTGTGCGGGTTGCATAAATTGACATTTCTGATCACTGCTACGGGGCTACTGTTGGGTTTTGAGACTAACTAAAGCTATTTATGTAAATCCCATCAAGTGTTTTTTGGTATAAATGCTTATGTTTTTCTCTGGTCTATTCCTTTAAGAATATATTATATAAAAATGGATCAATAGTGTATTTTAAATTGCAGGGTGAGAATTTCTTTCTTGTCGTAAGTTTACGTATTAAACCAAGTTATATTATCACCAAATAAATATTTAATTTAAATTTTATTAACAAATTTCAAAAACATAAAATATAATACTGTTATACTTTATAGACCCAACTGATATACGTATATACATGTATATACAGTACAGCCAAAGTTTTGTTAGCTTAAATTTTACTACCAGATGCTACTATTTTTTGGGGGTGGTATGTTGGTGGTGGTATTTTGAAATGCCGTCAGAACGACGACACGAAATCCAAACATGTTTGTGCGTGTGTACGGCACGTCATGTTCCATACCAGATTATCAATATTAAATCTGCGTGAAGCAAAAGACATGTAAAATATTTTCTTGTTGAAAAGTAACGTATTTTCACAACATATTTCTGACAGTAAAAGAAATGAAAAAGATTTTAACTTAAATTTGTTTTCTTCTATTTTTACTATCTAAGATTGAAAACTTTCAAATAACTTTCATATAATGTAAAAATATTTATGTATATTCTGATAAAGGCATATTTTTCATAGCATACAATTTATAAGAAATATTAGTAATAATTGTCATAACGGACAGTTATTTATGTTAGAATATATGATGGTAGTATTTTAATGTTTTTCCTTATACTTTTATAACTTTAGAAATTCTTCTTACCATTGAAAAAAGTTAGAATTTTTTTATTAGCTTAAAACATGTAAAAGTGCAACTTATATGTGTCAAGTAAATTTCTCCGATATAACTGCAGTATTTTTCTCAAAAACCAGAATGTCCTGTAATGCTAAAAGATAGATAATTAGAGAACCCCTTCTGTTTTCTCAAGCGCATCTGATTGGCTACACGCCGCCACTGGTAACAAACATTAATACTGTATAAGCCGATATGATAAAGCTTTAAAACGATTTCTTGGTAATTCTTATTCGAGATTAGTAAGCTATAAGAAATACTGAAATGCTTTATTAAAGTACAGAATTGAAATATAAATCTTGCAATACATTAGACTTATGAAAAAATCGTAAATATGGCAACATTGCCATATATATTATACAAGCCAAGATATAGAGCGGGTGCGGTGGGTGGCAAAGAATGCATTGAAATGTTGGTATTTACTCCCATTGTTGTGCAAGTTTTTCATTTTCTTCGGGTACATAAAAAGTTATAGAAATCCTTAAAATAAGTCTGAAATGTGATAAATACATAAATACATAGAACACTGTGCACGGAACAAGCGAGCTGTGACATCATTACGTTGAAATCAAAATAATTGAAAATAAATAAGAATAAACACTTCCGATTAAATTAGTATTGATTTTCAAGAATCTTAGGATTAGTAGTTGGATTAACGTTAGATAATTTTTTGTTCAACTTTTTTTCTTCCTTTAAATAATATAGAAATACATAAGTGCATATGTTTATAAGTATACATATAGTTTACAAATATGTAGATAATATCTTCTTTAAAATGTAATTTACATTATAGTTTTATATTTTCCTTATAAACAAACAGAATATTCAACATTCCAAAAAATTTGTTTCCCTGTTTTCTCATTTGCTCTCACAATATACCAAAGTCTTATGCTTTAAATTAAATTCTGTTTGCTGTAGATACATTACTTGTAAAGTTGAGAATTTTGAGAGAGAGAGAGAGAGAGAGAGAGAGAGAGAGAGAGAGAGAGAGAGAGAGAGAGAGAGAGAAGTAAAGATGAAACAAACTTAAAGTCCAGAACATAACGATGCGAAGTTATGAAATGTGCAACAGCTCGACTAAAACTTGAAACTAAATTAATTAATTAATTAATACAAAGTTGCTAAGTGGCTAACCGTTGACAGTGCAGTAAAATATTTTTGTCCCTTTTCTTCTTCTTCATATATTTCTTTAAAATGCATTTTATTTTTTTGTTTATATAACAAAAATAATTTATAAATCTTAAAATTAAATTTTCTAAATGACATACTTTTCTATGTGGTTGGTTAAGACTAAAATATGATACAAAAATGTTTCTTTTGTATTTTATGTTATAATACGATGCACTGGGGGAGAAAATAATGGAAAATTTTGAAATGTTTTCAAAACAAAGAAATGAAATTATATTAAAACAGTATTATAGAATTTAATATAATGGGAAAATTGTTTGCATTCAAGTGCATGATATTTTCAAAACAACGTTTGCTTGATATGGATTTATGAAGTTAGCTTGAAATATTTATACTCTAAAATAATTTATACAAATATCATAAATATGGGAAACTATACTTTCTATAAAGTTGTTAAACACAGCAATATTGTGTGCTTCTCTTTGCTCAAAATGCGGAAAAGGAAGTGGCCGGAAGAGGAAACCACGTGAGGGTAAAGGTGGGAGGTAGCTCAAGGTTGACTGCTTCTGTTTACTCAAAATGCGGAAAAGGAAGTGCCGGAAAGGAAACCACGTGACGGTAAAAGTGGGAGAAAACTTGATGCCAGCAGCAAGCTAATAACTTTGACTGTTTATGTTTACTCTAAAATACGGAAAAGGAAGTGCCGGAAAAGGAAACCATGTGATGGTAAAAGTGAGAGAAGAGTTGGTGCCAGCAGCAAGCTAGGCCTGAGCTACCTCCCACTTTTACTATCACGTGGTTTCCTCTTCCGGCACTTCCTTTTCCGCATTTTGAGTAAACATAAGCAATCCTTGAGCTACGTGGAGCTACCTCCCACTTCTACCATCACGTGGTTTCCTCTTCCGGTCACTTCCTTTTCCGCGATTTTGAGTAAACAGAAGCACACATTTTGATAGTTTTTTATCATTCCCCGGTTAGTTCACACCTGATCTCCCTGTAAACTTTATTTAAGGATACCTCAAACAAATTATTTTCATTCATTTTTTTTAACTTTACATCTAAACGAATAAACTAACTAATAATTAATAACTAACTAAACTAATATTGGTCAAATTATTAAATTTTACATTTTTTTACGATGAATTAAATGCATTGGTAAATATATATAACACACCCAAATTTGTTTACCAGCTTAAAATAAATTGATACTTTATCTTTACATATAATATCAACCATATTTATAATACAAATTTATATTAAAATATTAAAAAAAAAGTTTTTAAAGCTAAAAAAAAAAAAAAAAAAAAAAAAAAAGAGATAATAAGAAAAGAGTTTTCTTCTTTTTCCTTTTTAAATAAACATTGCTTTAGTTTTAAGAAGTATTAAGAAAAGAAAGATTAAAGCTGTGAGAAATTTTTCTATTAAGATATTTTCTAAGAAAAGGAAAAATTTTCTCACAAGATATGATAAAAACGTGTCTTTTTCTTCTTTTGTTTTCGTTTCATTACTTTGGCATCTTAGTTGACGATGCAAAAGCCTAGAGCAGACAAAGAACGAAAACAAACATCTCTCTCTCTCTCTCTCTCTCTTACGCCTCAATTCGCGCCTGTATAATATTAATCGAAACTGCAGTGTCAACCACACTCTATCACTAAAAAGTTATTTGCTTTTGTAAGCTAAATATTTAAACTTATAAACCCATTATATATAAAATAAAAATATATATACAAATTATCTAACCATAATAATATATAATAATAACGTTATAAACAAAATAAGGGGGTAATATTTGTCTCAATAAATTAAAGATAAAATATAAAAATAAAATAAAAATTTAATATTATATTTATGAAAAAAAAAAATCATGAAATAAATTTAAATATTTTATATATCAAAGTTCATTAATATTATGATATATAAATATAAAATTCAATTATATAAATATTCTAGTTAGAGTGAGAGAGAATGAGATATATTATGGAGAGGGTTTATCTGGTTATAAGCTACTGTACAAAATTGTGGTCGTCATTAATAATTAATTTTTAACGCTTGTAAATAAAACAAACAGAGAAAAAAAATCATATAATGCTTTACTCGTGTAATTGAAAAGTGTTTGAATATTTTATGGTATTCGCATTGTTGGTACTCTCTCTCTCTCTCTCTCTCTCTCTCTCTCTCTCTTGGTCTGTTATACAGTTAGCTGTGTCGAAAGAAATTACGTTTTTTACAGAGTAACAATTTTTTTTTCAACTAAAAATAGAACTGTTATGTTATAGTCCTCTGTTTTAAATTACGTTTATGTACAGCATTTGTAATTATTTTATTGTTATCGTATGGAAATGTTACGTGTCCAAACTTAAAATTTTACTTCACTTCGTTGTTAGGAAAAAAAATGCATCATATCGAATTAAATCACTTATAGTAAAAATTGTGCATACAGAATATTTCTAAATTAAGCATATTTTAAGCGTATAAGAAAACTGCATCTATTTATTTTTGCAATTATTTTTAGTAAAATTCAGAACCATCAATAAACGAAGCAACAATAAAAAAAAGGGCCATATTAATAAAAGAAGAAACATACAAATAAAGAGAGGAAATTTTAACTGCTTTTCAATTCAATATAAAAGAATTCATTGTCAAAATACACACACAGCATTGTTTATATACAAGCACAAAAATGAAAACAATTAGCTGAATGAATTCCTGAAACACACGTTATACTGTACAATAAATAAATATGATATCACATCGTGAGCTCAACATAGCAAACTTCTGACATTTTTAAGTATTATTCACACTGGATCATAAAACTAGGTTGACATAAGAAACAAAAATCATACAAAAATATTTCATGAAATATTTTTGTAATGCAAAAATTTCATATTTGCTATAGTTTTATGATCTAGTTTAATCTAGACTTACAAGGACGTATGAAAAGTTGCCAATCTATACATGGACAGCTGTACACATGATCGTGGTAATATATTTTACTATTCAAATTTAGTGCCTCTACTTTCATCATCTCATAAGAATAATATTGACATTTTATTTAAACCTAAAAAGAGGACATGGAAAAGCTGGAAATGGAAACCACGTGATGTTAAAAGTGGTTGAGGCCTAGCTTCCTGCTTAGCAAAGTTTTCTCCCACTTTTATTGTCACGTATTTTTCTCTTCCGGCACTTTCTTTTCCGCATTTTGAGTAAACATAAGCTGTCATTGTGAATTTAGGAGCGAGTTGTTGAATTTTTAAATATATTATCACAATTGTATGATAATAATCGAGTGGGAAGCAAGGTCCATAATAAGAGGTTAGATGCTCCGGGAAAAGTTTTGGCCAAGGTCGCGCAGCTTAATGAAATTCACCAAAGACGTCATATCACCATATTTGCAACTTTATTCACCTTATCAGTGATGTAACTGGTGAACGGCATCGTATTGGCTGAGAACCAGGTACAAATTTACAATCCATTGCAAAATGAAATCGAATGCGCGAGTTTTGTGCTGCGCTCAACCTTTTTATTATAATATGGACCTGAGTGAGAAGCATATTCAATGTCCGACAAATTGCCTATATTGCAAGGGGCTTCTTTGCGCGCATATTGCTCTACCGTATGCACATGACTATGACAAATTTTCTTGCCATTCAAAACTCGATTGAAATTTGCAATTCTTAAGATGAAATATACACTGAATATAAATTGTAAAATATTTATGGCATTCGTGTACACTACACTACTAATTAATACAAAAGCTTAATAACAAATTTCAAGAATAATATTATATAACTTTTTAATAAAAAAAAATCACTTGAAGAAGCGTTGGTTAAAGATATTTCTTACAGGAATTGAGCCAAATGTGATTTGAATAATATTTCATATAAAAAATCACACATGCACTCTTTTATAGAATTTGAAACGAATGACTATATATACAGTACATATACATGTAATAAAAAAATACAATTTGTAAAAGTTGAAGTAAGGAAAACTATAATTCATACTCGATTAATTTTTAGTGTTAATAAAAAGAATATTATATAATATAGATGAAAAGATGCATACAATTTTATTTTGCATTATACTCTATGCATTTTATTTTATATTTAATGTATGTACGTACAGTACAAGCAATTTGATTCCAGGTCAAAAAATATATAAAGAAATTTTCAATAAAATTACAATCATGTCATATGTTTATACCGTATATATAAAAAGAAAATATTTACTTTTGAATGTATGTAGTACTTCAATAAGTAACAAGTTATATATTCTGAATGTAAATTGAAGATACGACCTTTCAACATCATGTTTAAGTAAAGAAATTTCAAATAAACATTTCAACCTATTACAATTGGAAGTGAATGAGAAAAAGAAATAAAAAAACTATTTGTTTTTGTAAAATAATACAATTTTATATCGTGGAAAAAAAAATCAACTGCATTTTACATTGACGTATTTTTTTAACAATAATGTTTATAGTTTCTATTGCTAAATAAATAGTATGATATAAATTGATTCGTCATTGTATAATTTAAAGATGTAGGTCAATAACATTAATATCTAAGTACCTTAGGAGTAGTGTTCGATAAACTAAGTCATGAATGCCAAATTATTTATAATTTTAATATCATAAAACAAATATTCCTTTGTACAACACAAGTATATCTGATTCAGTGTTGGGGTCGAACACCATGTTAGTCGAACTCAAACCGATCACTAACACTTAAAATTCTTTCAAACACGATCCGAACACATACATTTCGAACTTTTTGCAAGGTCGAACACATCACGAACTGTTCGATCGAACTGTTTGTAAGTCGTCGAATATGTTATTTAAAAAAATACTCTAAAAATAAACAAACTTTTTAGTATTATTATTATTTTAAGCATATTTTTATGTATATAATTAATGGAAAGGATGAAAATCCTTTTATTTTACATATAAACCAAATTTCCAAATTAATTCAAAAATTTTAACACCTAAAACTTAATTTTAATAGTGTTCAATTTAGTGTTCGAAATGTCGAACACTCAGCAGTCAAAACAGTGTTCGTCGAACACGTACTCGAACACCTCAAAAAATCCAAACGAACTCGCACACGAACTGTTCGAGTTCGTGCTGTTCGAAAAATGTTCGACGTCGCACTCGAACACCCCAAGACTGATCAGATTATTGTTGACTATTCATAATAATTATTAATACTGAATTTTTTTAAAGAAAAATATACACAAAAATGAGTTAAAATCCAATTTAGGTAATGTAAAATAATAATACACTTTTAAAGCTGAATCGTACAGAACAGCAAACTGTGTAATTTAATCCTTGTACATGAAGTCAAAACTTAATTTAATCATCACCACTGAAACTTTCCTTGATTTTAAACATAAGTTCACACATGCTATATATATTTGTGAATATTTTCTTATAAGTGATGTAAAGCGAATATATATGCCGTCATATTGCGTCATCTATTTTGATAAATAGTTTATTGTGGTTTTATCATTCGTCATTTCTAGGCAAATGCCTTTCAAACACAGGCATCCTATGGTCATCCTTTTATCTTCACTTTGTCTTCGTAATATGGCATTTCTATGTATAACTTCCGTCCTTTTCTACAGTCAAAGGTGTCATTATAATGACTTGAATATATTGATATTTATACACACTAAAATTTACAGTACTCTATCAATGAATTATTATAAGTTACACAAATGATTAATATAAATCATTATTATATTCATTGAAAAATTATTTTGCTATTTTCTAGGTTTCAAAATGTTAGTAGAAATGTGTTTTAATATGAGAATTTTAATTACAACTTTAACTTTGTGTCATGATAAGCTTCAGTAAACGTTAAAGCTGAAAATATTAATATATTATATATATATATATATATATATATGATGCGTCCAACAATTTCTCTATGAAAACCCAAAAAAAACACCAGTGGAAGGAAAAGTATGTTAGTTATGTTTTGTATTTCCACTTTAAATGCTTCATAATGAAAATTTTTGTGTATTTTCATCAATTTTCAGAAGTATCATTTTATTTACCAACTGTCTCAACAACATACATAGTGTTTTTGAAACCATGACTAAACCAGTTATGACAAATACAGAAGAAGATTTTGTGAGAACCAGACATTTTTACGTATAAAGAGAATTTTTCTTCGTCTCTTTCTCTCTCCCTCTCTTCTTATATTTTTCAAGTAGTCACCCGTTCTTATAATAAGCCAGCCATGAAGTTCTTGCTTCAATATAATATATATAAAAAAAAATCTTTTCAATTTATACTTCCCAGCAAATTGACAAAATTTTGCATCATTATATACGAAAAATACGATGAATAAAATTTAGTTCTAATAAAAAAAAAATAAAAAAAAAAAAGGTTAAAGGCAAAGTAAAATATATGATGAGAAATAAATTTATAAAATATATAATTACTCAACTGTGTTATGCACCACGGGTGATTTCCTCATCAGCCTATTATAATATAGATAACTTATTATGTGTAATTCAAAATAATATTGCCAAGACTTCAAAAATATGTAATACTGAAGTTTGTGCTGCTTGATCGACTTTAGTATCCAAAATCTATGTAGAATTCTTGCCTTAAGTAAATTTTTAAAAAATAAAAATTTTATATAAAGAATTGATTACCAAAAAACGATAAAAATTAATTTTATGGTAAAAATTTTATATTCAAACATAAAAGATACAATTTTGAGCAAAATACATTGTATTTCACTTTTTTTTTTTTTTTTTTTTTTTTTTTTAAGTTTTTTTTATCTATATAAAGAAAGAAAGAATAAAAAAAAAAAAAAAAAAAAGAAACAAAACATTTTGTTTAGAATCTAGAATGAGTATTTTTATTATCGATATTATTTTGTGTTAGTGCAGTTTTGTTTTGTTACTATTTCTGGTTAAGAGGATGAAGTTGATCGCTAGCAATATGTGGCGGAAAACGACAAACATAAGATGAGAGTGTGCAGGAAACAGGCACCAAGTGCGTGTAAGTGGATTAACTCAAAACGACAACTTGGACCAATAACAAAAATATAAGAAATACAGAAAGAAAGAAACAAAAAAATATAGTAGAGGGAAAAAGCTTTCAATAAATAGATTCAAGTTTTATTTATTTTTCTTTTGAAGGGAAAAAAGTAAAAAAATAAAAAAATATTAATAGAATAATGGTATTATACTATAATAATACTTATAATAATAAAAATAATAATATTTTTTATAGGTAAGCTAACAATCTTTAAAGTACTTTTATTTATAATACAGTTCAACTTACTAAAAAAGTGAAATTGCGAAGTTCTGTCTGTCTGTATGTCTCTATCGATACTCACCTTTTCTTTACCTATAACAAACTTTAATTCAACTTATCAAAATTTTAATATTACAAACCCAGTTTATAAATATTTTATGAACTTATGTTATAAAGGTTAATTTTTGTATATTAACTATATACATTCTATGCTATACATGTATGTTATGAATATTTCAATATATTACAAGTTATTTAAACATATATTTAACAATTTTTCAATAATTAATTACAGGATATACGTCAATATATCATAATATATAAATCGTATAAATTCTCATAAAATTTTAGTTCTGTCTCACGTTTCATAAATCGTTTGAAATCAATTCAAGTTACACTAATTTTATTCATAGTACAAATATATTTTATGCACTTTCCTTTTCTTCATTTGTAACTTCAAGAGGGGGTCCACTTCTAAAGTGCATCTAGATCTAGAATACTTTAGTGCTTGCAAGCATTTAAACTTTGTTTCTTTTTATTACATTGTAGTACGTGCAAGTCTTAACTTTTGTGTAATCTTTACGAGATCTAAAGTAAATTTTATTGTAAATAACAGCGTGTATCTTTCATTTTATTACTTTTTATTTTATTGCAGCATATACAAGTATGTACGAGAATAAGAGAGAGAGAGAGAGAGAGAGAGAGAGAGAGAGAGAGAGAGAGAGAGAGAGAGAGAGAGAGAAGAGAGTCGAGCAATCTGTGTACTGACATAAAAATGTTCATTCGTTTCTGTCTTACGATATACACTTATTTACTTTTCTAACTTAATTATTTATAAGTCAAATCACTATATAGACACAGTTAAAGGTTTGAAATATTTGTTTCTGTTTGCAGTGATTTTTTGCTTACTTATATACATATTTGAACAAAATCTCTGCGCTTCAACTATGTAGCAAAAAAGTAATGAAACGGAGAGACAGATAGAAAAAAAATGCATTAAAATTGTAACGTGATTTTTTCCTACTTACTGTCTAAATATATAATATAAGATTCACTTGACGCTGTGATAATCATGTTGATTTTATTTTCTAATATGAATTTGAATAAAAAAAATGGCAATTTTATGTCTACGAAATAAATTTTAAAAAGATAAAACAAAATTTTTATGGTTAATGTTTATTATAGATAAAAATTAGGGTGTAAATGAGTTTAAAAAAATTCTTTGTCAGAAATTGTATTATACTAAAATATAATTAGTGCTCATTACTTAGGTAGCAACGTGATTTCTTTTTCTATGATAACAACAGCAAATCGGACAAATACTTTAAATGTTCGTGTGTTTATAGAATAAATTATAGAGTTTATTTCTATCAAATTAAATTAAAAGATATTTTTGTTAAAAAATAAAAGTTTATTATTATTTTTTTTTTTTATTATATTTTTTTTATTATTTTTTTTTATTTTTTTTTTTTTTTTGCACTCACAAAATCCGCATACAAAACATACCCCTCATTAATCGTACATGCTAAAATCTAAATTGTTGATGGAAGGAACTTGTTTGTTAAATTTTTTTTTTATATTAGCTTAACTTTTTATACTAAATAAATTTTACTACATAGAATTTCAATATCCAGTAATACATGATTAAAATTTAGACAGCTGTTGATGAAAAGCGTTATTTATTTGTTACGTGATATCTGTCACAGTATATTATATTTATATTAATTTGTATTCAAAACCTTTTATTTTTTTACGTTGACTTTTGTTTGTATCTATTATAGACCGTATTATTATTTTTTCATATTTATTTTGCATCAACTAAACTGAGTTTACATTTCAAAAAATAAAAGTTGCCTTCGAAAACTCAACAAATGTTTGATTTCAATTAAAATCAGTACTGCGACAGTTTAAAATAAATTAAATGCGTAAAAATTAGGGGCCTGGAAAATAGCTGTGTGTTAAATACAATTTCTTTTTTCAATTTCAAATATTAGTAGCTTTACTATTCAAATGTTGAAAATAAAATAAATATTTAATTATTTCACATATTTCTCTCTTCGTATATCAAATAAAGTAAGAAATAGCAAACATATATAAAATTAATTGCTCGTTTTCAAATTTAAATATGTACAAATATTTACAAATTTAAATTTAATTCACATTTAACTAATGATGAGAAGTTATTTAATCATGTTATTTCCAAAAATTATATAAGTAATATATAGGCTAATAAAAAGAATTCAATTTTAAAACAATTGCCTTAGAAAAAAAACATATTAATAAAAAAATTTCGAGTATAAATTGTTTTAAAGCTAAAACAAGATTTAAAAAGTAACATTTGTTCAAAAGTTTTAAAAACCAAAACTGATATTTAAAAATATTTGAATAACTATTCTGTTATTGATTATTTTTAGTGAACATTGAGGTTTATCATATCAAGTTTTGAAATTGAATTCGTCACACGTTTTAGCTCTTGTAAAATTGTTTTATAATCAATTGTTAATTCTTTGTAATTACAAAACCTATTTATCTTAACGTGGACTCTGTACTGTATATTGATTGTTAAAACATTAAAGGTTTAAAATTTATTCGCTTCTTGGTTCATTGAACCTTTTCTATACACAGATGCTAATTAATGTTTCTGAGATTGCAAATAAATTCAATCAGAATGGAGTTTCTTTAGTACAATTATACGCAAAATTAGCTTCAATTGTAAGTCAATATCCCTATTGATAAAAACTAGAATTAAAACATTATTGATTTCCATTTACTTTTTTTTTACAAAAACTCTAACGTACAATCGCTCTTATGTTCAAATTTATACAATATAAATACTTTAAATATAAAACATGCCCAAAAAGAATAAAAACAAATTATTAAGTAGTTATTTTATCGGATGATTAGATTTTTAAATTTCGTTGCCAAAGAAATATATTACAAAATAGAATAAAACATTTACACAAGTTCTAATTTCAATGCTGTTGACTGTACAAAAGTGTGTGCAGGTGTGAATACGTAGCTCTTAATAAATATACTTTACTCAACTTGCCTTTTGTTCAAATGAATAAAATAGATAAAAAACAAAAATAATTGGATTTTTTTGTTCCATTCTCATTTTTGATTTGTTGATAATAAAAAATTAATAACACGTACTCTCTCTATATCTACATATATGATGTCATTAAAATGAAGCTGAATACGCTTTATAATCAGTCTTTCAATCAATCAATAATCTATTTACACAATGTAGCTGATAGAGTTCTAATTATTTCTGTATGATTGAAACAAATATATATATATATATATATATATATATATATATATATATATATATATATATATATATATATATATATATATATATATATATATATATATATATATATATATATATATAGTTTGTTTAGTATTTTGAAGTATCTATAATCAATTTTTTAGATCATATTGAGCATTCTACAATATAAAATTGTCTATTTCAGTGATGTGATTGAAAATTAATAAATTATTGAGTACTTGTCCTAAAAAATATAGGAATGTTATGAAATTCAAATGTGCTTCAAATCAATAAGTAATTACTAATTATTGTGTTTTAAAAAAAAAGTTTTGATGTTTTTCTTATTTTTGTATATTCTTTTACATCATTAATATTTCTCTCGATGTATTTGCAATTTCATTATTTATAATGAAAACACGAATTGTGTATATTAATATGATACTTCCTTATAAAAGTGTTAAATAGCTTTAATAGTTTCTAATATGAGATTGTAAAACGATAACATACGATGTATTTCAAAATTTGAAGAAACACTGCCAATCCTTTAACTCAAGAGGACGCGTACAGTACAAACTTCAAAATTTGATTGTGTTGAATTTATTTCATCTTGAAGTGCAAAAAAAAAAAAATAATAATAATAATAATAATAAATAGTGTGGAGGTGATATGTCGCTCTAAGGAGAAGAAGCTGAGGCAATATTTTGTGTCACGTGAGAGTGAGATGCATAGAGCTGTCTGTGAGCAGGATCGTGGGTACACACCGCTTCAGTTGCAAGAAGAGAATGTGGAATTCAGCGTCAAGATGCCTGCTGAGAGAATGGAAGTGTGGAAATCCAAGCCTCTTCATGGGAGGTTTGTTGCTGCTTTAACAAGTGAGCACATCGACGTTAAGTCCTCGACGGAGTGGATCAGAACGGCGGGTCTCTTTGCTGAGACTGAGGGGTTCTTGTTTGCCATTCAGGACCAGGTGGTGCGCACAAAAAATTATGAGCGGTATATTCTTAAAGCTAGAATCGATGATCGTTGCCGTCTCTGCAAGACTACAAGTGAGTCTATCCAGCATATTACAGGTGGATGCCCTGTACTTGCGCCCAAGGAGTACTTGGAGCGGCACAATGCAGTGGCTAAGGTGTTGCACCAAGCGCTGGCCAAGAGATTCGGTCTTGTGGAGAAGGAGCTTCCATATTACAACTGCAAGCCCGAGCAAGTGCTGCGTAACCAGGACGCTAAGTTATTGTGGGACTCCGTTATTGTAACAGACAGAGCAGTAGAGGCAAACAGGCCAGATTTGGTTTTGTTTGACAGACAAGCTCAAACAGCGATAATCATTGATGTTGCTGTTCCTCTGGACAATCATGTAGTTACTACAGTTGCTGAGAAGAAGAGGAAGTATCAGCCCCTTTCCATTGAGTTGAAGGACATGTATCGGCTGAGAAGTGTTGAAATTGTCCCTGTTGTGGTTTCTGTGAATGGTCTGGTTAGCAAAGATTGGTTAAAAGCAAGAGAAAAGTTAAACCTTGAGCACAGGCATTTACGTGTCATGCAGAAAGCTGCAGTGCTTGGCACAGCTAACATCGTGCGCAAAGTGCTTAGTTTGTGATCCCTCTATATACCACCTGTAGTTTCTAACATAGTTGGTACTGGATTATTCTCGCTTTCACCTTGAATCAAGTAGGATTCCGGTGTTAGTGTTACAGAGGAAGAAAGACAAGAACACTATAATAATAATATTATTCTCGCTTTCGCCTTGAATCAAGTAGGATTCCGGTGTTAGTGTTACAGAGGAAGAAAGACAAGAACACTATGATAATAATAATGATTTTTTTTAGTTTAAATAAGTTTCAAAAGCAGTAAAATAGTTCTATAATGACATAATTTTCTATTATAAACACAAGAGGCAGTCATGACGTGACAATGGCTTTGTGATTAATTTTATAAAATTAATTACTAGTACATAGAAAATACCTGAAATAATTATTTATA
Source organism: Ecdyonurus torrentis (assembly GCA_949318235.1). Taxonomy (NCBI): domain Eukaryota; kingdom Metazoa; phylum Arthropoda; class Insecta; order Ephemeroptera; family Heptageniidae; genus Ecdyonurus; species Ecdyonurus torrentis. The sequence goes on from OX439131.1 coordinate 18,926,388, forward strand.
ATATTATTGAAGTTTGAAATATATATATATATATATATATATATATATATATATATATATGTTCTACATGAAAAACTTAATACATTATAATTATACTAACCTATTTTCATTGCTGAATGCTATATAATATTATATTGCATAATAAATATTTTACAATGCATAAATATTATATTTTTCAATATATAACCATTTATATTACTCCTATTTAGCAATATTTATGCCGTGCAGCATAAATTACGTTATTTCTTATTTACATTTATGTGTTCAAATTAAAATGTGGTATTATAGAAACTATAACAATTATAGTATAACAAATATATAAATCAATATTATATTAATTACATAAAATTATTTCAAACTTATATTCTTTTTTTTTAACACATTGCATAGTAATTTATTAATTATTGAATAACTGTAGTTTAAAATAGAGAGAACAATGTAAAGGTATTATGTAATATTACAAAATGTAGTGGTACATGAAATAATCATTAATATATTTAACTTCTATATTGACATGCAATGAATGAAAAAGCTTTTTCAATATTGTTAAATAATATCATAATAATCATTGTATGATGAGTATTTTGCATGATTAAAACTTTAGATAAAATGATACTGTCATCAATGATTAACAATGTTTTAAAAAGTAATGTGTCTATTTTAATCACTTAAAATGCATAATATTACTCTACTTGCCATTATGATAAATATCAAGCTTCATTGCTTTTTTCTATATAATAATATTTAAGTAAAAAAAAAAACTTCATTTTTTATATATTTTTAATTAAAGGTAAGTGTTATATCCAAAATAAATGAAAAACGATTGTGGATTCTGGAAGTAATTATTTTTGCGATACGAAGGGTTTCTTTTCTTTTAAGGTATATGCTAACTTTGATTGCATTTTTACCATTTATCATTTTTATCTACATATTATTATCTTTATACGTCGACAAAGAAACAGATACCCTTTTGAAAGAAATATTTTTAGTGCTAACTTAGTGATGTATTATTATTATTGTATTTTTTTTTTATGTGTCCTACTTGTAATTTCTAAAATTTGAATGAACTTCATATTTCCTTACAAGGAGTTGTTTTCTATGTTACACGTCTGCCACTTTTTATTTATATTGCTTCTTATTTATAAATTTATCTAATCATGTATAAACTAAGATATCTTATGCTGAAATGGATTCAGATGTTTTTTCTTTCTTTCAAGTAGACGGGAATACTTTGAAACAATAAAAACTAAATAGCAAAATAATAATAATTAAATATTAAACTTAACTAAATATATTATGGATTTTATTTTAAGTGCAGCAGTTGTATTATTATTATTTTTTTTTTTAAGTTTCAGTTTTTTTATTGATCATAATACCAATCGGTACATATTGATTACAAATACATATAAGGGAATACAATATATTTCATTACATAGTTTCAGTCATCAGTCATCATAATTTATATTATTAGGAATATATTCTTATAATATTTACTCAAATTTAAATCATATAGCAATATATATATATATATATATATATATATATATATATATATATATATATATTAAATATAAAACTAGTAATTTAATTTCCAAATTTAAATATGAATAAATTAATAGAAAATCATGAATTATGTAATAAATTTCTCACAGAAGGTGTAATGTTAGCAAATTTAACATACACTAGTTGCAAATTAAAGTTAGGTGTAAATTTTGAGTTAGTGAAAATGTTGTTTGTCACAACGCGGTTCTGAAATTACAGGAAAATGTTGAGAAGCAGTCAAGTAAAAGGAATCTTAAATTATTTTACTGAAAGTTTGTCACACTTTGTGAGTTTATCCTCTGTCTCTCTCTCACTCTCTCTCTCTCTCTCTCTCTCTCTCTCTCTCTCTCTCTCTCTCTCTCTCTCTCTCTCTCTCTCTCTCTCTCTCTCTCTCTCTCTCTCTCTCTCTCTCTCTCTCTCTCTCTCTCTCTCTCTCTCTCTCTCTCTCTCTCTCTCTCTCTCTCTCTCTCTCTCTCTCTCTCTCTCTCTCTCTCTCTCTCTCTCTCTCTCTCGCACTGTTTTCAATTGAAAATACAAAACTTATTTAGACCACACTTTGCAACTGTGGTTATAATATTTGAACGTCACTCTCGTATAATATTGAAGAGATTCAAGAAATGACTAAATTACAAAATAAATTGAAAACTTTGGTTTTTGGAAATAGAATGAAACTAACTTAAAAAAGTTTCTCTATTATGTTCTTTAAAATTATTACATTTTCAAAATTATTAATTTCCATTTCATACACAAGATATTTATAATACATGTTGTCAAAAATTTAAATATAAATTTTAATTGATTCAATGGTATAGAAATATTATGAACCATTTTCTTAAATTCAAACTAATTGAAACTGATGATAATATTGATTTTTTTACCTCAAAAAATAAAAGAAAAAATTCTTCTATGATTTTTTTTTATTTAAACATGACTTACAGATTTTTTTTTTTTTTTTTTACTATTTTGAATGACACGTAAATTTGTTTTAATTACATGTTATTTTAAAAAAAGTAGTGATGAATGACCACAAATTAATTTGTTCAAATTAATAAAATGATTATCCAATGTATATAATTAATTAGTACATTCATTAAGTATGAAATTATTACATTATATGATATATAAAATTATATTTTATAAATTATTATGATAAAAATAACATAAATAATTTTTTAATAAATGATTAATTTATTCATGTTTATCATGACGTTGCTACTTTTATATAGATTACACTGTAAAACTAACAAACAAATTAATGGTGCTATAATATTGTTTTTCATTTTTAATATTGATTTACTTACATTTCACTATAAAAAAGCATTGTCGAGCTTTTTATTTCATAATAATAGGGTGAAATTAAAAATATGTTGTAAAAACTAGTTGTAATAAGAAGCAAGTTATAAAGTTATATAAGTTGTAAGCTGCACGAAATACTAAAACATTTTTTAAGCATTTATCATTAACACATTTAAATATAAAGTAGAGCTTTCTGTTCTTTATTGCATTATTATTGAGATGTTGAGATTTTTATAGATGCAAAATTGTTACTTCAAAACATAATATAAAAATTAAATTATATATATATATATACATATATATATATATATATATATATATATATATATATATATATATATATATATATATATATATATATATATATATATATATATATATATATATATATATTTGAACTGGTTAATCTAAATTTTAATGTAAGTGCAATAAATATTTTTGCATCCGATTTAATATTGATTTTCAAAGCATTAATAATGTCTTTAGGCATATTATGGTATATTATTATTTATTAATGTGTAGATTAATCATTAAATATTGTATCGTTTTTTGTTTTTGTTTTTTAAAATAGAAATTGAAAAAAGAAAAAAAAAATGAAAACATAATAATAAACTCCAAAATTTTACTAAACTATTTTTGTCATTTAATTTTTTTTTTGGTCTTATCTTCAATTATGTTCTCAAAAATCGCAAAAAACAAACAATAATAATAAGTGAAAATGCTAAAGGATAAAAGAAATTAGGGGCCCACCGCGGTTTTCCAGGGCAATTTGGATTGGTCATACGTTACCACCGGTAACAAGCATTGAAAATACATTTTAAGTTTCTTTTATGTATTTGAAATTTAATATATATATATATATATATATATATATATATATATATATATATATATATATATATATATTAATAATGACGGTTCTTATTTTATAAGAATAAATCATTTTTACTTATTTATATGAACCAATTCTCTATTAAAAACCAAACATTTAACAAAAATGAAAACATTTGTATATATTATTTTATTAATAAATGTAATAACTTTTATTGAAATTTAAATTACGTTGAAATTAAAGTAAAACAATAACAAAAGTAAGTGAATTTTATTACACAGGCAGGCTGTATCAGTTACGCTATATAAGTTTTTAGATCATAGTAACAAAATACTTTACCACAATTGCAATTTAGAATGTCCTACAATTAACACTAAAACCCAAATAAATAAATAAAACCACATTATTTTACTACGTTCAGCATTATTTTAATTATTATTATTATATACTAATAATAACATACATGTAAAATATTTAAACATTTCATATTTATTTTTAATTAACGTTTTTGTATACAAAAAAAAAATAAACATTACATTTTCGTTAAAATAAAATGTGTATATAATTTATTCATCTCTATTTTTTTTCTCGCATATAAAAAAAAAATTAAAAATGCGTGGGAGTATTTTACTTTGCATTACTTTTATTTTTAGATTTAATATTATATATTATTTAAATGTTGGAAACGGTATGAATATTTTTACACATTTTATTTTATATTTAAATATACTTAAAAATAACAAAAAGTTTATAAAATTATTGTCATTTTGTAAATAAATAATAGTATACAAAAAAGTGATAATGAACTATTGTTTATAAAATATTTGAATAAATATGATATAATGTTTTGAAAAAAACAAGTTGAAACATATTTTTATATAATATTTTATATTTTAATTAAACTTTTACGTAAACGTAACAAAGAGAAAAAAATGTTTGTGTGGATGAGGACTATTTCATTACAATAGTAAATTGTTTTTGAGCAAAAAGTATAACAAAATTGACTCTACATAGAATATAATTTTGCTTTAATTTAATTTGAAACCCAGTACTAGAGTACGAGTACTCTACCCAGTACTTGTGATAAGCAGATCAAAAAGGTAGGAAGAAGTGCATTGTTTTAAATAGAATGTGTCCTTAAAAAAATTTAAAAAAAAAATCTTTCAATCTTAATTTTTTGTCTATATTATTGCAACATAAATTTTAAACAAGCAATTCTGTAGGCTTATATCTTAAAAATGAACCTACACTGGTTTATTTGTCAATAAGGCAGGCCGCGACTAGTACTGTACTTCATTCGAATGCATGTGACCCATGTTCCACGGCACACGAATGCGTACCCAGTAAAGAAAATGTAAAAGCAATCAATCAATAAAAAAATGTTTAAAATATGTAAATAATTTTTAGGTAGCGTAAACTCTGAACTTCTTCTTAGTCAGAATGAGTTTTAAAAATTACATAAATATGTCAACTAACTTTTTAAAATACGTATTGATATATAATTTTCATCTAACTATAGAATAAAAAATAATGCATAATCAATGAGTGATGGATTATATATAGATTATATTGTACAGTACATACCGATTCACATACTCATATGTTTACTTACATCATCTGTATTTATTTTACATAAAAATCACGTAAAATGTTAAATGTCAAAATATTTAAATTTTAAATTTTTAGTTAATATAATATGCTTACGTTATAGTAGTGAAGTATACCTATTACCAGTTAGTATTAGACCTTATATCACTACCCCTGTCTAGTCCCTGTCTAGTGCAGAGACAGCACGTAACACTTTCCCCTTCCCCCCTCTCAACATTCACTATCCATTTCACACTTTTTTGCCTTTTTCTATTTGCGTTCACGTCACTTTATAATTTGAAGATTTTATCGTTCTAAATGTGAAGCATATAAAAAATTACAAGTAGAGAACGCCAAAAAAATATTTTACATCGCAACAAAAATTTTGAACAAGAAATTCTATTTAATAAATGAAAAATTAAAAGTACATTATATATGTTTCAAAATATCAAGCTCTCTCTCTCTCTCTCTCTCTCTCTCTCTCTCTCTCTCTCTCTCTCTCTCTCTCTCTCTCTCTCTCTCTCTCTCTCTCTCTCTCTCTCTCTCTCCTCTCTCCCTCTCTCTTGCTCTCTCATGTCATGCTCCATGTAAAAAATATTTATTTCAAGTTTTTTTTTCTTTTTACAATTATTTGATTAATGAAAATCATGTACGTTAAAAATAATAGAGAGGATATTTGTATCGTTTTGTTTTTTGGATAATAGTAGTAGTTTAACAATCAAAATAATATGAAAAATTAGAAAGAAAAAGTGAAACAACAAAATAATTTAAAATAAATCTTTTATTTTATTATTATTATTATTAATTTTTTTTTTTTGGAGTAAATAAAACAAAAAAATGGAAAAAGAAGTTGAAGTAAATGACATAAAGCAACATAAAAGATGAGAAACGAGTTCTGGTCAGTTGACTGTTCACATTACTTTGAAGAAAATAGAACCACTTTTTGGCATCTATCACCATTTTTTCCTTCTCTCTCCTCTCTCTCCTTTCTCTCTCTCTCTCTCGCTCTGTGTCTAGAATTATTTTTTTATAAAAAGTCATTTTTCATTTTTAACATATTCACGCATATTTTATGTTATTTTTACAGTCTAACTGATTTGAAGACTAATTTTCAAAATAGATATGATTTATGTCTGAAAAATAGTTTGCAAACAGTGGAATTTAATAATGAGCCAATTTTTGTTGATTATCTTATTTATAAAAGCTATTATTTAACCCTCTAAAACATGTACCACAAATTTATTCGTTAAGTTTTACATTTACTTAAAGTTTTATAACACAATTATTATAAAATAATTATTTTTTTATTAATGATGGAAACACTATATATAAACACAAACAAAAATAAAACTTTTAATTTTTGGATATACTACGAATAATAGTGTATTGATTTTTTTAGTTCTGAAGTTTTGTTTGTTATCTTTAATGATATGGTTTGAATCATATCGCAAGATCTTTATTGAAATGTGTATCATTAACAGAAAGGAAAAGCAAAACAATTGTATACACTTTACATTATGTATCTGCAATGAGTCAGTTCGGATTTTTTTTTTTTTTTTTTACAAAAATAATAATAATAATAATAATATATTAACTTTGAAATGATTTACAGTAATAAAAAATTATTATTTTGAATTGATTTGAAAAATTCCGTAGTTCATAATTCAAAACCTACATTTTTTTCTTCTTAATTTCCAAGAAATGTTGCTTAAATAGTGCAATTGACTGATAAATGAACAACTGTTTTGAGGCCGACTATAAGCGATTTCGGCCACATCCACTTTCGTTTCTCCTTACTACGCATGCGCAGTAAGTCGAAATGGAAGCGGATAAGAGCGAAATCGCTTATAGTCGGCCTCAAAACAGTTGTTCCTTTAATAGTCAATAGTGTAATTGCTCTTTGCGTCTCAAAAAAGTCAAATAAATTACTAAATAAATAAATAAGGAATCTTTGCATCAATCAATAGCCATCACTAAATTATGTAGTATTGATAAACAAGTATAAAATAATAAAAACAAAGTCACTAGTAGAGAAAGCACTATAGCTCATTTATTATAAGGTTTAAATTAATGCTGAACAAGTATAACGTATAACTCATTTCTACATGAATTATACACATGTATAACTGTTGTTGTACTGAGTTGTACAGCGCCATTTCATGGCGTTGTAATCATGGGGTTGCAAAAAAAAAAAAAAAAAAAAAAAAATCTATAACAATAATATTAAATAGCAAATAAGATGTTATCAAATTGATAGTGGCTATGTGGGATTAACATAGTCCCACAGCCAATAAACGAGGTTATTAATATAGACAATTGTAACAACAAGAAATAATCATTTTATTGAGCATCAATAAATATTTTTCTTTGTTTTTAATTAATGAATGTGAGAAATAAATTCTCACAGTATTTTTAAATTTTGGAATTTTGTTGGATAACCATGTGATCTATTTTATACCTGATATTCTTGAAAACTGTAAAATACGATTAATGTATATTATTTCTTATATGAACAAAAGTAATTGTAATTATTAATTTTTTATTCACTTTATAATGCGGTAAAACAAAACATGTATTAAAAACCAGCTCCACAAAACTTCCTGCAACGTCCTTATTTTTAATTAAAAAAATCATAGCAAAGTTCAATCAATAATTTTAGAAGCACGTTTCACTACAATTTTAGTACCTATTTATTTTGCAGGCTAGATATATCTTAAAAACAATATTAGAATTACTCAATACGTTTTTTTTTTTTTTTTTTTTTTCGTAAGGGTTTTCTATACAAGCTGCATAGTTATAAAAATATCTATAAATTTTAGTTTAATAAAACGATCATGTTGAATGTTATATCTCTATTATTTTTAATGTTTATTTTCCTTGGTTCTTATAGACTTTCAGACGCCATGATGTTAACCAGAAGCTTATTAGCAAAGTAATTTATATTTTTTAAACTTTATAGTAAAGAAAAAAAATACATATATACGTATATTGTATTTTTATGGCAGTAAAAGACATTCTTTTATTTAACTGTAAAGTAAATAATTATTTTATCTTGTTCTTATTTGTTTTCAATGTTGTTTTAACTATAAATTGACGTGAATTGCAATTTATATTGTCGTACAACTTGTGTTGTTTATTTTTAGTTTTTTCTTAAAATATTACTTTTTTATTTAACGTTTATATAACATAGTTGTTAAATTGCACGTCAAGATCTATATCAATGATATTAGACTAAATAAATAACAAAAATTACCATTTATCTTTACGTGTATATATTACGTATGTACATTACATTGACATAAATATAAAAAAATTGAATCACATAAGCATTATGAAGTTATATTTCAAGTTTAAAGACCTTGGTAATGAAGAGATTACAAAGTAACAACACTGACGACATGAACATTAATTTTATTTAATGTTTCCGGTTGTGCAGTAGTTTGTTTATATACATAAAACACGTGGTGTGCTCTCTTTTTTCTCTGACTTTGGCCGTGGCCTTTTTTTTTAATTTTTTTTTATTTACCATAAACTTTTCCTATACTAGTGATATTGAGTATTGATTAGGATAAAATAGTTATACAAATATATGTATGGTACTCATCGAAATGTAACAGTTATATTGAAACATTTTTAATTAATTTTTGGATTATATGGTGAATATATTAAGTTATGAGTAATTCTGTATGATTTTAAAGAATCTCTCTCTCTCTCTCTCTCTCTCTCTCTCTCTCTCTCTCTCTCTCTCTCTCTCTCTCTCTCTCTCTCTCTCTCTCTCTCTCTCTCTCTCTCTCTCTCTCTCTCTTTGCGGTATGCTGCTGCATAAAAATATATTTATATATAATTTAAAAAAGAATGTTTAAAATGCTTTTTTTTTTTTTTTTTTTTTTTTTTTTTACACATGTCCTTGTGTCTTTGAACCTATATTATACTCTAAAGCCACGCGGCAAGAAAACCGCGACCAGGGAGCAAAAGTTGTCTTGGCTTCTTGCCTTAGAGTATAGAGTACCTATTTTTAGCAAGCTACGAGCTAGTAAAAAGAAAAGCTACCACAGTTTGAAATAATCTTACGTTCTCTACACGTTGTTTTAACTGTTCACTCGCGTTTTATACTATACAGAAGATCCTTTAGAATAGTTTAGTGTATGTTATATACTGTACCAGTGGCCTTCATTATGTATCCTAAATACCCTATTGTGTCATTTACTTTAATACACAATTACCATAAGTGGAAATTACCCTCTACTTAAGTGAAGTTTTTTTTTATGTGAAGTTATTAACAAGAAGTGTAACGAATTTATCCGATTATAATCGATAACGAATATTATATCGAAAAATAAAACAAGAACAAAAAATAATAATGTTACATTGTTTTAGTTCATAAAACATACTTGTAATTATTATATTTTTTTGGTTAACTTTTTTTGAATATTAATTATGTAATAAAAATAATTAATATTTTAATAAAAATAAATTAATAAACAGAAGAAAAAAATGTTAAAAACAATATAAAATTACATAAAAATTTTACAACCCAATTAAAATTTTTTTTGAAATGAAGTTATTAAAAATTTATTGTATAATATAATAGAATTTTTATTTTCGTTATTATTATTATCATATCATCATAAAAAAAATGAATTATTATTATTGCATATTTTTATTATTATTATCTATAGTAGCTTATAATGTATTGGGTTCAAGTCCAACTGAACCCCCTCTTGGTATACCTACTTCAAGGGAAGTTAAAATAAAACAAGGAAAACTTCGTGGATTTATTTTAAAATCAAATAGTCCTAATAGAGGTAATGTAGAAATATTTCTTGGAATACCTTATGCTTCTCCTCCGGTTGGAACTCAAAGATTTATGCCACCTGGTTCACCACCTCCATGGTCAGGAGTTCGACTTGCTGATAGTTTTGGACCTGTATGTCCTCAAAGACCACCAGATATAAGCAATGAAAAAGAAGCATTAAAAGCTATGTCAGCTGGAAGATATAATTATTTGAAGAGATTGTTACCATATTTAAGAAATCAAAGTGAAGATTGTTTATATTTGAATATTTACGCTCCAAGTCCAGGTAAGGAACATTTTTGTTTTCTTTATAAAATTATGTTTTTTTTTGTATACTGAAATAAAAATACACATAAATAGAAATTAAATTAGTATTAGCTTATTTATATAATGTTATTTTTAAGAATCATAGTTTTTGAAGTTAAGTGTGAGGTGTTAAAGTGGGTCAAAAGTGTAATCAAAACTAAAATTTACCCTTTGGAAAAAAAAACAACAAAACATAAAGGCATATTTAAAATTTATAATAAATTTATCCACATCAAATAATCTACGCTCTATAATATAAACACATGTGTAAATTAAAAAATAGCAAAAATTAATATAATATAATACTTTAAAAGCGTAAAAAAAAACTTAAAATATTTTCAACGAATCAAATAATTAGAACAAACAGTGTTTCAATCTTCATTACTTTAGAGTTTGTTATTGACAGTATATGCTCAGTTTAACTTAAAAGATGGTGTTAGAAAACTCATAAAACAACAAATTTAAGTTTAAATAGCATATTTATAACAAGCATTGAATTTTTAGTCTTTTTAGTTAAAAAACAGTTCAAAAAAAAAAAGTCTAAAATTAGTTTATACTATAAATAAGTATGAGCTATGCAAGATTAATAAAATTAAAGTTTCCTTGCAATTAAATGTAGCTTGATATTGACCATCTGAAAATTAAGTTTAATTTAATGGCAATTTTCGTATCTCGTACTTTATCATTACACTTTACTAAATTTAAGAACAATGCGTTTACAACTGTACTACTTTTAGAATGAGCTTAAAGAGTACACAGTGCTATTGTGTAAAATTTAACAAACATTTCTTCATTTTTTTAAGGGTTTAAATTAAAATTTCGTAAAAGTTAAAACATTTTATATTATAATTTTTTTTAAAGAATTACTTCTTCCCGAACGTAACTAATTAACCATTCATCTCGTTATGAAAATTATATTACGGTTCATTCTAAGGGTACTCTGACTGTATACTGATAAAATATGGTAATAATTTAAGCTTTTTTGACTTTGATTGAACAGCACTATTGTTAAAATCTACATTGTATTATAATATATAGTTATTTCGTTTTTCTTTTTAAATTAAGGCTTATACATTGTATAATATATAAAGTTGAAGTCGATGAGTACGGTGTATATATCAAGTGTCAAAGTTGAGAGAACATGTTTAAAACGTTCTCAGTAAATGCTTGGTGCTTGAAGCAATCTTATAAAATGAAAGAAGATGAAGAAAAAAAAAAGAAGTCTTTACTACAAGTACTAACTTTTAAATCAGAGGTATTTAGAGTTGTAAAGCTATGTTTATAAAAAAATAAAAAAATATATCAAAATTTTAAGATTTAAAATAATTAAAAATATACAAAAACTTACGTTACTGATCCATAATAACAGTAATTTTGGAAATTTTATGTTTCTGAAATAGTTTTTCATCATCAATTTTTGACTAATTATGTTATTTCAAAGAAATTTTAAAAATATTTTAAATCAGAATAATGAGATTGATTATAGCATTCCATGTTCTTTCAGTTTTTTTTATTATATTAGATAGTTATCCCCTAAAAAAATTCCAATTGTCAGGTACAGTGTACGAGTAATTCTACTTGTATGACTCTCAATACTCTGTTTTCAAATAAATAAAAATAAAACTTCTTCTCTTTAAGTCTGTATAAAAAATGTTTCGTATTTTTTTTGTTTTATATTATATTGAGAGTTTTATTGATCACTTCCTTTTCTTTTTCTTTATGACTTGATATTTTTAGCATTTGATCAAAGCATTTTGTTTAAGGCATAATTTTCTTGAAAATAAACAATTTCCTAATATCAGCTAAAAAAAAAAAAAAAAAACTTTTTTATTGTATTTTTTTAAGTATCTCGATATATAATTTGGAACATCAAATTATAATTTACTTCCAAAACAAACAACTGAATATAAGTTATATACAATAAATAATAAAGTAAAGCTTTTTTTTTTTTTTTTTTTTTTTAGTAAAAAAGAAATATAAGTTTACAAAACTTTATAATGATATTACCATGCAGTTCGCGTATTAAATTTAATGATGTATCACTCGTTTATAATTTTTTTTCTTTATAACTTTTTTAAGTATTAAGAAAAAAATTGAAGTTTGTTTTCAAATTAAATACATTTTTTTTTTTTAGAATTTTTCCGATTTATTTATTATTTTCTATTTAAAGTGCTGCATATGGAAAAAAAATGTTGTCATTTCCTAGATTTTTTTTTAACAATTGTTATATAATATAATATAGTATCTGTTAAGATGAGACATAAATATAATTATTTTAGTATTTTGAGACACTGTCATTTAAACTATAGTTTTAAAATTAAACAAATAATGTTATAATATAAACCTCTGATAGAAAGAGTATCAAAGGAACACTGTGTAGTGGATTTTGTACCTTTTGAGAGCTAGCAATTAAAACTATTATCTATCTATGTAATGAGCAAATTACTGCTGAAATCTATATTTTAAATAGAAATAAAAAGAAAAAATACTGGTATTTTACAGTCGTTGAAATATATTGATTTGATTAAAAGTAAGGAAGTAGTAATTTAATTATATTCAGTTAATAAAAATCTACACTTTTTTGAAAGAGAGAAAGAGAACTGTTTATATTTCAAACTATTTTTAACGTAATTTTTTATAAAATATTAATAATATTATTATTATTATTGATTAAAGTAATACAGTATTGGTAAAAGAAAATTCTGCGAGTGTTGAGCTTTGATAACACTATTTACCCCCATACATACGTCAAACACTAAAACATATATACATACGTACGTGTTAAAAGCGGATTAAATGTGACCTTCTATAGTTGTAGCATTATTTTCCTCATATAATTCCTACTTATATACAAAAATAGTTGACATTTTTTTGTTGTTTACAAGTACTTATTATAAAATTTAAAAATTTTCTATAAAAGTTAAACCTTGTGATGGATTAATATTTGTGGTGTTTTAAAAGCATTTTTATTTTAATTTTTTAATTTTTATTTTTTTTACTTATCATATTTGTAAGAGTAATTTGATGTGTGTGTTTTTATTTAAATTGCTTTAATAAAAAAAAAGAGGATGTTATGAATTATAATGTAAAAATATTACAAAAGGATAATAATTAATAATAAAAAAAGAAAAGTATGTTAACTTTATACTAAAAAATTATAACACGCTAACTTATCGGAACAAAATGTCATGTAAACATTTCTTTAGTGATTTTTCAATCTAATTAAGTCAATCACTTATGAATAAGAGAAAACTAAATATTTAATTTAAACACACAAAATATGCACACGATAGAATTTTTAACATCACGCCATCTTAATCATCGAGTCTTTTTAACACACACCCATCAAATAATAATAATGTTTATTTTAAGAAAGCGAGGTGAGAGATTACTCAACACGAAAGAGAATGAAAGGGTTAATATTTGCGGAAGTCTGTATAAATTTAAAGATCAAAGAACTTAAGTTGGTGATAGGGAAAAAAAGTTTGTATTTAAATTAAAGATGAAACGTCCTGACTGTTTAAAATAGTGAAGTTTAAAAAAAAAAAACGAAGAAATTAATGGCATACAAATCATATAATATATACAGCCTATAGTCTCGTATAAGTGTTAATATAGTTTTAATTATACTTTAATGATTTAGTATGTATTTCGAACTTATTTACTACAAAACTTTATTTATTTATTTAAAAGTTAAAATATAAATTATATTTACATTGATATAAATTTACATACATAAAGTATTAATTATTACACGAACAAAAATAAAAATAGTATGTTAAATACTACTACTTATAGCTAAATTTTTAGCAAAATTTATACATAACAACACCATTTATGTTATTATTATTGTATATCGGCTATGGTATGAGGCCATAGGTATATCGGCTATGGTGCCTTGCTTATGAGACAATCATTTTTTTTTTTTTAGTATAAAATTAACTCGACTAGATTGTGCTATAATGTAAAAAAGAGAAGGAAAAAAATACAAGCATACTTTTATTTATATCTACATTATTTAATAAGTAAAAATAACAAAATAGAATACAAAACAAAGTAAAATTCAATTTATTTATTTAAATTTTAGTTTTTAGAAATAAACAAATCGTATATATTACTAAATTAGTCTCATCTATAAAATATTTAATAAAAATAAATCGTTGCTATAAACAAATAAATCTCTGAGAAGCTCTTTGCTTATCAAAAAAAAAATAATAATAAAGTTTGGTTCCACTATTATGCAGGGTACTGAAAAATAATGCATAGCTCACAAACACACAGATATATATATTATATTATATTATATATATATATATATATATATATATATATATATATATATATATATATATATATATATATATATATATATATATATATATATATATATATATATATATATATACATATAAAGGCTGTGAAAGTCATCATTTATCTGCCGAGTTTTAATATTGCCTGCAGTCTGATGTATTGGTACAACGCCAAAATGTGGTTCAAACAAAAAAACAAAACGTATATTTATGTATAACTTTAACATCAGGCCTTTGGTAGCAACAATTAGTATATTATGTATATAAATATGTGCATAGTACATACAGTCAAAATTTAGATAAAATTCAATTGCTTTATAATATAATATTCATATATAACGTATGATTATTGTAATAATAACTTTAGTAAAATTAATTAATTATTTATTTATATTATTAAACATTATTTGTGTATATTTGAATTTACCACTAATTGATATTTTGCTATATAATAATATGTTTACTGAACACTGAAAAAAAAACTCTTATTTATAATTTTTTTTCTACTATACTTAATATTCATTTATATGATATAAATATATAATACGAAAATTAGATTTATCAAGTTATTTTTAATATATTATGATGATGAAACTTTTGATATTAATACAAGAAAATTATATAGTTTGAAATACTTTTAGTTAAAAATATTTTCAATTGTTTTTCTCTTTTATAAGGTTCTTAAACTTTTTTCTTCTTATGGTTTTATGGTTTCACAATAATTGCCCTATACAAACTTATAGTTTTTCTATTTTTGAAACTTTATTATAGGTTAATCTTCATTGTGAAATTCATTTTAAGTTTTAGAAATTTTGTTATGAAAACTTTTAATAAAAACTTTATTAAAGAAAATAATTTAAATTTTTACTACTACGTGTCATTTTTGGTGCACTACTTTCTTTTCTACGGTATATTTGTTTAATTAATTTTTCTATATAAGACCTTTAAGGTGCATTCACATATTCTTAAATTTGTTGTAACTTTGCTCAGCAAAATAATTTTTCCCATTTAAAACAATGCTATTTCACAATTTGCTGCGCAAAATTGTAACACATTTAAGAATATGTGAATGCCCTAGAGTGAGGAAAGAATATGAAAATAAAAATAAAATTATGATATACTGTATCGATATGAAATCATAAAACTGCACAACAATAGAAAGAAAAGCAACATTGTATGCCCATCTCCTGTCTGCTATTTCAGCGCTTCATTCCCCTCATACCTGTTATCTGTAATATCAAACACATCCTGTCTTATTTCTTGACCAAGTCAACGCTCACCAAGTTCTAGTAAACAACCAAAAACTTTATCTCTAATATAAATACATATTTACTGATGTTTCATTTTTTTCAAACATAAATCTTGATGTATTGTTTTAAAATCGAGCAGTCTTTTGCTTCTCATAGCAAGGTTATTTGTTAGTATTGAAACTTCTTGTTTGAGATTGCTATTTCACATCGACATTTGTTTAAAAAAAAATACTGATCGCAACTAAATATCATTTTAAAATCCAGAGATTAATTAGTTTATTATTATTCATGCATTCTTGTTTAGAAGTTATTTCATCGTGTAATTTTTTTTTTTTTTTTTTTTTTTTTGCGTATAGTATAAAAAGTTTTCAAAATGCTTTATTTATTTTTAGAATAATATTCAGAAAGAAAAAAGTATAAACAAATATATAATGCAAAAAAATATAAAACACAACAGCATGCATCATGTCCGGTGAGCGATTTTACCTAAGAGATAAGGAGAAGTAGATGTAGAGACCTTTCTTCTTCTTATAATTATATCGCTATGTTGTCGGTTTTCCTATTTTCCTATAAGGATAATGTATTGCAGTTTTATAATTTCATATTAGTACAAGTGATCTTTAAGAATTAAGTAATGTAATGAATATAAGGAAGCTTAATCACATATATAAAGTTGTATTAATTATCAGTAACGTTTTTCAATAATTGCTAACAAGTATATAATAATTAATGTATGCACTTTTCTTATGAATAATTTTCACATAGATTTATTAATGAATATTAAAGAAATAATTTAGAATTATTATTAAATTTATTGATTAATAATAATAAACGTCATATTATTATAGAAATAATTACATTTTGAATTATAATTTTGCTGTAGAGTGTACAATATTGTAGAGTTGAAGTTTAATAGCGATGACGAAGATAAAACCAAACTTATTATAACTTGTATGCATATTTAATTAGTTAAATAATGAGGCAACGTTGTTTTATAATATATGACTTAAGAAATATGTATTAACAAAAAAAAAAAAAAAAAAAAAAAAAAATTGTTATAAAACATAAAATTTTAAGATAAACTTTAATGTTTGAACTTCATTAAAAATTTTCGTATATATTTGTAAAACTTTAAATTGTACTGATATTTAAATTTCTAAGTATCTTTTTTATTGTCAATTATTTTAACCGGAACCGGTTCCGGTTCTTGGAACAGCCAAGAACCGTTTTTTGAGAAACGGTTCTAAGAAGCGCTTTTGGGAACCTGTTCTCAAGAACCGTTTGCACTTTCTTAAGAAAATTGCAAAGAAGGGCAGAAATAACGTATTGTTTCTATTTATTCTATTATTTTTATTATTTTTTCTATTTTTTCTAATTTTTTTTTTGTAATGTTCACGACGTTCATTAACCAATATTAATATGTAAAATATTTTATGCAATATTTATTTATTTATTAAATTTGTAAGTTACATAACGTAATTTCTAACTCACTTTATAAAGTCTTAACAATTATTATTGTAAAAAACAATATTGGTTTTATTATAATGATTTTTCTATCGATACATATTAAACTAACGTGACAATTCGCAGCCAAGTGTGATACGATATATTGACAATTGATGTTGTCTCCGCTAGTGGATGCTTTGTGATAAAAGACATCCGGTGAAGAATTTTATTTCTTCCTTCTGCTGTCATAACAACCAGTATAGGTAAACCAAAGTCCAGTCGTTTCCTCTCTCATTCCAAACATTATTTTGCTCAGTTAAGGCAAAACAGTGGGCCTGTGAACTTTTTAAAACACACATCTGGAGGGATCTGGGTGAAAAAAGTGTAATTTCTTCTTAATGAATTTTCATTGTCGAGATTGATGGTTGTTGAAGTGGTCATATGAGTTAAACATTATAATGTATGAATTTCTATTAACTTGTGCAGTTTATTACTAATTAGTTAATTAGTATTTGCATCAAGAATAAAGAATATTTTAATGTTGTATAATACAAAGAAACATTATATTTGAAAGCAACGACATAGCTCGGTAACTTTTTTGCTGGCAGACGTGGCGCAACGTTAGTCTTATTAAAGGTAAGTGACTTTAATTAAAATTTTACTACAGTATGACTTTTAAACTTTTGTTTAATTTTAATTTAGAAATTAAATCCTAAATACAATACATTGATTGTTGTTTATTGGACACATACATCCAAAATAGGAATTAATTTATATCGTCACATATCATCGTCATATTCTCTGTGATATCATTCTAATCATAATAATCTATGAATTTAATTATATTAGATACTTATATGTCATTATAAAATTCTAATGCTAAATTTGGTTTGACTAATATAAAATATATATTATATAGGGTGATTGCATTCATATGGAAGTCGACGCCCATAAGTGAGTACAAAATAACATGGGCCAGTATGGGAAAATGGCACATTTTGTTAGTATAAAAATACTTAGCATTTTTTTTTTTTTGAGAGAATTGATGCAATTAACAAGTTGAAATAGGTTTTCAAGTATGCGAGAAAAATAATAATGAGACAAAAATTGACTTATTTTGTAAAGAAAATAGCAAAAATCTATGTTTGTCCTATGCTAAGCAATGTTATTCGTTGCTCAATTATGGCATGAAAGCGCATTTATTATGACGTCATGCGCACACACACCCTATCACAGTCTCTGTGACCCTATAGTATAGTATAATTTTATTATTGTTTGAGTTTCATAAAACTTGAAACAAATGTGAAATAATGATGATTATACATGTATGATGGTTATCAAATTTTAATTTATACATTACTAAAAAGACTTTATATTGAATCACATACGTAACTGTTACTTAACCAATCGAATTTA
Organism: Ecdyonurus torrentis; assembly: GCA_949318235.1. Taxonomy (NCBI): domain Eukaryota; kingdom Metazoa; phylum Arthropoda; class Insecta; order Ephemeroptera; family Heptageniidae; genus Ecdyonurus; species Ecdyonurus torrentis. The sequence goes on from OX439131.1 coordinate 18,945,168, forward strand.
TTATAGTAAAGAGGAATAAAACTATAATGGTGTTATACTTCTGAAATCATAGTTTTCAGAATACGTATTCGGTATACCTATGCAATATGTTTTTGTTACTATACAAAGGAATTATTACATGATGATACGGTTCGTTGTATGTACTATGTACTCTGTACATACAAATTGATACCATGCTGCGAGTTATGAAATTTTAAATATGATATAAAAAACTTGCACTCAAATATTGTTACATAAAAATACACACAACATTATCAATAAATCCATGGGAAAAAAAACGATGGCTGTTTAACTCTTTTGGACTTCTAAAAAAGTCAAACTTCATTATATTGGATACGAAAGAATTCTTTTTTTTATTATTATTATTACTTTCAAATTAGAATGAAAGTATATTAACTGATGCTATAAAGGAATAGCTAGAAAGAAATTATAAGAACATAAAGGAACATACTTTCCAAAAAAAAATATTAAATCGAATTTAATAAAATATGAATAATTCAATTTATTTTTCTTATTACATTTAAATCTGCAATTTGTAAGAGACAAGAAAAAAAAAGTTAGTTATTTTTAAGTAATTTAATCATGAAAAATAAAATAGAAATTGGACTAAAGAAAAAGAAGAAGGAAAAATATATATATTCGATCATGTTAGTCACGTTATGGTTTAGATGGAAGAGGGAAGAAAATAATGTTACATTTCTGTCATTTTAAAAATCGTTTTTCCTTTTCACTACTTTTTTTTTCTTTTGACAAGAAAAAAAAAAGTTATAAAATTCTTTTACTGTAGTTTTCTTTTATGTGAAATCTTACGACTGTAGACGATACTTCCTTCCTCACTTCAATGATTTGGAAGAGCCAATCATCATAATAAAAAAAGAGGGTGACATTAAGGATCAGGAATGCATCGTTAAAAAAATTGTATGATAGTGCTATTAAATTATTTATTGAAAAATATTAACAATATTTTGATAAAATATAAAATATCAACTTAATTATAATAATAATTGCAACTTATATGCTGGATTTTTATTTTGTTGATTTTGAACCTTTATTTTAATTTTCTGTTTGTGATGTGTAAACAACATTATTATTATTATTTAAGCTTTTTATTTCAATTAATAATAATAATAAACTTATTCAGTTCAATCTTATTGTTTTGGTGGAAACAATGCACGATTAGCAACATATTCTTTAACTCCTTTCAATCCAAGAACTTTGTCTCTCAATGCTTTGAGTGCAGGTCTGTTTACAAGAATATCTTGGCCAGCCATGTAGTTTAGGTAATCAGTTAACCCAGCAAAGTAAAAATCAGCCCAAGTCAACTGGAAGGTTAAATGTTTAGAATTAATAAGATGATTTTTATTTTTATCATTTTCAATTAAAATTTATACCTGTCCATTAACGAAATGTCCATGATTCTGAGCTAGATGAGTCTCAAATTTACCCAAGTAGAAAGGCACAGTGGTGGAGAATAAAGGTTCCTTCTTTTGGGCCTTAGACTCTTCATTTTTGTCGTAATTGTACGATGCTATGGCTGAAATAAGGACGGTTTAATGTGAATCAACATGATCAACAAAGTAAGATAGCATTCATTGTAATTTTTATTACATTACAATTTATAATTTTTATTATCATTTTATTATTTAACAATTTACACTTATCAGTTTTACTTTAAGTTCAATTAAACAACTATGACGAAACTCAAATTCATTTTTACCATCTCTTAGATCATCGATTGTTTCTACCATGACATCACATTCCAATGACTCCCAATCATTTTTTCCAGCAAGTTTCAGTTTCTTAGCAAGGTAGCGACAAATCGATTTCGTTTGATGTACCGTCTTCCCCTCGATCTCAAGTATTGGGACTTTTCCATAAGGATAAGCTATTAAAAATATAATTATGATTATTGAAAATTATATTTATCATGGTTAACATGTATGTATTTTTAAACCATGTTCGTTATTGGTTCATAAGATTTTTTTTTTAATCAGTAAAAATAAATGATAAAAAGATGAAATTACTTCATTTTTTTTCAAGACTGTTTTTACTTGTTTGATTAATTTATAATAGCAATTTATCAATAACATAAAAATGACAACGTAAGCATATAATTATACAAAAAACTAACATTAATCTGCTTTCATTTTGGCATCTGTTAGTGATTCACGTTTATGTACACTAAAATATATTGCAAAAAATAAAAATAAAACTTACTTTCTTTTTTGGTCAAAAATTCATCAAAACTGTTTAATCTCTCATCAGTAAATTTGACTCCTCCATAGTAAAGTAGAAGCCTGATTGGCTCGGCTAATGCAGGAGCATTGAAATAATGCAATTTGATAGGTCCAGACAAGCTCACTATGGAATAATAACTTTAATTTAAAAATTTTAGCTTCTAAATTTCTTAAGTATTATTTTCACAGTTTCATACAGATATTTAGGTATTGCGTGTATACATAAAACGTTCAACATTACCTAACATAAATATGATTTTTTAGGAACATTTTTAGGAACATTACCTAACATAAATATGTATTTTTAGCTCTATATAAATAAATTTTTATTAAATATTAAGAGAATATATTCCTAATAAATTGTATTATGACTGAAATTGTTATGAAATATATTGTATTCCTGTATTTTTTTGTAATCAACATGTACCAATTGGTATTTTGATCAATAAATAAACTGAAACTGAATTAATTGAGATAGACGTTTATGAAACATTAAAAATAAATTTATAACTGGAAAAAAAGAACATTGAAAAATAGAAAACAATACTTAAAGTTATACTCACTCTTTGTAGAGTAGAACAGCAGCACTTCGTTCAATGAAATGATTTAAAAAAGAGGCTTTTATCAGTATAATATATTATTTTTATGATACTAAGATTACAAGGCATAATTTTTAGACTGATTCATGTATAGAGTGATGCAATGTAAATATTTATTTTTCAAGCACTGTTATCTCAAATTTTAGAGTTCATTTCGTTATCAAGTTAAAACATATAATATTCTAGAGTATATTAGATAATATTAGTACTAGATTATGATAAAAGTAAAAAAATGTATATATATATATATATATATATATATATATATATATATATATATATATATATATATATATATATATATATATTTTTGTATTACACGTAATTTTGAAACCTTGCAAAAAAAATCATGTGATGAAGATCGCCATATGAGAGTACAATCTTTAAAAAAATGCATTGAATACATTTTATATGTGTTACATACATATTTTGTTGTACTGATTTGAGGCAATGTAAGGCAATATATATATAAATATATGCATGTGTTAAAAAAAATAATTATTTTTTAAACTAAATGGATTCATTAAGCTTTTTTTTTATCAAATGATAACGTTGTATGTATTTTGATTTTCTTAATTAATTAATTATAAGGTTTTTCTTAAGTTTTTCTTATGTTTTTATTTGTTTATTTTTATAACTCGGATTTCAATTTAAGTCTCAAAATATTACAGAAAAATTTGATATCAAATTTAATAAACTGCAAAGTAAACTTTCATTTTTATCTTTTTTTTTTGATAAAATTGTTACCGTGTGTACTCTCCTCTAAACTGACATTGGCAAGCATTATGATGAAACATCTCAAAAGTTAAAAATGAATTTCTACACGAACAACCTTGAGACCTCTTGACTTTTCTCTTCGTCTTGCTAAAAATATAAAAACTTAAAAATATTCTTTATTTCATTTTCATATATACATTTTTTTACTAAGCAAATATGAATAAGAAATTAGAGTACTTCTTTGTTTAAGAGATATACACACACACACACACATATATATATATATATATATATATATATATATATATATATATATATATATATATATATATATATATATATATATATATATATATATATATATATATAATATTTTCAGCTGCTTTTTACAATTGAAGTGGATAAAATATATTATTAAACAAAAAAAAAAAATGAAGTGAAATCATAATAAAGTTTTGTCGTATACAATGTTTAAAAGAATGAAAAATATAAAAGCATTATTTCCTATTAGTGAATTCAGTTATTTGAATTGAATTAAAGGCATTGATTGACATAAAATTTAATTTTAAATTATAACAAAAAATTATATAAAGTTAAAACCTTATACATTTATATAACCGTCTGTGTTTATTTCAATTAGGAAAGTTTTAATATCCAAAACTTGTGAGTTTAAAATTTTTATTGTTATAGTAAGATCGTTCATTCTAAAACCAACGAATTTTAAAATTTAAATAAATTGCTTGCTTTTCTCCTTAGAATAAAATTTAAGAATATTTATTACAAATTTTCCAATTGAAAATTTTGACAATCATGTTTACAATTTTGTTAATGAGTGAATAGTTTGATATCCAGCAAAGCTTTACCACGCATTACTTCAATTATAATTTTTTATTTTGTTCTGACATTAATATAAAATTTAAGTTATAACATATCTCTCTATTTCTCCTTGTGATCGTAAGTCTAATAGAAAAAAAAATACTTTGACTAATTTGAAAATAATAAATCGAGCTTATATGAAGCAACTTTTTATTTTAATTTTCCTATAAAAAAAGGTATGCAAAAGAAGATAAACATAAAATAAGTGAGTAATAACTATTATTGTTATTATAAAATTTTTGTTACTAGTTTATTTTTTTAAGTGGATGATTTAACAAAAAAATGAGACTCGCACATTCCCCGCCGCCTCGTGCGGTGCAAAAATAACATCAGCAGTATATATTATGCTATACAGTCAGTATAGTAGCAGCACAATACTTTGCGTAAATCCAGTTGGAGCATGAAAAAAAAAAAAAAAAAAAAAAAAAAAAAGAAACAACGACAGATGTTAATAACGTGTCGTCTAGACCGCGGCACGCTACACTCCAAACACAGAGTTATGTAGTTGACATCATTTCACTCTACTACACACACGAAATATCAAAATTTTTATTTTATTTTTTAAAACTCATTTTTGTATAGATTTTTTCATCATACCTTTATACTACATATATGCGCATTATGACGATATAAATGAACTATTAGATAGAGTTATTTAAAAAATTTATGACTTCATTTATTTTTGAGTTTACGCTAATTTTTTTCCCTTTTTATATCTCGTATAAAAGAATATAAATCAACACTGTATGTGTTGTCTTCTATTTTTGCATGCATGAGTAAGTAGTAGGGTTCATGATCCTGTAAGTAATTTTTTTATTGTTCTTTAGCTTTTTACGTTACTTCTATTAAAACTATAAAGTTAATTTAAGAATAAGGATAAAATGTTTTGAAAAACAATAGAAACAATATATTGCATCTATGTAATACAGTATCCAACATAATCCAAAAAATTATGTTTGCTACGTGATTCTTTAACTTTCTTGTCATTGCAATTGTAACCGATAGTGATAATTAGATATGCACGTCAGAAGAGATTACGGGACCGCTGATTTCTTATCCTTAAATATCATGGGATAATCTTTTAAGCGATTTTGGAGAAAACCACTGCAGCTAAAATTGAGCGTTTAAAAAGTCACACATTTGCATATTTTAAGATAATAAAAAATGTCAAGTAAAAATTTTCATCACAAGGAAGCATTGTGTTGGCTTTACTGTGTTTTTAAAACTGCCTTGTTTCAAAAATAATTTTATTTTAAATATTTATATCATTTTTGTGTTGAGATGGTTTAAAAAGTTTGCATTCAGCTGCTTTTTTTTAAAATAGTTAAACTATTACCAATAAAATCAGAGGAGCAAATTAGAAAAAAAAAATTTTGATTGTAAACGTCACCTCACATTTCATTGAAGAAGCTCAATATAATTATTTTTCATAGAATATTACACGTCTTGTTTCATATTATATAATAATGTAAGTCACTTTAAAAATTACTTTTCTAAAATTATTCTATAATATAATGCACTCTAATTTCCTCCTGATGTTGTCACTGAGTCTACTTCTTAGAAGGATAAAAAATTAATTTAAATTTAAGTCAAAGTGACGTTAGTCAAATGTAGTGATATCACGTTACTCATATGTAACGCTTGTGTTTCACACTTTAATGTTTTAAATTTAGATGACGAAGCCAACAGATCTTTATTTACAAAAAAAAAAAAAAAAAAAAAAAAAAAAAAAAAAAAAAAAAAAAAAGCGTTAAAATTGTTCTCAACTTAAAGTAATCAACAACACGTGCTAGTAAGCTAAATTAATTACTATTTTTATACCACCCAATAAGAAATTAACAAAATACAAATTATATATTTCGTATATTATACTAAGAGATTTTTTTTTTGTAATATATATATATATAATATATATATATATAATATATATATATATAATATGTATGTATGTCTATGTATGTATATAGACACACACATAATTTTTATTTTATGAAGTTTTAGTAGTACATATATAATTAATCATAAACATATACAAGAAAAAACATTGTGTATGAAAAGATAAATAAAAAGTTTTACATACGCACGTGTAAGTGGTTTTTATAAGTCTTAGTTGTGGCGTAAAATAAACCATACAGTGGCTCTTGTAGTTAAAATAAAGACAACGCGAGAGTCTCTTTACTTTATTCTCTGACTAGCTAGTTTGGGAATTTGTATGTAATTTTTTTTATTTCAAAGTTTTTAATAGACTTTTTTTTTTTTTTTTTTAAATATTTAAACTTTTTATGAGTATAATATATATATATAATGGGAAATCAATATAAATTTCTACAAACTTTACCTTCTTCATAATAAACCTTATTTCTGTGTTCTGGTGAAAAAATTACAATATATTTTGGTACTTGAAATCATGTGCCCATTTTGCAGATATAAGTTTTGTTAAATATGCATTCTATTTTAAAAATCATGTTATTAACTTGAGATTAAAACTTGATTGTTTATTTTTTTCTCTATTTTGGCTCAATACATTCTTGTTTTTATTAATTTAAGCTTTCCAGTTCTAGTAATGTTATATGTTTAGTACATTTCAACATGATTTGATAGCAAAATATACCTTATAGAACCTTATATAAAAGTGTAGCTTTTAGAGATTATTATTTGAAAATAATAAAATGTAATTTTCAAAACATGAAGTCTTTTACAATTTACTTACATGTATTGTACAGTACTGTAATTCCAGTATTTTAGTATACATGAGATAGATTAACCTAGAACAGAGCCGAAGTTAAACGTAGCGTATATTCAAATTACGCATTATAAGTTAATAAATTTTGTTATATAATTGTTTTTAGTTCAATGTCGCAAAGCTAGTCTAGTAAACACCTTACGTCACGTTTCAAGGTACCTTTGAAAATCTTAGAACGAATTTTAGTTTCATTGTTTATTTTAATTAATCAAAGGTTTTGCTTCATCAATATGATTTATGATTATCTGGTACTATCAATGGTAAATAATAAATTTATTATCATGCGTAGCTTATTTCAAGGCATAAAATGCTTTTTCTTTTTCTCTAAATAATTTTTTATAGTTTTAACGTTCTTCGTTGTAGCAATATAAGTGCTCTTTTTAATAATATTAAAAATTCTATAAGGATGAGTCTAAAAAAATAATAATAAAAAGAGAAATTTTTATTTTGCAAGGAAAACTTTTTAGCATCCTAGGAATGCCCTAATTTATAAGAGAAAAAACAGAAATTTTAATATAAAGTAAAACATTTTAGCATATTGAAATAAGGGATGAGAGGGAGTAAAATGTAAACAAATAAGAAGTTCGTCCTTTAATTTAATTTAATTTAGTTTTTTTTTTTTTTTTTTTTTTTTTTTTTCATGTAAGTGTTGAGTTGAAAAGCCATTTGAGCAGTTGGTCAAGTTCTCGGCATGTGTGTTTAATTCTCGGCGGGAGATTTTTGGCTACGTATCATTTTGGCTATAGTTATGTAGAGTGAGAGAGAAAGAAGTAGAAGAAGGTAAAGCAAACTTTAAATTTTAAAAAAATGTTGAGTATGTATGTATATATGTTTTAAATGCTTACGTGCGTACTAATTAAATGCGTGTGTGGTTGGGTCCATTCTTTACATAAAGGAGAGAGAAGATGATGGTTTATTGGAATAGAAGGTTGTGTATAGAAAAGTAGAGATGTATGTGTGTGAGAAAAGAAGAGAGTCAGGGAGAGAAAGAAAAGAGAGAGAGAGAGAGAGAGTGCACTGTTGCTTTGGTGTTTGCTTGCTTTCAGGAGCAAATGAGAGAGCTTTTTGCTTTTTTTTTTTTACTTTACGTAAGCTCTGTCAGTTTGAGTGATAGAGAAGGAGACTAAGTAAAAGAGAGAGAGAGAGAGAATTTTCAAACTGGCAGAGTGTTTATTCGAGACTGTCGAGAGACGCGACTTTACGTTTAGCTATTTATACTCACCCTTAGAGTTGTAAGGCACCATCGCACCATCTCTCTCTCTCTCTCTCTCTCTCTCTCTCTCTCTCTCTCTCTCTCTCTCTCTCTCTCTCTCTCTCTCTCTCTCTCTCTCTCTCTCTCTCTCTCTCTCTCTCTCTTGTCCCTCACACTCTTTTTCTATATGATGACTTACAAAAAATATTTCTCTAGCATTTTTCTTTTCTTTCTCTCTCTCTCTCTCTCTCTCTCTCTCTCTTTCTCTCTCTCTCTCTCAGAAGTCTCCTTCTCTTTGTAAGATCAGTTTAAAAAGTTATATTCGTCGTCATCTTTTTTGAAAATATATAGTTATAATGAGTCGTACATAGTTGAATGTTTTTTCTTGCCAAAGTCTTATATTTCTTCTCATCTATTGTTGATAATAAAAAAAAACTTGTTGCCCTATAAGAATATCAACAACTTAGCAAAAATATTCAAATCCGTATACAAATCAAAACTGATAGGAAAAAAAAATGAAAAGTATTTGAAGTTTGTTGATCCTTGAAAAACACCACCTGCCCGAATGTTTATTTTTAGAGTCTAGAATGTAAAAACATAGAAAACATTTCAATAAAAAGCTTTTGTCTACTTTAGATTAATTATTTAAAAGCTCTAAAGAAAAAAGCTAGATGTCGTAGAAATGTAGAGGAAAAGTCTTTCAATATTTTAATGTTTTGCTCCTCTTTTTTTTATTTTTATTTTATTTTTTTTGTGCAATGTAAATGAGATTTTATTGTGACAGTTTTTATTTTTCTTATATAAAGACAATACTTATAAATAAAAGTTTAAAAAAAAAATTAAGATAAATCATTTTCAATGCAAAAAATTGTTGCGTCTAGTCTACCTACAAAAAGTTCAATGCGTACAGTATAATTTAGTCTGTTCATATAGTTAAAATTAACTGTACGTGCACTCTAAAATATATTCCTTTCGTTTCTGTTAATAGAAAATTATTACGCTTTTAGTATACGAAAAAGATTTAAAATAATCCAAAATTTCTCAATGATATAGAGCATATGTTATACAATATTGTATAAGTATTATATTTTTAGTACCGATAACTAGTATACAATTATTACATGTATAAAGAGACTATATTCACATAAAAATTAATGGTTGTAACACGCAGAAATGGTATTCTAAAATTACTATAGTATATATAGTATAATATAATATACTTATCATTTTTAACACAAATGTTTAAAATTATAAATTATAGTACAAAAAAAATAAATTAGAATTTAAGTTTCCTCTGATTTAATTCTACTATACAATATTACAAAAAACCTATTTAACTTTATATTTTTAATAAATATTTGTTAAATTAAAATTAAATAAATTATAACTTGAATGTTAATGCATTTGATGTAAGTTTAAATATATTTGGTACGTGAGATGTTTAAATATGTTAGTGAAAAAGGTGTGTAGAGAGAAAGAGAGAGAGAGAGAGATGAGCTCGCAAGGTCGGAGTGTCTCCCAGTCGATATATAGATGCAAAGTTCACCCCGAGGCTAACTTTACCCCTTTCTATTCATATGTGTTTACACTATGTATGTATATATATAACCAACCATGATGATGATGATGGTTCTAGGTACAACGTAATCAAAAGTAACTTGATTAACTATGGGATAAGATAAGGTAAAAGGGGAATATACATAATTATTAACCCCCCCATAGGATATACGTTAACTTGTGACTTCGTCTTCATTTCATAACGTATGTTAAATTTTAATATTTTAAATCATCATCATAATATGATCATGCATTTAATATTTATCATAAAAGTTACTTTCAAAATTATTTAAATAAACATGAAACAATCTTTTAAATACATATTTAATTAAATACTAATTTGATATGATGAGAAATTTAGTTTACTTAAAAATACTTTAATACAAATTAAATGCATATTAGAGTTTGGTATTTTGTAACCAGTTTAAGTAAACAGATTCTTCATATTACTTAACAAATATCTGTGGTAGGAAATACAATCGATGTGTTTAGTATAATCAAAGTAAGATCTTAAGATGCTTATTATGTACAGATATAGAGTAATATGATGCAATAAATTTCATAGCTACAATGGTATTAAAATATTTAAATTCAAATTAATTCAGCAAGTGACAAATTTAAATACACTGAATATAATAAAAATTTAGAAATAAAAGTCAATATAAATAATATTGGGTAAAATAAAAAATATATCGATTTAAATTCAAGAAGAGATTTGTCTAATAAAGTTTATTATAAACTGCGTATAGTAATATAATTAGTTTCTAACTATTAATCAAGGTTATAACTAACTTTACAAATTTGAAACTTATTCAGTAAGTTACCAAAAATATGAATATAAACTCTAAATGAGCAGCAAAAATAAATAAAAAAATAAATCAAGAGCACTCACTTACAAGGCATCCCTTCTTTTAAGAATAAAAGTTAATTTTTCGACCTTTTAACTTTTTTTTTTTTTTTAAGGGATTTATTATGAAATTTTTTTTTAGAGTATTAGTTCCCTGATTAACGTACAAGTGTATACGGCAAGAGTTTCGATGAGGTTCAAATAAGTATGTGACAACAAAGAAATCAATCAATAAAGGCCAACGCAGCCGTCAATCGTTTTTTTTTTTTTTTTTTTTTTTTTTTTTTTTTTTTTTGCGACAAGGACCGCTAGAGTTAGGATCATTGGTCTATCTTTTGCGCTAAGCCAATCGTGAGCCAGCGATAGTTGTCGCTCGATTATCGCTCAGGGACCGATTGACGGCTGCTTTGGACTTAACTTACTTCCTATGTTGCTCTTTAATAGTTATCACTGTTATCAGTTATCAAGTAAATTTAACTACATGTATATGTATGTATATAATAGATACTATTTTTTTTACTTTACGGAACGGATTTTGTAATAATTTTGAACAAACTAATGAGATTTTATATAAGTCTACGTCTAAAGTCATTTATTGTAATAAAAATACTGTAACAGTGATTTTTGTCATGTTTTTTATACAATGATCTTATATGAATTATTACAAAAGTCCCATTAAAGATCGTATATAATGGAAAACAAGGCTTATTTATTTATTATAATAACTTTTACCATTAACATTATAGTGCATTTATTTCACATCTACACATGTAATATACTTTACCGTAGTGAGTTATGTTGAGTATTACTAATGTGGCTGTAGGGAAAATAATATTCATAAACATCACAGAAAATACATCTGAATGCACCTTTGACATAGTTATGTAGGTCAAATCTTTTTCTGTATAGGTCTCTCTCATTTTCTTCTGTATTTATTAAAATACGATGATTACATATAAAAATATGGTATTAAAAAAATATCCAACTACATTATAAATATATAGGGAAAAAAAGTGACAGATTTATTATATTTTCTCAACGTATGAAATAAAAAGATTTGATTTTATATAATAAAAAAAATATATGAAATAATACTCTCTTGTGCATATAAATAATATTTTTTTTAAGCATTCTTTTAATGACATTATGATATCGTCAACACACTAAAAAATAGACGTGTATAATCGACGTTCTAAACGTTGAAAAGCTTGTACACAGTTTCGTCATGCTTTAAACGTTGATATTTAACGCTTACGTGTGACGTCACAAACGTTTATAATCAACGCTTAATTACAATTAGATGAAAAGGAACCAAACTCAATTGGTAATTAGTATATATTGTATCATAAATTTTTGGATGATCGATTTGGGTATGAAAAATCGAGTTACATCCAAAAATGCAATAAAATTTCTAACGGGTTGGTAACTTTTCGAAAAAAACGCACTTTTTGGGCAGAAATAAAAAAACTCAAAAATTTTTTTTTCGTTGATTCTAGTTAAAGAATAAAAAATAAACACTATATATTCTTATGCATATTTTGATTTTTCGCATAGAACGCAGGAAATTGTGTAAAGTAAGTTTTTATATTATTTCTAATTAGGTGAAGAAGTACGTTTATTCCGTTGAAAATTGACGGTTTTTATCAACTCTATTTATGCTGATAAATCAACGTTTAAAGTGAAATTGTACTTAAGCGTTGAGTTTTCAATACAATAAGAGTTGAGTTTTGAAACGTTAATTATCAACACTTATAACCGTTGAAAAAACACTTATTCCGTTGATTACTAACGAAATTTTTTAGTGTGAAGCTAGAGCACAAACCGTGTATGTACAAAAGCAACAAGGTTCAAATTATTATAGAAAAAGATCAGATTTTTGACTTAGCTGCTTTTGTAGATACACTGTTTGTGCTCTAACCTGACGATATCTATACAGTACTTTATTTTTTTTTTTTTTATTTTTTTTTTTTTGTTATTTAAGTCGTTGAACCTTAGCACTCTTTTAATTTTATTCTTTACTCCTTTTTTTTTTTTACATTTTAATACTATTATATAGTACTGTAGTACACCATGTTTTTCTATATATATATATGTATGTTTTTTGTTGTTGCATGCTACCAGTTTCTCTGATGATATATAAAGAAAGAACATGAAAGCCATATTATGGTGTTCATCAAATGCAATGCAAGCTTTTTTTTTTTCTCTCAACATTTTATTTTTATCTAAAAAGAACATATTATACATAAAAAAATGTAAAAAAAGTAATTTCTACAAACATTTTTTTTTCAAACTTGTCTCATAAGTGTTACATTCATATATTTAAAAAAAATCGTGCTAAAATATAATAAAATGCATAATGTCATGTATATGCCGTTCGTGAACTTTTAATATAAATTATTTTATTTTACATAAATAATAAAATATTATTGTCTTGAATATTATTTATATGGTGTGGAAATAAAATTTATTAGCGTTTCATTTTATTTTTTTTTCATTGTTATACAATTTTGTAATTTGTACTTTTACATGATATGTGGATGTTTTACCCGTTAGTATTGGTAATGAATTATGTTCAATATTAATATTTTTTTAAATAATCCGTTTTATTATCATTATTTAAAAATTTAGTTGCAATGGTAATAATTTTATTTCCACAGTGAATTCGATAAATTTTATTATTATTATTATAAGCCTCGGACTAAGTTTAGTGAAATCCTGTTAACCCCCCCCCCCCACAACACACAATTTAAAAAAATTGACACTTGTCCCCCTATTATTTTACTGCTAACAAGTTACTGCACAGTTAAATTGTTTAATTTTGAATAGCAATATATCAAATCAAAAGATAATATATACATAGTTAGCTGTGTCAATAAATTAAAACGCATGAATGTGAATTTAAACAGAATAAATTTTATTTGAATGCATCTTTTTGAGGAAATCTAATATAATTTAAAATGTCACACATTATTATGTACTTTTTAAATAAATATATTAATTTTTTTAAGAGAGCTCAAAGTTACAATAATAAAAATGGAAACTAACTAATTAAAACTATACAATATACTGTAGTTCACTGTTAAAAACTTTTTTTTTATGGTATTAAATTTAAAAAACTTTTCTTACGAATTATTCAGTAAGTTTTTAAACCTCTGACATCCAAGGGGTCGATACGATTTTCCTTCTTTTTTTTTCTCTTTTTTTTTTTTTACCTTGCTTTTTTTTTTTTTTTTTTTTTTTTAACAGAAATAATGAAAAATGCATGAGAAGTATATGTTTTGTTGTTTTCTCCATTTATCTATTTTGTTGTTGTTAGGAAAAGAAAATCCATGCAGCTGACATGGTATCATGTTCATTTCATCACCTTGTTATAAATTCTTTTTTATAACTCTCTCTCTCTCTCTCTCCACACAACATAATATAATTATAAATTTTAATACAGTTTACTTCCATTTAATAAATATTATCATATATTATAACTAAAATAAATTTATTACTACAATAAGCAAACGATAATATGAATAATGCAAAGAAACACACTCATAATTGCGTTAACAACTCGTCTAAAGATTTTTAAACATATGATGTATAATAGAAACAATACATGATGTAGATAGAGCGTAAAAAAAATGCAAAGTTTATTATTTATGCGAATCACTTAACAACAGTTTCTTTATAAATGAGGCGTATTTTATTTATTTACATTAAGAGGCCGTTTTACTCTCTGGAAAATATAAATGTAAACAAACTGTCTAAAAGATCAAAATCTAAGATAAGGCAGGAAACTTAAATGACTGAAATCGAGTGGTCATACGTCATCAGAGTGACCAATAATCACAGGAAACGAATACAATAGATTGGTATGTAAGGCAGTGATAACAGGTTTCAAATCAAGCTCGAGCCTTGCAAAGAACGAAGAGAGTATTTTTTTACATAATATTGAATCTATAGACAGCAAACATTCTTATAATATTATAATATATCGCATTTATTTATTTTTTGTATAATATTGTAAAAGGAAAAAATAAAATCATAGAAATATGCAATTTGCTTCTTCCATGCAAATATGATAATGCATATTACAATAAAAATATATTAACTTTTAAAAGTCTACGTGCAAATGATACAATATAAATAATAAGTAATAATATTATATAAACGAAAACACAAATTTGAAGATGAAAATAAATTGCCGTTGATCTCCAAATCGTGACAGTTCATCAGAAAGGTGTATAATTATATAAATTATTTGCAAGCAATATAATATATTTACATTAAAATAAAAATAAGTGATATTGTCCAAATATTTTAATTTATTAATAATATATCCATTTTCTTAGTGTGCCGATAATATCAATTTATTTTCTTCCAAATTGTTGTTTTAGTATAATATTGTACTTTTATAATTTTATTTTTTTATCATTATATATATTGCACGTATATAAATCTAAAAATATCGTGTGTATTTTTTTAAGCTTTTTTTTCCCCTTCTTTTTTTCAAAAATTGTTTTATTTAATTATAATATGATAGTTCAATATTAATTAATAAGCCTGTAGTTACCACAATCTTAATCCTTTTGATCAAAATTTTTTTTCTTACTTCTCTTCTTCATTTTTTTTTTCTTCTAATTATGGGGTAAATAACTTTAAATATATTTTCTTTAAGATGAAAGCAATGCTTGACCTGCGATGACCATAACTAAATCGCAATCAAGACATTTTTAATAATTTTATAAGTTCCCAACATTATACACATTATTGAATGTTAGCTTGATTATGTCTAGCCAGCAACTCGCATAGTCATTTTTTTTTCTCATTCACCTATAAACTACTCTGATATTAGACGAGATAATATTTTACATAACATCCGCTGTTTGGGGAGTTTACTAAGCTGACCTTCGTACACTTTCTTAGCAATAATAAAAGTATATATCGTGATGATAGAAAATATTGAAAAATACTCGACTAAAAGCAAAATAGAACATACTTCTATAAGTGTCCACAGTGGCGCATTTCCCTAGTACAATAAATATAACATCGTAATTCCAATTTAATTAATTAATTAAGCATCGGATATAAATTATATTTAAACCATTGAAAAGCTATTAAAAAAACGAAGGCATTCAAAGAGCGCTTTTTTTATAAACCCAATAGCAACTTTTTAATTGGTTAAAAACAGAACAAAAAAAGATATCGAAAATCGGCTCAGTGAAGGTCTAGATAATATATTTGTAATAATGTGTTAAAAATTTGGCATCTCTAGGTGTATTAGTTGCGGAGAAATCTTGGAAGTACGATTACATTGATTTGAATGGGCAGCAAGCAGGCAGCGTATAGAGAGTAAAACGGCCTCTTAAAAGAAAAAAAAAAACTGGCGAGTTTACTATACAGTATGTTGGCTAACTTATGATAAACATGAAATTAACTTTTTACCTTTGACTCTCCAGACCTTAGGTAAAAATGTCCCCTGCATGATAAATCACGAGATTGCACATAATATAGAGATAGACATTATGTCCATTAACCCTTCTGTACCCTCAGTAACTGGGGAGAAATGTTGTAAAGTAGGCAACCCACTTTACAATTTCTGTGGTAGACTTGGATGTTATGACGTCATGAATTCTAAAAGTTGCCTACTTTACAGTTTTTCTTAATCCCAATTAGTGAGGGCTGGGTTGAATGACATAATATATGTATGTATGGTCCCATCTCATAAAATTTACTTTATTTATTTAATGTTTTGAGGCCAGGATCCCTTTAAAGAAATAAATTTCCACTGCAAAGTGATTCTGTTGTACAGTACAACTTAGTGAAGCACCAAACACAAAATATTTTGTTGTAGAATTTCATAGCTATGGTGTACGTATATACAGTAATGCTGTTCGTAAACACTGTTCTCTGGCACCAAAAAATGCGCATTGCATTTGATTAACCATAGCTGATCGTCATTTTAGGAGCAGAGAACAGGGTTTACGAACAGCATTAATATAATTTATGAAATTTGTTTTCTTTTTCCATGTGTACATATATTTTAATAACCATTATACTGAAGATCAAGAGTATGTACAATAATGTGTCAATATTATGTAATTATAGACAGTGAAAAAACAATTAACCAAAACTTGAAAATATATAATTCAACCTACAACTACAGTGTTTTCTTTTAATGAATAATAAAACGCCTCTTTTAAAACAAACTGGTTGCTAAGCGATTCCTATAATTTCTTTATGGATTAGTAAATGTTAGAACTATATATTATACTTTATTATTATATAAAGTGGGTATATTTAAAATTGTATTTTTTTTTTAAATTGAAAGTATAGCATGTTTGTTTTATAACTTAAGTTAAAATTTAGCTTATGTAAAAAAATAACAATAATAACGAAAAAAAAAAAAAAAAAAACTACCGCAACGTTATCTTAATATAATCATAATATTTTTTTTGTTATCTTTTTTTTTTCTGTTCTTTTCTACCTTATACAAATTACAAAATCTAGTTATATATAATAACTCTAATTTAAAGGTTTTATTATAATAGTATATACTGTATAAGAGAAGTAGTAGTGAGTGCGGTTGAAAAGCACTTAAATATTCTTACCTATAACATTATAATTACATATTGTAATTAATGTAATTAACTCAAGTACGTACGCTATATATGTATGTCTAATGCTTGGTATATGGTATATTATAGTAAAATTATATCACAGTAGAATTGTATGTGTAAAAAATATAGAAGTGGTATACCACAAGAGTTATATGAATGTATGCCATCAGAATATATTATATATGATATTTCTTTATATTTCAGAGATATGTTTTTCACAATCTTTTATGTTATGTCATCTGTATATTGTGTACAACTGTATTACATCTTCTATTTTTTATACATATTTGAAAAGTACAACATATAAAATCAAAGAACTAAAAAATATTTTACTTAACGGTATATGAAAAATATGCATTAGTTTTATTTAGTCACCTTTACATTAAAAGAGGCTTAAAATAAAAGCAATTAATAAAATGTCCATGCAAAATTTACTAATAAAATTATTTTCATTTAAAATATCGTTTTCTTTAAGAAGTTTCATGGATTTTAAGCGTTTTACTTAGAATTTACGTCATAATCATGAACACTGCAATGATGTTGATGTTACATGTTTAACTGAATTTCCGCTTTTAATTTTAATTTCCAAGCTTAAATTTACTTTCTCATTTATGCCTCTCTCTCTCTCTCTCTCTCTCTCTCTCTCTCTCTCTCTCTCTCTCTCTCTCTCTCTCTCTCTCTCTCTCTCTAAATACTAAATTTTCCTTTTTATTACAATTTGGAGCACAATTGCTACACAGTTAATACTAAACTGGTACACTTTACTATACAATTTCATGCAAAGTCTTAATTTTAGTAAAATAACGATGATCTTTGACATGTAATTTGCAATGCGGAGAAAGTACTGTGGAAATCTAATACTTATATATACATATAAAAACATAACAATATATATGCTGCATAATATTATATTTTTCTTTCATAACAAATAGTCTGGAGCATAAAAAAAATATATATTTCACATTATCATTCTCTCTCTCTCTCTCTCTCTCTCTCTCTCTCTCTCTCTCTCTCTCTTCAGTTTTTTTAGTAATAATAAATCTACTCTACCAATGCTAATTGCATGGTATAGTTCTCTCATGAGTCACTCACTCATACGAAAATTATTGTAATACAAAATAACACCTAAAATGGTAAAATCAGTTTTAAAACTATGAAAAAAACATATTGATTTATAACAAATAAATATTTTTCAGAAAAATATACAGTAAAAATACTCTACTATAAGACCTAAGTTTATACACATACCGGTACATTGTTTATGTAATTCTAATCATGTTTTTTGTAAATTTTATAAAATAAACGTGAAATTGTATAGTATGTTGTGTATACGTATATAAATACATTTAATTCATATTTTGCACGACTATGACATGGACGAATAATTTCTCCTGTTTGTGTCATGTACGCATCCTCTACATACGCTTTGGTAATTAAGTCTAACCCATGAGGAACTCCATATATTATATTTTATAATATGTAATACAATAGAGTATAATTAATGTTTTAAGTTAGCCAAAGGGGAGGATACAATATATGTAGGGTCAAAATTGTCATGCTTTGTAAGCTGCTAATTGAAACATGAATGAAACATGATAACCCAGTATCTAGTTTTATACATGTTTAACACTTAATAAAAAAAAAAATGTTCAAGAAATTCATAATATACTTGAAGGTTTATTGTGTAATGAGATCACTTGCTCTGAAAGCCTGTAAGTGTGTTCGTTTACTATACGTTTATATACTGTAAAAAAAGGGTGGGAGAACTTTTTAAAGTTTTTATTATGAAATTGTTTAAGTATAATATTCTTTCATACTAAATAAGGATCAAATACACTATTTATATAAAATATATACATAATAAACACACACATAATTATGTATATCGTCTGTATCGCGGCAAATTGTTTCTAGTGAAATTATCATACTGTTATATATTATACTAATAGTTTGTATAGTAGAAATGTATTTTATTTTTACCTTAAAATTTAGAATGATCATCATGAATTAATTTACGAGAATTTAATTAAAAAATATTCAAAATTTCTTAATAATTATTTTAAATAACAGAACTGATTTTGATACCATAAAGAGTTAATCAATATCAAAGTCGATTTAAATACATACGTACATAACAGTAGCATTTCTTTTATTATAATTATTATTTATTACACAAAAATACAGTTTTGACTTTGGAATCAGCCTACATTATAATTTTATTATAAAAAGCTATTTATGTATAAAGACAACACAATTTTCAATTGTTAAAACAAAAACAACACAAGTTGTCGACCTATTGAAATTTATATTTAGTATTTTGTAAAAGTTGTGTAGGAAGCGTAAATAATATCTTTACTGTTAGAGAAACATATGTTTCGCATGAGTAAGTAACATTATTTAATACAAAATTTCATTTACAGTACAATGACGATTTATATCATTATATTTATACAAAATATTATTGAAGTTTATATGTATATGAATTTTAGCTTTGCTTTTTGTCAACTAAAATTTTACCATAATTTAACCTTCTAGACGTTAGAAATATTAAAACTCTCTTTGTAATCTTGTGCGGTATTCATAAAAGTTGTTGTCTCTTCTGCTTTCTCTCTCTCTCTCTCTCTCTCTCTTCTTTCAATTCACTACGTCTTCTTCTTTCTTCCTTAGTCTTCTTACCGTTAAGCTTTTATATATAAAAGCAAAACTTCATTCTATTCCTTAACGCATATTATATATAAATATCTGGGTGTCAAAAGTTTTCTCCATTATAGCTATAAATTTTAACACAAAATACGTGCTTAGATTTAAGTTTTGTTATTCTTAATATTTTTATATAAAAATAAACTTTTGTATTTAAAATACATCAAAGGTTTTGTTGATTATTTTAAAAAGAAACATTAACTCAGTTCTATAAATTTTGTAGAACATAATGGGTTCTTATACAAATAAAAATGTCTTATATTCTTATTCAACCTGTATATTAAATGGTCCAATTGTTATTTTTTTATTATTAAATTAATAGTTGCTCTTAAAATTGAAGAGATGTGGGAAGTTGTATGAATTAAAGAGTGTAAAGAATGAAACATTTTAAGTTCCATAATTATAATAAATTCCATTTTAGTATCTTTAAAATTAAAAATTAGAGTGCATCAATATTTATTAGAGTAAATATTTTACAATATTAATGTTGTTCTCGTCACGAAGAAAAAAAAAATTTGTTTGTTGCTTGTAATGATGGCATGTTATACGCTGTAAAGTCATGGAAGGTAATAAAATCTTTAATTTTTAAGGTATTGAAGTTTCAAGAAATTTAATTTGAGGGATAAAAACAGCTTTGTACAGTACATGTCATCATTAAAAAAACAAAAAAAAAAAAAAAAGTTAGAACCATATAAATATACAGAACATTTTTTTATTATTTTTTTTTTATTATTATTTTAAAATATTCTTTTCCTATACTCATATCGCAATAAATTTTTTTTCTTCAATTTTTTATTTTCTTGGTTGTAATTGACGAGTCGCTAACTTGGATCATTTTCTCAGTTGAATGAGTTTGAAGCTGCTCTGAAACGCTTGTGATTTTTCATTTCTTCACGAGAGAGAGAGAGAGAGAGAGAGAGAGAGAGAGAGAGAGAGAGAGAGAGAGAGAGAGAGAGAAACGGGGCGAGGCTGACAAATCAACACTAATATTTTATCAGAATATTTCCTCTCTCTCTCTCTCTCTCTCTCTTTCTCTTTCTCTCCTTCCGTTCTGCCTGCTTGCCGAAACTGAGATAACCAATAATCAATGTTTTCATAAGAAATGAAAAAATATGGAATATAATATTTCAAAAGGATTTTGCTTTAGATTTTTTTTATTTGTTTTTTACGTTTGAAGCATCGTTTGTGAAATCAAATTTCATTGGTAAACATATAAATAAAAAATGTCAATATTTTTACAAGAAAAATATTTACTTATAACTTACCGTGTAAAAAATAATAGTAATAAAAAAGATCATTTTAATATTAAAAAAAAAAAATTAAAATTGTGATACAGACATTTGTGATTATTTTTAATTTATTATTCAACTGTTTTAAGAGATAGTAGCTGTGACTAAAATCAGAGTAAATAAGATAAAAATAGAATTAAATTTGCTGTCTTAAGTCAATAAAAATATCTTCATAATACGAGTGATAAACTTATAATTTTAAATACTAAATACCCTTTTTAAATAGTAAGGAACTAAGATTTTAAGTTTGGAATAAGTTTATTGACAAAAAATATAATTTATTAGGAGTCATAAGACAAGTAGCTATTTCATAAGTTGCCTAACAATGTAACATTTTACCAAGTTATGAATTATTCTGGGTAAAATTTATTTTCAAATTTTATAAAAGCTTATTTTTTCTGTTGACTTACTGGATATAATATACTCGATATTTTCGGATATATTTTGTATACTGGATATATTCGTTGGATATATCTTTTTATATTTCTTGACATTTGTGACAACTATGAAAATATTTACAAAAGATCACAGGAATTTTCATTTTTTTTTTTTTTACACTTTCAAGTATTGAATAAAAAATAAAAATATAATTTACTTCACAATCAATATTTACATAATTTAACATACATTCTTCTCTTTGACAAAAACAATAAAAAAAAGGCGAATTTAAAATATTTAAGGAATTTTGTATAATTATCTTACATTTTTAATATGACAAAACTGTATCTACAAAAAATATTTTATCAATACTATACAGTAGACAGAGAAAGAGAAAGAGAGAGAGAGAAAGAGAGAGAGAGAAAAAAAGAGAAAGAGAGAGAGAGAGAGAGAGAGAAAAAGAGAAAGAGAGAGAGAGTTTATTTCTCATTTTTGGTATGTACCAAGAATAGTTCATTTATTTTATAAATTACGATATTTTCTAGTTACCTTCAAATAAATAAACCTTAATATACCATTATTTTTTTATCAAATTTACGTGTATTTAAAACTATAAATAATGTAACTGACACGTAAATAGGTGTTTAATATTTTAATTATCCCTTAAAATACTGCCAAGTAATTAAGTTTTAAACTAGAGCAAAAAATAAAGAACCTTAACAATATACACGACCGAAACCTTATAATGTTGATCATTTCTGAAATCGTTCTGTTTGATTTTTTTTTCTTTTAATGTAAATAACAATGTAAACAAAATGAAAATATTGCTTAAAGACACATTCAAATTTATTTTTTTGTCAATTCTTCATTGTCTACTTAACACTGAAAATCCTTAATAAATAATAATACTAAATTAACACAGTATGTAATTAAATAGATGGTGACAAATAATTATTTTGAATAAAAAATATATATGTCAAAAAAGGCATACTAATCACTGAAATTTGAAGTCTGAATTAATTTGATTTGAAATATAATCAAGTTAAAAAGAATCAACGTACTAAAGTGCGTGCCATTTTTGTATACACTTGGTAGTGTCAATACAGAATGTTATGTAAATAATCCAACAATCCCATCTATCTGTCTATCGTATCTACAAATAAATCAAACTTCACACAAACACTACATACAACAATATTTGTATCTCCCATGGATACGTTTTATACAATATATTTTTTTATTTTATGAATGTATTTTATTAACTATCACTCAAAAGAGAGACAAAGTATGTACAGTATAATGTAGAAAAAACCGCGAACTTACGCTTTAATGCTTCGTAATGGAACAAAGCTCTTTTTATTATGTTTTGTTTGAAGAATTTACTTTTGTATAAAGCAACAGTAAAATTTTTAGATTGTAAACTTAATAAATTTTTGTATGACAAATACACAGCTTTATCTTCACTAATTTTTATATTTATAAAAGAGAGAGTGAGAGAAAAAAAAATTAGCAAATATAAAACAATAATAACTCATTAGAATTTTTAATTTCACAGAAAAAGAAAAATGTCTGAAAAAAAATTTGCATAAGAACAAGTGTTGAAAAATATGACTTTAAAAATATGTGTTTAAATGTTTTTAGCCAGAAAATTTACAAAAAAAAAAAAAAAAAAAAAAACTTTTATGTAACTTATGAACGTTAAATTCAAATTTATGTTTGTGTGTGCTATTTTTATCAAAACTCCCCCATTTTTTTAACTTCAATATAAATATTAAAAATAAAAACAAAAAACATAATGTTTATTTATACCTACACGTCATATTGACAATTCATGTTAAAAGAGTAAGAGAGAGAGAGAGAGACAGAGAGAGAGAGAGAGAGAGAGAGAGAGAGAGAGAGAGAGAGAGAGAGAGAGAGGGAAACATAATGCAATACTATATAACGGTGAGTACATCATTAAAGAATTCTAAAAAAAAAGTACACAAAAAATATTTACTTTTGACATTAAAATGATTTTTTCACACTTTATTTGAATTTTTATACAGTTTATTTTCCTGGTTTTATTTTTAGACGTTGCTATAAGTAATAAGTATTGATGGGAAGTAAATAAAAGACAAATTAAATCTTCTCACGGTCATACACAGAATATTTATTTTAAACCCAGCCTTATTTTCTAAGAAAATAGTAGGATGATTGATTTTAATGAAGGCAATAAATTGATCTGCAATATTTATATAAATATGAATAAGTTTGAAATTACTGAAAAAAGTTAACTGGTGCATTTCGTTTCATGATACCCTGGCAGGGTAACTCTGCTGCATCAATCGCAGGAACTTAACTATAAACAATCGCAAAAGAAAAAAAACTCTGACAAGTGATTATTGCTAAATCAATATATAGTCAGGACCATGTAAGGGTCTTAATGGCCCTTAATGAAAAAAAAATTATTATTATACCACTACCAGTGGATTTTTTTCACGCTTTCACAAAACGTACCTTTTTTTTTTATCAGCTCATATAGTTATTGAATAACCTTTCGAAAATCCTAGTTTGTAATTTGGATATTAATTTTGTACAAATGTTATAATTTAGGCGAACTAGTTAAACGAAAGAGTTACTTCTTTTGTGAGTGAGATGAAAAGATCCAATCGGAAGAATGTGAGGTTTATATTACATACATATATATACATATATATATATATATATATATATATATATATATATATATATATATATATATATATATATATATATATATAATATATAATATATATATATAATGATTCAACCTTATAAAAAATCATAACATCAAAATAATATTGTAAATAAAAAAAATCAGTACATAGATTGAATTTATAATATTATATAACTGATCAATATTGTTATACTTTATTGAGTGCTAAAGTGTATTGAGTTTTGTACGTGTCTTCAAGCAAAACTACCAAAGTCTATAGTTTTTTTTTTCTTCTTCTCCTTCGTTTTCTTTCTTTTTTTTATCTCAGAGAGAGAGAGAGACACACACAGAGAGAGAGGGAAACTTGGGAATTTCCGTACATGTCAAATTTATATCATCACGTCTTTGCTATAAACTTTGGAATAGCTCTAAGAAACCTTATGTACTCTATATTATATAACCTTCTCATAACTAAAATAAACTACTAATTGAATTACATAGATAACTTACACGAAATTTTGGTTCTATAACTTCTTATATATATATATATATATATATATATATATATATATATATATATATATATATATATATATATATAAAAGCTGATCTTATGGAAGGTTCATTAAACAAAACGTTTTTGCTTTTAATCAATATAACTTAAGGCTTAATCCTTAAGTAATTTAATAATAATAAATATGTAAAACTTATATGGTAAAATGACAAATAGAATATTTTATCTATAATTATATTAAAAATTGATAATATCTATTAAATAATACTGCAATAAAATGAGAGAATTTTGTGTTTCAAAAATGGTCTGTGTCGTCACAATAATAACAAAATGTTAAAATTATATAACTATATAGTTTAGAAATCAAAATAATATGATATTATTCTAAAATTATACATGTTTTATAAAAGCTTTTCTTGTTTTGATTCTTTATCACAAATGAGTTCCATAGAAAATAACAAAAGAAATACAGTTTCGCTAGCAAATAAATATAATTATATTAAATATATGAATGAAATACATGGAATTATTAAATTCTCTGCGCAAAAC
This sequence comes from Ecdyonurus torrentis, assembly GCA_949318235.1. Classification (NCBI taxonomy): domain Eukaryota; kingdom Metazoa; phylum Arthropoda; class Insecta; order Ephemeroptera; family Heptageniidae; genus Ecdyonurus; species Ecdyonurus torrentis. The sequence continues at coordinate 18,970,648 of OX439131.1, forward strand.
AATGATACGATATTTGTTTTAGACAATTTTTGAATTTAAAATAAAAAAAGTATTTGTTCAGACGTAACATAAATATTTTATAAAGCAATTCTGTTCATTATTTTAACAGCAACCAATGTTAAATTAAGATGAGGAAATTTGTAGCTTTTCCTCATTTTTCTTTCCTTTTGTCTATATATATTTATAATTTTATCTTCATATTATAAGCTTATTATGCTTCAAATATTTTTAACATTAAATAAAGCATTATTGAGAAATTTCATGTTTTATACAGGAAAAGATTCTAAATAAAAATGCCAATGAAAAAATAATAATAAAATAAAAAAATAAAAAAAAAGTAATCAGTATTCAAATGCTAAAAAAAATATATATATATAAATATATTTTCTCTCTTTACAGCATAACAATTAAAATTTTGTATATCATTATTATTTAAAATGTGTATATATAATTTGCATAATAGCTTTAAATTAATTATATAAAATTGTAAATTTTAGTTGTGAAAATGTCATGAATCAAATTTTATATATTATATATATATCTAAATTGTATGTATGTCCCTGTTGTAATTTTGTATGAGGTAGTGATTTTAGGGTCATAAATTTTCATTTTATATTCTCTACTTTCTCTCTCTCTCTCTCTCTTTCTCTTTCTCTCTCAATTCAAACTCACACACACATATACTCATTTCTCTTTTGCATGAACAATCGCATTATACTATATATGTATGTATTATATTATATAAAAGATAGCTAGATGTATTTGAGGTAGCTACTATCAAGTGAACGAAAATTGAATGACTATTGTAAAGGTAGGTAAAAGTAGAGGTCATAATTTTACCAGTATATACTATATACCATGCAAGTATAGTACATACCGTACGTATACCATACGTGTACTATATACAAATATATTTATATTCCAAAATGGAAATTGAACGACCTTTTCTAGTTTCTACGTAACCAATCAAAATTTTCCATCTTTTTACATTCATTTTACCTTTTCCCAATATCCTATATACTTTTATATATACATACAGTATACTCACCCTTTCTCTTTTTACTTGCATAATCAAAAACCTCTGGTGAACATTTGAATACGTAAATGTTTGAGGTTTGCCGCATTTTCCTTTTTATATAAAACCGCCAATTCTATTTAGAGGTTTTACTGAATAGAGAAATATATCATAAAGAGATGTATTACATGTTATAGATGTTATTTATGAACCCCTTTTTTTATTAACTAACAGTATGAAATATGTCTTGTTAACTTTTGTTTCTTTTATTAAATCCACTTCTTTAATATAAATATTATTTAGAAATCAAAAGGAATATAGTATGTAATATTATAGATATAATTTTCTGGTTTTAAATTACAGAAACTGTTGCTATAAAATAATGTTTGACGTATAGTACTGAATATATGAATTCAAAAATATACAATATTTGCTTTAATATTCTAAAGCAAAATTACAAAAAGCAGGACTTCATACTTTTTACTGCATTTCAATAATACAGTATATTCAAATATTTCAGCTTTTTATAGATATTTACATATATTCAAATGTAAAAAAAAAAAGTCTTCAAATATAATATACGTAGAATTTAACTTACTTCTTCAAATAAATATTATATTTAGTATAAAAGCTTATACTTTCGTTATTTTACCAAAATTATACCATAATAACATTCTTACAAAATAATTTTATGTAAGAAAACAAAGCTTTACACACAAAAGTAAATATAAATTTGAATAACTTGTAGTAAAATATATTGCACATTAATTCCATGAAAATGACATGAAAGAAAGGAAAATTTGTTTTTTTGTATATATTAAATTTTGTATTTTCACTTACGCATCTTTAAATATTTGAAAAGTTTATGATAACAAGAACAAAAGTAAGTAAAAATAAAAGATATTAAATAACAATAAGTGACAATTTAAGATCATGCTACTAGAATGAATGACGTCAGTTTAAAATATAACATGAAAATTATAAATACATCAGTTTGTCAAAATGAAAAGATTCTTTATTATAACTTATATTATAAATTTTCACATAGCCACTTGAATTATTAATTATTATTATAATTAAATAGTATATGATTGAGACCTCTACACTGATAATTGATTTGTATTTTAATTAAAAGTTATCATTAATATAATTATGATGCTATATTGAAACTGCCCGACAAGTTTTAAAGTGGGTATTTAATTAAATTATTAAAATTGAAGTTTACTTCAATTAATGTTCAAGCGACCATACGTTACTGTTTAAAAACAATTAGTTGTTGTTCAATTACGTCATTTGGTAAAGGTACGAAATTATTTATTTTTCTAGCAAAAAAAAAAAAAAAAAAAAAAAAAAGTCCTATTTTTTACTTTATTTGAAAGCTAAAGACATCGTTTATACTTAACAAAATTGTTTTTATTTTACAAATCACAAGATATTACTAACAAAAATAACATAATTTTGTCTCAATAAAAAAGTTTTTATCAAGTTTCAATATTCAAAAATGTAGGAAAAATATAGTGTAGGGACAGAAAATTTAATTTATGCAACCAGCACAACATTTTCTATTGAATATCATCTCAGATTCAGCATAACATCATGGTGAGACAAAAATCGTGGATTAAATACTGACACATTTAAAAGATTAAAGACTGTACATGGTCTTGTTGGAAATTAGTTTCAGTAACAAGTATCCGTTAATAAGTTTTCAAAACCGTAACCATCAGGTAAGGGGGAAAAATTATTAAAATAAATAGGCTGTTATTGGAGTAGATTAAAAAAAAAAAAAAAAACATCTATCAAACAAATTGTGCATTGTAATCCCACAATGTATATTTTGACTTATCTTATTCTTACAATAATAAGATGTTTCTCCTGATACAATTTTTACTGGAATCACTACATTTAGCCATTTCAATCTGCTTCATATTCTGCTTCAATAAATCCAAATAGGAGGATAATTTACACACACAAGAATTTTGATTCTTTTAATTTCCATTTCATGTCTTTCAATTATTTTTTTTTTTACAAAAAATCAGATAAACATTTTAATATTTATACCAGGTCTTAAAAACCTAACACAATTTTTCTATCTTGCAATGGTGTCTTTAATTTCTCCCTATAAACCTACTTATTTAGAAGAAAAATATATTTAATTGTCTAACAGTTGGTTGTAATGAATTATCACATTTTGTTAGTTCCCCTATTTTAATAAAAATTTAGTACAAAAACAATAAATTTAAATAATATGCTAATTTAAACACAATTAATTTCAATCTTACACTTTTCCCTTTTATGTTTTACCAGTTACTTTTCAGACATGTTCGTAAATTTTGCTATTATATTGCTGTTGTATTGTGTTGTATTTTTACAAAATTATAATTAAATGAAACAAAAAGTAGAGCAATACACTTCAAGCAAAATAAAAATCATAATTGGTTGTATAATATAAGAATTAATTTGCATAAATATAGATATTGTGCCTAAGGTATCTAATATTTAAAATTTGTGTAAAAATTTCATGGATTTAGGTTTCAATTTTAAATTACCTAAAAATCTGATTTGATATAATTTTAATGGAACTTTTATTTGTAACCTCTTATACTCTATTCTTGAAAAGTAATATTCACCCTATGCAGAAAAAAAAACTGATTACATGAAAATTTAAAGCCACAGACCACATGAAACAACATGTGATTTTTAATCATTAAAAACAAAATAGGATCTCTAAAACTGATGAAAATTTTTACCAGAATGTAAATGTACAAAAATATGCAAAGTATATGTTATTTGCGTGAAATTTCCGGCTTCTGACGTCAGAAACAGGCAAAAATTAAAAATCAATATAAAAATGTTGTGCGGGTTGCATTAATTGAAAATTTCTGATAACTGCTATGGAGCTACAGTTGGGTTTTTAGACCAACTAATGTTATTTATGTAAATCCCGTAAAGTATTTTGTAATATAAATGCTTATATTTTCTTCTGATCTATTCCTTTAATGGGTTTAAATATAAATTAAATGTAACCAAATTAACAGCAATTGAAAACTTTACCCCGTATAAACAGGTATTCTTGTACAGATAAGGAACAAATATTTGCAGTGAAATACTAAAATTATTTGTAATATCACACCAATAAGATTTACGAATATATCTAAAAACATTTTAGATACGAGAATTAGAATAAAACTTAAGGCCTGTCGTGTAGAATAGATATAGAAATGGGGGTGAAGAGAAGAGAGAGAAAGCAGCAATGTTGTAATCCCTCGTGCTAATGGGGATCTTATGCAGATAGCAAAGTCAAGTAGTAGAGTATTAAAAGCGACAATGTTAAAGTTAGTGTAGTGGTCGCGAAGGGGGTAATATCAAGTGACAGAATAACATTAATCCCAAGAGTTTCTGTGACCCCTTTCTCTCTCTCTCTCTCTCTCTCTCTCTCTCTCTCTCTCTCTCTCTCTCTCTCTCTCTCTCTCTCTCTCTCTCTTATACCCAAATTATTATTTTTTACATAATTTCTACTCTATCATAATTCATAATTTTAGCATCTTTTAAGGAACTCTAACTTTTTATTATGATTATTATTATTTTTTTTTTTTGAAACAATCGTGTGTTAAAAAAATTTAATTTCAAAATAAGTTACAGGATTTCTATTGTCACTAAATTCAACTGCTATATTACTTGCACCTTTTACTAAATATACGTAAGTTTTGAGCAAGAAAATATCACTATTTTGGCTGATTTGATATTATCTTAAAATTAATTTGACTTTTAACAATAAACATGAATATTCAATAAATTCCAGTTTTTTTTTTCAATCAATAGAAGCTTTTTACTGTTATTGCAAACACAAAACAAAATAATAAAAGGATAGTAATATATTTATCATCGGTTAACGAAACTCATAGTATTGTAATTTTTAACATGCTTAACACGTCTTACTCATTTCTCTCTCTCTCTCTCTCTCTCTCTCTCTCTCTCTCTCTCTCTCTCTCTCTCTCTCTCTCTCTCTCTCTCTCTTCCTCCTTCCATAACTATAGAGTAGGTTAACAAAAATTATTTTATTTTTTCCCATGCTTCAGTTTTACTTTGTATGCACGTTTTTATAAAATGATTATTTATCTCATATATGACGACACAAAAAAATGTTTTATTCTCTGTTTGTTCATATATTATACACAGTAAATTTGAAAAGCAGAATCTACTTCAATATACCGAGTCATTTTGACTTGGCGTAAAAACTGCTCAGGTCTTTTTTCCAAAAAAGCTACTCTAGCTATTATTTCTAAAGGTCATTTTAGTATTTATTTTGCTGCAAAACTGCTTGGATTCTCCGAGTTATATCTGCTGCGATGATAGCAGGGTGACTCGCTCGCGCGTCAAAACAGCTCAAGCTACCTGAGCAGAATCTGCTTTGCCGTTGCAGTTTTGGGAGGTGCAGCCCGCGTGACGTCACACTACTTCTACTCTAGGCGAAGCAGTTTTAGGGCTGCGAACCACAGCTGATATAGCTTTGTTTTTACAGTAGAAGTAGCCTTAATTTTTTCTTTTCATAAATGTGACGCCATTATGTTTTATTTTTAATATAGATTAAAAATTATAATTTATATATTTGGCTTAAAATATTATTTATGTGTATTATAAAATTCTTTCAGAGAAAAACATACAGATTCTGAAGTTTAGATTCAAAATTATACATTATAATAGAGGAAACAAAATATTAGAACGCGGTCGCATAAAATCATACTTATATATATAAAAAAAAAAAGAAAAAGAAAAGGAAAGGAGTTGTAAATATTTTATTTGTTCATTTCATATAGTGTATTATATTACATTGCAAATGAGCATATATGAAAAAATGAATAATAATATTTTTACACATTTTTTTTATTTTTAAAACTGAAATAACTAAAATAATTATATAATAATATTATTATAATATTTGTACAAACTTACTGCAGCGTGGCTTACAAATAAAAAAGTTCGTATTCGAAACTTACGTTTATGAAGACAAATGAAACTCGAGTGAAAATTATAACTTTCGTGCGTCTGGTACTTTATGGTCACTCATTTGCAATGTAACAATATATACTTATCTTTTATTAGGAAGATATTAATCCATAATACAAGAGAAATGATTAAGCACACCACGTTCTATAAAATATAAAACATATGATTCACCGGAAAGGGGTTCACAAGTTAAAATCAGGGTTTCCGGTCCTTGAGATGACGCACCCTGAAACTACCCTGTGCTGTAGTAGTATCTACTCGGGAGAGAGCAATTTCTGCTAAAGCGGTGAGCAGTTTTACTCGCGCTCTCACCACTCAAAACAGCTCACATACCGCGAGTCAAAATAACCGGGAAATATTAAGGTAGAATCAGCTCACTGAGAAGTCACTTGTATGCAATAGTAGCTTTGTTAAAGTAGATTTGATTACAAAAGTGAAGCAAAATGAAATATGGTTAGCAAAGTTGATATTCTTTCTGCATATGCGTAGCTATTTTGCTTATATGAAAGTCATTATGGAACAAAATTTGACATCAAAACCACTTTAGGTGTCAAAACGACTCTATTTTCAAAATAGCTCAAAGAGCAAAACTGCTTCAAAATTTTTCTGTGTATCAATAGAAGCTATAGTTTCAAATATATGTATACATATAACACACTTATTTATGTAACTAAAGGGGTCATTTGTAACCATCATACTTTACAAAACAACACAATTTTATTCATTCAAAAAATAATAATAATAAAAAATGGTATACACACCAATTATTTTTATTGTTATTATTTTTACTGTACTGTGACTCATATTGTATTTAATATTTAATACTATTAAATATTCTTTTTATTATAACTTTTTTTTTTTGCTGTACTCAGCAATCAAATATATATTTTTCCTTTTTTTTTTACAATTTTATTAAAATACATAAAATTGTGTTGTATACATAAAAATCAATTTATCATTAAACAAATGTAGCAATTGATTCAAAAATACATAATTTAAAAAAAAAAAAAAAAAAAAGTTTGCGTGTGTGTTTATATGTTTTAAATATTGAAATAGGATTTTAATCTCAAAAATATTCTTCATTTTTTGAATATTTTGTTTTAATATTTCATTTGATTTATATATTATGTTTATTTTAATTTTTAAATAGTTTAAAATAAAACAATAGCACGATTCTTTAAGTATACACAAGCTGTTTTATCTTTCATCATATTTATTAGGTGATTTATTTATTATTAATTGTTTTATATTTAGACCTAGTAAAAAAAAAAAAAAAAAAAAAAAAAAAAAAAAAAAAAAAACTGTAGTCAAAATAATGTAAGCAAATTTATAAGTAGTTATATTAGTGGAATATATTTCTGTAAGATAATATTGTCAAAAGATTTTACTTTAAATTATCCTATGATAAATAAATTCTACTGTATATTACCAAGTTTTTAAGATATAAAACAATGATATAAATTGTATGTTTATGTTAAAAAAAGAATATTAATTTTGTGGTCAAGATTTTGTAAAATGTGGCTGTCATGCCCTCACAACGCCTTAATAAAGTTATTATTATATTATACTTCAGTATACAATTATAATAATATGAAGTATTTATATTATATTAAATATTCAGTATTAAACATACACACAGTAGATGGTATACTGTGAAACATATACATATAAGATGTAACATTATTTCAAATGTTATGTAAAAATCATTGCAATTGATTAAATTTTATGGTTAGATTGTTTGATTTAATAGTTACACAATTATATTATTTGCAATTATTATACCATTATGTAAATGGAAAATAAATTATTCTCTGAATACTGATTGTATATATTATGCACTTTAGCTCTTTAATCTGTAGAAATTAATTTATGTTGACGTGGAATTTTTACTTTGAAAAATATTCCAGGAAATATTTTTCATAATTATTGAAATACATAGGTTGATTCTACACTGTGTGATCTAGTTTTCATTATTATAACTTCTGCTCTTCCAGTAACAATTAAATCCTAAAAAAACTATTAAATTTAATTTAATTACAGAAAATTCACATAAACCTATTTGAAATAAAAATAATGCAGGCTTTGTAAGTAACAGATAAAATTTCACTATGCAAAAAACGAATGTATAGAAAAAAAAGGTATAGAAAAAAGAAAAAAAGAGCAAATAATACGAACTTGTTCGTAAAATGTAATAAAAATCAAAGGTAGAAATCTTTTCTTTACAAGAATAAAAATAATAATCTAACAAGAAAAAAAAATCACTTTTTTTTTCTTAGTACGAGGAGTTTAATTAAAAACGTTAGGTTAGCTTTAAAAATGTTATCTCTTATCTTTTTTAACTTTAAATTGTTTAAAAAGTCTTATTTATAGCACGCTTTCTTACCAGCTTAACCAAGAGAACAAGAACACAAAGACTTTGTACCGCTTGTAAAGAATATAAATGTCGTCGTCTACTCTTTTATAAAAGATTAGGAAAAAAAATTACCACGAAATTTGTGAAAAACTGTTTTGAATTACGCAAACTACTTACCATAAATAAACTTAGATACAAAAACATTTAATTTTAAGCAAACTTTTGTCCATTTTTATTTTACAAAAATGATGTTTTTCAAGCTTTGTGTAGTAGATAGAGTGAAAGAATATACTATAGTATATATATATATATATATATATATATATATATATATATATATATATATATATATATGTGTGTGTGTATGTGTGTGTGTGTGTGTGTCTATAATCTATATAGCACACAATTTTTGTTATTGGTCATTATATGAATTAGTACGCTCATTTTTAAAACAGAAAAAAAATTAAAATATCTTACAGTCACGTGTTAACCAGGAAGCATGGAAACAAATCATTTTTTGCTAAAATTTAAAATCGTGTTTTTAACCTTTGTGTACTTATTACAAGACTAAGTTACTAAAAAATTATAATCCAAAGCTCTTTTGCAAAAGATTTTCTTCTAAAAGTATTCTTCTAACTTTTAACTTGCCTTGATCAAAGTTTAAGTGTTTACTTGAAATAATTTTAATGAAACAAGTATTTTTCTAAATATTATTTATTTTACTTTACTTTTAGCTTTACATCAAAGGTCAATTATAAAGGATAAAGAGTAAAAAAAAAATACTTAAGCCTAAGACGTTACTTATAAGTTTAATACTCTTTCTAAAGTGATGGAGTCCTAATCTTTAGTAATAAGATTTATCTTATATAGAATACTAAAATAAAAGTTTTTCTAAGTATTTTTAGTTAAATCTTTTTTTTTTTTTTTTTTTTTAATTTATTTTTATATCTTTCAATTTCTTTATTTCAAATGAATATGACTTCCTTTCTTTTAGTGATTAAAATTTTTCATCTCATCTGGAGATTAAAATACAATATGCATTATGCAAAAGATGAATAAGACTTTTTTTTCTTATTATTATTATTATTATTTAAATATATTTGTAGTGCAAGAATAGTAAAATTAAAACATAATTAATAAAAAAAAGTAGAGAGATAGAAACAGACAGAGAGAGAATTCAGCCCCAAGAAAGCTCTATCATATATACCCTAGTTGTTTAAAGTTTTAATAATTCATACTCTTTGATAATATAGATAAATCGATTATACATATATACATAAAGATCTGAAATAACAATTATAAGTTTTGTAACAAAATTATAATATACGTATAACGTTAGAATGAATAAATATAAAGCTGCATTTAAAACTAATGTAAGGTTCTTTACAAAATGACGTCACTACAGCAACAATCATCAAAATATGTCAATTGACGTATACTATTCAAACGATTATCGGATTTTGAATGCTGGTAAATAAAATTATTGAAAAGTAGTTTTTAGCTTGTATTGACAAGAAACTTAATAAAACCTTATATCTTACATAACTAAGGAATTTCATGTTTATACTCTTGAGTAATAATTATTTGTTATGGCTCACTTATTTTAATTTGTTTTACATTCTTGTATCAAAATTAGTATACAAATTAACCTTTTATGTAATATAATTATAAAATTGAATATATAATAAGGAAAAAAAGTATACACCACGTACTCATCAAAGTCATGGGGACGCATTTAAAAAAAAAACTTGACCTGAAAATTTAATATTTTGCTTCAGAAAATATTAAACTCAAAAAACATTTTCTGTTTACTTAGCTGCTGTTTCGAAGCTCTTCAGATTTGATTAAATATCTGTTTCACTATTTAATATAACTTTTGGGAAACAAATATTGGAAATTCAATATTTTTCAAATGTTCTTATTTTAGAACTAAATTAAGTCGTGGACTGTGGAGTAAAAGAGAGTTAGAGGTGAATTGTAAAAGCTATGCACAAGCATACAAGATTGAAATCACACAATATTATTAAAACAAAGTTTTATTTGCCATAGAAAATCCCCCCACCTTTCCACCTTTTTTTCTTTTCATTGCTTATTGAATGGTACCTGATTTTTTTTTTTTTTTTTTTTTACAAATGCAATCGATTAATGATTAGATTGCACGTGTAAACGCAACTTCATGATTTCTTTAGAAAAATAACAAAAGAAAAGAAAGATAAAAGTAGAAAAGTTTGTTGCGAGAAAACTATTAAGTTTCATTCATTACTAGGCTCGACATGTTGGAGCGAAACTGTGACAGTTGGAGACGTCAGAGCAAGTGATGGCGCCTCGAGGGGCGCCACCACACATCACCAAACTTACTGATAAATGATGGTCAAGAAGTACCTTACTACGTGGGCAGGCCGAACTGGAATCTGGAGAGTAGTATGGAATTTATTTAGCCTGGCCTTATTTATATTTATTTATTGTTGTATGTCTTTATTTAATAATTCTTTCATTTTTACACATAAATAAATATAAATAAATAAATAAATAAATAAATAAATAAATAAATAAATAAATAAATAAATAAATAAATAAATAAATAAATAAATAAATAAATAAATAAATAAATAAATAAATAAATAAATAAATAAATAAATAAATAAATAAATAAATAAATAAATAAACAATTAAACAAACAAACAAACAAACAAACAAACAAACAAACAAACAAATAAACAAATAAAAACAAATAAAAACAAACAAACAAATTAATAAATAAATGTATCCATTTATAATAATATAAAAAAGACAAATTATATACATTTCTAATTAATTTTGACAGTATGGCTAAAGTTAAAGCAGCTTTACGTCTACAAGTCCAGCTGCTATCTAAATATTGACATGAATGAAAAAAAAAAAAGAAGTTTATTTTCTTTTTGGTGGTGAAATTATCCTTCATGTAGACAAAGTGAACTTTTAATATAGCGTAAATTAAAGTTTGCTCGGCAGCATTTTAATAAAAGTTTGAACTTAAACTAATTACTTTAAATTGAAGTGCAAACAAGCGAAATCATCACACACAAAAAAGCACTTTATCTAATTTTCTTTTTTTTTATACAAACCATTCTTCTTATTAAATATAATTTTCTAATTGTTTGGAATAATTAATAAAGCATGCAGATAATTTATGAGTTTTTTTTAAGGCTATATAAATTTCAAGATTTGATAATAAATTGTTTTTGATGTTCTCCAATTAAAATTTTTTTTTCTTAGATTTTTAGAATGAGTTTTTTTCTGCAATTACAAGAGTAATTATTGAAGAGTAATAATAATAATAAAACATTAATATATTTTCATTTTTTTTATAGAGGATTTGCGATTGTTTAAAAATTTAGGAGTACTAAACTATATATATCACTAAAAATTATGAAATTCAGAGTATATTATTAACGCATTAAAATAATAATAATATTTTACATTAACTAAATCATCACTTTTCCATTAATAATTAAAATTAGTCTAAATGAATTTTTGAAAGAAGAAAGAGGCTCAAAAAAGTAATTAATTATAGTTATAAATTTTAATATTACTAAAATGGTATAAAATATGTTTAAACTAATGACATGACTATAGTTATAAACACAAAGATAAAGGGCGAGTAATATGTATGAAAATATAAATTATGTATTACTAAAACACCAGCTATTATAAAATATATAATATAATATACTTTATTTTCTTTTCATTTTTGTGCACACGTTTTTAGTCAAATTACCTTCGGTTTAGTTTCATAAGAACCATTAAATAATGTTAGTAGCTCAAGGGTATTCCTTCCTTTAAAACAACAAAGATAGTTAAACGAACGTGAATGTGGAGATGAGACTCCTGAACGAGAGGCAAAGTGAAAGAGAGAGAGAGAGAGAGAGAGAGAGAGAGAGAGAGAGAGAGAGAGAGAGAGAGAGAGAGAGAGAGAGAGAGAGAGAGAGAGAGAGAGAGAGTATAAGACTGTATAATATAGGAGATGATTGTTATACTTATAGTGCCTTCTGTTCCAAAAACTAACTCATTAGGGAGATGAAGCTTATAATGTAGACAACTTCTTCTCTCTCTTTACGTAAATTAACAAAATACTTTGTTGTAGTTGTTGTTTGTTTGTTTGTTTATTTGTTCTATGTTTACACGCATGTAATAATAATTGAAGTTTCGTATGTACTCTACCTAACGTATATATTATACGTGTACTCTTTATTACCTTAAAATATTTAAACTATACATAAACAAACTATAAAAGAAACTTAAATATTTTAGTATTTTACAATGGAAGAAAATATAAAATGTATAGAATAAAGGTTTGTTTACCGCAATTTTTTCTTTCTTTTATAATGTTTGTGTCAGCTACAGAAAGAAAATACTTTGCACATTATATAAAGTATTTCACTGTCAATCTTATGTCTTGTTTAAGAGTTTATTTCATTTGCAGAGTTACAAAATAGAAATAAGCTGCATGAAATCTTTGTTACTCAACTCCTTCGATAATTAAAGTTGTTTGTAACAGTTTATATATATTGGAAGGGGAGTTTTTTTTTATAAACATGAAAATCAAGGAAAAAAAATTATATATACCTCTATATATATTTTTTTTATTCAATACTTTACTTTTTGTGTTTCATTTCTCTCTCTTTAACTTTTATTATTATTATTATTATTTTGTTGACTCTTCAACTTTTCAATAAAATTTCCATTTTTAAATTATATTTCTATATTTTCTTGTTTAAAAAAATCATAAAGTTTTTATTGAATTTAGTAACAAAATAAATTTTAATTCAATAAAAAAAAATGAATAAGTGATAGGGGAAAATAAAAAAGATAAACATAATAATAATTTGAGATTTTGTGATTGTTTGCTCGGGAAATATATAAAGAAAAAAAAATAACAGGAAGGGGAGCATCAGTGAGATGTAAGGTCAGGAATTTTGATTCGAGTGGATGAAAGTGAGAGGGATGTGTATATGCGTGACCAGTGGAATACTGATCAATGTTGTCGGTCATTCCATACCTCTCTCTCTCTCTCTCTCTCTCTCTCTCTCTCTCTCTCTCTCTCTCTCTCTCATGGCATGTACAGTACATACTGCTGACCTCTAACAAATCAACAAGATTACACCACTTAACGCATTAACAATCTAATTTTACCTGATTTACATAATGTTTTGTTAATGAATTTCTAATATCATATTATTACTCCTTTGCTAATATAGTTTGTATAATAATATTAGACATTAAATAGTGTGTAAAAGTATATAATATACTATTTATATAGTTTTTTCCCTCCTTTTGCTAATGATTTAAAAAAAAATCAACTTTAAAGAACAGTTTTATATCTTAATAATTTCATTAAACTTTTATTGAAATAAAATAATTATAAAAAGAATTAATCAAAGGTATAAATACAAAGTTTCTCTTTAAACTAATTAGATAATTTTTTAAATACTGAATGATCATTTCATTTAAAATTCTAGCTCCAAATATTAATATCAAAATTAAAAGCTGGAATACCTAATAAAAAATATGTATAAATTTTTATCAAAAGTAAAAAAAAAAAAATAAAAAAAAAATAAAAAAAAATCATACGTTGTTGTTTATGTAACTCCCCTCAGTATGTAAAAAAAGCGACGAGTAAAATTTTTACCAATATATCATGACATGACAGATAATTAGTACGTTAAGAACTAATTCAGTGACTTTAATTTACTATCTATATATAGATAAATTCCAGCTTAAAATAGCCACCAGTATCGTACAGGGATTAAAGTATTTTTGAACTGTGGGTCACAAAATACAATTAATGTTATATTTTATATATATATTTTTTATGTTTATACCCTAGTGAGGTGCATAATCGTAAATCTTTTAAATTTACAGTTTCCGTGGACCCCTATTTCCGGGAATAATCTCTCGTATATGCATCGCTAAAACCCGGGTGCAACATAAATTTCAGTGCTACAAAATGTATGTTAAAATTCAACTCACTGATATAGAGAACCGGAATTAATAATCGATTTTTATGTTAGCGTATTGCGTTTTTTTTTTTTTTTTAATATTATTATTCATTCTATTGCAATGCAGTACGTGGAATCATACTCTAGTTCTACACAAAATGAGTTTTTGCATCTCTCTCTCTCTCTCTCTCTCTCTCTCTCTCTCTCTCTCTCTTCATGTGTCTATTTTTTTATTATATAATTATAGCTTTTTTTTTAATTATGTTAAAATTTACTTACCTGACACTTTTTATAATACAATTACTTGCACGGAACAAATTAGCCATGCGTTATTTATGCTACTATATTTTATTGCAGAAATCTTGCTATTTAGGAATAACATAATGTAATTATGCTGAGCATAATATTTTAACTATGCTATGTTGTAAAATTGCTATACAATATAAAATAAATTACGATGCATAATAAGATACTAAATTCAGCTATAGCATAATTATTACGTATTTATTTTTGTCCAGAACTATTGTATATTTTGATATATTTTATTAAAGTAATTCTGCTTGAAAATACATTCAAGCTTACTTCAAATACTCATTTATTTGTATACTTACGTCATGTTATATTTATATCCTTTTTTTAAATGTAAATAAATGAATAATTGATTACGTAAAGAAAATTGATTTTGATTTTAAGTCATAAAAGTTTCAAAGCTTATATGTAAAATGTTTGAACAAAGTTAGAAAAGCTTTAAGTTAAGGAAAAAAAAAAGTATACATATAAATACCTGTGACTTGTTAGTATACTATAAAAGATAGAAAAGTTAAAAAAAAAAAGTTTACAGCAAAGTTATATAAAGTTTTCTTTATGTCTTCGTCATCAATAAGATGTGAACAAATTTGTCACAAGCATAAAATTCAAACATACATTTTTCTTTGAAGTATCCAGCCTTATCCTTTTGTTTGTGCATAGATACAAAAGACAAATAAATTTTAAACTTTTTATCCTTTTTTTTTTTTTCTTTGTATTTTTTTCCACCTGAGGTTTTATGTAATGTCTAGACATCCATTTTAAGATGAATTGTTTTTACTATAAAATTCAAAGATTAAAAGTGCAGACATGCAACAATATGAAAATACTCTTTTGTTTTACCTACAGTATCTCGTCTGGAAATTATTTATATAAAATAAAAATAATCAACGCTTAGAAAAAGTACGTACCGTACATAGTTAATTGTCATGCAGTAGTAGGAAAAAGAACAATGACCAAGTTGCAAAAAATAAAAGATGGCTTACGATAAAAGTAGTTTTTAAAGTAGCTTATTTTTTATTATTTCAAAACATTAAATAAATACTGTTTAGAGCTTATTCTGTACTTAATGTTTAAAAGTAAGTATTTTAATAATAAATATGCAAATGTATTGTTGAGCTACTTGTTTACAACAATGGTGAGAAAAATTACAGAAGCAGACGTTTACACAGTGCGATAAAGTAGATATTATATTTTTATACAATATTTTTAATATAACATATTTTTAATTTTGACATTAAAAATATTGTAAGTCATAACTCATCATAAACATAAAAGTAATTGTTGTAAGTAGTAATAATTTAATTTGAGCAACCTTTAAACTATATAATTTTATAAATTATTTAAAATAAAATATATTATATTTAAATAAAATATATCTTCACAAATTACAATGAATAAATTGATATATAAAATTGAATGATATTGAAATTTTTATATTTAGACGTTTTTTTTCTTTTTTTTTTCCTTTGAAAGAGAGAGAGAGAGAGAGAGAAATGATAAATTAAGTTAGCAATGTATTTTAAATGAAATAAATTAATATGTATAATAAAAGCTCTCATTAATTAATTCAGGGACTAAATTATGAATAAATCAGTTTTGAATAGAGTTAGTTAGTAAAATTTATGAGAAGAATGCAACATTAAAAGTGGAGTAATTATTTCTCCTCTCTCTCTCGTGCTCATTTGCATGCAGTATTATGCACTCTATAACACAGTTATCAACTGTTATTACAACTTTATGTGTATATAAAAAATAGAGAACATTAATATCAGAATTTTATTTTAGTCATTAAATTTTAATTAAATTTATTATTTGTTTATAGGTTATAAATTATTTGAAATAATGTGACGGTGCAGCTAAATGTTTTTTTTTAATTAAATATAGATAGTTTTTTAATTTCATACAAGCAAGTATTTTATTGCATGGAATAATTTATTCATTTTACTTTAATATCAATAGCCGAAGTACTGTAAAAAAAAATGCGAGTGCGCCTGTAATCTTTGTAGGTAGGCTTTTTGCACTACAGACTATATCATTGGTAATAATAATAATAAGAAATTGTTTTTATTTATAGGCTATAAAATATAGAAACCCAATTACATGATCCTATACATTTTTTTAATAATATTTTACGGTCAGAGTATTTCATCATTTCAACATTTATACTTTATAAATTACTATTAAATATTAAATTTCGTTATCATATTTTTTAAAACACATGTTTTTATATTCATTTTATGAAAAATATAAGTAATAACACTTAAAATTTACAGCATTTTTTCTTATTCTTTTATACTAACAAGTAAGCAAAATACTCAAATCATAACAATTATTTTGTTTTCACTTTAGTCAGACTAAACAAGTAAAATTTATTGACACTAATATTTTTGTTCATTTGACCTGTGATAATTTCAGCAATTCTATATATTATTATTAATTTTAAACTATATTATGCAATTTACTTGCAGGCTCAGGTAATACTCTGGGCAGCACATATTTTTGTAAATGAAGAGTCGATTGGTTTGCAAAATGCCTAACTACAAAACTTGCAGGCACAATTTCACTTTTTTTGTTGTCTTAATCTATTTGATCTTTTTTAATTAAAATTTGTAGAGCAAAACTATTTTCAGTTCATTAAATTATTAACACTTTTGCATGAATTCTTACTTCATACTAAAAATTAGACATTTTTCTCTCCATTTATTGTTTTTCTTTTCTCCTAATAAGAGAGAAAAAAATATAAAAATATATATACACATCGCTGTTAAGTAATATTATTCAAAAATTACTTTTTATTGATTAAGTTTTAATTTTAAGTATAGAAACTTTTATCTTTTTTTTTTTAATTAAATTCGCTTCTTGCAATTACTTACTTTTAATTTATAAGAACTCTTTAGAATAATTACCTTAGAAAACAGACGTATAAAAAACTAACTATAATTAATTTCAAGCAATAAAATAATGATGCTTTTAAAATGATTGCAAGTAATACAAAATATTCTAACATGCAATAATTTTACTATACTATAGTAAGTGCTAAAATGTTATACATGTATTCCTCAATTTAATGTTAAATATATTATCCTTCAAAAAGTAATTCATTTCATAATATATAATATTTTCAACATTTTCACATTTTTTTTTTAATATACACGTTCGTGATTCATGTTATATAAAATTGTATGAATGTAATTTTCAAGTACAACTATATATATTTATATATGATGGTGGAAAAAGAGACGAGAGAAAGAGAGAAACCACCTTGTATGTGTCCTTTAAAACCAGAGTAAAAGGTAAAAATGCTTTTTGGTTGTACAGTGGCAATGGATAATAATATTCCGAGCAGGTTTCCTTTCTACTTGGTACGTACGTGCCACAAGGGTGTAACGACAAGACAGAAGGGAAGCAGTGAAGCGAGTGGTACATGCTATAGCTGCTTGCTAGCTGGACAACTCACACGAATATTCAATGCCCAACCTTCCTTTGAAACATGAATATTTCCTCTTTTTATTCTTATTCTTTCTCACAAGAATATATATATATATATATATATATATATATATATATATATATATATATATATATATATATATATATATATATATATATATATATATATATATATATATATATATATATATATATATATATATATATATAAATAAATCCATTTCAAAAAGTGTGGTTTTAAAAATTAAGAGAGAGAGAGAGAGAGAGAGAGAGAGAGAGAGAGAGAGAGAGAGAGAGAGAGAGAGAAGTTGGAAACTATACAATATTTGAGTGGATATTAGAGTATAAAACTTTTGATTTAAAAATCTAATATGAAGCTGAATTGAGGTTTATTGTCTCTTAAAATATTTTTACTGCCATATTATTTAAAAAAAAATTAGAACATGATTTCCGTACAATATAGTCTCTGCAATAGTAATCAATAGAGAAATATAAAAATACCAATCCTATACTTCAAAAAGTCTTGTATTTACTATTTGACTAAGTGTGTTGAATATTTGTTTTTAAATTTCATTTTTGTATGATAATTTAAGCAATTGGGAGGTGCATGATCGATGTGATTGCACCGACCAGCCTGTCTAGACGTTGTCAAGGTTTCTCTGGGCTGTCATGGTGAATGCCGGGCTGTGCACTTAGGCCTGAGTGTGGTTTTCCATTAATTGGAAAGTCTTTACCTGTCGATAAGACATTGTCTTGACTGGGATTGAGGTTGTAGTAGCAACACAATATGAAAAGCAAATAAAAAAAAAAAAAAAAAAAAAAAAAAAAAAAAGAGGTGCAATGAGAACTTTTTTACTTTAAAGTATATTATTTTATTTTTCATGTAATCTTTATCATTATATACAAGGGTAAAATGTAAGTTCTTGGAATTGCATACATATTATGTTTCTATAACAAGACATAAGTACAATGCATGTACTTATCCTAATATAAGCTGTAATTTATTAGGACATCTGTAAATTTTCACACCACTGTACTGTAACGTATAGTAATTAAGTTGGCGTTAATACGTGACAAAAGAAAGGTCAGGTTATTTAAAAAAAGACCTAAAAGTAATAAGTAGATGATCATTAAAAATATTAAACAGATATGGATGAGTGTTGAAATATATCAGTGATCATAAATGTTAGATTTGTATAAAAATACTAATAAATAGAAACTTCGTTGCATAGTAGACAAAAGTGGATATACGAGGATGACAAAAGTTATAGGAACCGCACAGAAAGGCAGCATGAAAACAAAATATTGCAAAAATCCAATGCCTCAAAATTTATAAAAACATTTGCAACTACATTATGAATTTGTATAATGTGTAGTAAATATCAGCTTTTTAAATAAAGTGACTGGATTAAAATTATAGTTTCATAAGTTACCACCAGATATCACTAAACCTACAAATAACAACAAAAAATAAAAGTTTTTTTTTTGTATGTAAATAAGTAAAAAAAAATCATTCAGCATACAATTTTCTGAATAAGCAATTAACTTAAAAAAAAGGCTCGTTTTACTTTCTTTCTTTTTTTAATACAAAATGCTGATGCAAATTTTATACTTTTAAAAATGAGAAACATGTAACAATTTACAGAGAAAAAAAGATGTCAAAGTGAGCTTAACATTTTCTTCCAGTCAATGTATTGTAATTTATTATTCTCTCAATTTGAAATTCATTTAACTAAAATTTTGCTTTAGTTGAATACATACACATGGGTTGATATATTGTAAAACAAAAGCAAGCAAACAGAAATTAACGCTATTTAGTGTGTGTGTATATGTATACGTGTCTGTGTGAGTGTGTGTGTGTGTGTCTGAGTGTATGAATGTGTATTAAGCTATTCATAATGGAAAAGCAAAGGTTTTGGTATAGAGGTAAATTGTATAGTTAATCCAAAAATCAAGTAAATAACATTTTCTATAAACATTTAATACTATAAATCAGATTCATTTAAGTTAAAGCTCCATGTTTATATACAATGCTCAATATATATATATATTATATATATATATATATATATATATATATATATATATATATATATATATATATATATATATATATATATATATATATATATATATATATATATATATATATATATATATATATATATAATATATATATATATATATATATACATATATATATATATAAGTGTGTGTGTTTAAAATTAAATTAATCTATAGTATTTCGTTGTAAATTTGCATTTAAATATATATATATATATATATATATATATATATATTTTACTAAAGCTGTAAACAATCAAACTTAAAGACCTAATTTAGGCCTAACAACATTCTCCTTTAAATTATTAAACACAAAATGGGACCTCGCAAACTGATACTGATTTTATACCAAAGACTCAATAAATGTAACCATGCAAAAGGACACTATAAATAACTGTAAAGTGTGCAATCTGTTTTTTTCTTATCATGACGTCATGATGCGACGATATTTAAATGAAAATTTTAAATTCTTCTATGCTTTTTTTTTTTTTTTTTTTTTTTTTTTTTGACAAATTTATTATTTTTGCAAGTCTCATCTCGTTATTTGTAAAATAAAAAGCAAAATTATTAAGCAATATGTCTTTGAACTTATAAACAGAAGAGAAAACATTAACACACGGAAATATTGTATAAATTCTTGTAACAGAAATCTGCTATATGATGCATAATCAAAGCACCAGAATTTATATTTCAAAATAGTATCATATTTCAGGGTTAGTAGATATATGGACAAAGATTCTCGGTAAATGAACATAATTACATTGTAATACCATGCAGTGATTTAGGAAGAATTTTGTGCCCATTTTGAAAGCTACAGTTGTGTAAGCAGAAAATAGTAATAAATAATTATAGTAATATTTTTTATTTAGATGCCATAACCTAACTCACTAACATGATCTTCTCATAGTAAACGTACATTGTTAAAGTGTCATTTTTTTTTACCGAGAGAGAGAAATTACATACTCTCGAAAATCTAAAATTGATATTTTAATCATGAATTAACATGGTATGGTATGTGGATTGTGGGATCAAATACATAGACGTACAGACAGTGCGTATGAGTAATTTGCGTTACATAATGTCGGAACTAGAGAGACCATGTTTGGGTGTAATAATGTATGTACAACCTGTATTGCCCTGAAGGCTATCATTCTTTTCATACAAATATTCATAATAGTGATTAATAAAGATGAACGAGGGGGAAAAAAATGATGAGAGTAAAAAGGCTTTAACAATGTAGGTATTATCTGCTTTTTAGGACTTCACCTATGCATAAGGTAAAAAAATATTATATTCTATAGTAAGAGCTCTTTTCTATATCAACTTTTCCATTACACGGCTAACATTTTCTATATTAAAAATTTAGAACAGTATTTTGTGTTCAAAAAAAATAGAAACGAATCAAATATATGTATTTAAGAGTATTTTTATAATATTCAATGTTTTCAAATTGAAATAAACGTTTATTTTTTATTAATATTTTGTATCTATTAAATATATATATATATATATATATATATATATATATATATATATATATATATATATATATATATATATATATATATATATATATATATATATATATATTATGTATAAGAATAATAAAATTGTATTTACAGTATTTATAATTAATAATTATTATAAAATTTGATGTGATTAAATAAATATAAGTTTAGTAAATAATTCATTTTCCAGTGTCTTACTTTAAGTTATGTAAATTCTAGTGGTTTTATCTTTGGTATCCATTTTCACTTGCGTTGTGTGTTTGTAAATAAACAAAACACTGTAAACTTTACTTTAATATGTGTGAGTAACGTTAAATTCTTACACCGCACTAGAACGTCAGAGTAAATAAGAAAACCCTTGCAGTTTTTGTGACACCATATTGTACAACCTTTCTAATGTGTATTATTTTAATAGCTCTTTGCGTGAAAGTTATTTTAAATTTAACTTTAACCTCAAAGTATTTCATTTTACTTTATAGCAGTTCTGAAAGACTAGAAATAAGGACATTTTTCTTTTTAAAGTGCACTTTAAAATACTGGTTAATTTTTTTTACAACTTATATTATTCTTAAAGCCATAGACCACATAAAATAACATGTGCTTTTTAATGAATAAACACGAAATGAGATCTTAAAAACTGATGACAATTTTCACCAGAATGTTAATGTAGCCCCACGAGAGAGTGTGAATATATTGCGAAATTTTCTGATCACTGCTACGGAGCTATAGTTGGGTTTTGAGACAAACAAAAGTTATTTATGTAAGTCCCATCAAGTGTTTTGTGATATAAATGCTTATGTTTTCTTCTGGTCTATTCCTTTAATACACTCAAGTTGTGTGGCAATATATTTTGCCGTTCATATATGAACTTACTATAGTAACTGCATATTTTTCTCATAAGAATAACATTACAAATTTAGTATTAAGTTTTCAATGGTTAAATATATTTTATTTTCACAATCATGTGTACAACTACCAAAACTATAAATAATTATATGCAGTTTTATATTATAAAAGACCATAATAATATCGTTTTAAAAATGCAACTGTTTCTGCAGGATAAATAAAATTGTTAAAGTTTTATACATATTGTATTTAATATTTAAGCCTAATGAATCAGAAAATTTCTGTTTTAAATTCTATTGTAAGGCATTGTTAATAAACTTAAATATTTAACTATGTATAATATTTTTATATTACTCCTAATCGAGTATTATTTATGGAGAGCGGATCATAATTTTTTTACTACTTTTCCAGCAATGAAAACTATCAAGACAACTAAATTGATCAATAAAGAGATGATCAATTAATATTTTATTACACATTAAAAATTCCATTACATTTATTGAATTATTTTTATGAATCTTGCAAAGAAAAAAATACAATGTTTTATGACCTATATATTTCCGATATTGCATAACGGAAAAAAAATAAATAAGAAGAAGTTTTCAATTACATAAAAATTTCAATTCCACTTAAAATTGATTCATTGTTATTCATTTCAAACATCCATAAAAATTTCTGCTATAAAAATTGTAACATAGTATTTTTATTTTACTGTTAATAGCAATACTCTTTTTCTATAGTATAAGAATCTTACTTTTCACCTTTTGCAAAAGATTTCCGTCTTATGCATTTATTGTGTTATTTTTATTTTTTATAATACTCCAACAGCTTGATGTATTTTTATTTTATTGTAATAATAAATACGTTATAAAAACACACAAGTGCAGGACGAATATTGTTTTTATTTCAAATCTCTGTAAATTCTTACCGTAAAAGAAAGTGACTGCTTATGTTTACTTAAAATGCGGAAAAGGAAATCCCGGAAGAGGAAACCACGTGATGGTATAAGTGGGAGGTACCTCAGGCCTAGCTTGCTGCTAGCACCAACTTTTCTTCCACTTTTACCGTCACTTGGTAATCTAGAACTCATGATTTGTGAAATATTTAGTGTGTAAGTTTGACTATCATTTCTCATTATCTCAATTATGATACAAAAGAACCTACATAATTATGTATAATTATCTTAAATTTGATTTTAGGAGAAAGAGATGAATAAATATTTTGAATTTTAAATACAAGTAGATTGGTACAGTTCAAGATTTTTTTTGAAATCCTCAGTAGCACTTGCGATCTGTTATTCTTGAAAAATCGACAGCCCTGAAATCATAAAATTATAAATGTTAGTATACATAGTAAATATAAACGAAGAAAAATGTTAATTTTAAGTTCTTCATAACACTCGAATTTATAAATAATAATAAACTTTGAAACATTTAACCCTACATAAAAAAGATCGCAGTTAAAATACTTCTCCTCCATAACAATTACTTTAACTTTAATATAAATATGCTTTTCTATATGTACATATTTCTATCTCATTTGTCCATATACAGTTTTTAAAAGTATTGTCGAGTATATTATATCAGTTCATAGCATGCTCTATTTACTTGACTTTTATTTCTTTTTTTTATTTTTGTTTATACTTTTTGCAACTCTCTTTGTACTTCTTGATGTTATATCTTTTACTTCCTAGATGTATAAATCTGAAAGGTTAAAGTAAGTCTTGTAGAGTAAGTCAAGACTAGGAGAGTGCAAGAGCTACAGCGATTATAAAGCTACATAGTATAATATGTATGTATATATATATATATATATATATATATATATATATATATATATATATATATATATATATATATATATATATATATATATAAGGCGTGTTGCATGCTAGGAACGAGAGAGATAGAGAGAGAGAGAGAGAGAGAGCGTGTGCTAATGTAACTCTGCAGTGTGAGTGAATAATTTTGGTAGAAGAGCAATCGTGCTAAGTGTTTCCTTAAATCTCTTACTCTTATAGTCCCCCACCCACTTCTTCTTACATTTTATACTACTAACTATTGCTCTTTCCATTTTCACCCTTCCTTTAAATCTAGATATAGTTTGTGTGTTTTTTTTACCTTAAAATAACATTTTTCACCATTACATAAATACAGTTAAAAAAATAAAAATGATGTACATTATTTGAAAGAGTATTTAACTAAATAATACTATAATAATATTAAATACAATAAAGATTTATAGTAAATGAGAATTAACTATAATATACTAAAACCCATTGATATTAATATAATTGTTACATACGGGTTTTAACTATACTTGTTTTAATTCATTTCAAATTATCTATTTTATAACAATGAACAAGGAGACACAATTGCAAAACACTTTGACCGCAATTACATCCTTTGTGGTAACAAAAAACTGGAACTGGGCGTAATTTCACTACTTTTGTGTATGGCATTTCAAATATATATTATTTTCTCATTTATGATATTTTGATTTTATATATAATTTAGAGTGGCTTTATTAATTATTATATTAAATTATGTTTTTAAAAAATTAGAAATTTAAAATAAGAGGTGTCATAATATGGTGAAAATAATTATTGTGAGCTGATGCTTACTTTCTTTGTTATGAAAAAAACAGAGAGAAAAAAACAAACAAAAAAACATTGATCCGCATTACCTATATAATCATATTATAATATAAAGTTTACACATATGAATATTTTTTATTAAAACATTACAATACTTAACTAGATATTAAATAAGTAATCTGTTTTGTGATACCTACTAAATTACTTGAGTCTAGAAATGTTAGGCGTAATATAATTATTGATAAACAAAAATAAGTAAGTAAAATATTAATGCACATATAAACGTATATCAGTTCTTCGATTATTGCTCTAAATTTTCCCTAAATGCTTTCTTTAGTGCTATACGAAACATTATTTAAACTTCCTGTTGCTTTAATCCTCCTTTCAAAAAATAATATTAATAATAAAAAATTGCTAATCCTATTTAATGTTTACGTAGTATGAAACATTTAACCTCTCTAGGGGAAAAAAAAGAAGCAAGAGTTTTTAAAACAAACGTTAAAACATTATTGATTGGAAATATAAAAACAATAATTTTCCTTATATACGACGTTAAGACCACTGCAAACACAGCTTTAACACAACACACACACTCTCTCATATATATATATATATATATATATATATATATATATATATATATATATATATATATATATATATATATAATATATATATATATATATATAACATAATGTACGCAGCATGGTTGTAGAATGTTCACCGCAAGCACCGCAGTTCGGATTGAGATCATATAATTAGTGCTGAACATCACTATTGTAACCACAAAATTGATCAATGTAAATGAATCTTGGTGGTTACCTATATATTGCGATTTAATTCAGTAATAATTTTACCTTTTATATTCTCTTACAAATAGAGAGAACAAATGGAAATTTTTAAGAAAAGCTTCAATTTCAATATATTATATAAATATTTAAAGTTTTGAGCAATAAAAATATTAATGTAATATTTTTTTATTGCAGATATATATTTTTTAACAATTTTAAAACATTGCTTTTTCAAAACATAGTTTTAAAACATAAGTTTCATCTTTAAAAATAAATGCAACCATGAAATATATTGCATCTTATTTTTTATTTCTTCTTGTAAACAGGTCATAAATTTTTTTAAAGACTTATAATATTAAAAACTTCAGTTTAAGTTACTTTTAAAGTTTTCATATATACGTAAAACTAGGAAAGTTAAAAGCAATTTTTGTAGTAGAACATGATAAAGCAATGGTCTCTTATGGGAACAAAAATATGAAACATTGTCACGTGTTATAAGTTCATGAAAGTTACAAACTTCTTTTTAAGACGCTAAATGATTTTTTTTTAAACTGATGACATCCAGAAGTTATCAACTAGAAATAGTTTGTTTGTTTTTAAATACGTTTCTTTGTATACAGTAAAGTGCATTCTTATTTAAATTTTTCGTAAAAATGTGCAATATAAAACATCAAAAACTTGAAAAACTGCATTGAAAACAATATTCATAACTTATTTTATATAAAAGGTTACAAGGCTTAGTAAATATAGCACCTTTATACGGTATATAATAATATTATCATAATATTGAATAGAAATTTAAATTTTATACTGTTGCACAAAACATGACATTTTTTTCTCTCTCTATACACTTTCTAAACTTTAAAAAGTTTTGTAACTTAAATATTGTATCTTTTTCCCTCCCCCTCCTTTTTTCCCTTACTAGCTAACATATTATTTTCTTTTTAAGTATAAAAAGATGAAGTTTTGAAACAGAGTTTCTCAAAGTTTAAACGGTAATCTTTATATGAAGCTATAACGCGGCTACTCAA
Source organism: Ecdyonurus torrentis (assembly GCA_949318235.1). Lineage (NCBI taxonomy): Eukaryota > Metazoa > Arthropoda > Insecta > Ephemeroptera > Heptageniidae > Ecdyonurus > Ecdyonurus torrentis. The sequence goes on from OX439131.1 coordinate 18,997,593, forward strand.
ATACACCTTTACCCTACTTTAAAAATGCAATGTAAACTACATAAAAGGAGAGAATAGCTTTTAACTTCTTCTCCTCTGTTTTTTTTTCCTCCGCTGATTATTAATAGAACAAGCTTGATTTTTTTTTCAAAGATTGTCTTTGAAATAGGTTTAACGAAAAGTTCTCTCTCTCTCTCTCTCTCTCTCTCTCTCTCTCTCTCTCTCTCTCTCTCTCTCTCTCTCTCTCTCTCTCTCTCTCTCTCTCCCTTTTTCTCAAGAATTATAGCAAAAGTTTTTTTTCCAAGTCTAATAGGAGTTTTATTAAAAAAAAAAAGAAAAAAAAAAAAGCTCATAAACAATGTCGCATAAAAAAGTAAGAAAGAGAGGGTTGACTGTTTTGTCGTATTAATAAGCAGACTATAAAGAATTTTTATATTATAGAAACATGAAAAGTACGAGTAGCTATCATTGTTTTTAACATGGGCATCGACAAAACTTTCATTTTTTAAGCATTCTTTTGTTCAGGTATTTTTAATTTTTTTTATCTTGTGCTTTTTAATTTTGACATTAAAAAATGACATATATGACAAATATATATACGATTATTAAAGAAAATTTTACTATGTAAATTTTAAAAGTGTACATTTTTGAATTACAGACTAAAATTTTATTATAAAGTAAGATGAAAATATAGAAAACAATGTACACATTGTTAGTGTAACACAATTTTTAGTTTTCAGTTGTAGTGGTTTTGATTTTGATAGTTATATAATATGTATAATCAGTGATATACTACAAAACAGACATTAGACATTAGAGTTTTTATGTTTTATGTAAAAATTATTGATTGAACTACAGAATATAGTCCTTGCAATTTCAACATGCGCGAACACATTTAATGCACTCTCTCAAATTGCATTTTTCTTTTGCTTGTGTTTAGTAATTTTTAAATTTCATCGCTCCCAGTCTCTTTTTTTTTTTTTTTTTTTTTTTTAGAGATGCATGTCATATAAAGAGAGTGAGAGAGAGAGAGAGAGAGAGAGAGAGAGAGAGAGAGAGAGAGAGAGAGAGAGAGAATAAAGGCAATTTTATTTATGTTTACAAAGGGAGAAAACCTTTGGCATCATGCTAAATATTAAAAAAAATAAAAATAAAAGGATCAAGTTCTGACACTTTTTCTAACAATAAGTATACATGTTTATAGTTTTTGCTGCAAATAACGTTGCCTCAAGTTGCAATGAAAATGCGTATCTATTTTGAACGATTGCCGATGTATCCCTTGAGTGCCAAAATTAATAAGTTCTCTTAATGTATAAAATATTTACTTCTTTCAAAATTTATTTTGTTTATAACAAATACAATCAATTTATATATTTTGTGTTTTATTAAAAGTGTTGAATTTAACTTTTTTCCCTATTCATATACACTGCAGTCAAAATCAATAAAAAAAAAACAATTTTATTTAATTAGTAACACATTCTTTGTGTTAAATAACTTTATTTAGAGAGAAAGAGAGAGCCATAATATATCTAGGGAACGAAATCGAACAAGAGAAAGAGGAAAATAGAAAGTCAAATTGTATTTTACGTTAGCCATACTGTTGAATGTTGGCAATTAATTCCGATTGATAGCTGATACTGGCAAATGTTAAAAGAGAACAATGGATAAAAAAAAAAGAGCTATAGATACAGTTTGGCCTAGCGTTAGACAAAAGGGACAAAACATGGAACGATCTACAACAATATTGTGTTTCACTTTTGTTGATATAGAGGAGTAAAAGTGGAGCAACACAGAGAGAGAAAGAGAGAGAAAGAGGGAGGGAGGGAGAATATACGGTACCAATAATGTTTTTTGCACTCCACATTACGATACAAAAAAAAAGTAGTTCATCTCTCTCCAAGCAAACAAATTAAACAAAAGATTCTAAAAATGCATCTTATTATTACATTTTTATTACATAATTTATAATGCTTTGCGTTGCTATATAATAGTAACATTATTAAGTTTTAAGAGAGAAATACACAATTTTCATTTTAAAGAAATAATGAGGGAATATTAACAATGTATAAGAAAAGCAAAAAACTACTTAGTTTCTTATACTGTGTACTTAGAAAACGTAGAAAATATAATAATTAAAATAAGTTACAAGACTATTTCAAGTACTCTACTCTGAAAGGCTTAAAATCTTTACGTGACCTACTACAAGTATAGGTACTTTATGTACGGTACAAGATAGAATAATAAAAATATATAGACGCACAAAGTGGAAATGACATCACGTGAATAGTTTCGCTCATGAAAATTAACAATGACCGCTTATGTTTACTCAAAATACGGAAAAGGAAGTGCCGGAAAAGGAAACCATGTGACGGTAAAAGTGGTAGAAAAGTTGGTACCAGCAGCAAGCTAGACCTGAGCTTCCTCTCACTTTTACCGACACGTGGTGTCCTCTTCCGGCACTTCCTTTTCCGCATTTTGAGTAAAACATAAGCAGTCCTAAGCTACCTCTCACTTTTACCGACACGTGGTGTCCTCTTCCGGCACTTCCTTTTCCACATTTTGAGTAAACATAAGCGGTCATTGTTGATAACTATTGAAATTACGTCACATCTGTTACTGAGCCCTGGATGTGTACACTTAACAAAAGATGAGTTTTTGAAAGTTGAATGTTTCAATATTCAAATAATAACGCCACATTTTTATTTTGATATTTTGCTTAAAAAAAAAAAAAAAAAAAAACTTACAGTTTAATTAGTAAAAAAAATAATTAACAATCAATCAATCTTGATTGATTGAGTGTACTGTACAGCTTATAATAATAAAAGTTTTATACCATTTATACACTCTGTTGCAGTACTAACATATGTGTATATTGAATTGCAGTTCTGCGCACTAAATTATATTCTTATAAGTTTATGCCATTTCATCCTGCAATACTATATTATTCTTAATATTATATTTAATATAAATTAAAGTTCATGTAAATGGAGTTAAGTTAAAACCCATTTTTCATCGTATACCACTTTTACTAGTAGATTTAAAAAATATAATACATTCATTTATAATAATAATTATTACTTTTGTTAAAACAGCTTATGTTTAACGTGTAGTTAAACACAAGAATAATATAATAACTAGTAAAAATACTCTCAGTTTATTATCATTATATTTTTTTCCAGAGAATACAAAGTGTAATATGTGTAATTATACAAACATTGTTTAATAATAATGATTTTTTTTTTTGCATGTGCTAATTTTTTTCTCTTCATAACATGCTGTACTATAATTTTTTTTTTTAGAGGGAAAAAAGTTACTCTTCAAAAATTCATTCCTCATATATGTTTTTGTATTAATAAATGATAATATTTTTTAATTATAATAATATAAAATGATAAAAAGTTAATGTGTTATTTAATTTAAATATAATTACACAAAAAAATAACAACACAAATTTCAAATTATATTTTATGTTTGTGTATGTTTTTGGTTATAAAGTTTGATTCATTTTTTTTTTATCTTGGTTTAACAGAAAAAACTTTAAAAAATAAAAACGTTTTAAGAATTATTTAAATCGTTTGTAACGAATCAAACAACTAATCTTGATATTGAGAAGAAGTAATAATGCTGTTCGTAAACCCTGTTTTCTACTACTAAAATGACAATCAACTATGGTTATTCAAATGGAATGCGCATTTTTTGGTGCAAAAAAACAGGGTTTATACAAACAAAACAACACTATTATAACGTGCAATAATGAGGAAGGTGAATCTTTTTAAACCCCACTTTTTATGACATTTTTGAAAAGAGCATTAAAATTTTTGAGGCGTTATTTTTTTCTTAGAACGATTGGAGCATGGGAAGTAATTTTAATTCATTTTTGAAAATCGACCTAAAAAGCTTGTGACGTCATCAATCGTTATCATATTTCGAAAAGTATTGACCGTAGAAGGTTCAGTAGCTAGTTTTTTGAAATCCTGAGGACGAGCTGATTTCATTAAACTGGTTATTACTGAACCTAGAACGATTAGTATTTGCCGAAAAAAAAAGTGAACTGATAACGTCACAGGCTTTCTAGGCCGATTTTCAAAAATTAATTAAAAATAATTCGCATGCTTCAATCGTCCTAAGAAAAAATATCGCCTCAAAATTTTTGTAAAGCTCTTTCCAAAAATATCATAAACTCAACAAAAAAATTTCAATATACCTTCATCCTCATTTTTATATTGTGGGAAGTTTGTACGGTTATAAATGTTGATTACGGCACTTGCAATCTTCATATCATAACTAAGGCTCTGTCAATCTCTCATAGCACTCTAATAAAGTTCTTTATTATTATTACTTCATCGTGTGAACACGCCTTAAAAGAATGACCCCAAAAAAATGTGACATAAAATAACTGTATTTTGCAAGCACGCAAAAATTTTCTTATCAAAATATTCAGGTATTTCATTAAAAGTTTTTCAACATATTTTTTTTATAGTCAACTTGTTTTACATAATGGTAAATAAAAAAATAAATAAAAAAATAAAACTTTTTTTTAACGTTTATTTTACTTTTCTGCAGCCACAGAATTTCTTTGCATGCTTATAGATTTTTATTTGAAATTTAAGTTAAATGCAAAGAAAAAAAAATGTTGGAGTGGATTTTTAACAATAAGTTTTTCTTTTATATAATCTAAATCTTACTTAATAATATTACAATGTTTATATTTATTTACATTTGACGTTACTAAAAGTTATTAAATTAAAAATTCAAATGTGCACATTTTACGGCATGGTGTTTGAAATGAATAAATATAATATTTTATTGCGATATAATTCAAAATTCTTAGAATTTTTAATATTAACATAAAGTTTCTTATTATGTTTATACGTGAAAATTTTCTGCCAAAGTATTTTTGGTAACAAACTTATGATTTTTTTTCCAGGAGGCATAATTTTTTTTAAAATGTTTGATTTCTTTAATATTGTTATGGTTTAAAATTATAAAAAAATAAAGTTTATATGATAGAGTTAAGTATCTTTATGACATTAAAATAGTTTCTTTTAACTTTATACTCAATACAACTTTTTCTAAATATATTGATAGAATATTAAATGTAAATAATTTCGTAACTGCAAGTTAAATCCTTTTTAAATAAAAATGTCACTTTTAAAGCTCCCGGTGAAAGTAACAAGAACTATTTAATAGCCTAAGCATAGACATACAAAAGTGTAGCCTTTGATATCTTATCTCAAGTTTAGGTTCAAATAGAAAAGTTAATTTGTGAATTTTTGTTTTTTAAATTGGTTTTTTTTAATTATAACTAATATTCAAGACTATAAGGTGTATGCGGATGACGTCATATTTATTGAGCTTGGAGGCCATACTGGAGTAGTGCATAACATTGCTCAGCATAGGACAAACTTTATTTAAGCCAAATTTCTTTGGGAAATCGGTTACTTTTTTTGTTATTGCTATTTTTCTCACATACTTGAGATACTAATTCAACATATTTACAGCATCAATGCTCTCAAAAATATTGCATAGTGTTTTTAAACTGGCAAAAAGATTTTTTTTTCCTATGCCACCCATGTTATTGAGTTATCCAACATGGCGTTGACTTTAACATGAATGCATAGACCCTCAGTAAAACGGATTTGTTGTTTGCGTTGTGGAAATGAAAAAAAAAAAAAAAAAAAAAAAAATTTAAAGGCAAATTTATTCTTTATATAATAAAATATATTTTACAATAATCCCACCATTTTTAACTTTAATTTAACCTACATAATATATGAATTTAAATGATAAAAAAATGAAGAATATATTTTTTAATTCTTTTCATCATCATTATAAAAGTTTGACCTTACATAATATACTCTATAGTACCATTATATCTCAAGCTTTTTTTTTTTCTCTATATTATTATTATTATTATTATGAAATATTTTGTTGAGATTGAATTGAATAAGAAAATGGGATGTCGTGGGAAAGAGGCAGTGTATATGATGAACAAGGAAAACGAGACAAGAAGTTATAGAAGTGACTTATTTAATGAGTCTCATGAGATGGATAGAGAAAGAGAGAGTTATGAGGGTGTATGAGAGAGAGAGAGAGAGAGAGAGAGAGAGCAATGGCATTGGCTTCAAGATGTGATTAACTTGCTTGTTATATGACAAAAGAAGTGGTACTCCTCTCTCTCTCTCTCTCTCTCTCTCTCTCTCTCATACACACACAAAACTCATGTTCTAGTCTATCCAGCAGTAATATATATACCCACCTCCATTTAACGTCCATCATAACGTCCTCCCCTACAAGTGGTCATTTGTGACCCAATGTTGTACAAAAGTAAGTGAATATAACCTTCTTTTTGTACCTTCCTACCTCCCCCTGCACCATATCTCTTTTAAGTTTAAAATCTTGCTTACTTGATCTGACAGCAGCTTAACCTTAGAACACTCTAAGACAAAAAAAAAAAAAAAAAAAAAAAAAAAAAAAAAAAAAAAAAAACTTAAAAAACGCTTAACATTTTCAGTCTTTTTTTTTTCTAGAGTAATTAAAATTTATTCTTTGATGTAAATAATAGAATTTTACTTCTCGTTCATTAAAAAGTACCAAGCAAATGAAATATAAAAAAAATCTCATTTTTTTACTTTGTGTGATGAATTTTCAGGCTGAAATATTTCTTTTTAATAATAACAATTTTAATATATATTGTTGTTTTATAATTACAATTAAAATTTGTAGTTTCTTTATTAAAGTACACTGTGTTCACCATACCTAAAACAGTAATGTAAATTGCAACAGCCACGTCACTTGAGTTTATTGAAAAAAAATTGAGTGAAGTACCATGAGCGTGTTGTGGCAATATTTTAATGTACATTGAATGTACTTAATGTAAAATCAATTCAGAAAACATTTAGTATAAAAGTTACATGTATAAAAAAGAAAGGTTTGTCCATTTTCTTTATATAAAAACTAAGCGCTATTTTTATATTGTTGCAAAGTAGCAAGCAAAATAATTAATTATTAAAAAAATATATATTAACACACATTTATATCTGAATAGAAGCAAAGAACGTGACCTTTGATAGAACTTTATAAAAATCTTTAAAAAAAATATATATAAAAAACAACAACATGAAAATAATAAAGTATATCAATATATTATAAGTGTGATAATATAAAAATTGTATTTATATAAATATATATACATTACAAAATATAAAATCTATTCAATTCTAAAATATAGAATTATTATATCAAAATAATGACATTACGGAGAGGAAGTTATATTGAAATTGTGTGACAAGCGTGTCGTTTTGATGTCATTGTTACCATTAGAGAAATTTTATTGTTATGTTTTGTTGCAGTTATATGTATACAGAATTATATTATATAACGTGTATATATGTATAGAAAACCATGTAGTTAAACAATATAATAATAATAGTATATTCAGTGAAGCACATAGCGTTACAAAACAAAAGAGAGGGTGAGGTTTTAGTGCGAGAGAGAGAGAGAGAGAGAGAGAGAGAGAGAGAGAGAGAGAGAGAGAGAGAGAGAGAGAGAGATTATCCACCTATACCTAACTAACTTAACAGATAGACCATTCAAAGAGGAAACATTATTGGTCAAAATTATTATCGGTTTCAAAAGCGTTAAGTGGTTTAGAGGTTACGATGAGAGACTTTGTAATATTATATGTAATATTAACAATATATTGGTTTCTATTTATCCCCTATCCATATACATATACATTATATAGATTTTGAATTTATTTAATACATTATATTGATATACTGTACTTGCATTGTATTAAAATGATAATTACAAAAAAGTGACTTTTTTTTTAATTAATTACGATAGAGACAAATTAACAGTAAGATAAAAATATAATACTATGGTGCTTGCATACTATTGTCAGCTTTGATTTAGTAGCTACAAAAATTATGAGATGGAAAAGCCATTAATTTTCGAAGTTACTAAAACGAGATAACAACTTTTAATATAAGTGCAAATAAATATTTTTTTTTTTTAATCTAACTTTTATTATTATCATTATTATATTGGTATATTTGTATTACAATTCCATTATATAAAGTGAAGTGTACTTTCCTTTGATTCTCTTATTTTCATATTATATTAAATAATTAAATATATACCATGATACCACTGTCCTAAACTGCACTGCAAGCAAATTTGTTTCAATATTAAACTTAAAAATGATGCATATTAAAAAAATTAACCTCAATTTTTAGCTAATCATTATAATACATAAGAATAAAGGTTAAAAATAATTAACTCTATGTTAGCGTCTTCTAAAAAAATATCATGGCTTATCTGTATAGTCTAGAAAAATATATATACGTTACTTAATTAATGCATATGGTTGCTTAAACTAATTAAGAACTACTTTAAAAAAAATAAGGTAATATAAATGCTTATGACCCCAATTTTCAAAAAATTATATATATAAAACGTTGTGACATTTTAAAATATGAAAATGAAGGTAATTAGGCAAGGAAGGGTTTTAAGTTAGGGTCTTTTCTCTTTCATGACGTGTCTAACGTAGGGAAAATTGCAAAGTGATGTGTTGTTAAATTAACCCCTTAAAAACTAGTTTTACATGGGAAAATCTTTACCAGACTAATTTTACTGCATTATACTTTCCCTACAATATATTATTTGACAAATTTTAATTCATTATATAAGTTAAAATATTGATAAATTTTTAAAGATATACTAAATTAAAATTAAAAATTTATTTAATAAAAAAGTTTAATGGAATATGTGGAGCCAAATAACTTTGATAATTATATTTCATATATGCCAACAATAAGAGGAAACATAATAGCTAGCATACGCAAATGTTGGTTATGGTATCAATCTAATCATTAATCAAGTTAAAGGTCATAGGTCCATTTTTTTTTTTTTTTTTTTTTTTTTTTGAAATACAGAAGCTGATATTGATATATTAGAAAAATTGATAGTTATAATAATAATAAAACCCTTTGCCTGTTTATATTTTATGTTATAATTTCAAATTCATTTTAACTTAATGCTAAATGCGATTCTAAAATGAAAAAAAATTTACGCTACCATGCATTTAAAAAAAAAATGGCTAACAAATGCTTACTATTAAATTTAAATATTATTTAATGCATTTAATGCAGTTGACTACACAAGCTTTATCTCTGAACCATACATAAGGAAATATATAATTAATAAAAATTATTACACACAAATTTAACAAATTTATAATCAATTATAAGTTTTATAAAAATAATCATTAATCTCTTAAAGGCATAGACAAGAAGAAAACATTAGCATTTATATCACAAAATACTTGATATGGCACTTATATAAATAACAGTAGTTTGTCTCAAAACACAACTGTAGCGCCGTAGCAGTGATCAGCAAATTTCGATTTATGCAACCTGCACAACATTTTCATACTAATTTCTAATTTTTGCTTGTTTTTGACGTCATAAACAGAAATATTCACGCAAATTGCATACTTAACAGTTTTTTCACGCTCTCTTGTGGGGCCACATTTACATTCTGTTAAAAATTGTCATACATTGTGATATAAATCGCATTTTGTATTTAATCATTAAAAAGAACATGTTGTTTCATGTTGTCTGTATTTAAAAGTACTTCATAAAAAAAAAAGCAATTATTAATATTAATAATAGTATTAATATTTTAAAACTTAGTTAGCATTAAATAATACACTGCATTAATAATATTGCTTTATTTTTACCGTATAAAATAAGTTTATATCATTCTAACTTCATTAGTGTGATATATTATATTATTATATAAAAAAGGGAGTACTTTGATTAAAAGTAAAAATTATGAAATATTAAAATAAATACATGAGGTAGGTAGATATACATGTTTATGAAAATGGTGATAATATTATAATAAAGATTCACTGCCGTGTGTGTTTTATACTTTTACGTTACGTGTTAATGTTCATACCTCAAATACTACTTTTTTATGCGATCGTATATTTTTATTAGCTAATAGACACACACAAGTACAAGCACGTGCGACTATAAGGTAATATTTTCAATGATGAATTGGTCTAAAGGACATTTTACTGTTCAATATTTATTGAGAAGTTTAATGATGACCATCAGGTAAAAAAAAATTCAGCTTTAGTAATACTTACATTAGGATCTTTTTTTAGTTTTAGTTTTATTTTGAAATTGAATCAATGATAAAAACTCGTCTAATTTGAATAATCCTAAATACATACTTTAAAGTTTATTATTTTATTATTATAATTTTTATGAAAAGTTGATGGCGCATTGCTTGTGTTGATTCTGGCACTATGGTGTATAAAAGAAAAAAACTATGAAGACAAATTGCTAAATTGTTTCAAATTATGCTTGTCAAAATTAATTTTTAAGTATTAATCATAGAATAATTTAATTTTATTATTATTTTTATTTGTTTGAATTATAATTCGTATAGTTTTCTCTGTCATTGTTACGATTCTTTAATTTTGTTTTTCTATAATAAAATATTATATATATATATATATATATATATATATATATATATATATATATATATATATATATATATATATATATATATAAACTTTTCTCGTTAGAACTCTAGTTATAATTTGTTACTATTGCTGAATGTTTTTGCGTTCGAGGTCATAAATCATAAGAAACATAATTGTCAATGTTTAGTGTTGTGTTGATGAGGAATTATGGATTATTTATTTGCATGTGAAAGTGAGGCAAACGCTATAGTAAAATAATTTTCCCTATCATAACACGCCATGACAAAGGTAGACCTATTTAGCTAGTGTCATTTAATTTTTATGAGAGAGAGAGAGAGAGAGAGAGAGAGAGAGAGAGAGTTTAGTAATGCAAAGCAAAATATTAAATAATATATAAAAAGTAAATTTAGATCTAAAATCTTTCACGTTAAAAATAATATATTATATTTATTATTAAAAAAATATTTATAATACCAACCAAAATAATGCTGAGATTACGTTTAACAATTTTTAATAACAGATAGAGAGAAAAAAAAGAGAGAAAGAAAATCGTGACATTATGTTTTTCTCTTGGAGTAGCTACTAACAATAAAATCCTATATGTGTTTGATAAGCTCCTTTAAAAAGAATGACATCTAAAAAAAAATTGAACAAAAAAAGAATTGAAGAGTGGAATTTGGTTGAAATATATTATAAATCAGTGAGATTATTTTGACATTAATGGATATACGCAAGCCTTCTAGCATTTTTTTTTTTTTTTGTGCTATATTTCAAAGTTGTGTGCTGAACGTATTGAAAATATCTAAAAATTGACATTTGGAGCTTTGTATGAAGTATTCGATGTCCACTCTGGTTTGTCACCTCTCTTAATCGAAGAGAAATGTACCCTCTTGTGAATCGACAACACGACAGACAGATAAATCAATGAATGACATAAATTCTAATTACTGGAGGCTGTTTTCGCTCTTTAATATAATATCTATTATTTTATAGAAAAATTTATTTTTCTAAACTATGTCATGCCTAGTCTTATATATTAATACTATAGATGTCTGAACATTTTAATAATTTTGTTACTTTCTAAATTTCATGTTTTACAACGAGGCCTCAATTTGTAGACAAAGTATTTTATTAAAAAGTTTTTAAGTACGTGTCAACGCCAAAATTTTAAAATATAAGATCACTTGTATGATGCAATGTATAACATACTTGATATCTAGCCTATCCGCTTCTATAATAATAAAAAATAATAATAAAACGTTATTCCAAGTGCATATACACGGTATTTCAACTTTATTACATGCATACTTTATATTATGCAATTCATAAACATTTTATTTTTGAAAAAATTGTCTAACATTTACAAAAAAACAACATTATTTATCAAAATATTTCAATACCAAAACAAATCAACCTTAATAATTGACACATATACACTTTAATTAAATAATTCCAAGGATCCAAGGCTATAATGTATAGCCTTGGAATTATTTAATAAAAGTGTATGTGTCAATTATTTTATTAAAGGAATAGACCGGAGAAAAACATAAGCATTAATATCACAAAACACTTGATGGGATTTACAAAAATAACTTTAGTTTGTCTCAAAACCCAAGAGTAGCCCCGTAACAGAGATTAGAAAATTCGATTTATGCAACCCGCATAACATTTTCATACTAATTTTTGCATGTTTCTGACGTCATAAACATGAATTTTCAAGCAAATTGCATACTTTTCAGTTTTTTCACGCTCTCTCGTGGGGCTACATTAACATTCTGGTAAAAATTGTCATCAGTTTTGAAGATCCCATTTCGTGTTTATTCATTAAAAAGCACATGTTGTTTTATGCGGTCTATGGCTTTAAGGTTAATAATTATTATGTGTTTAGTGTCATCCTTATTTACATTTTCCTAGATTATAATGAATTTGGTTCGCTACTAATTAATTGAATTTTAAATTCATTGCAAATAACATTTCATGAATAGTTCTGCTCATATCAAAAATTCAAATTTAATTCTAATTAAAACTAAAAGCTTAATTATAATTCATTTTGCATACAGTTCGATTTTTTTAATTGTTTTGGGAAAAAATGTTGGTTTATTTTTTATCGAAAAGCTTTAGAAATTTTCAAAACAAATTAGCATTTTACTAAACAAGAGAGACTAAACTGTTTTCACTATACTTTACTATAATTACTAAATTATTGATTATATTGAATATGTCCCTTCATGGAAATTTTGTGTGTAATTTTAATTGAAAACATTATCAACATATTATTAAATTTAATTAATAAATTATGTTTACCAATATTCGATGTAATTAAAATTAACAAAATTATAATACATATAAATATAAATCCATCTCCAAATACCAAAATATATACTTTGAATAATAATAAAACAAGCAAACACGTATGCATGTAACGCAACGAAAATTTAAAATTTCAAACTAATTAATCAAATTAATGAGGTGTGTATAATTAAAATAAAATTATTTTTGACAGCAAAACAGAGAAAACAAATAATTAAAATATATATTTTAGTGAATCAATCATTGAAAAAACTTATATAAAGAGCAAAAAAAAAAAAAAAAAAAATGTAATATGTATAAATATAATAATGCTACACATACTAGTTTGTTTGTTTTTATTTTTTAATTATTGAATTAAATTTTAATGTTTTTTGAACTTTTATAAAAATCTAGTATTCTTATATAAACAAGGTAGTATAGTTATATGAACTTAATGTAACAAAGATCAATACAAAGACACTGTTCTGCCATCTGCCGACAAATTTTAACATTTTAATTTTGAAACAATTTTTTTTTACTTTTTAAGGCTCTTTTAAACATAAATTAAAATGGATAGTTATTGTGACTATAATAATTTAATTATTAATAGTATCAACTATTAGCACAATATGGCAAGCAAACTGTGCTAAATATGTGTTTATTTTTGTTGGATTTGGGTATATGAAACAAAAGTTTCAAATTATCCTTTAAAAAAAAGTATTATAATAATAATAAAACCTTAGGTGGGAGGTTCTTTATAACCACATACAAATTCTATGCTATGCTTCGTGGAAAAGTAATTTTTTATTTTTTTCCCCAGTGTTATTTTCACCAAAATGTAGCTTCCTATAACATTTGTGACAAAGTCAAAGCATTAAATCCTTTATTTTTTATCAAAAATTTATTCAGCACACAAATTTTAACTTTCAGTGTGCAATTTTTTACATTTCTCGCTTTTACTATTTTTATATGAAAAAAATAAATAAAAGAACAACATTTTGACTTCAACTTAAATAATAAATTTTTAAATATATAAAAAGTATGTTTTTGCATTTTTGATTAAGGTCTATGTTATGATATTGAGAAAAAAAGGTAATAAAATCATACTTACAAGAGAACATAAAAATACTACTATAGTTAAAATAGGTTAAAAACTATAGCCTAAAATAATTTAAATCGCATTCTTTAAGGTAAAATAGGTAATTTTTAAAAGTAAATATTAAGAATAAAAATTAAATTCACACTCCAAAATTTTAAACCAATTCTATTTATATTTCCATTAGTTTAGCTTTGTAGTTTATTTATGTTTTTTAAACGTCAATAATTAAAAAAAAATTGGCAACTATGCCAAAGAATATTTTGGCATATATTTGAGGTTATATTATTATTATTATTTATATATATAATATTTTTTTTTGGGGGATTTTCAAAATTAAGTTTTGAAAAGTAGTGTTTTTCTGTTTGAAACAAATCGTGTGACTGGATATAAAACACGCTCACACACACGTCATACCAAGTTACACACAATTTGACATTGTGATATTAAACTACTGTGAGGTGCTATACTGACGTCAGCATAACTTCTCGCTTTCACAATTACAAACTACAAAAAAAAAAAATAAAAAAAAAATGCTAGCTTTGTTCTACTTAGAATCAAGAGTTTTTAATTACCTGCAATATGTATAAATATGACTTCCACCACTTCTATAAAATAGTTTTCTATATCAGATTAACATAATAAAATACATTATGATATAAAATAACATTTTTAACAGTGAAGGATCCAGTTCAATTGTGCTGTTTAATATGATATACTATAATACCAAAATATCATTGTGATATTATTTGTTACAAATATGAATTACAAGTTTCTTATAGCAAGCAAATTTATTGTCTAAAACTACGTTAAAGTTAAAAAAAAAATATATTTCTTTAACTGAACCACTTGGTGAGTTCCGGTTCCGGTTTAAAAGTCATTAAGACCCTCTCCTTTTATAATGTAAAAAAAAAATATTTAAAAAAAAAATAGAAAACTAGGAAATTAAACTGCGTATTAGAACTTTCAGAATACAACCAATTAAAAGAATAATAAAATATTTCATTTTACGCTTCATTATTCAATACAGTAATAGAATATAATAATTTAGAGTCATTCATAATTCACATAACTCAGACTAATTAAAAAATATATATATTAAAAAACAGAACAATTTTCTGCATTGTGTCTGTCAGTTTTATAAAGATGACAGTATACTGTATAGCTGGACAATATGATGGCAACATAAATCCCTAAGGAGCGACATATAGATACAGTGCGGTGTGTATTTGTCGAGAGATCTAGTGTAAGGCTTAAGTAAATACACACGATAGACTTCTAACTTTTTTTTTTTTCTTACTCTCTTATTTTTTCCCCATTTTATGGTCAGCACGAACTCGTTAAATGTTATCTCATATGTCAAGGAAACCTAAGACCACACATGCTGACTTAGATTACAAAATGACACACAGGTAACTTTTTTGACCTAAACTAAAAGACAATTCTTCAAAAAAGAAAAAAAAAGTAATTAATACTATATTATTGATTGAATGGCTTTACATTAAGGGTAGATCATTATATTATTATGTCACAATTTTATTGGGAAGCTCAGTATCAATTTCTTATTAGTCATCATATAAATTTTTATTTTAAAAGATAATCTATTCAAAAGTTAATTTATAAAAATTAACTAAATAAAAAAAAAATAAATTTGCCATGGCACTTTGATTTTCAAACTCTTTTTAATAGAAGAATGGAAAAGAAAAGTCTATCACCTTTATTTTAGTTTATTAACTTTGTGTAATGCAATGTTATTACGGTTTTTATGTTTATGATTTATTATTCATATGTCAATTATTATATGAACATTTACTGTACCATATATTGACCCTTAAAATTCTTGATAAATAAAGAGAAATAGTAAAAAAAAAAAAAAAAAAAAAGAGAGAAAGAAAGAAAGAAAGAAAGAAGAGAGAGAGAGAGAGAGAGAGAGAGAGAGAGAGAGAGAGAGAGAGAGAGAAAACTCTAAATAGAGGTATAATATATTATACCTGCGCAAGTGTGTATTGAGGCAGATATGAATAATATACAGTGGAGTTATGAAACATATTTGCAAGCTTTGCACTTCAAGTATGAACTCTAGATATTTAAAGTAGAATAAAAATAATGATACTACGTATTACAGCAAATTACATTCAACATTATTATCAAAATACTAGAAATATTGATAAATTATTAAATAAGAATCTTTATTTAGCCAGGCAGTTCATAGTAACAATTATAGTTACAACAAGCATTCATCTTGTCAAATTAACTTGTTAGATAAAATTAATATAATTATAACAAACAGAACCCAATGAAAATTTAACATGCAATGAAATACACAACTAGATAAATTAAAATATAAGAACATATTATAATGAAGTATGTGAAACTGTGTTATTATCAGTATAATATTCTAAAGCTGTATAGGTGTTGTACATTAAGACCTCTCTATGTCATCTATTTTTTAGTTTAATTAAATTATCATCTCAAATTAAAATTTATTACATCAATTTGTTAAACAAAAAGCACCTTTTAGAGAAAAGCTTGGGTAGTTTCATTTATTTTCACATCTATATCATAAAGTTAGAAAATCAGAGCATGTATTGTGTGGGTGTGGGTATATATATATATATATATATATATATATATATATATATATATATATATATATATATATGTGTAAACACAAGGAAATCATTTTATAAAACTCTGAGTTATGACGTTGAAATGAAATTATTTATGCACCGTAAAATATCAGAATTATCTTCATTGAAAGAGAACAGCAGTGTGGCTTATTTTATCTCATTGAAAAGTTATGCATGGTAGAGAAGAGAAATGAAAATATTTTATTAAATCCTTATCATCTGTTACTAATTCCATTCACAATAGCCTGCAGTACAAAATATAATGCAGTGTGTTATTTTTAACTTATATATATATATATATATATATATATATATATATATATATATATATATATATACACGGACAGAAAAATCAACAAGGTTTTTGTTAACTTTAACAAGTTTATCATGTTGAAAGTGTAGGTACGTCTAAAACATTGTTAAAAATAATATGCTCATATTTATTAAATTTAAAACTGCAGAATATTAGACTTAACAGAGAAAACCCTATTGAATTTTAAAATGTGACTATATAGAAAGCAACACTCCCCGCTCTGTTCTATCTTATATGGTGAGCAGTATTAGATTCTACAAGGTAAAGTTTGTTAGATATAATAACGCGGGTATTTAAAATCTTACACGACTGGCATATTAGATCTAAAAATATTTATATTTAAGTTTTTATACTACTATCATGTAGTATTTTAATAAGGCTGCTCTATTACTACCTATACACTTTTACTCTGTTAAATGCTATATATTTAAAATTATTACAAATAACATCTTTCGGAGTGTTACAATTTAAGCATGCTTAAAATTTATTAATATCGACGATCAAAGATGCTATAATGCTGAAATATTATGATGTACCAAAAACATGTTAAAATATACAATATGAGACTATAGGCGTAGTAATTAGAATGTAACATAATTCAGTGTCAAAATATTTTTATTAAAAAGAAATTAAATAAGAATACAACTTTTAAGTTAATGAGATAAATTACATAAGTCCAAAAATAATATATTACAAAACAAAATACACATATCATACAGATTTAATTGATTTAAAAATACTAATATTGTGTCTATATACAGTAAATATTCAGCACTGCTTTTACACTAGCTTGTAAAATATATACACGGAATAATTTTACGATAACATCACTCTTCAATTATTTCTGATAGGCATCTTGGAAATCTGTGAAAAGAACAAAAATACCACATGAGATTCAATTTTATTTATTTACTCACCCATTTTCATTTAAATAACCAGGTTTATACATGGATCCTTATTAAACAATTAATAATAAAAATAATAAACTAAAATACTTACAACTAAATCTCCGGTATATGTCTGCAGTCTGCACAATATGGCTGCTGTGTAGTCAAAAGCGGCGTGAAGTTGTATCTTGTGCTCACATTTCACACCATATTCACGAGTCACTTTTATAAGTTGAAAAGTTGAATTTTATTACATAGTACTTTCATGTAAAGACTAATTGGTGCACTAATATATAGCAAATTAAACTTTTTGGTCGAAAACAAGAGTCCACAAGTAAAACACATAACGCAAGGTCCACTCCACTCGCTATAACACCTACAGGGCTGGCGAGTGCCTATGCGCACCCTCTCGCGCCGCTTCGCCCTTAACAAGGTAAATCGTGTTAAAAAGCTATTAAATATTTTAGTCTTCGCGTGCGCTATGCATTGTAACAGGTTTACCTTGTTAAAGCTAAGAGACAACCGAAATATAGATTTTCACAATTAATGCTTTGTTACTTCTTACACAGAATTCATATTAATATTTATAAAGTGCAGTTTAAAAATTAACAAACTTTACTTTGTATATTCTTATAAACCTACAACTTGTAAGGTTTAATAAAAATATTTATTATATGTTACACGCTTGAGTATTTAAACGTAAATTTAACAGAGCGAGCTTATTAAATTTAATAAAAAGGTGTCTTATATTTAAAACACTCGCTAGTAAGAGGATATTCCTATGAAAAATAAGATGGAATCGTGTTGGAACCAACAAAATTTCCTATTGACATGTGTAGTAACAAGGTTGCCCTGTTGATTTTTCTGTCCGTGTATATATATATATATATATATATATATATTATAGAAAAAAAAGCAATATTTTATAATATAATGTTTCAATATAATAATGCTTTGTTAGTAATCGCTTGTAATCAAGTTTCTAAGTAAGCATGGCTGGGTTTGCAACTTTTATATTATTCTGTTCTGTTATAGCTGGACTATGAGATAAATTAGAGAAAGAGAGAGAGAGAAAGAGAACAATTTCTCAAAAAAAAAAGTAAAAATGCCTGGCAAAGTTAGTTTTGTGAGGAAAGTGTGAGCGTGACAACGAATTCATTTGTCTGTATAAGACTGAAAGTTCAAAAGATAGCCTGCAGGCATTGAGGGAAAACATTGGGGACTTGTAATATAAGGAAGTTAGGTGAGAAATAGCCAAAAAGTCTGAAGTAAAGAGTATTTTTGGCTTTTATATAATACAAAAAAGTTTTTAGTTAGAAAATAAAAAAAAGAAGTGTGAAAAATGGCCAGCAACCTCCTTATTTGCTACTCTTATGCTCTCTCTCTCTCTCTCTCTCTCTATCTCTCTCTCTCTGTCTCTATCTCTTTTTCTCCCTCTCTACGTATAAGACAAGCAAGTTTGTAACCAAAAGTATGTATAAAGTATACTTGAAACGTTCGCTTGCTATTCCACGTAAGATGCTTTAAGACAAAGAGATAGTACATACATACATACAACCTCTTTTCACAATTTCATGTGCGCTCCCTTAAAACTGTTTTTTATTTCTCTCTCAATTCTCTCTCTCTCTCTCTCTCTGGCATATTTTCTAGCTGAAAGTTCACGCAGTAGCGCACACGAAAATGTCAAGAGTTATGATTACGTTCTGTGTTACTCGTCATTTTTAACATTTTGAGAAAAATACACATAAAAAAAATAATAATGTTTTCGTTATATAATTTAAAAAGAAAAAAATGCAAATTTTAGGAAAAGAAATATTTTTTCTCTATTTTTCCTTTCTCTTTTTTTAGTAACGCTAAAATCTTAATTATCCCTTTACTGACCAAAAAGGGAAAGTTTTTTTTCTCTCTAACTTTCTTTTAAAATTAAGAACACTATTCAAGTGTAAAAATAAATTAAGACTACACAAAGTACTATCGATCATCGCATATACAAGTTAGTTAAAAGAAGAAAAAAAAATTAATTATCCAACCTACTTAATTAAAAAATTTCCAGTTAAAAGTACTACTCTATATTATTAAAAAAAAAATAGAAATTTATATTTCTTTTGAAACTTGATATTAAAAATTATATTTTTGTTTCTAAAAATGCGTGCAAAAATTATTTAAAGTTTTCGGTAAAGTTTTTAGAGAAGAGAATGCAAAAAAAAAAAAAAAAAAAAAAGAAAAAAAAAAAAAAAGAAACTGAAAACTCTCCCCCTAAAATTTTAATATATTTTAAAAGTGAATCAACGTTGAATGTATCAATCGATCAATGCAATAATTTTTTTTATTTTTTATGTGATAATAGGAAATGCCTGGCATACAGTAATACATGGAATTATAATATACTGTAGATATTAGATACATAAAAGTTAAATAATAAATAAATTACATCATCTTTGAATTAAACATAATTTTATAGAGTATAAAAGTTAATTTCATAATTGTATTTCATTTCTATAGTCAAATTTACTATATTAATATTATTGATTACATTGAATTCTAATATTACAGTCATTCTTTTATCACCATTCTCATTAAATTAAATTTACATCACTTATTTTTATATTTATTTATTTTCTATTATGTTTTAAATTAAAATCTTCATTGTTTATACTGTATACTAAAATAATGATGATAATAATAATAATAACTGATGATTACCTATTTGCTTTGTTGATAAAGTCAAATTCATTTGAATAATTTATCATTATATACAAAGCAATAATGACTTGTACATTACATTGTAAATAATTTCAATCCAAATATACCAAAGAATAATTATTTTAACTTTTTTTTTCTAGTATAAGCTACATTTTTTTAATGAAATAACATTCATGCAATTTTAACAGTACGAATATTACTATTTTTTTAAAAATTTTATGTTGCTTTAAATCATAAAATTTTAGTAAGCTAAATTATACGTAATATATTTTCATTTTAAAATAAAATATATAATTCTATATTCTAGTTTATGAAACTTTTGAAAAAGTTCTTTACAGCATTTAATATACTTTTATCATAATTATTATAAGCTTTAAATAAAATGTTATTTAAATAAAAATATTACATTAAAATTAAGTACGTAAAAATTATTAAAGGCGTAGAACATCTTGAATAAAAAAACATGTCTAATATATTAACTTATCTAAATATCAACGTTAATTTGGCCGGAGTCATTGATTTCTAATTATTTTCCTTTCACAAAGTGGCAGCTGCGGGTTTGTGACGTCACAGCTCACTAGTCCACGCGTGGAAACAGGCTAGCTGTGATATCATATACCGCACCTGCAATTTTGTAAATGGAATGTAAATTGGAAATCAATGACTCCGGCCAAATCAACGTTGATATTTATGTTAGTATGTTAGTATATTAGACAAGTTCAAGGTGTTCTACGCCTTTTAAGGGAGAACAGTAAAATGCTTAAAACAAACAAGGAAAGGTGATTTAAATTTTTTTTATTTTATAATACTATTGAGTTTTTGTTTAGTTTTAGGTTTAATAGTTTTATAATTTCAAGTTGACTGAAGTTGTTAGCACAAATTAATAAAAGTTTATCAGGTTATATATATATACGTGTAGACTTATGATAATGCATACATTAAAATAGTATGTGTGTATATAGGAAAGGAAAGGAAAAGGGGTTTTCATGTTTGCTTGGTTATATGTATATTCTAGCTTTTTGACTTTAGCACAAAGTCAAACTTTTAATAAGGTTTAATGTGTTCTGCCACTATTACTTTACTTCATATAAGCTAAAGACTTGAACATTTTCTCTGACACTCAATTGACAACGTTAAGGCAACGAAGGCGTGATATTAAATAAGATTTTTTTTATATATACTTAAACGTACGTAAACATTTGTATCTTTAATATTTATATACTAACAGTGATTGAAAAGTGATTTTTGGAAAGCGACAGAAAAAAATCTTTATAATTTTTATTATTGCAATTGCACTTTTTTTTTCTTTATACCATTTGAAATTCATACGTAAAAAAGAAGTTAATGCAGTAGTGATGATATAGTAAAAATGATGATCAATAAGAACTACATATTATTATGCTCTACAATGTATTTATTATGCTATGTTACGTAGTCTATCTCTATACGGTTAATGTTCTTTTATTGATAAATGTTGCTGACACTGGCATATTTATTATAATATGTTACATTACTTTTGCACGTATAGTAGAAATTATAATAATTGTTATTTTTGAAGTGTAGAATACATTATTATATTAGTACGTACATTCTTAGACTATTAATTTTTTTATATTTAAAAATGTCAACCATATGTACAGTACAGTACATACAATATTACTCTCATGAGAAAAATACGCAAGAAGAATAAAGAATTAACAATTAACTATTATATATATATATATATATATATATATATATATATATATATATATATATATATATATATATATATATATATATATATGTATGTATGTATGTATGTATGTATGTATGTATGTATGTATGTATGTATGTATGTATGTATGTATGTATGTATGTATGTATATGCATGTAAAGTATGAATAAACTTTATATCATTTTTATTTTTCACTAAATATCATTATAGCAGCATAAGTATAAAAAAAAATCACGTTCGAAAATGCATTCATTATAGTAATTACACAAGCCCGATTTTCGCAACATTTATCCCAGAAATCATAATTATCATACAGCATTACAATTATTACAAATATCTCGAACATAGTATAATTATTCATGTAATTCTAAACAAGTGATAGTTATCAATTTTATCAGTATACTTAGCTAACGTAAAAATAATATGACAATCGGACCAAGTTAAAATTTAATAACTTTTGATCAGTGTAGGTAGCATTGCTGTACAGTGATACTTTCTTGTTACCTGTGTTTATATAGCTATATTTACTCGTACAAAATCGTGCACCCTCATCAGCAGCTAGCAACAACAACAAACAGTACAGACAAATATTGTACAATTTCAATCAGTGTCAGTTTGAAAGAACTTTTTCATTACTCTTTTACGATAAAAATTTCAATAAAAATACGAGGGGGAGGGGGGAGAAGGGTAAAAATTATGTCTACATAATATATGTATTTTTAATTCAAACTCTAAATCGTATTTTTGAAAAAGTTGAAATAAAATCGCGTGTGTGTATGTATACTGTATATATATTATGCTAGATTTTTATGTACAATATTTTGATTTAAAATATAATGTAAATTAAAAATAATATTTAAAACTGCTGCAGGGTTTACAATTTTTATAAATCTATTGAATATAAATCAATAATGCCAATTGATGACCATTTTACCATTTTATTACAAAATTGATTGAAACACTTTCAACCCTAAAAAAAAAAGAAAAAGAAAATATACAGTATAATGTATATTTAAAATATAAAATATTCAGTATTGCAAAATAAAAGTATTTTATTTTAAATTCTAATACAATACAGTAAAAATTTTGTATATATTTAAAATTTTATTTCCCAGAAAGAAATATCAAAGAAGCTTACTTTAGCCTAAATGCGGAGATATCTGATTAAATAACAATTTAATGTTATTTTAAAGTTTTCTGGTTTAGATATAAAACAGAATAATAAAGATAGAAATACTTTGAGAGGATTTAAATATTTAAATAATAATAAAAAGAAATTAAAGAATTTCAAACCCAATAAAACTTAAAATATTAAAAAAAAAAAAAAAAAAAAAAAAAAAAGTCAGATAATTTTATAATTTAATTTGAAAGTGTTAATTAAAATTTTAATATAAAATGTATAATATATTTTTAGTATTCAATTTCTTAAAGTTGTTATAAAAATCTTAAAATTTTTTTTTTCTTAACTTTTCTTGAGATTAACGTAGCATTAAGAAATACCCAGTATCTCAATTACATGAATTCAATTACCTTTCTTATGTGCCTGGGGACTATTGGGTGCGAGGCGAAGAAAGCTGAGAAAACGAAAGAGAGAGAGATAGAGAGATCATTTTGCTAGAGGCTTTTCTGTCTCTGCCATGGAAAAAAAAATAAAAAATAAAAGTAAAAAATTTCACAAGTTTTGCCAAGCCATTTTTCTCCTAGTTGCTCGAAATTCCCCTTTACTTTCTTCAATCTACCTGCGGGCTAAAGCTAGGCAAGCAGCCAACCGAGAATGAAGTGCAACTACCGGGTAAACCAATCCTTATAAATTGTTAAGAATAAATTGCTACTTTCATTATTTTTATTACATTTTTTTTTGCACTATATGAGTACAGGTGTTTCATGCGTGAACCACTTTTTTTTTCATCCTTTCGTATATTTCAATACCATGTTTCAAAGTAATTCATGATATTTTATACTAAAAACTAACACTTTTCAATATTATTCATAAATATTATCTTCATATATTTATAATAAAAATTTGTACATATGTATATGGCAGTATAAGAAAAATCCTATTATTTATAAAAGCTTTTTAGAATTAAGTTTTACAAATGTGTAAATAATAATAATAATATAAAATATTTATCTCAATAATAATAATACTTAAGTTTTTTTCATTTACTTTTTATAATATGTGAGATTTGGGGGATAATATTATAATAAAAAATGTAAATATAGGAGTTTAAGCTTTGTTTTGTTTATTCTAAATTAAATATTCGTTCACTTGGGTAACTTCTTATATAGAAGAAAGGACAAAAACACGCGTGGACAGAGAAAGAAAAAAAGGAGAGAGAGAGAGAGAGAGAAGTTACTATGCTCACTTGACGCTTTACTTTAAAGCCGCAGACATTTTACATCATTGGCAATGCGCCAACCGCAGCTAAAAACTAAAATGAGAGAGAGAGAAAGATGAAAAAAGGACATAACATATATACGTCATAATTTTAACCCTTTACAATGATTAGGTCACAATATATAATATTTATGAAAGTAAAAGAAGGAAAAAAAATGCACTTTTATTAAATAATAGTACAAAAGTTTTTTGTAATTAATTTTAACACTAATTGCTACCAAATTAAATTAATTTTTATATTGCTGTCATAATTTCTTATTATACTCATATTTCAGTTCTTTCACAATATAATAAAAATTTCAACATACTCATTTTTTTTAAACCTACTTGCAGTATAGTCCATATAACTTTTATTTCATAAGAGAAAATATTTTTATATTATATATATAATGAAATTATTATTATTATTATTTTTGTTGCACAAGAGAAAAAAAGAAAATATTCGTTTTTTTTTTTTTTTTTTTTTTTTCTTCTTCTTTTTTTATGTATATTTTGACGTTTTAGGAGAGAGGAAGAGGGAAGGTTTCAGTGTGTTAGCTAGCCAGAATTATAAATAGTATTTTGTCTTTTTTAGTCACATCAAATGTAAAATAGACAACCCGATGAAAGCTTTTTTGTATTAAAACATTAAAGTTAAAAATATTTAATTTTAAAAATAGTTTGTTTTTCAATATATATTTTATGTTGTACTAAATTTGATTCATATTAAGTACGGTATAAGCATACTAATTTTTGGATGTTTGAAAATATATTACGTAATTTTAACAAAAGAAATTAAAGTTTAATAATAAATAATATAAATCTTGAGCAATAGGGGTTGATTTCACTTGTGTTTTTAGTTCCTACTTTAGTTGGTAGAGAGCACAACCCTCCACAACTTTCTTCTCATTCTGTGCTGCTATGGTGGATTTTACTTGAAATTGCTGGTATCAGTTTACTTTTTACCGGGATGTTTTAAACCTCCTTGATATTTCAATTTACAATTCCATTAAACTATAGCATTACTACAATCAGATAATATATTAAAACCCAATTATCATTAATTTTAGTTTTTTATATATATGTTTTGTATATACATACATATGATGAGTACATTGCACACCATACCTTTGATGTACCATTTTTATAAAATAAAACAATGCACTTTGACTGCTGGTGCAGTACAATTATATCTGTTAATTATTTATGTATATGTATACTATTATTTTCAAAATGAAGTATTCAAACAATATTATAAGTAATTGGTTTTATATAACAATAATCATTGTTAGCAGATATAACGACTCATGACTGATGGAATTTGTTTAATTTTGTTTGCATAGACAAATCGTCTATGAATTGCAACATATTATAATATTATATAGTAATAATATAATATTAATAATGAATGTTCTTCTATTTAGATGCCACAATAGGTCACTTACGTGGTCCGATGACATATTTAACATAGTTTTATTATTTACTTAACGGTATTCAATAATAACATAA
Source organism: Ecdyonurus torrentis (assembly GCA_949318235.1). Classification (NCBI taxonomy): domain Eukaryota; kingdom Metazoa; phylum Arthropoda; class Insecta; order Ephemeroptera; family Heptageniidae; genus Ecdyonurus; species Ecdyonurus torrentis. The sequence goes on from OX439131.1 coordinate 19,023,597, forward strand.
TAATTTAATAAAATAACATTCCACCCTATCCTATCATCAAATAATAACAAAAATGTTATTTATTAAATAAATAGCATGACATACCAGCTATATTCTGCAATATATATATATATATATACATATATGTATAAATATATATATAATGTCTGACCATAAATAATTTGAAGAGTCACAAAAGACCGTGTAGGTGAGTGTTTACTTTTTGTGGCCTCAATAAAGAAATAAGATACTTCTTTGATCCAGGCAGTTTTTAGCAGTGACCGGAACCGCCTCCAATTTTAGCAGTTCTTAAGAACCAATAACAATTTTAATTCGTACAAAACAATTGCATATATCACTCAAAATAGCCACTTCCTTGATTTTGAACCCTTACTGTGGTATTTATGCGGAACACGCTAGCCTCTGCACCCCTCCGGGGCTTTTTTTTTGTACATTCTGCATAATATATCCATCTAAATTTAAAATATATATTATGTATGTTTGTACGCCCTTCGTCACTATCGTTTTGCAAAGTAGAGCAAATATTCTTGAGAACCGGTCCTTAAAACAGCAACAACTCGTTCTGAGAACTATTCCTTTGCAGTGGGTCTGAAGAAGCGGATCTCAGAACCACTTTCAAAAAGCAATTCCTCCGATTCCGAACAATGTTTTCTATAAAATATAATTAAAAATAGTTTTCAATAGTCTTATATGTCCAACTACAAACACATGGTCATCTATTATTATTATAATACTTAACTGTAATGCATGCATATTATTTTTAATTTCATAAACTGGATTTAATACAATTGAAAATTTATTATTTTTGATTACAGGTCCTTCTGGGAACCGTGCACAACCCAAATACCCTGTGTTGGTTTTTATACACGGGGAGTCATTTGAATGGAACGCCGGCAACCCTTACGATGGCTCCGTCCTTGCGAGCTACGGTGGTGTCGTCGTGGTTACACTTAACTTCAGATTAGGAATACTGGGTAAGTTTCATGTATTCCTTTTTCTCTGTGGAACTTTTATGGAACCTGTGATATTTATATTTTTAACGAGAAATTTGTCTTTCATCTCATTAACTTGAAATAGAAGTGTAGAAAAATTATTTGAAATAGTGATTTAATATATCAACGCGAAATATAAAAGTGACATTAATGAGAATATAGTATAATTTTATCTTTTCATAAGCAAATCAACATAATAATATAAAATTGTGTATAAATTTTAATTTTTAAATTTATAAAAGCTACACCGTTAATTTAACCAATATAATTTTATAAAAATAATAATATTATTTATATTTCTTGATGAAAGAAAAATACACGATATAGTAACATTGCCTCAAACTGATTACATTAATTTTATGATATCTTGACAAATTTTTAGGAGTAAACAACATAATTTGGAATTTTTATTAAACATTCTTTATTTATTATGTAAGAAAATAAGAGAAGAGAGAGAGAGAGAGAGAGAGAGAGAGAGAGAGAGAGAGAGAGAGGCTCAAGTATTTACAAACACAAAATTCTTGTATTTATATTTGTTTAAGTTTTATTGAAAAAAAAAAGTAAAAAAAGAAAGAGAAAAAGAAAAAAACTTAACAAAATGAATATTGATCATTTTAAAAGAAAAAGGAACAATTGTAGCAATCAAGAATATTAAATTAGAAAGTCTGGATTTAAATTTTATGCTTACATCAACATTTCTTAAGATTGAAAGTTTAAATTCAAAATATAACTTTATTTGTAATCCACGAAATGTATATATATATATTAATGTTTTCAATATGTATAGTAAAAAAATAGCTGACGAGTTTTATTTTTTTACATGATTTTGATTACCTTGATTTCTAACAGTATTCTGGTATTAAGACGACAATTGTTTTCAGTGTTTATACATATATTTTTTTTATAATATAAAATAAACACAGAATACGTGTAGATAATTGATACTCTGTTTATATTTGAATAAAACATAACAAAACAAAATAACCACAACGTAGAATTTGATGGAAAAAAGTTATTTGTTGAAAATCAGCTAATTATATCCCTTAACTAAAATATTACAGGAAATAAATACAAATACTTTTATAACCTTTTGTACACTTTTTTTTGCATAGACTTTAGATAAATTTTTGTTTTGTTTTGTTTAAGTCATTGATCACAATTTTGGTCTGTGCACTGAATATATAATTTTAACTACGAAATCAAAAATTGAATAACACATTGGCAAATGGCCATATAAAAAAAATATTTTTTTTTTTAATTTTAATGCAAATATTTTAATAAAAATTATAAAAGATAAACAATAATAAAGTTGAAGTAAAATTTTTTTTGAGTTATTTACTTTAATATTCTTCTTTAACAAAACAAGCTATAGACTTGATTACGTTATAAGACTAGCAATATTTTTTTTTATCTCTATTGAAATTATTCTTTCAATACTATCTCAAATATATTTTTTATGAATATATTATACCAACTTGATTTATTATTCTTTAGATGAGTTATTACTCCAATAAAAAAAAATCTTCTTTTTTTCTTCTTCACTACTTTATTATTATTATTTCTTTAAAAAGCACAATATATATTTTTCTATTCCTTTGACAATACAATAAGAAATGAAAGCAATAAACTCCTTCTTATTTATATCGCGGATTGGAATGATTTGTCATGCATCATGATTTTTCAATGCTTCAGCAAGCAACATCCTTGCAATTTTTGTTTGCATTTTCAAAGGTGTACATAATGTATATAATATAATAAAATGCAACATGAAATATTTTATACATACATCGTTAGAAATATAAAATAGAATGCATTTTAATAAAGTACATTATAATGATATACATGTGAACAGAATGTATTTTATGAATTAAATGTAGCATTATATAACTTGAATAATATTGTATACTGTTTGTATTATTCTATGGATTTCCAGAAAATATATTATGCATTCTATTTAAAACTAAAATTGTTTTCATATTGTATACTTTTGTTATAGATATTAAAATGAGCAATGTACTTTACTTGTATTTAAAATAACTTATTTGTTACAAAGTTGAATTTTCAAATGCAAATATTAAATATTAATAATCATATCTAAATAAAATTAATAATAATAACAAATCTATTTAATGATTTGCCTAATCATATTAAAACCTTAAGTAATTTATATATCTTTAAAGAGCGTTATCATTTTATTAACATATATGCATTATGCATACATTTTTGCTATATTTGCACAAATATATTAGTGGGCACTTTTATTTATTTATTTATTTCCACCATTAATATATTACATTAGAAGAACAACATAACTAAAAAAAATGAAAATAATAACAACAGTGATAGTAATGTAAAAATACATGCTACAAAAATTGTAACTTAAAAATTGGTAGGTGGGAAGAATACAAGAAAGTTATTCATAATACCACTTCTACTTTTGTTGTAAAAAATGTTGAACTATCTAATAATTGTACCGTGTGTTAGAACAGAACAGCAGACAATCTTTGTCTTCTCTTCTTTCTTTTAATGTAATGAATTTAATTACGCTTCAACACGAACTATGTTCTCTGAAGCTCTAAATATAAAGACTATATACATATATATATATATATATATATATATATATATATATATATATATATATATATATATATATATATATATATATATATATATATATATAATTGTATAAATATTGTTGATCTTATGTGTTTAATGAAATAAAATAAAAATAATATTGAATAAAAAAGTTAGTGCGATAAACTAGGGAAAGAGGAATTACTATCCAGTTCTTGTCATTCGGATAACTAATAGTTTAACACTCACTTCAAAAAAAAAAAGTAATAATAAATAAAAAAAATTAAATAAACAGATTCATTAATTTTTCTATTATAAAAATTTAAAAATAAAGAGTTTGGGTACAGATTTAATAGAAGTTACGTTTACATTTATAAGAAATAATAAACTTTATTGACCCAGGCTGTTCATGGAAACAATAGATAGTTACAACAAGCAAGCGTTGGTCATGTCATGAACTACTATGATCACATGAGCAAAAACACGCAAAGAAAATAAAAAATATCTACATATATAAAAAATTAAGATAATTTCTAAAGCTCAATAACAGAATTTGGAATTAGCACACCAAGAAAAAAAATATAATACTTTTATTATCAAATGCACGTCATTGCTTTTATAGTTTAACGCTTTGGTTAGGCCTTATAGAAGAGCCAAGAATTTTAAAATTAGAACGGGTTGAGAATAAAGTAATAATTATACAAATTTTTGGCATCATATCAACTTCGTAACTGGATTTTTTTTTTTTTTTTTTTTTTTTTTTTTTTGTAAAGGCATTTATATTAAAGATAATTGTGACGTGCCTTGCATTGTCAATAAAATAAAATTTAAGAACAAAAACAAATTAAAAATTAAGAAAATATCAAATTTTATTATTAATTTATATATTTGTCATTTTATTTCCTCTGTTTGGGGAACTCTTTTGATATATTTGAAGGAATAAAAATAGTAAAGCATTGAAACGTTCATTATTACATACTTTATAAACTAACAACGTAATATTATTAAATCATAATATTGTTTCGCTGCATGGCTATGATAACAACATTGATAATTATGTTTTTCTAACGCTTATTAGTTTTTTTTTCGTTGTTCGTTATTTTATATAAAGTCACATCTTAATCTTAGTTTTAACATTACTTTGCTAATTTTTATGTCATTTGACTTAAACGAAAATAAATACGTAATAATTATGCTAGCTCATAATTCAGCAACATTTATTATTTACAACAAAATTCATACTATACTGCATAGTAATTATGTTACATAGAATAAATAATATTACATAATTATTTATGCTGTTTCAATTTAGGAATATTTATGCCATATTGACATGAATCTAACATAAAATTAAGTAGCGTTTTCTTTCCACGCATAAATTGTGTTATATTTTGTTAAAAACGAAATTAGTTATCAACATTAAAATTCTAAACTTAATAATTTCTTAAGGCATTGCCATTTTATTTAATGTCTGAAATGTAGAACTGCTTGGCTATCTTATTAAATTTTAAACCTTGAACACAAATGTAAAGAAAGTAAAGAAACAATATTAAAAATACAATGAAATTAAATTTAACAAAAAAAAAAAAAATAATAATAATATACAAAATAAAACATTACTCTCCAGACAGCTCACCCTCCAAATCTTAGTTCCCCATTTTATCCTTCTCTCCAAATTCTTTTTTTTTTTTTGTTTTTTTTTTCGGGATTCGTCAAAGGTACCGATTCACTTTGCATTTTTGGCTGAAAAAGCCTGTTTGACTTTTCCTGCCGCCTATGCCAATAAGTACCATTCCTATGAATGAATAACTTGTAAGCTCGCGCGTTAAGGCAAATAATAAATAATAATAATAAAGTATAATAAAAATAATTAATTGTAACATTAAAGACAGTCTAGATATTAAGGTAATGATTTATAAAGTCTAGATCTTAGTAAAAAAAAAAAAAATCTTTAACTCTTTTAAATATAATATAAGAATAGAATAACGAACGACCATTCTAACAAGAAAGAGAGAACCTTTGTCTTACTACTTTTTAGTATACCTCATTGTTATACATAAGTTTACTCTACAATTTAACCTATTTGCTCTCTACAAATCTCACCGGAAAATTTTGGGAGTAAATTTATACTAACTAAGCTGATGGTTACTTCTTAAAGTATAGTAGTAGTAGTAGTTATAATATGTAAGAAGCTCTTGAATAACATAACATACGTATAACAGCCTACAGCTGTCTATGTTATATTATATAATTTAACATCTACATTATAATATAAATTTAGTAATATGATTATAATAGATACATACGTGAATCAAACATGTTCACTGATAGAAACTGAATAGTTTGGTATACTGTCTCAACTATGTTGCACAGCTAAGTTTCAAAGTAAATTGTAGCTCGTTCTATAAACTACACACAACTTTTGAGTCAGCTTTGAACTATTCCGTTGTTAAAAACATCTGATCATAACGTCATTACCTGTTAACTATGTTTATATCATGGGGGATCATTGCTATTTCTTCGTTTAGAACTTTGGACTTGATAAAAATGAAAGAAACTATACAAAAAATAGTTCCATGCTCAACATGTGACCCACTTTTATAGGCTCATAAAACAAGATAAACCAATGAAAGTGTCTTATTTTGTTGGTCAGCCAATCACTGTTATACTTTACAGAACAGACTTATATATTATTCCGCTGCAAAGTTCCTCTATTGCACAAAACAGTAGACGTTTAAATAAAAAAAAATTAACCATAACATAAATAAATACGTAATAATTATGCTAATCCAAATTCCTCAACTCAAATTCATAAGGACATGATGATATACTATAATTATGTTACCCAGTATTACAGTTGTGTTCTACAGCATAATTATTCATGTTATTACAAAATAACAGCATGCTATATGACATTTACAGTACAGTATAAATTATTTAGTATGCTTTTTGTTCTGTGTTGTTGAAGCATGTGTGTTGTATGTTGTACAGCATAATTTGTATTATTATTAGTTTTTTATAGTATTAAAACAATCTGTTTGAAATACGCTTTCTATAATAATGTATACAGTACGAATATTTTTACCTACAGTACAGTATATTTGTCTTATAGTGTTGGAAATCTGAGTAGATACACGACGTGTATTGGAATTTTAATAAAACCGGAAATATTCTCATTTTCACATATAATCGAATACGTGAAATGGAACAGACACAGAGACATAAAATGTATTCTTATTGCTTCATAAAAATATTGAGTATTTCATTTATTTAGGTTACCATATATGAATACATTGTATTGTATTGTCATGTCGTCATGTCATGAGCCAATAAAGTGAGATTTTATAATAATCTATGTCCAGACAAACAGTAGTACTGTTTTATTTTTTTATTATTATTATTTCTCAATTCAGACAAAATCTTACATTACGATTTGCCCTACCTTCGGGCAGATTCATAATTTAACTAAAGCAATGAGGAAGGCGAATTCTTTTTAACCCCCACTTTAAATGACATTTTTGAAAAGAGCGTTAACAAATTTTGAGGTGCTACTTTTTCTTAGAACGATTGGAGCATATGGTAAGTATTTTTAATTAATTTTTGAAAATCGACCTAAAAAGCCTGTGACGTCATCAATCGGGCATTTATTTCGGAAAGTATTGACCGTAGAAGGTTCAGTAGCCAGTTTTTTGAAATCCTGAGGAGGAGCTGATTTTATTAAACTGGTTACTGAACCTCGAACGTATTAGTATTTGTCGAAAAAAAAAAGTGGACTGATGAAGTCACAGGTTTTCTAGGCTGATTTTCAAAAATTAATTAAAAATACTTCGCATGCTCGAATCGTCCTAAGAAAAAATAACGCCTCAAAATTTTTTTAAAGCTCTTTACAAAAAATTTCAATTCACTTTCCTTATTGTAAAGATATAAGTAAATTTATTTAAAAGCTTTCGTACAAACTACAATAAAACAAAACATTTATTTTTAACTTTTATCAATACTTACATGAATCCAACTGTACCTTGTTGAACGTAATGAAAGTTTATTTAATTTTAGCTTTGTCAATATTAAAACTAAAAATAAGACTTGGACGAACAACACTCTTCATTGTGCTGGGTAGTTTTATTATACTATAATGAATATTAATACTATAAAGAATTATTATAATAAAATATTCCCTTTTTTAATGTAGTTTATGTACAATGAAATAGTAGATTTTTTTAAGACAAAATGGTATTTATTTTAGTATTTATCACTGTGAGTGTTAACATAGACAAAGTTTTTCTTTTTTTCTTTTTTCTTTCACAATATAATATATCATTTATGCTTGAGTATTCTCAATATGTCACATTGATGTCGGAGGGAAAAAACCTGTCATTTTAGCACATTGTGCTGTGGTTAGCAATAAAATAATAAAACATTTTTGTGCATATTTGAAAAAGAGAGAGAGATTATTGATTGGATAAATGTAGAGCATTTTATATATTTTATTTTCATGTTTTGTGTTAAATATATAAAATATATAAACAAGCACAACAACCAAATAAAAAATAAACCAATATCCTAGTCACTATACGTTATGTTGGTTAGATAACCACATTTTTTTTTTCATAAAAATGGTCAATATTAATGAACCTCCTAAAAAAAATATATTAGACCACTTATTTCTTAACATGTTTTCATAAAATTTATCTATATTTAAAATATTTGCTTGTTCTCTTGTGATATTTAAAAGAACTTATGCACTCGGGTCTAGTTTGTATATTAATATAAATGAAGACTTTTTTATTTATACACACACACACACATGACACACACACACACATATATATATATATATATATATATATATATATATATATATATATATATATATATATATATATATATATATATATATATATATATATATATATATATATATATATATATATATATATAAACTGTATTACAAAAAAATTGTAGTAGTAATTACGAAGTTACAACCATTGAAGTATATCAAAAGACAAATTAAGTTCGTCGAGTGATAAAATGAATATAAAAAGTAATTGGTACATTTTGTTATATAATATAATAATTTGTACATATTTTTTTAATTTAGCACTCACAGCGCTTTAATTTTAGATTGAAATTTTAGAGCACTACACGATTCCATTATTAAAAAATATATTTTATATTATTAATATTATAAAAATGTATTTGAAATCAATAAAATGTATTTTAATTATTAGTGAAAAAGTCACCAAATTTACGATTGATTTGTAAATTATAATATGTTATATACTTTTATTTTCTGATTAAAATGTCAGTAAAATTTGCATGACATTTAAAATTTATAAAATTATTGCGTAGTCATCATTATCATCATCACAAAATATTCTAATTTTTAGCCCCTTATCAAAGTGACCCTTATCAAACGTGGTTTTTCCCTTGTGAGTTACGCTTACTGGACATTTGTTAAGATTCTTGACCTCCTTTTTAGTTGCTTAATATATATTTAAAAAAAAAGATGGTAGGCAATTTCTGTCTTTTCTCTGCTTAAATAATAGTAAGTAGTATAAAGAAACGTTGTGCCATCTATAACAATGAAAATGAATAATGTAAGCGTAGAATTTTCAATTACGAAAGAGAGAAAAAAATAGTGTAGTTAAAGTTGTGAATTTCAAACAATCTAACAGGCTTAAGTTGATAAATAAGTAGAGAGAGGGAGTGAGAGAGAGAGAGAGAGAGAGAGAGAGAGAGAGAGAGAGAGAGAGAGAGAGAGAGAGAGAGAGAGAGAGAGAGAGAGAGAGAGAGAGAGAGAAGGAGGCTAAAATTCAAGAAGAGTGATCAATTAGAGCACTAGAATAGTAATTTCCATTTTGTTTACGTAAAGAATGTCAAGAAAATAAAATGAAAAGAAAAAGCCTGTCTGAACACGACCTTGTGTATAGCAAAGCATTACGTGATATTTAAAAAGAGAAAAAAAATGAAGTGCGTATTTTAAATATACGATATTTTAATAATTATTTAAAGAAACCTAGTTTTTTTTTTAAATTATTATTATTTATTTTTATTTTTGTATTGGTTTTAAATTTTAGTCAACCACAAGAAGAAAAAAATGAAACTATTACTTTGACTATTACTTTTGCACCCATAATATGTTACGTATAAAAATGTTGGCTATTTTTCTATGTCTAAAACTAAAAAAGTTTAGACAATGTACAGGAGATACACACATTTCATACTTCTAATTTTGAAATTAGTCCTTTCTCTAAGGATTGCAATAATTTTCCAAATTTAAACTATAAAATATTGTTAAAAAATAGATGTGTTAGATTAAGAATATTTTCTCTGTAGTCTTTTCATACTTATATTTTAGCAGCATCATAATAAAATATTTATATAAAATATAATGTTAACAATTTATTACTCCATTTTTCACACAGAACTTTAGACTTGCACTCTCTACAAGCAATGTATGTGTGTATGTGTGTGTAAAGCTGTTCATTATTTATTGCTTATAGCCTTTATCACGTGGCATAACTTCGTAAAATATAATGTAGCAAATAAAATATAACAATAAAATTGTATTTTTCTATATGCTTTTATTATAGCAAGATAATAATGCATATTTTTTTTCCACCAGTTATTCTAATAAATAATAATTTTATTTGATAAATACATTAGTATATTTTAGTAATATAGTTTTTTTTATTTATTATTTTTATTATTATTTTTTTACAAATAGCAAATTTTTATCATACAATAATTTTAAATCAAACTATAAGCCATATTTTGTATTTTTCACAGAAAAAAATGTTCTTTTTTTATATATTTGATTTACTTTTTCTTTTTAACTTCTAAAAAATTTATATGTAATTTGTAAATAAATAACTGCCTTTTTTTTGCACAAAAGATATTTTTTTAATGTTTTCTGGTATAATAAAGTATATAGTTATATATATTTTTATAACATATATCTCTCAAAAACTAAAATTACAAAAATGTTTAGTAAAGTTAAATGTATAAAAGAATTTAATACTAAATGTCTAATAAATAATTCACAGACGTAAAAATATAAAAATAAATCTGGGAAAATTTAGTTTCTTGTGATTTATATGTAAAGTATTTTGGACGGTAATTTTTTTTATTGTTACGATTTAGTGTAAAACTCTACGATATCATTTATAGTATTTTTTATATCTTGGGTGAAGCATTGTTATTTTATTGGAACAATAATATGATGATATTTTATAATAATATAGTTTTGAATTTCTTATATTAGATACTGTATACGCAAAAAAAAAAAAAAAAAAAAAAAAAATTATATATATTTTAAAGTAAGAAAATGATATTTGAACCTTAAAAACAGCCCACAAGATTTTTTTTTTAATTTGAGCCTAAAATATAGAAATAATAGATTTTTTTTTGTTTTGCATAGCAGACACTATATAAAAATAAATCATATTTTTAATTCCATTTGTTCCCAATTTTAATAAAAAAGAGATGCATAGTAATTGGTATTTAACTTCATTTTAGTACCTGAATCACGAAATATGAAGTACGGATCACATGTTAAAAACTTAATTCAAGAGTTTTTTCCATAATTTTAATGTATATTAACAAGAAAGAAATTGCTATTTAGGATTTTTGTTTTCACATCTTGTCTGCAATATGTCAAAAAATGCTCTGTATTTAACAGTCAGATAAACATTCTTTTACTAAAAATTAAGCTTTTGATTTGATTAGTATTTTTCATGCATAAAATGTATAATGTATAACATACAGACACACATAAAAACAGAAAATGGTTTTCTAATAAAGTTTTATTTTAACAAAGAAATATATAAGGACAAAAGAAAAAGTATTAATAATTGTCCCATAGAATACCTGCAATTAAAAACAGCATAATTAAAATATTTTTTGACCTACAATGCACACATTAATGACAAAAGAAAATAATTATAAAAGAATAATACATTGAATTTTCGAACGCGCAGGATGTTTAGGACGTATCAGAGAAATGTTTTTTTTCGTAAAATTTAAAGTTTTGAACGTCATATCGCAGCAACGAAAAGATTGAAAAATACTTAATGCCTATCATCTAAAAGCCTGTTTAGTTGGCAATGTATGAGCATAGTTTCAGATTTTTCATGTTATTAATAAGCTCGCAAAAAATTAATTAGTAACTGAGAGTCCCGTTTTATCTCGGAATTTTCAGAGGTATGCCAACTTAAGCTGACATATCTACGTTACCCATAATACAAAAAAATTCAACCTTATTTTTTATTATGTATAAACATCTCTAGTATACGCTACAGTACTGAAAAAAAATTGCAAAAATTTGCACTTGCCAAAAATTAGCAAAAACTAAAACTCAATATATCTCCAGATTTACTAGTGTGATCAAATTGAAACTTAAACTACAAACGTATTCTAGTGTTCTTTTAACAGTGCTTATATAAAACTTAATTATTTTGTTTTAGTTAACGAGAAATGAATTCTTTTTTAAATTTTGTGTTAGGCGGGTTGCCTACTTCATGCTTCATCAGACACTAAAAAATTTGTAAATCTCCGTAAAATAAAAAATCGCTAATTTTTTTAAAAGCATTGTTAAAAGAACACTAAAATACGTTTGCAGTTTAAGTTTTAATTGGATCACGCCAGTAAATCTGGAGATACATTGAGTTTTAGATTTTGCAAATTTTTGGCAAGTGCAAATTTTTGCAATTTTTTTTCGGTATTGTAGCGTTTACTAGGAATGTTTATACACAATAAAAAAAAGGTTTGAATTTTTTTGTATAATGGATAACGTAGATATGTCAGCTTAAGTTGGCATACCTCTGAAAATTCCAAGATAAAAAGGCACTCTCAGTTACTAATTAATTTTTTGCGAGCTTATTAATAACATGAAAAATCTGAAACTATGCTCATACATTGCCAACTAAACAGGCTTTTAGATGATAGGCATTAAATATTTTTCAATCTTTTTGTTGCTGCAATATGACGTTCAAAACTTCAAATTTTACGAAAAAAAATATTTCTCTGATACGTCCTAAACATCCTGCGTGATCGATATACAACTTTATACATACAATAAAAGTAAACTCTCCAAGATTGCAATTTACGTTCAGTAATGATGATATGCAAGAAACTTATTTTCAAAGAAAAATAATGCTTAAATTTATTTATTTTTCCAACTTGTTTATACTTGAGTTCAGTTTCTTTACATTATAGTACAAGTGCTCAACATTTTACTTGATGTTGTTTGGTATTTTATTCTTACATCTTTAACTTTTTAGTGCAATTTCTATAAAGACTTTTTGTTGTTGTTTCATAGCAAAACAAACTATAAGATGAATTGTTGTATTTAAATAAGAATTGAACTAAAAAAAGGCTCATTTTCCAATGTTTATTCTATTCTTATACCAATAGTAAAATGCAATAAAAGTAGTATAACATTTTATTATATTTTTTTTTATTCCGTACGTATATTGTAAAATAAAAATAAATATTGCAGATTCAGTTATCGACAATAGATTTTGTTTGATTTTATTTTCATCTAAAAAACAAGCAATTTTTCTTTTTCAATATTATTATGATATACCAAATTTAGTAAGTAAATTGTTTACTTTTAAAATTATTTACTTAATATTTATATTGTTTTTTTCTGTACTTAAATATTATGATATAATGGACATTTTGTTTTATTTTGCTGATTTTTTTCATTTAGAGTATTGTTTGATGTTGTGTTTACTTGTACGAGTGAGTCAAACGTGTAAGTAGTTAGACCTATATACTGTAACTCGCACTTTTAAAATGTTGTTCTGTTTTTTAAAGATAAATATTTACTAAAATTCTTTTGCATAACATTTTACTTTTAGATGATTTAAAATATTAACTCAACAATACTAAAAAAAATACTCAAGTTGGAATTTCTATCGATTTTAAAATTTTACTGTGCCTTATTGAGCCTCAATTTCAAGTAATTTGGATGAAAAAATAAATAATAAAATGAAAATGATATGTTATATGATGGTTAAATATTTAAAATTTGCATTTAACTTTACTTGACTTTTTTTTTTTTAAATATATAGCTTTGTATCCATATTTAAAAAACTTATTTAAAGTTATATATTTTAATAATTTAAATGAAATAGTTGAAAACCACATATTTCGTACACTTATTTGATAATACAGAAATTTTCATCATTCAATACTCTGTTTTAATAAACAAACTTTAGTTACTAAGAGACTTATAATTATTTTTATTATTTATTTTTTACATAAAACTAATGTCATTATTATTTTTTATGTTATAAATAGTACTGTAAAAATTAAAAATCAAATATTGCCATCATTTTTCAACGTTTTTTTTTTTTTTTTTTTTTTTTTTTTCTTTTGCAGTCAACCCCTCTCCCCTCTTTCTCTCTCCCGTACATTCTCTCCGTACATTTACAAAAATCAACATGAAACAGGAAGCTTATTTGAAATGAGGAATTTGTTATATTTAATACTTTGTAATATAAAATAGGATTGTTGGGATATAAAAATCAGGTCAAACTTGTTAGTCTTTTTCAAGATGAACTCCTGTATGTATGGACTGCGATAAAAATACAATTCGCAAAGCTGAGAAATAAATCAAGAGCTTTAACCTCTTTTTACGTCACTTTTAAGGATTTTTTTTTTATATAAACTTAAAAAAAAATTGTGAAAGAAAAAACTATTTAAGATTAGAAAAAAGTTTTAAAAAATAACTTGAAAGCTAGAATTTCCATATTTTTTTCTAACTTTGTGTTGGTTTCTTTTTTAACTCTAAAGTGTCTTGTAGAATCAAGTTTTATTTAATAAATAATAATAATAATAATAATTTAAAAAAATGAATTTTTTTAATGCAGTACTAAGTAGAAAACTATGCAATTCAAATAAGAATCATTTTGAAAAATACTAGTCAGCGGGACCTGTGTATTGCGGGTCTAAATTACATTTATCAAATTGGCAACAATATATAAGTTCTATGATAAAATAAATCAAAAAGTAACAAAAAATTGAGCAGTGATATTCTCTTTGTTATACTCTACTTAACTTACTTAAGTTTGCTCTGTAAAGTATAGTGAATCTCATTAACAGTGATTGGCTGCCCAACAAAATAAGACACATTCATTGGTTGATCTTGTTTTTAGAGCCGGTAAAAGTGAGTTGCATGTTGAGTATGGAACTATTTTTTTGTGAAGTTTCGTTCATTCTTATCAGGTTCAAAGTTCTAAACGAAGAAATAACAATGATCCACCATAATATAATATAAACGTAGTATACGGGTAATGATGTCATGATCAGATGTTTTTAATAAAAGAACATTTTCAAAACTGGCTCAAGAGTTACATATGTGTAGTTTATAGAACGAACTGCAGTGTACTGTGTACGAAAGTAAGACCGATATAATAAAAACAACCGATTTATACTTGAAAAAATAGCAACACAGAAAAAACATTCACACTATCATGTAATTAAATAACCAACCTTGTGACCGTAGCATAAATGTTCTTAATAATAATAAAAGTAGAATTATCAATCATTATTAATGGCATTAGGTCAGCTTGATCGGAATATTTCAATAAAAGTTGATCATAATTTAAGTATACCTTAATTCATATTCAATACATATTTCTACAATGTTTATTTCATACAAAAAACTAAATACAGTAAATACAAATGCAAGTAAATTGTAAATATAAATAGATTACGAATAAAGTAAATATTACAGAAAATATGTAATGAATAATGATATTCATTTAAAAACATATTGCAATAAAACTCATAATAATAATAAGTTGTGTTTGTGTATTTTATAATTGTGTGTGTTTCACGTTTAATATTATTATAGTAACATTGAAATGTTTAAAATATATGCTAAAATACAATCATGATCATGATTTGTGGCGATGCAAAATAATTATTTTGCAGTATTAAGGTAGTTCTGGTGTTGCAAATAAAAAATATTACAATCAAAAGAAAAAAATACGTCTTGAATTACTGATGATGCATAATTTTGTATTCAGTAAGTAAAAAAAAAGTGTATTAGTTTTTGAA
The DNA here is from genome assembly GCA_949318235.1 of Ecdyonurus torrentis. NCBI lineage: Eukaryota > Metazoa > Arthropoda > Insecta > Ephemeroptera > Heptageniidae > Ecdyonurus > Ecdyonurus torrentis. The sequence continues at coordinate 19,039,235 of OX439131.1, forward strand.
TTTTCATTAATAGGAATTAAATTTCACAAGATACAAAAATACTGATTTATAGTCATGGGAAAATTTACAATTTTTTTCTAAAATTCTCCTTCTATAAATATATTTACTATTTTTATTTTATTTTTTTCATTCTTTATTCATATAACATTTTCATTACTTTAATAAATCATATCTCTTTTATAAATTATCTTTAAAAAAATTGTTTACAAAATACTTGTTTGAAGTTTTTTTTCCCATAAAATAAATGCGACGCAAAGTATGCTTTTAATTTGTCAAATTAATTTAAAACTTACTAGCAGAGAAAAAAAAATGTTGAGAAATTTTTTTAAATTAATTTTGATCCCGAGAAAAAAGTTATACTGTCAAAATATTAAATGAAAAGAGATATTGTACGCTCGCTCTTATATTCTTTTTAAGTTTTTATGAAGTTGTTTTAGAAGTTCATGGTTAAAAAAAAAGTTTGAAGTATTAGGTTATTTTATACTGAAGTAATAAATTGATAGCTGAAAGCAAAACGAGTAATCACTTTGGTGAACATACTATCAGATTACTTTATTAAACTTCTCAAAATCAAAATTTCCTGTAACTTTATTAAGTTATTTGAATAATACAAAAACTTTTTTTTTAATTCTCGCTTACTTTTAGTTTGAAATTTTATTGAACTGAGATCGAATTTAATCTTTACAAAAGGTTTTCTAACTGAAATACATACAAGTTAGTATTTATATTATTATTATGGCAATTAATATGGGATTAAATCAAGCAATTTTCTTGATTTTTCTGTGGGGGGAGGGGGGGAGTCAAACGTTCTTCAAATTCAAAAGATAAAAAAAAAGTCTTATATGTATCCTGTTATTTAGGCAACCTGCGCAGCGTTTTCAAGATAGCGCCATAGCTTTAACATTGCAATTTCAAATTACTTTAAATTTCATGCTTTTAAAATAGTGAAATTAAACCTAATTCTATTTAGAGAAAAATAAGTAAAGGTTTTATATATTTAAAAATTAGAAATTCGTCTGAATTTTATACTATACGGTATTTTGTGCTGCTTCTCTTTTACTCGTATACTCATTTTTTTTCAAAACAATATTCTCATTATATACTATATGTATAATAAATTACGTTATTATACGCGGTATAATTCACATAAATGTTACTGTTTTGCAATTTTATAACTAATAATATTGTGCAAAATAGTTGTTCTGCTATGCAGCATGCTTATTACGCAATACTACCATAATTATGTTGAAACCAATAAATTGTTGATGAGATCGGGTCAGTACAATTATTACGCATTTATTTTTTAAATCACTATAATAAGGTTTAATATCAAATAATTATTATTGATCTTTATTTTGCCATTTGATTTTTACTATCTGTAAAGACAACATTATTTAACTAATATGTATAAATACTTACAAATCCTTATTTTTTATTTTTTTTTCAGGCTTTTTGCGACCTGGTATCGGCGGAAATACAGTGAGTAACTTCGGTTTACTGGATCAAGTGGCAGCACTACAGTGGGTTAAAGAGAACATCGCATTGTTTGGAGGTGACCCTGGAAGTGTGACCTTGTTAGGTCACGGCACAGGAGCCGCGTGTGCCAATTTGCTGCTCGTGTCTCCAGTTTCACAGGCGGCAAGTGGTAAGTTTCAAGGTTAACCTAATTAATGACAGTTTTACCAATTATATTCTCCAATTTCACAGCATGCTCTAATGTTTGAAAATGTCTCAATAGCAATCAATGTAAATAGATTTTTATTACTTTTCAATATTTACGTATAGCTTATTTTTCTTTGGGGCAAATAGAAAATAGTACTTATAAAAAAAAAAAAAAAAAAACATGTTTGTTTATATTATTACGTTATTAAATATCAAAGCGGATTTTTAACAATAATAACAATCATGTAACTATATATATTTTTTTCATATTTTCATCAAACTTTTACTGTAACTTATAAATAAATTATAAAGTAAAAACAATTCATTCTTTGAAAGTAAAAAAAAAAAAAAAAAAAAAAAAAATCATGTTAAATTACTTTTTTATAAAACAAATATTTCATCAAAAATATATATTTAAAATTAATTTGATACCTTGTTGCCAAAAACAGCAAACAAGCAACACACGAATACAAAAATTTAGCCTACAGAAATTTGGTAAAACATCACAAAGAACTCAACTTTTGTGTAACTATTTTGTGTTTTTTTATTATACTATTTCAAAATGAAATGACATAATCTATCTCTTTTTGCTTGAAGCTAAAAACAAGTTACAATTATTAAATCATCATATGATGAAGGCTTTTTATTATTATTATTATTATATCTTTAAAATGTGTTATTATTCAAATATCAAATTTTATTTAAAAGTACTAACATTTCTATAATCATTCAATGCTTTTTGTTTTTTATATTGTGTAATTTAAGGCAGCTAGCAATTTTTAATAATTTATTTCCTACTTTTAGCACGCAAATTTGAATCTAATTTGTTTTTACACGGAGAAATATATATTATTTTGTGAGACAAGGTAGTAAGTACCGAAATGAAATGAATAACCTGCAATTTTAGTGATGCTTTTCAGTCTATAGTTGTGCAGGTTTTTCATTTCCTTGCGGTACATACTTGTTTCTACTACGGTTATCAAAATTTAAAAGTCCTTTTTTTTTTTTTTTTTTATTATTATTATTATTTTTTGCATTTAGAGTATAAAATTTTACGTTACGTATCATTAATTCGACTCAATCAACCAATGTTAAAAGCTTAAATTGAGATAATACGTTACTTCATGACTATTTTGATTACAAAAAAAAAAAAAAAAAAAAAGTTAACGTTATTGCATAACTAATCTAGTTGTATTCAGTGAAATGGCACTCATAGACATAGACCGAGGAAAGAAATTAAACGGAGGTTTAACCGTCTAAAACCAACTACTAATATTAAATATAAAATGAAGGTTTTGGAAGGAAACCTAATGTGTAGCGTAAAAATTAAATATTTTGGTATGCACGACGATATAAAACCACAGAAAACTTTCATATAATAGGAGCGGATCTGGGTCCGGATCTTGATTGCGGGGGGGGGGGGGGGGGGTTCTAGTACCACAATGTTGATCATAGAAGATTGTTGGTGGCACTTTAAACGTATTTTGACCGGTCAGATCCATCCCTGTAAAAGACCGGTATTTTTATAGAAAGAATGTTGTATACATAAGCTCTAAAGAAATGGATGTTTTTAAAGAACTATTGATATAATTTTTCCATGCATTAAAAAAAAATATTACTTTTCATTCAATGTATATAATAATACGTATGAACATATAAATTACATAATAAATAAGGCAGAATCTCATTAAGATTTTTATAATTCAGTACTATTTCATATATCTTTGTATTATAAACACACTGAAAAATACTTTGAAAAATGAAAATATCAGAATAACGAAAAAAAGGATTGTAATATATATAGGAAAAAATAAAAATAAATATTTTTTCCGTGTACAATTCTGTATTCGTTGTAACATTGCATTGGTGAACGATTCTCTAAAATGATTGCGGACGAGCAATCAAGCCTAGTAGAAGCAGCAGACATTCAGACAGACAGACAAGAGAGTATTTTACCAGAGCAAACCATTTCCGTGAGATAAACTAGAAAAAAAAATCATTCTCGTAGATTGCTGTACCGTACTGAACGTAACAACCAACCAAAAAATCTTTTCATCTTTTTTATTTCACTTTTATTTACTTCATATAGGATTTACTTAAGGTTTTATCCTAGAGAACTTTAATTAAATTTTTTATATATATTATTAATCCTATTAAAGGTAATTTAGTGTACGGACGGAATGAATAATATTTTTTTTACAGTGACTGCGTTTTATATATATATATATATATATATATATATATATATATATATATATATATATATATATATATATATATATATATATATATATATATATGTATATGTAAATATTCTTTAATGAACTTTTATAATTACGTGCTTTATTTTTTACAATGAAGCTAACATTCTTCTTCTTCCTTTTTTCCCCATGTATATAATGAACAATGTTTTTAAATTTCAATAGATTACTTTATACATAATGTCTGCGAGAGTTTTATACCACGAGTTAAAACGACAGATTGAAATTACAATTTTAAAGCTATTTAAGAAAATTTTATATATTTACACTTGTGAAGTTATAAATTTTGTGAATTTTAAACCACAATAATTATTTTTAATGTCTTTGAGATATTAATGTAATACATTATAATATTACTATAATATAAATAATATATAAAAGCAAAGTTTATGTAGTTTAAATTCAACCTAAATACAAAAAAAAAAATTATATTTTTTACTCATAAGTCAGAACACAGAAGATAATTAATACATATTTAAAGAAATGGAGCTGATCGGTTTAGCGCACGGGGAGTCGCGGGGAAAGCTAAGGGTGTCTAATTGAACAATACGCTTAGGTTGTTGTTGTTGTTTTTGCAATTTTTGAGAAAACTACTTCACCGATTTCAGAAAAATTTAAATGAGAAATACTATACATACTTTTACGTGTTTAAAGCCATAATTTTTTTTTTTTTTTTTTTTTTTAAACCAATAACCTCCATGTAACGTAAATTGAATGAAATACATACAAATATTATATGAAATAATAATAATATATGAAATATTATACTGTACATTTTCTGTAATTTAATTTTGACCAGGAAATAAAAAAAAGACTTGATATTTACTTCAATGTACATATAATATTCTTCCTCCTAACATACTCGCAAAACATCCTGTAAAATAAATATAACAATTTACAATTAAATTATAATATGATATAATATTAAAATCTGCACAAAATCAAATATCTCTCATAAAATCGTAATATATAATTAAATTATTGCGTAATTCAATTACATTTATGCTAGTACGATGCATTTTAAAATAATGATTTACTTTTACTGACAAGTATAAATTTAAGTGAAATAAAGTATGATGCCCTTTGTAGCTATAATTATAAAACTAGATTACTCGTTAATATTATAGTCCTCTTCATACAAATTTCATTCCTATAATTAATAAAATTAAAGTAGATTATAAATTCATAGTGCGTAATTTTGTTATAGGTTACAAAACATAAAACATTTTCTATATTTTAATTTAATCTTGGAATAAATATTTTAATATTTTTATATTTTATTCAGAAATTTAATAATACATCGTTAAACAATTTTTGATCATGTCGAGTTTTTGCAACATTGAAAATATTGAGATATTTTATTAGTTTTTGTTTTAAATCAAAGTAATTGAGATGCATAATATATATTTTTTTTAATTTTATAATTTTTTTTTAAAGCTTAATTTTGAAGAAGCCTCTAAATAGAATATCCTACTAGTTCACTGTAAAATATGTTAAAGAGTCTTATACCTCAAGCAACATGAATCAAATGTAATAATAATGAAAATATAATTTGTTATTGGGTAAAACAAATACCAAAAATTTAATTTTAGTTAAGATAATTTTATTTAACTTTAGGCGTAGAACACCTTGAACAAAAAACATATGTCTAATATTCTAACATAACTAAATATCAATGTTGATTTGGCCGGAGTAATTGATTTCTAATTTAATTTTCATTTACAAAATTACATCTGCGGGCTTATGACGTCGCCGCTCACTAGTCTACGTGCACGGAAACAGGTGAGCTGTGACGTCATATACCCGCAGATGTCATTTTGTAAATGGAAAATAAATTAGAAATCAATGGCTCCGGCCAAATCAACATTGATATTTAAGTATGTTAGAATATTAGACAAGGTTTTTGTTCAAGGTGTTCTACGCCTTTTACATTCTGCAAAACATCATTGTTCAAAAGATGTAGGTGTATGTATCTTTAGTCCACCGTAAAAAAAAGACCATAATTATAAATTAAAATTAACATAATATACTTATTAATTATATAAATACTTTATATAACTTCAATGTTTTCCCCTTTATTAATTTTTTTTAATAAAATGTTGCATGATTTGCATGATTTCATTTGCTTATATATATATATATATATATATATATATATATATATATATATATATATATATATATATATATATATATATATATATATATATATATATATATATATATATATATATATATATAAGCAAATGTCATAAATTTAGTGAATCATATCTATCCACTGTAAGCATCAATAATAAAATCATTTTTACTAATATACTGCTATACCATACATCAGTCTATGAATGTCTATTGATAAAATATTCATTAATCAAATTTTTGTTGTTTTATTTATTGTTTTTTTTTATATATATATTTAAAAAAATAGCACTTTTTAAACTCGTTAATTAATAACAAAAGAGCGATATTGTATATTTTTATATAAATAAATTCTAAAGGGTAACATTTATATTGTAATATAATAAACTTCTGTAATTGTGTATAATATATGCTATATAAAAATATTTCATTAATTAACTTATAAATGATCGTTTTTTTAATAATTAATAAATTTATTTTTTATTATTTTATAAATGCTATACGATGAATACGTGGGCATTGTGTTAAACTTTAAAAAGCAAAACAACAATTACACTTAACAAATGTATGATGTTTTTATTTTCATTGAACTGGCATAATACATTTTTAATTGTAAAATCTCAAATTACATTTTTACTATTTTATATTAATGATTATAAATTCGTAATAAAGAAAAATGTAACTTCTTATTTTTAACTCTTCTTAAAATTAATTTATTTTAAAGCTGTTGTATTTTTTTTAAACATGTAGAAATTAAAACTATAAACTTTATTTTTGTAATCTCTCTGTGCCAAATAATCTTCTTTTGTGAAATAAGATTAAATGTGCGATTTTCAACTTTTTTGTTGAAGTTTATAAAATCACCAGATAATGCAACTATATTATCTATATCTATATATGTAATTAATATACTGAATATTTGATTCTCAGGGTTATTCCACCGCGCGATCTTGATGAGCGGCAGCGCACTCGCAGACTGGGCCCTAACCAAGAACCCCCTCAAATTCACCATTCAGGTAGCACAAGCTCTTAACTGTCCTCTCGTGGAGAGAGATGATGAGCTAGCCGCGTGTTTACGACGCAAAAGACTATCAGAAATTATGGCCGTAAGAGTTCAGTCACCACCCTTTGTCACGCCATTCGGACCTGTAGTGGACGGTTCAGTCGTACCCAATGAACCAAGACTTCTTATGGGAGTTTACAAGGATTTGTTTAGTAGGTAAGTACAGTCCACGCGACCTAATGATTTTCCATATTTCTTAAATAATTATTTATTCAACCAAAAATTGTCATTTGAAACGGACTAGAGTATATCGATATGCAAATTAAAGTGTTCCTTGCTATAGAAAAGAGTAAAATTTAAGAAAAATAAATTTAAAACGTTGATTACTTAAATTAAATAATTTACTTACGATAACCGTATTATTTCTATGTAACATTTTAATTAGTAAATTAATTTAATAGACAATTTGTATAAAAAAAAGGATTATTGCAAATAGAATCCATTTGTATACTCTTTCATGCTTTTCTCATGTAAAAAACTTTTAATCAGTATAATGATTTTAAATAATAATAACAGTAATGCATATTGCATATTCGTACTAAATAATAATAATAATACAGCAGATTAGAAAAATTCGTATATTAATGAAAATGCATATATTTTAAAGTCAGTATTAAACTATAGACAGAAAACACAATTGATAAAAAAATAAAAGACAAAGTTAGGTGTATTAGGTTTGAATATTTACAGAATGATTTATTTATCAGCTATACAAATTTAATACTTAAATTTGAAACGTTTCATTTCAATGTTTAAAATTATTGCTCCTGTCTTTCAAATTTTGAATCCATAATTGAAGTTTAAAAACAACTAAGTATTGACCTTTGAGTGCGAATACAATATAAATAATGAAATTTCGTTTCCAATCTGATGTTGAAGTTTTAGCAATGCGTTCTTTACTTTAGTATAGTTGCCTCGAGCGACTTGTTCGAACCCCTTCTTATGTTTACTTAGAGAAACAACAAATTCTGAAAGATTTACTTTACAAAAAAAGTAAACAATACTGTATAGTTCTTTAAGAAAGAAGAGAAGATTTTCTTAAAAAACAAACTTGTTATAATAAGGAAAAGCTCTTCTTTTTTTCTTGTACTACTTAAAGAGTTAAATAAACTCTTCATTTTCATAAGTCCTTTCACACTTTTGATGTGGTGGGACATTTTGGAGTGACGTATAAATAACTTTCTTCTTACTTCTTGCTTTAATTATTTCTCAAAATATTTTATTAATCAAGTTTTATAAACAAATCCTTTCATTTTGTAAAAAGTTCACTTTCTGTGTCGTCTTGATCTATTATGAAAAAGTAATATACATTAATTTTTAAAATACTTAAGATTTTTTTTTCGTAAAAAGAAGCTATATAAATGAGAATAAAGTCAACTGTAATGTGATTTAAATTGCTACGTAACGTGTATATATATATTATATATATATATATATATATATACATTTAAAAACATTTAAATTTTGAAACATCTTGTTAATGATGTTAGTAACAGTTAATATGGTATGTAAAAGAGTAGAGAATACAATACGTCATGTTTTATTTAAAAAATAATATAACAATAATTCATATTTTCTAACTATGCAGCTTATAGAACACCTTCTTCATAAAGATAGCTTTATCTATAAATTGAATCGAATTCCTGTTGTATCATAGAAAAATCAAGTTTGAGTAAGAGAGAAACTTTCACCTACCCCCCTCCCCATCTTTAAAATTATTATTATTAATTATAATGATAATTTATTAAAACATTAAAATAATTACTTTCAAGTTTCGAGTAAATATTTATGTAAGTTATTGAGTCGTTTTTCTATTTAATGGAACGATGTCTCATCACGTTTTTATTTTAAACATCATGAAGTACGTCAGAGTTTAATTAACTTTTAGTGATTACAAGAACGTGCACAAAACTTATTTACTTTAATATCAATCTCTTTGCTTGACAGATACGACTTAATGTACGGAATTACTGAAGTTGAGAGTTTCCATCTCTTGGACGCGGTTTCTCTTGCTTACGGTATGTTAGAACGAGAACGTGATGAACTGCTTCGTTCTTACGTGACGTCACGCTATGAGCTACGCCCAGATTCGGTGTTTGCTACAATTTTACAACGTTATGGTCCTGATTGGCAAGACATGGGTCCAGGAGAGGCTGGGGAGGCAGCCACTGCGGAACAACATCGTGATGTTCTACTGGACGTTCTTAGTGATGCAAGAGTCACGGCACCAGTAGTGCAAATGGCGGACTTTCATTCAGCGGCTAATCCTAAATCATATCTTTATGTATTTACTCATCGGTCTAAATTTGGAGATTTCCCATCGGTGAGTAAAGTAAAAATATAAATATTTTTATTCTTTAATATCATTTAGCAGTAAATATGCTCAGCAATGTTTTTTTTGTTTTTTTTTTTTTTAATTTAAATTTTGTTGTTGTTACATTAAATAATGTTGCTTTAAAATTCAAATCAGAAGTTGCTTTTAAATCCAAATTCAAAAGTGCTATTTTAAGTATTATTTTTTCAACAATCCATACTTTCGCTCCAAACAGCATTGTAAGCAATTTAAATTAACTAAATGGAGAAAAAAATTGCAATCCATTAATAAAAAGTACTAAAAAAACAACTATAAAAAATTGTCGTATAAAATAATTAAATCAAAAATTATATTTTGATGGGTTATAAAATAACAAAATTTTGTAGGTATAAAAGGTAATGACAAAGCAGTAATATAATTAATTAAATTTTGGTTTTGGATGACAGGTACCTGCAAGTGTGCATGGAGAAGAGCTACCCTATGTATTTGGAGTACCATTGGATGGAGGACGTTTTCACTTTCCCCACAAGTTTGCTCCCCAAGAGGCTTTGCTTGCAGAAACTATTATGACGTTATGGACCAACTTTGCAAAGACAGGGTGAGTGGCAGATACAACAAAATAGATAATTATGAAACCAAAAGTTATGATATTAATATTGACTACAATGTTTCAAGTTTGATTACATTTTGCAAATTCAATGAAAATTCATATTTATTAAAAACAAGAGCTAAATGTTAGCATAGATATCTAATATGAGTAAAGCAGGTAAAAAAAAAAAAAAAAAAAAAAAAAAAAAAAAAGTTTGTAAAAAATAAAGTAATTTTGTAAAGATTAAAAATAGTGTGAATGTAAAATTGTTAATTACTTTTTTATTACATATATTATAGGTCGCTATAATCCAATGTTTTTCTTTCTCGGCTATTAAATCAGAAAATAAAATAAGCTAACGTCTGCTAATCTTCTAATGTGTTATATTAATGTACAGCTCTGGCCAAAGGTTCCCGAATGGGACAGCGACGACCGCTACGTTTTCACATAAAGATAACATAATGTGATTGCGGGTTGCCTATGCAAATCATTAAGGAACTTTTGGCCAGAGCTGTATATATATTCAATAGTAAAATTATGAAGCAAGCATTCCTATATATAACACTTTAATTGACAGTTATATAATTTTACTACTAAAGATAAAACTTTTTTCTTATACAAATTTCACTAAAGGTTATAGAAAATAAGTGTGAGAGAAGAAAGATTGATTTGTCAACAAAATAATTGTTTACCGAAGCAAATGTATTCATTGTTATCGCTGTCATTTAAAATGATTTCAATTTGTTCAATGAAGCAATAACATAGAAATTTTTATTACATTTTATATATAAAAAATTTAAATAAATATTGTTATACTTAGATCAATTTTCATATTGTCAATTTTTACTGATACTTGACAGTGATCATTAAAAAAAGAGATATATCTATATGTTCATTTTGTAATTACAATAACATAACATTTTTTTTATACTAATTTAATGCTTATGAAACTAACAATACTATCGTTTCTTTATTTGTGTTAGTTACTAAAGAGTTTTTATAATCATTTGTATATCAGAATATATTGGATAAAAAGGAATATCATATCAATTACATAATTATTTTTTAAGTGTATTTGTATAACTTCCTGGAAATGTTTTATGAAGTAACAAATATTAGTCTTTGGTAGCGTTCTATACAAATTAATATATTTGATTAAAAAGTTATGAAATTAACCTATAAAAATAAGTTTTAAAAGAGTCGAAATTGTAATTTTAAAATACCATTTTAACTGGGCTTTGTTTTTAAGCTCGTATTTTATAACAATATTACTTAAAAAATAAAAAGTTTGATGTATTAATAAAGTAACAATTATCTTGTTTGTGTATCAAAGTAATGCCCTAGTATAGTTTTATTTATTTATAGTATGGTAATACTTACGGTGCTTATTTAACAAGCTATGTTGGTACACAACTTACAACATTTTATTAAAAAGAAGACTACTTAATTATTACTTTAGTTTTTACTCATTTCTCATTCAAGTTTTATATTAATTGAAGATATAAAGTAACATTAAAGTTCTTAGAAATGAAGTTAGAAATAAACAAGTAATCAATCCTACATAATATTAAAATAAGAAGTTTAATTTAGATGTACTATACAGTATATTATATATATAATATAAAACTTATTTCACTAAGACGTCTTTATGTTTATAGTAAATGACATAGAGTAAGAAATATGCTTATAAAAACTTTATCTTGAATTGTTCAAGATATATACCTTATTTATCTGAGTTTTTGTTTGCTCTCTCTCTCTCTCTCTCTCTCTCTCTCTCTCTCTCTCTCTCTCTCTCTCTCTCTCTCTCTCTCTCTCTCTCTCTCTCTCTCTCTCTCTCTCTCTCTCTCTCTCTCTCTCTCTCTCTCTATCTCTCTAAGAATTCTAGGTAAATAATCTAAATATAAACTGACTAGAAGATTTTCAGGTATAAATTCTATTTATTTTAATAAGCAATTAAATGTTTCAAAAATTAAACAAAACAAGATTTATTTGTTTAAATAATAAATTATTCTTGATATTCTTTATATCATATTCTTTTTTATGAATTGTTTATGTTTTGTTATTATGATTTCTATTAATAATTTATGAGGCATACGTATAGCTTAAATTTTTTACTAAATTGGACATTTTTTTATTTATTTATGTTAGATATTGGTATAGTTAACAATTTAACATCAAATCATTATAATATGTTACATAACATGAAACTCATCACAAATAATTATGCTGAATATTATAATGTTTTTTTAAACCTAATTAGTATACAGTATGGCATGAATTACGTTGCATGACGTTGGCATAAATTACGCTGAATAAAGAACTAATTTGAATTTTTAATGATTTAATTAAATGTGATATGATAATATAAGTATATTTTCTGCAATTTGTATTTGTTACGACGTAATTCATTCCATACTGCATAATTATTATGTTAAACAGAAATAATCAATGTTATATAGCATAATTTTTTATGATATTTTTTAAGTAGGGTTGAAGCTTTAATGTCATATAACAGGATATATTACGTAATTTCTTCAATCTGAGTACAATAAAACACTTTAATGCATTTTGAAAACGGAGATAATTTATATAAAATGTTGTTGGTAAAGTTGCATGTCATGAAAGAACTACTACATCAATGATACTTCTTTTGAAATAAATTAATTTCAATGCCTTTCTTTAATAAATTGTTTTATTTGGTTTCAGTAATCCCAATGCTCCACGACGCACGAGTTTCTCCGCGGCTTCCGCACGTGAGTGGCGCACGCAAGAGCTAGACTGGCCGGAGTATGACCTCAAAAATCAGACGTATCTTAGAATCGGTTAGTTTTATTTGCATTTTAATATATATAATTTCAATTAAATTCAACTACAGTTACATTTCTAATGAAATAACTAATTTTATATCTGTATTACTTTACAAAATCAATTCTACTAAATATATTAATTATATACACTATATTTATTATGCTTTTTCGTTATACTAGAAGATAAAACAATAAAATTATGTATGTAGATATATAATATATATAGTGTACATATAACTATTCACAATTTAAAGACCTATACAATGTGGGTCAATGTGTGGCTTAAGTTAACAGAAAAATATTAAAGATTTTCATTCTTGGTTTACTCTATTCTTACAGGTATTCCTCCGGATATCCGACGCCACTACAGACGTAATTGGATGGATTTTTGGAACCGTGATCTTCCTGAGATGCTCGAAGATCCCACAAGTACAAAAATGGCATCAGTGAAACCACGTCCTGTGTACCAACCCCCTCCACCCCCTCCTTTACCTCCTGTGATGGTGGGGGGAGGTTGGACACAGGAACCATATTACCCTGACATTCCCCCACCACCATTTTATCCACTTTATCCTCATTCCGATCCTATCCCTACTGAATCATCAGATAAAACCGGACTTATGGATCGACCAGTTGACGAAATGTCTAAATATAACTCGCATGGTGACGTTATTACAGGTGATGCATCATCAATGGCTTTAAGTATTGTTATTATAATTGGTGTATGCTTTTTATTTATTAATTTATTAGCATTTTCTGCTATATATTATCAAAGAAGTCGATTACGAGTACAAGAAAGACGTATACTTGAAAGACAAGGATTAAAACCTATGACTGAGGACATACTGAATCAAGCCACAGCAAGTAGAGAAGTTGCAAATTTGCAAAATAATCCTCCAACTTCTGAAGATGATGAAAGTCAAAGAAGAAGACCTTGGATTTTGAGACAAAATAGTCAAAGTACAGTGGATCCTCATACTAAAGTACGTGATTGGATTACGTATGAAATTGTACATCGTTGTTCACCAAGATTTCTAAGACGTGCGCCTAGAAATCAAGGTAGTACAGCAACATCGATGGATAAGTTAAGTTCAACAACAACTTTAAATAAACCAAGTAAAATTTCTGTAGCAATTGATGCTACTCCAAGAGGTGAACCAAATAATAAACCACAAGAAGGAAGTAAAGAATCTTCAATGATATTAAGACGAAGTTCAACTTGTATTAATCTTAGTCCTGTTGCAGGCTCAAGTCAAACTCCTTCTTCATTTAATACACAATGTACTACTCCAAGTACCAATACTTCATTTCATAGTCAACAACAATTAAATGCTTTAACTTATCCTATAGATATAGAAAATTCACAATCAATACCAAGTTTACATCAAAATATTAATGTAACTTCTAGAGATATTGATGATGATTCAAGATTAACTAGTAATTTAGCAGTAGGTGATGCATTAGATACAATTAAAAGACGTAAGTACCCTAAAGTATTACCTGATTCTGTACCTGAATCCAATTTAATAAAACGACGTTCTCTACCTCATCCTGGACATTTAATGTTATTACAAAATCCACAACAACCAACTTCAGCCCCTACAACTCCGGTCAAAGATGGACAAAAGGTGCCTCCTCCACCACCACCAAGAATTTCTACTTTAAAAAGAACTCCTGAGTCTGAAAAGCCATCTCATGTTGTAACTCAACCACGGGTTGTAATTAAACCAACTACTGTAACGAGAAAACCTTCAGATCGTGCAGGTGCAAGAGTGACTACACCAGTTACCCCTGGTGATAGTAGTGACAGTTCTACGGGTACAGTAAAAAGAGCTAAACCTGCATTAAAACAAAATACTTCTTCAAATCCTAATCCTAAAACATGGTATGCTCAATATAATCAATCTGTTTCTCCACAAGCAAATAAAGAAAAACCAAGTGATTAAAAAAAATTGTATTGTTAATTTTTAGTAATTTAATTTTTTTCTTATATAACTTTCTTTTATTTCATGTTGCATATAAACAATAGACAAATATTTTTACTTTTAAACATTGCACAAACTACAGGCATTTTATTCATAACAACATGTTATATTATTGACACTTAATACTGCTCAAATTTTTGTTATAAATTGTAAAAAAAAGAAAAAATAATTATCTTTTAGTTATATATAGAAAGATCCCTATTTTAGGTTATAAAATAATAAGCATTTAGTTTTAAAAATGCTATAAAATGTTTGTATATAATTTTGTAGAATAATTTTGGTTAATTTTTATCATATACTTGTAAAATAATTTTTAATTTATTTAAATTGATAACATCAAATGTTATCAATAATTTTAACGAGTCTTTAAATTTTGACTCTCGGGTGTAAGATATTTTTCTTTCTTGGATATATTTTTTTCTTTGTGAGTATTTTACTATTTAATCTTCAAATGAAATATTTTTCAACTGTAGGTAACAGGATTTTTTGCTCAAGCAATTTCATTTTTAAGACAACTTTTCATTTAATTTAGTTCCTCTTCTTTTCATCTTCATAATTTTCTATACTGCCAAAAATAATTAAAAAATACAGTATTTTTATATTAGTGTTCTAGCTTTTTTTTTTTTTCTCTCCCTCTTTTTTTATAGATATTTTAAATTCATGCATATTCATTTTATTATTCTTTAGTTCTATGTAATTTACTAATATGTTCTATTTGTACTGCCATCTATATACATATGTTCTGAAAATTGTAAGGAAATAAAAATATCTCCTATTTAATTAATAATCATGACCTAAAATGGTTTAAAAAAAATTTACTAATGTAATATTTATTTAATTTTTTGGTTCTTCAATTCAATGTTAATTTGATTTAAAGATATTGTCATATACATATTGTTCATTAATAAAAGAAACTGTCATTTTTCACTGTTATTGATTGTTTTTATAATAAAATTCACCGGAGAAAAAATTATATATTATATTCTAATGTATATAGTGTGTTCTTAAAATTCTTATGAAATCCAAAATATGTTATTTTAATTTTACGTATTTTTAAATCAGAAGTTTTCGTACCTGTGGTATTATTAATTGGTTTATGTTATTAGATGACATATTAATTACTATAACAAGTAAAGGATTTTTTTGTTATACGTGAGAATTTTAAAAACTTACTGTATATTATTTTTTTTTTCAGTTTTTTTTTATAAAAGTTGCAATTTTTAAAAAATAACTATTTACGTAAAATTCATTACTTTAAATAAATAAAAAGTTGACTAAAGTTTAGTAAAAATAAACATTTAAATATTTCATTACGGCTATGGATTTTCTTCTTTCATCTTCTGTGAATTAAGCAAAAAAAAAAAAAAAAAAAAAAAAAAGACAGACAGAGAGAGAGAGAGAGAAGCAAACCTCTCTCTATTTCTCACACACACCTCCAGCTCCTACTCACTTTAAGCATATTAATGAATCTGGGTCGCCTCCTGTTGGTCTCGTCCTTACTTTTGTACCAGACTAAGAAACTTTATGTATGTATAGAAAAGAAAAAAAGTTGCAATGTTTTAGTTGAGAGAGAGAGAGAAGAAAGAGACGAGTAAAGCAAAAGGAAAGGAAAAAGAAGAAGAAGAAGGAATGATGAGGAATCTTTAAGACTTTAGATTTGTTTACTGAATAACCTTTAGCATTCCCTCTCTCTCTCTCTCTCTCTCTCTTTCATTTCTTCCTCATCGTGTATAGTCCTATATACATTTACAATGTATATAAGAAAAAGGAAAGGAGGGGGAATAGTAAAGAAAATTAATGGTTGATCCTTTTTCCTATATTGAGGGATTAAAATTGACTTTTAAAACATCCCAATATCAGTAAACAACACTTAAAAAGTTACGGATTAGGTTTTGTAAAGTTAGGTTGGGTGTATAGTGTCTTTGTTTTTGTTGTTGTTTTTAAAGGTATATATATATATAACGTAATATATATGTTAATGATACAAAACATTAACGCAAAGTAAAATGTGTTCTAACTAAAAACAACACCATAGATATAATAATATATTTTACTTATTTACATAACAATGCTATCATTGTAGAAAATTGTTAACAATAAACTTGCCGACTACTTTATTTTTATCTATTTTTTATAATGTTATATACAGAATAGAATTAATTATTTAAATTTTATATATTATATTTTTAACTAATTAGTTTACATAAATTAGTCCACAATTATTATCTATTATTAATCAATTTTATCATAATTTTAAGGATCGAAGAAATTTTGTTTTCGTAATTATTTATCAATACCGTTAATGAAGTACCTATAATATCTTTTTTTCCACTAAAAAGTTAGCATCATAATTTCCCTGCATGTTCATACATGTTTACAGTTTAAAATTCATGAATAAAGTAATATTTAACCAACATCTGTGCAACAAACTTTGCTGTAAAAGCTGATTGATCTTCAAATCAAAACCACTTGAAACAGGTAAGGAAGGTGACGAAATATTACATTTATGTTAGTATTTATAAAATAGGGCTGTCAAGCTCTTACGATGCCATAACAAAGTTACTTATTATTACTAAAAATTCAAATAACAGTTACTTATTACTTTATAGATTGTACAGCTAAAGTTTATTATGTAACTATTTACATGTGCCTTTCCTCTATGATGATATTTATTTAGTAACTATTAGTGATGTATTGTACTAGTGATTTATTGTCAATATTTACACAATAAATGTAGTAAAATGACATTTAAAACTAAATAATTCACTGTTATTTATCTTTTTCTTCTTTTTCTTAAGAATATATATATATTCCAAAATATGATAAAGAAAAAGATGCAAGATTTCATTTTTTTTTCTTCTTTATGATACAAATGTATTTCTTCCTTTTTCTAAACCTTTCTCTCTCTCTCTCTCTCTCTCTCTCTCTTTCTCTCTCTCTTCACATTGACATTTCCCCTATTGTGTTTGCTTACAATACAATAGGGTAACAGTAGGATGTTCATCTCTGAAGGTGTGCATATATATTTTGTGAGAAAATAAAGGTGAAAAATGTAGCAAAAGATTTCCATAAGAGAGAAAGAGAAGAGCAAGAGATGCTCTCGTCTTTTTTCCTCTCTCTCTCTCTCTCTCCTCTCTCTCTCTCTCTCTCTCTCTCTCTCTCTCTCGGATCATCCGGCTTGACAGAAAACTATCTTCGTGCGAACACCCCACACCCCACCCTCTACCTCCTGCATGCCTGCCTGCAAACCTGAGATAGACGAGAGCGAGAGTTAAAGAGAAAGAGAGAAATGTCACAGAAAGACACTAACGTAAGGACACTTCTAACAAACAAAATTTAAACACACAAAAAAGGGTGACTGCTGTTTAAGAGAGGAAACTGCGAAACTGTCACGACAAAACGTGAAAATGATAAAAATCAATTACTCATCATAATATATTTCAAAAACAAATGTTACATTATTAATTGTTAAAAATTTTATTCAATTTAAAGAAAACTTGATTTTATTTTAATAACTTTTTGATTTTTTTTTAAATAAAAAATTTATTTAAAAAAATCATAATTCAAAATAAATTTAAATATGCTTTGAAAAGATATTTTATAATATGCAATATATTGAAATTCTCAATTGAATAAAAAAAAAAAATCATTAGTGATTAGTCTAACATTTTTTTTTTTTCCAGTTCAGTAGAATATGTCAAGTAAACTTTTATTATTCTCACACGTATAAAATGAAACTGTCATTTTCATATTTACTTGCAAAGTATATAAAGCAAAGTAGAATAAAATAAAATTATAATATGACTTTTCTTTTGTACTTATACGAGTGTGTAGGTGTGTGTGTGTGTCACCACTTTTCATTTAATATAACTTTATTATGACTACTTTAATTTTGAATTATAACTTTCTTATTATTAATTATGTAAAGAGATATTTGTAATAGTTTGAAAGTGGTTTGAGACATGACATTACACACAGAGTAAGAGAGAGAGAGAGAGAGAGAGAGAGAGAGAGAGAGAGAGAGAGAGAGAGAGAGAGAGAGAGAGAGAGAGAGAGAGAGAGAGAGAGAGAGAGAGAGAGAGAGAATAGAGAGAAAGAGAGAGAATATACTACCTCAAACAAAAACGTAATCCTTCCCTTGTGTGATTTCCGTCGTGATATCTCTTCTAGTTTTATTACGTATATTTTCATATTTACATCGACTATTTTCTACTTTAACACCATACCTTTTGAGTTACGTATACATGATGAATCAAAATTATATTGAATATTATAATTTTATGAATTGATAACACCAGCGTATATGATGTTAGCGAACCACAGATGGCGGAGAAAAGACTCGCAAATATTGTCACGAATATAAGTTTTGTGCCTCTGCTACGTATGTCACGTTTTTGTTGTTTGGAGTTTATGCGTAAGATACTGGTCTTGTAGCCTAGAAGTAATAATGTCAGACGTGTAGGAAATAACGTATTTATTGATGACTTTATTAATTATATACACTATAGTAACAAGTAACAAGATGAGAAGTTCTATCGTGATTCTCTCGTCTTAGAGCCCCAATTAAGCACCTAAAACCCATTTAAACATACTCACAATATTAGGATCTTGTTACTCTCCATTATCATTTATCAACCTCAGCATGACAACATATTAATATTACAATATAATATTAACTTGGATGAGTCACGCATTACAGATAAAATAATTATTGTTATAAGCAAACTATTAATAAACTATTTCTATGTTTAATATTAAACTACCCATCCCATCTCTTCTCATACGTGAATTGTATATTAAAATCATTTAAAAAATACTTATTATATATGTTTTATTTAATATTATTTTATTACTACGTGCTAGTTATAGTGTTTGTAACAACATAATTTTACTTCATTATGATTTTTAAATTGTTTAAAAATGAAGATATAATTTTGTATATATTATTTCTAAACGATTTTTTTATATATATTTATACCACAAAATGTGTTTATGATCATAAAAACTATCGTGTTAAAATTCAACACTCGATAAAAACGTCTACATGTAAAAAAAAAAAAAAAAAAAAGGCTCGTTGTTTACACTTTCTGAACTCGACATTTTTCTATTTTGTGTCACTGTGATAAAATACAAAAAAAAAATAATGAATCTTTTTTACGTGAATTCAGAAAACATAAATCACATTTTTTTTGTAACTTATTTTATTATTCATGACTATATTTTCTTTTCAAAAATAAAATCATTCATTAATCTCTTTATATATATATATATATATATATATATATATATATATATATATATATATATATATATACACACACACAAAAGATTGCATATAAATTTTTAATGAATACAGCTGCATTATTTTTTTTATATCTAATATAAATGCATCAACGAGAAAGATATATATTATATCAAAACCGTTCTATCAGTGTGGTATTAAAAAGCGACCTATAGTCATTACTGACCTCATCGTAGTCTTGGCAGCACTTCAAAATGACATTATTTTATTTCTTAGACAATTAATGTGACTTTTATTTTAAACCATAAAATTGACTGTTGCTAAAATGTTGCAGTAATTTATTAACCTTACTTATGCACCATATGTAAGGCATTTCTAAACATCTATATTAAGGGAAGTCTATAGAGATTTATTTTGGAGTTATATTTATTATAGATTATATTTAAAGCCATAGACCACATAAAAAAACATGTGATTTTTAATGAATAAACATGAAATGGTATTTTCAAAACTGATGACAATTTTTACCAGAATGATAATGTAGCCCCACGAGAAAGCGTGAAAATACTGTTAAGTATGCAATTTGCGTGACTATTCATTTTTCTGACGTCAGAAACATGCAAAGATTAGTAAAAAAAAAAAAAAATGTTGTGCGGGTTGCATAAATTAATTTTTTCTGATCACTGCTACGCTTATGTAAGTCCCATCAAGTGTTTTGTGTTATAAATGCTTATGTTTTCTTCTGGTCTATTAGCTATTACTTTAAAGCTTTTTTTTTTTTTAATATCCGTAAAATGAGTCTTTTATGTAACATTTTACGTCTATGGAGTATGGAGAAAAATTATTAAAACAAATTATAATGCACTAAAGTAATTAGAGGAACTTGTAATTTGTTCTTAATTTTACACATTTATCTCAAGTAATTTTTAATTTACAAATTTTGAAGCATTATTTTAAAGGACACTGAAAATGGAACATTTTAAAGCAGATTATTTTATAAAATGATCTAATAAATTTCAAAGTTATATAATTTATCTTATAATTTTTATTGTAAATATAACTTTAATTACATGTAAAACGAGTGAGTCTCTAAAAGAACCGAGAGAATAATGTTAGAAACATGAATATAGTAACGTAAATTATATTGTTGTACTATAGTTACTATAAACATAGTCGTTATTTTAACTAACAAAAAGAAATTATCACATAATGTAATAATGATGTAAAAATAAATTATTGTTTTTAGATTTCAAATGCAGCTTGATTATCATCCTTGTCATCGCATTTAATATTCAAATTTCTCACCTACATTCAATGAGTACTTGACGGCAAGTAATAAAGCCAGAATTGCTGCAGGTGACAATCTCATATCGCGAACGATGAGAAAGAACGAGAGTTACAAAAGACATTTCTCGTCATGTGCTGCCATGCCTACTCGTGCTGCAGACTTTCCCTTGAGACAAAGAGAAATAAAGAAGAACGACTTGAGCTCGCAGCTCATTGCTCCCAACGTCATGAGTGCACATTATCGTAACAATTGGAATTTTGAAACTAATCACATACGGTATTTTCAATCTGTAGTATTTTTAAATTGAAAAAGTAAGAAAAATGTATCTTTTAAAAAAAGAATTTAGAATAGAACGTGCGTATTATATGGTATTTTATTCTATTATACATAAAATTTTGGGAAAATTTTAAAATTTATGTAAATTTGTAAAATTTTCTCTTGATTCTTTGATATGTATACTTGGTTTAATTAAACTTAAAAAAGTTTTTGCATGTAAGTGACTTAAAAATCTTAGTAAATAGACGTATTTCTTCTGTCGTTATATTTTTATTGTTGTAACAAGGACGATACGTAAAATTATGCAACATTCTACATCCGTGTAAATGCAGAGAACAGCTGATCATGGTAAATGTTGTTTCATGCAAATTAATGCACTAACGACTTAAATATAGCTCTTGTTTTTATTTCTTACTCTAACAGCACGGTAGGAATATATATTATATATTTGCTCTCTTTAATTTTATTATCAGGTGTTTCCTTTAATGATAATAAAACAAAAAAAACTAAAATTTACTTCTATAAAATTCAATTTCCTTGACATTTCCTGTCATTTACACATAATAATAATAATATATACAAGTCAGAACCAAATTTAAATTATTCACTTATACAAAAATATAGTTTTTTTTTTAATTATATTTTATAGAGATAAATTTCTCTAAATTATTTTAATATTCATATTAAAATTTGCCTAAAGGAAATTATATAAACACTTATACTGTTAGTTCTAATAATATACATGAGAAATATTATAGGTATAACAACACTTCGTTTGGCTTGTTTATAAGCTTTATTTAATATTTATATTTACCTTCACGATGAAACCTAGCTTTACTTGAAAATAGCCACAAGGGATCCAATGTTGGCTACAAACGGATCTACTAATTAATTAACTGAAGTTAACATCATGAATATTGCTTGTGATTTTCTCTAATATCATGTCAACTGATGGATTATATTAACATAAATAAGAATAAATTATTTTCACAGTTAAGCATCTATATTATAATGTAAAGCTTTAAGGATTTACTTTAGTGATAAAAGTGTAAGCATAATATTCTGAAAGTGTATTTTTTTATACAATGGCTTTTCTTTTTTTTTTCTTTTTTTTTTTTTTACATAATTTTATATCATATAAAATAATTAAGTTTAATTACACTTACGTATGTCAAATTTAATGTTTTTTTGTCAACATAGTTTTATGTTGCAGCATGAACAACCCGTCTTAAAGCCATAGACAACATGAAACAGCATGTTTGTGCTTTTTAATGTTGAAACACAAAATGGAATCTCCAAAACTGATGACTATTTTTATTAGAATGTCAAATGTTGTACCACAAGAGAGTAAGAAAATATTGTAAAGTATATATATTATTATTATTATTTTTTTTTTTTTGCGAGACTATTCCTGTTTCTGATGTCAGAAACAAGCAAAAAGAAGTATAAAAAATGTTGTGCGGGTTGCATAAGTTGAATTTTTCTGATCACTGCTACTGCGGGTTTTGAGAAAATTTTATTTTATTTATGTACATCTCATCAAATGTTTTGTGCTATAAATCCCTTTTTTTCTGGTCTATTTCTTTAAACCTAATTCACAGTAGGCCATAAAATTACAGAAATATTAAAAAAATAATGATATTTCATGATTTAACAAAATATAGTAAAAAACATGGAACGCAATGTTATTAGATATAACGCAAGGTTATTTCATAACCTTTCATTTAATAGACGGAAAAGAGTCCTACACATTCTCTTATGGAAAAATATTAATATTGTGTAAACACGTGACGTCACAACCACTGGAGGCCTCGGAAATGGCCTAGTATGAATAACACTTTAAATAATAATTTTATTACTATAATAATAAAACAATGTTATAAAATCTGGTAATACCATACTGAAAATAATTATATATATTCTTACTTTAAACTGAAGTAAATTAATGTACCTGCCTAATGAAATAAACGACTTTAATTTAATGTAATAAGACTAATATATTAAACAACTAAATATGCAAATTTGGCACAGTAACAAATCTTTTATTTAAAGAACTAACAAAGGTTTTAAGAAGGTAAATATAATATAGACTTTTTAAAGAATTTTTTTAAGAGATCAGAAAACAAAAACATATTACAGACGGAAGGATATACAAGCAATATTTCATAGAATAATAATAACAATAATAATAATAAAAAAAACAACTTAGCTTCAAATACAATGCTGGAAAACATAATAACACAAAGCATAAATTTTCTAAAATTTTATCCTTACATAAGAGGGTTTTTGTCCTTAAAAAATATATAATAAGCTAGAAATGAAACAAAAATTTATAAATCTGTTTTTTATACCAAATTTGTCGGAGTTATTATCATTGACAAAGAATTTTCATTTAAAAGAGCAAAGAATGCAAAAACTTCAAATTTCTTTGAGTAAAGTAATGTAAAGATAAAAAAGAAGAAAAAAGTATAAATCAGTCTTTGCCTTGTAATTTTACTACGTTTTAAATTTCTTGACTAATTAGGTAAATTTAATAACGAGAACGACACACACACACACACACACTCTCGCTCTCTCTCTCTCTCTTTTTCTCTCTCTACAAGTGAAGTAGGCAATAATTAGTGACGCTAGCAGCGATAGCAACAGAGAGGAAAATGTGAAGCTACATTGAGTACTAAAAATTGAGAAAATATTTCACTATTGTGTTGCTTTTGTTTTAAACAGTAACAGTATTTTAAAATATCTGTAAAAAATTACCTTCATTTTTTTCTTCTTTATTTCGTTAAATTTTAGAATATGCAAATTTTCTCTTCTTTTAAAATATGTATTTTATTATTTTAAAATAAAAAATTGATAGCTATATGCAAAGTTTTTTTTTTATTGCAGCTTCGTAGTTATATTTAACTGGTGCAATATTTACTATTTGATTGCATTTTAACTCAATTTAAAATCATTAAGTTTTCATGCAATCAACTGTATTGCATCGTGCAAATATTGCTCTGTGTGAAAAGACTATAAAGGGAGAAAAAATCTTTAATAATGTGAAAGGGGGAGGTAAGGGATATTATCAGAAATATATTTTAAATATGCGAATGAGATACATATTATGTATATATTACACAATAAAAGATATAAAAGGAGTTTTTGAAAACATTTTACGTAAAAAGGTAAAGAAAAGAAAAGAAAAGAAAAGAAAAGAAAAGAAAAGAAAAGAAAAGAAAAGAAAAGAAAAGAAAAGAAAAGAAAAGAAAAGAAAAGAAAAGAAAAGAAAAGAAAAGAAAAGAAAAGAAAAGAAAAGAAAAGAAAAGAAAAGAAAAGAAAAGAAAAGAAAAGAAAAGAAAAGAAAAGAAAAGAAAAGAAAAGAAAAGAAAAGAAAAGAAAAGAAAAGAAAAGAAAAGAAACGAAGAGAGAGAGAGAGATAGAGAGAGAGAGAGAGAGAGAGAGAGAGAGAGAGAGAGAGAGAGAGAGAGAAAAGAAACGTGGCAAATTAACTTTTATTAAAATTATATCAATATTTGTTACAAATATTTGTTATATTGATATAAATGTTTTAATTAAAAAAAAAATCAAAACTTACGAAACATGGAATACATGACGTTGCATGTTAATATAAGCTTAGATTGTTGCTTTAAAACATTGTAGTAAACATTGAGGGTATGTATAAAAAAAAACATATTACAGTGAGTAAATTTACTGAGTTGTTGGCATATTTGAAACGCTTGCTTCATATATTGGCATTGGTTCATTTGGCACTCAAATCAAACATTTATTGTCCTGAACAAAATACAGTAGCAAGTATACTAATTTAAATAATATATTATTATGTTATAGCTCTTAAATAATCAACATGAATTTATACGTCAAGGAATTTTAATTATGACATGAATTAAGTTCAATATAATATAATATAAATGCTTTCTATTTGTTGTAATTTGTAATTTGTGTTATATCAAAATTCAATCTATTTACCTACCTCAATTTTGATATTATATTGGCAATAGAGGAAAAGCAATATTCAAACTAATCCTGATTGTTTATATCATGTAACACAATTTTTGCTGATAAATTTGTTATGAAAATTAATTATATATCTATTGTATCACTATATAACCGGATATTATTTCGGGGTAAATTATACAATATTTTGGTGAACGAGATAAGATTAAGGTATGAAGTAAAAGTGAAACAATTAGTTAAACCGACGTTTCCTGTTCACTCGATGAAGATTGAATTTTGTATCACTTTATATACTTAAAATAATAATAATAATAATCATAATATATAATGCGATTCCTTGAATGGCAATTTTTTATATCATTTTAATTTCAGTATTCCAAAATATTTTAAGTATATTACAAGCTTAATAAAGCTCAAAAAAAATAAAGCATTTATAATAAATAAAAACATTTTAATACAAATTTAGAAAACTCTTTTGACATGTAAACAGGTATTGGAAGCTTAGGAAGAAGAAAATAATATTCAGAAAAGGCTTTAAGAAGGAGGAAGAATATGAATAAGGAAAAGAAAATTTGCTATCATTTTATGTTTACATTATAGTATATCATTTTTTTTTTTTTTTTTTTTTTTTTTTTACATAACTGCTATAAATACATTAAATTTACAAATTCACAAGTTATCTAACAATTGGACAGCTAGTGTACGCTTTTTATACATGAAAAGCAATAATTCAAGTTTGTAATTGCATAACAAATAAGATCTATTTATATCGTGACATAAAAATATCTATTTTATTATCTTTTATATATATATATATATATATAAAAATTATAATATATATATATAATATATATATATATATTTATATATATATATATAAAAATATAAATATATATATATATATATATATATATATATATATATATATATATATATATATATATATATATATATATATATATATATATATATATATGTGTGTGTGTGTGTGTGTGAAAATGGATGATCTTGAAAGTACATTTCTATACGTAAATCTCATGTGCACTAGGGACTTGGTATGTCGAAATAACCTACAGTATTTTACATCACAAACCTTTCTTATTCTTGTCTCGTTTGACACCTTGCCTACAGCATTCTTTACTCTCCTTATATTTTTACAGTTCATTTTATCTACACTACACTACTTATATACTGGACATCACGAAACTTCACTTTCTTTATAAAACATATAAAAAAAAATTGCTTGACTTCAATCTTAAATGTGTTCCTAAAAAATTAAAATTGTGTTAAATAATGCTGGGTATATTTCATAATTACTATTATGTACTATAAAGACAATTTTATCGATTTTTTTTTTATATATAGCTTTTCAATGCAATATTTCATAATATATAGTTTCTACGTTTGTAAAGCTCATAACTTAAGGATGTAAGTTTTTTAAAATGGAAGTTAATGTTTTAATTTTAGTCTAGCCAACATGTATAGAATTGACCTGGGAAATCAAAATTTAATTTTGCTGCATAGTTGTTTGGTGAAGGTACTGTTAGGAAATTGCAAAGCATATTTCTTATTTCTTAAAAATTAAAAAAAAAACAGAAAAAAGAAAAAGGAAAAAAGAAAAAAGAAAAAAGAAAAAAGAAAAAAGAAAAAAGAAAAAAAGAAAGGAAGGAAAATTATAAGAAATTATATTTTTGCATTGTGACTAATATTACCCCGAAAGAAAAGAAAACCTTAGTAACGTCTTGCTAAAATAAACGAATGGTAAGTTTTTGTAGCTCAACTATGAATCTGCATTTTTTGAAAAGAAAAATTGCACATTTTGTATTTTATTAGGTCACAATTTCAAATCGTAAATCAACGTTATCATAATTTTTTTTAAATAATAATAATTGTTTGAATACATTAAATTTAAAGTTATTGAAAAAAATGTAATGATGAAAATGAAAAATTCCGATATCTGAAATAATATTTGCTTTTTAATACAAATCAATAAATCAATGTTTGAGTTACATAGCTTTGGTTGGCCGTAAGCCAGTTGTTACGGGAGACGAGAGAGAGAGAAAGAGAGAGACCAAGTTTCGTGTGATGAATTCCATGTTGCATGCTTGTTCAAGTATTGAAAACAAAATTCCTACACCCTCCCCCCCCCCCCCCTCTCTCTCGCAACGATGAGATGACATTATTTCAATTGCTTGTTTTACTATGACGTCATAATACATATCTCTCTCTTATACAATATAAAATAAGGTCGTCTCTTTCTCTCTCTTTCCAAAATTAATACGATTATTAAATTCTATTACTGATGAACACAATCCATTATTATTTCAAAACTTTATATATATATATATATATATATATATATATATATATATATATATATATATATATATATATATATATATATATATATATATATATATATATCATGCTTATACATTTACATAGCTTTGTTTTAAGTATTTTTTTATCCTACTCTTGATAGTTAATCATATTAAAATTTTATTAAAAATTTTTTTCTGGGTAATCTTTTTTCTTTAAAATTGTATTTAAATGTTAAATATTATAAAAATTTATGTATCCGATTTTTAACAAGAAATGTTAGTCGAGTTGAAATTGTGTTGAAATCATATTTGAATGTTTGTTTCAAAAAGAATACAAGAAAATATTTATTTATTTACTTATATATTATTTTATTTGAAATCATAATGATACAGTATTGCAAGGATAAGCAACTATTTGAACGTTTCTAAAGAGCGAGTTGCCTAAATTTAAGGAGTTTAGTCATTTATTTTCCTTTAGATAAATAAATTTAATTATTTTTTAACTGACAAATAAATAATTTTAAACAAAAGGTATTATTTTTGAAAATTATTGATAAAATATAAATTAAACATTACGTATTAAATCAATTTATTTTACTTATATATAGCCTTAGGGTTGCTTACAGCTAACTGAGTGAGTATAATTAAACCACATTTTACTATATATATATATTATAGTATATGGGTGTATACATAATAATGTGGGTTTGTACAGTTTGAGTTGTTTATGTTAGGAAAACGTTATAGTATATACCAACCCAATGTAATGATAACACATACATACACACACAAAGTCATATGTAATGTTTGTAATGCGGACTTGCATAAATTTTCAAAACCTTACAAATTTATGTGGCATGTGGTACTTTACCTACCCGATAGATTATTTATTTTAACTTCTTTTTTTTACCCAACAAACCGTTTCAGATTTTTTGTTTTATTTATTTAATATTATACAGTATATATATATATATATATATATATATATATATATATATATATATATATATATATATATATATATATATATATATATATATATATATATAATATATATATATATATATATATATATATATATTTTGCAGTTATAACTTAAATATTTAGTTTTATAATACTAATGGATTAAATTTTATTCAATTATTTTAAAACCACGATCGTGTGTGTATTCATGTATAAAAAAGTAAAGTTTATGTATTCACTCAGCCGGTGTTTGGTTGGTTTTATTATAGAGGTTTACTTTGTGTATAATGTTCATCTCGTCTTTTTTTAATGAAGAAAATACAGTTAAGCTATCTATACTTATACACTGAACTCTCTCTCTCTCTCTCTCTGACACACACACACACACACACCCACACCCACACCCACACCCACACCCACACCCACACCCACACCC
Source organism: Ecdyonurus torrentis (assembly GCA_949318235.1). NCBI lineage: Eukaryota > Metazoa > Arthropoda > Insecta > Ephemeroptera > Heptageniidae > Ecdyonurus > Ecdyonurus torrentis. The sequence continues at coordinate 19,068,535 of OX439131.1, forward strand.
ACACCCACACACACACACACTTACATTCTTGCAAAGAACTTTCAAAATTTCTTAACGCTGTAAACATAGATATGCATATACACAAAATTGTCTTAATTCTTGTGTGGTTGCCTGCAAAAGTTTAAGAAATACAAAAATGATTCAAGATATAATTGCTTTAAAATTCTCAAGAGACCTCTGTAAGTACTTTCTTCATTTTTAGAATAAGAGTAGAATAATTGTATATTTTTGTGGGTAAAAAACAAAAAGTAAAAAGAGTATGATATCTAAGAAAGTCATTATAATTTAAATAAAAGTCTTTTTAATCTTTTTATACTCTTCCTTGATATAGTGTATGACCTCTCTCTCTCTCTCTCTCTCTCTCTCTCTCTCTCTCTCTCTCTCTCTCTCTCTCTCTCTCTCTCTCTCTCTCTCTCTCTCTCTCTCTCTCTCTCTCTCTCTCTCTCTCTCTCTCTCTCTTCTCAAGTTATACACATGACAGATTAAGTTAATTTAAAACTTTATCTTTCTCTTACTATTACTTTTGACGAGATTTTTGGTACTTTTTATTCTTCATGTTTGTATGTTTTCATATTATATTACAAAAATGTTTAAATTGAGTAAAAAATTGCAAAAAGTAAATATTACTTTTGATGTATCTTAAATTTACTGGAGGCGAGGATATAACAAACAAAACAAACAACAATGACACACGATTTAAACAACAATATAATAAAACAAAGTTTACAATTTCTTCTCTTTTTTTCCCTCCCTTTCTCTTTTAGTCACTTAATGTGTGTACTCACTCAGAGAGAGAGAGAGAGAGAGAGAGAGAGAGAGAGAGAGAGAGAGAGAGAGAGAAACAAGAGGTATTGTTCGGATTGTTGACTTTTCCGTGCTTCGTTACTAACAAACTCCATCAACTTTAAGACAATAACTTTATATATATATATATATTTTATAAACTATGTTACGTATATTCAAGTACAAATTTATGTTGTGTGCTGTGTCGTGACTTTTATTCATTGTTTTGATTTATTTACGTGAAGCTTCTTGCTGAAGATGACATTGTGTTCTTAATTAAGTTATTGTACATTTTCATCTTTATATAATTTTTTTTTTTATACATTTCAGTATAACATTTTACTATAAAAACTAAAGAAAAAACAAGTCTACAAATATAATTTTACTAAAAAAACAAAACATGGTTAACGTCATTTTTAATTCATCGATTGAAACTTCATGTTTTGTAAAATAGATAACATTTTATTATTATTTTAATAAAAACAAAACAAGTTAAAAAAAAAACTATTACTTCAATTGTAACTTAAAACATATTTTTAACTTTGTATAGTTTCACTAAAAACTATATATTTTATTTTAATGTTTTTTTAATCCACAGTATTAACCTTTGTTTTATAAATATTTATAGTGTAAACTATAATTTTCTTTTTCTATAATGCGCATACAGTAGTTTTCTCGTACTGAACATACAGTAGTAAGCATTTGACAAGCTTTTTTTAATTAGTGTTTCATTTTCATACATTGTCCAACCAAGGCTTAACCTTATTGATTGGTTTAGTTGATCATTAAAATTCAATTTAACAAAAAAAAAAAAAAAAAAAAAAATCAAACAATATTATATATTTTTTAACTCACATATCACACTTTGTTTTCCGTATTTAAAATAAAACAAATTTTAAAATAACTTCATTTAGTTTAACTGTGCGTGTTAAATAGTTTTGTTATTGTCTTTCTTTTTAAATACACATTACTCCGTTTACCAAAGACAGTAAAAGTAAACAAAATATCAGTGAGCATTTTTTTCTTATACTCTATCATCCAGTCATGGAGTATCGGTATCGACTGCGATACGATATTCGATACTATACCGATACTTTTATCGTATCGGTATCGTATCGGGGTCTTTTTTAAACTCAGTATCGAATATCGGTATCGGTCACCGATCAGCAAAATATCGTCGAATTTCGATACTTTTTTTCGATACTTTGAGACTTTTGCTCTCTCATAAAATAAAAGTAAAAATACAAAAAAAAAAAAAAAAAAAAAAAAAAAAAAAAAAAAAAAAAAACTTATGAAGCAACGAGAACATTCCATTAGTGATTATCTATCTTTCGTACTTGGACAATAAAATTCACTCCTTTATTTTTCATTGTGCTATAACAACAGGGCAGGGCGCCGTGCACAGTATTTTTATTTTATACTTTTTATAAAGCCACCAGGTAAAAAGTATTTTTTTTTTGGATTTTACATACAATAAAAATAAAGAAAACGGTGTTAAAACTTTTTTCATCTTTTTATGAAAAAAAAAAAAAAAAAAAAAAAAAAAAAATGAACGATCGACTGGGGTCAAGTTTCTGAGAAATCCGTCGTGTGGTCGTACAGTACTATCTATGATCTCTCCTAATGACTAAAGTGCCGGTAGAAATCACAATAAAATATAGTCAATGATTGACATTTTAAATCACTGTAATTGTATATAAATTCAATGCATTACAAATTACAAAAGATGTAGCATACTTCCGTTAATGTCTTTGTACAAATTTTTTACAAGGTTAAATTTTTAAAAAGTTTACAAAATCAAAGGATTTTTACGACCAGAGGGGAAATTTGGAATTTAACCCCATTGGTTTAGTGGGGATGATTTGAGCCAATAAAATAAATACGAAAGCTATTGATACTTTGTTTCCTTTAGCAAATTAAAAAAATACATGAAAAAAATTAAATTTATTAAATATTTGAAAATTACTTCTATACGAAATAAAGAAATTGCTAATTTGTAAATAATTAACAAAAGTGCTTGGAAATTTCCTGTTAACAGTAGAGGATATTCTAATCGTATAATTTCATTAAACGAATGAAATATATTTTTTTTTTAAATCTATGTATTATAATTTTTTTAGTCATTTTAGTTTAACAAACGAACATTAGAATAAAATAAATAAATAAGTGAGTAAATAAATGAATAAATAAATAAATAAATTATAAATGTGGCAAAAATATGCATGGATTTTATGATACCAATTTATGTCTCAAAGGTGAAAAAAAAAAAATGAAATTTATAGTGTAATATTTATTGTATGAGATATAGCAAAAATATCGAAAAAGTATCGGAAAATATCGGTATCGTATCGGTATCGTATCGGAGCAAATTTTTTTGAGCAGTATCGTATCGGTATCGGTATCGGGAAAATTTAAAAATATCGGTATCGTATCGGTATCGAAAATTTCGGTATCGACTCCATGACTGCATCATCATAACCAACTTTTTTTCATGAAGATTTTGATTTTTTTTTTCTGTATAATCCACGTAGCTTTCTTGTGCTGAAGATAGTAGGCATTTGACAAACTCTTAAGTTAAATAGAAGATTTTTTTTCAACTCATTTGCACCAGGAATAATTTAACTTTTTCCAACGCATTGTTTAAATTCTTGACAAAAAAAAAATAATAATCTGTTAAAAAAATTGTTTGTTGTATGTCTTTCAGCAAATTTTTAATACAGGCTTAAAACTGAAAAGTAAAATATCAGCTATCCCAAAATCACAACTATTGAACTGCCTAGCCTAGATTTAAATTTCATTCATATTTCAGTATATACATATATATATATATAATATATAATATATTACCTTTAAAGCCCTATGTTACACCTTCATCCGATTTTATTATCACTTTCATTATTGTAATGAAATTTAGTAGAAACTTTACTTGAATACCCTAGCAATTTTTGCGTTATAACAACTAAGAACTAAATAAATATAATAATGTAATATCACATGCAATCAAATAATTTTGACTGCCATACTTTAAAGTTTGATATTTACGAAATGAAAATTAATAAAGTAAAATCTTACCTTTGATAGGCGAATCAATGGCTGTGCTCCGCAAATCCTTTCCCAAGTTAGCTTCTTTGTCATCGACGTTGGTGTAAAATTTTTATGTAGTATTTTAAAATTACCATGGTAGTTAACAATGGAAAAAAAATCTTTGATATACGTCATACACAAGCTAAATTAAACTTTTAATCAGTCAAACTGCTAATGTATTTAAATGAATGCTTTTTAGAATGCAAAATGCATCAGACTACTTCCTCTGGGCCTGCTCTGGGCTGTACTGACTAAAGGTGTGTTCGTGAAATTCATTTAGATATGGAAAGAGAGGAAACTGGTTGGACTTTGGTCTACTATACCCTGCTGGTTGTTGTGACGCATACTAAAATTTGTCTGTCAATACCGATTTTTTTTTCTTCCTCCAAATCTGATAATAAACATGGAGAAAGCATGGTTATTTATTGCAAAGGCTAAATGTGTGCATTTATTTTTCTTTTTCCTTTTTTTTTTTTTAATAATTATTCTTCATTTAAATTAGGAATATTAAATCAATAAAATTATTAATAACTGAACTGTGTAAAAAATTTACATGCAATTTCTAAGCATAATTATTATACAGTAAATTACCAAATTTTCTGTATTATATCACAAATAATATAAAGTTGAAAATTAAACCACATAGCCCAAATGAATTTATGAAGAATAAATTAAATATAAAATATTCAAAAATATAACATATATTTTGATATGATAATAAAATGAAAATAGAATACAATATATAATTAGATTTACCAATGTCTTACACCATAAAAAAAATCTTACTGTTAATATAAAATATTATTCTGAATGTAATTTTGTAGATAATAAGAAAACATTGTACCTTTGTGACATAATGTAATAAAATTTCATATAAAAGTCATAAATATTCTTATCTGAAAAAACAGAAAGACTAAAAAAAATATATATAAGAATGACAGAGAGAAAAAAAAAGTAGAAATAATAAAGTTAAAAAAAAAAATACTGTCTTCTCACATATATATCACAAAGAAAACTGGTATATCATCCAAATATTATTCTCTCAGCGTTATAGTATTGTCTGCAACGTTAAAATAAAAGAAGAGAGAGAGAGAGAGAGAGAGAGAGAGAGAGAGAGAGAGAGAGAGAGAGAGAGAGAGAAAGGATTGTACTTTATGCATGCAAAAAAAGAAAAAGAAAAAAGAAGTTTACATACATACATACAGAGGTACGAAGATATCTTTTTCATTTTCTTTTGCCCTATACTCACATCTCCATTTTTCTTATTTCTCCCCGGCTTTACAAGCTACTCGTATTCCCTGATCAAACTAGACTCTAGCTATAGCCTACCACCTCATATATGCAAGCCGGGGTTATATGGCAAGGGAGTCAACTTCTTTTTAACAATACTTTCCTCATCTTCCCCCCCCCCCCTAACATTGCAACAAAGACCTCAAAATAAAAAGAAAGAAAGCATATAAATACAACGGAGGATTTTTTTTTAACATAAAACTTATTTTACATTTCTTATTTCCTTCGTTTTATCATCATCATAATATGATGCTCTTTCCTTGTTTACAATCATTTTTTATTAAAAGTTTTAAAATCAATACTAAAAAATAATTTAAATATCTTTGATGTCGAGTGCAGAGAATTTTAGAAACAAAAATAATTAATTTCATATTAAACGTGTAACGAAACGTGAATTCTTAAGTGTAATTTACATGGGGAAATATTTTTACATTGATATAATTGTGTAATAAAAACATGATGAAATGCGCATCCACAGTTGTAATCCAATGTTTTTATATGATATTTTACAGTGTAAATAAAACATTATTTACTATATTGAATAGCCATGTAAAATAATAATAATAAATTAAAAGAATCACTGAATTTTACATAACCAAATTTTTGATTGATTTATGAATACTTTAAACATAAAAGGCTGTATTATATTGAAATAAAAAGTATTGACTTTTTACATGGAAAAAAATTACTACTAAAAGCAGGTACGTAAATCCTATAAATTAGAAATGGATGTTAATATTATAGCCTGGAACCGGTATTGATATAATACAATAATATTTAAAGGCGTAGAACACCTTGAACAAAAAACTTGCCTAATATCCTAAAATACCCAAATATCAACATTATTTTGGCCGGAGTCATTGATTTCTAATTTATTTTGCATTTACAAAATTTCAGTTGCGGGTTTACTACGTCACAGCTCGCCTGGTCCACGCGCGCGGAAACAGGCAAGCTGTGACGTAGTAAACCCGCAACTGACATTTTGTAAATGGAAAATAAATTAGAAATCAATGACTCCGGCCAAAATATGGTTGATATTTGGGTATTTTAGGATATTAGGCAAGTTTTTTTTTCAAGGTGTTCTACGTCTTTAATGTACTGTAGGTAAAACATACTACAATTAATGTGTGTATCAATTAGATTAGATGACTACATTAGGTGACATTGTATAGTATATCATAACATTGTTTGAGGTTAATAGTTACCTGTTTCAACTAACAAGATTAATGTACCTATGCAATTATAAGTAGTATTTTCTTTGCCCTGTAGGTATAAGTTACTACATTTTACTACTTTAACTCAATATTAGACAGTAGTATTAATTTGAATATAGCTTTTACTTATATTTTCTCTCTATATCCTCATTTTCATTGTGTGTTCTTGTTATACGTATATTCCTAATCAGCTTTACTTTTGCATGCCAGTTTGCAAACCACACACATAGGGTTCTCATTAAGATAAAACCACTAGAAATTATTATTATTATTAACATTTCATATTTTACTATTATACGTAAAAAAAAAAAGGGAGCAAAAATATCAGGAATGAAAGAAAAACACATTTTGTTTTTATTTTTTTTGGAAAACGTTTCATTTTTTTTATGTTTCTTTATAGAATAACGTCTTATTACAACTATAATTTTGTTGCCTCTTGTTTTTAACAACAATATGAACATTTATGGGATAATGGGGCTACAAATAATGGCATCTTTAATATATATATATTTTTATCTTCTTTTTTTTTTTTTTCTTCTTTCTTTTATTGTAAATTTAAATTTGAATCAGTTTATCATTTCTTTTATTTATATTTTTATACTTTAAATCTGATTTTCTTCATCTTCTTCTCCTTTTGTTAGTTATTTCTTATAGTTTTTCTTTTGTTCTATGTTTCTTTAAAGTTATAAAAATCTGGCGCATATTATACATAGAGTTATACCTGACACATTTTGTGAAGTAAAAAATAGCACAAGTAGTCGAGGAAGGGTTTTCAGTATTTTAACATTTACATTAACGCCAGTATATGAGAAAGAAACAATTGTAAAAAAAAAAATAATAATAAAAAAAAAATCAATTGCTGAACTGAATGTTTCTATAGACATTGTATCAACAACTATGAATAGTTAATATCTTTAAACAAATAGAGCACTGAAATAAGGAGCAATTATTAACTTCAAACAAATTATATAGTACATAAAAACAAACTATTCAAAGGCCAATAAGTCTCAAATTTACGTCTGTTGTTGATGTCATTTAGTTTTTTTAATTCATAAAAAAGTCTACATTCTCTTCCAATGTCAACATAGATTTTTTATTATCATTATTATATTATTTTTAGTTAATTTTTGTATATTTAAAAACAATAAATTCTAACCAAACCAAACAACTTAAAAAACTACATTATTTTTATTGTCTATCAATTCAAGCACAAAATGACATGTAACGATGTTTATAATTTGAGATTTTTAGACCTGAATTCCGAACTCATATTTGGTGACTATCTATTCACTATGAGTCGTATAAAAATCTACAATTTAAATTCATGTGCAATGTTTTTAAAGTTATTATCATTAAATTTTTTTTCAAATGATAGATTTTATTGTGAATCAGTACTCAACCAGGATTGATTTTTTTCTTTTAAATTATCGCACTTGTTTCAAAATGATTATTCTGAGAACAATACATGCGCAGTTTAAGTGGGTAAAAAAGGTCAATCTTGGTTAAGTATATTTACTTAAAATAACTGGAAACTTTTCACCCAATCATTATTTCAATTTACAATATGAAAAAGCACTTTCAAAGTGGAACAAAATTTAAAATATATTAACTCAAAAAAAAAAAAAAAAAAAAAAAAAAAAAAAAAAAAAAACTAGTTCACAGTTAAAAATCTACAACAATAAAATTTCATGGAAGGTATATTGTGCCATTGTTTATAATAATAAATATTAATTATGTTTTCATTATATAGTCATTCTTTTTTTTCTTTTTAAATAATAATATTAATAAAAATTTTCATATACTTTATCAACACTTTTATATTAACGATTGTCTTTATTTATTTATATAATTTTTTTTAAGGGAGGGAGATAAATATATAAAAATTATTTAACACTCACTTGTTTTTATACAGTTTTTTTTTCTTAAGTAGTTCACTATACAAATCACTTTCACACTCTGAATGTCTCGGCATCGTTCACTTTTCATTATACATTCACTTTTTTTTATTTTTACAACGTTTTTCAAATGTAAATTTTTTGATTCCTTATAATTTTAAAACTTGTTCTGTACACTTAAATAATATTTAATTTACTTTATTTTTTTATATTTAAGTTTATTTTTATATTGTTTTCTAGCCAATATGTATGAGACTTTTCATAACAAATTGTAGGCTAGGAGAAATTTGAGCAAAAAAAGGTATATTACCTTTTTTTAACAATGTATATTTTTTAAACGTTTATACATGGATTAATATATAATTTTTTAAATAAAAAATTTCTAATTATTATAAAATCCTTTTTCTTTATGTTTCTTTTTTCTTTGGTAAATTCATAAAACAAAGAACGTCATTTGCTTCTTAATTGAAGTTTTTATTACAGTTATTGAGCATTTGTTAGTGTCCAGAAAATGTTAGCATCATATCAAACATAGAGAGGAGACTTTAGTGTGATTAATTACATAAATAATTATCTTACTTTGTGATAAAACAGTAGTATTTTTTTTTCTATTAGTCTCTCTATATTAAGCACGTATATTACTGACGTGCATATTGTATCAATTTTGACTACAGTACGAAGAGAATAAAAATGTTTATATAAAAAGATCATTTTTTTCTCTATACTACTTTTTAACTTTTTCTTTTTAAAATAAAAAAACTTTTTCAATTAAAAAAAAAATAAAAAAAAAAGACTACAATTGACTGGAAATGTTAAATATTAGTTCTGAAATAACATTTTCTTTGTTTCATGGATTCAATTATTACAAAAAAAGTTTGTTTTTAAACGTACTGTCACTCTCGTCGTCTTGGAAGAGTGAAACTTTCATGTGGCTGTCAGACTCTCATTTCCGCTTGTTGCGCTTGCATTTGCGCATGTTGTAACTGTGCATGTTGCTGTTGCGCATGTTGTTGTTGTTGCTGCGCATGTTGTTGTTGTGCATGTTGCTGTTGTGCATGTTGCTGTTGCGCATGCTGTTGTTGAGCGTGTTGTGCATGCTGCTGTGCATGTGATAGCTGTTTGCTCTGACGTGGCAACGTTGCATGATGGCCAGATGATAACAAGGGTTGATTTTCCGCAGGTGCCATGCCTCTAGGTGGAGGAGGGGGACGTGGTACGCTTAAATGTAAAGTTGCAGAACCATTAGGTGGTGATGTAAGACCATGATGTTCACCAGAAGGTCTACATAAAAATGTAGAATGTGAATGTTCCAGCATACAAGATTGTGGAATCTGATTTCTAGTTATGATATGTTGTTGTTGATGTTGATCTAATATTGTAATGGCAGTAGCTGTTGGATTATTAGCAGATATTTTAACATTAGGATCCAAATGTTGCATATAATGTAAAGTATGATATTTATTACTTTGTCTTTGTGGTGATGCATTTGAAGATGATGTTTGATTCATAATTATACCACTAGTTGGTGTAATAGTCGTTGTAGGTGCTGTTAAAATTACTGTTGTAGTTGAATTATCATCTATTACATCTAAATGAGTTTTATCACTTACAAAATTACTACCACTACCTCTTTGTTGTTCTTGTAAATTTTTAACTTCTAATCGATGTTTATCACGTTGATAGTAAACACCAGCAAAAATTAATACATTTAATATTAATAATGAACAACCTATAGCTATAGTTACACTTAATGCTGTTGAATATGCTGCATAACCAGCTACATTTTCAAGACTTGCTAGTGCATCTGTTTGATTTAAATTTCCATTTAATAGAAGTCCTGAAGCGGAAGTAGGTGCTGCAATAACGCTAACGCATGTTGTTAACATTGGTTCACCAGTAGGTGAAAGTGCACTATCATTACCACGACGTCCAAGTGGATTTGATGTAGTAAATTCAGTATCAGCCAAACCGAAATAAACAGGATCTGTTCTTACTGTACCTTCGTATAATTCTGGATCATTGTGATTACGGAAGAGATTGTGTCTAGCACTTACATCCTCCATTCCAGCTCGATGTAATTCAGGAATTAAACGTAACCAAACTGAGAGTTGATGAGCACGGAAGTGATTCTTCATTCGTGGTTTCATTCCTGTAACAATAACAATAATAAAAAATTATTGATGGATAAATATATTAAATTTTTATTATTTCAAATCATTTGAAAATTTATAATATTTATTACAATGCAACCACATAGAAAAATTAATCATTTGGAAGAATTGTTCTGTTGTATTTGATATTTTAAAATACAAAAGTTGGCATGTAAATATATAATTTAATAAAAACTTTTGTAGACATAAAAAAGCAGTATGGGGGTGGAGATTGGACAAAGTATTATAAATCATGCGTATACACACATAAGATTTGAAATCCTTATATTAAGTTGGTTGAACTAAAAAAAAAAAAAAAAAAAAAAATGTTGAAAATTTGGTTCAGACTAAATAATTTGAAAATAAAGTTTTCCAATATAAAATGTAGACTTTTGCAATTTTCTAAGGCGTAAGAATGAATTTTCATGTATTAACAAAATTCCTATCATAACTTTAATTTTAATCTTAAAAAAATAAAAAAATTAAATTTCATAAGCTACTACTAAAATACTATAGACTGTTTCTATAATTAATTAATAATGCTGTTCGTTCGTAAACCCTGTTCTCTGCTCCTAAAATGACAATCACCTTGGGTTATTCAAATGGAATGCGCATTTTTTGGTGCAAGAAAACAGGGTTTACAACACTAATGGAGACAAGAAAATTTTTCTGCGCATTTAAATATGAAAGCAAATATGTTAAAAATTGTTTTATAGAGTTTGTCATAGTATATAGTTTATAAAAGTATAACATATTTTCTGCATTAATGACATCATATTTTTCTTTATAAAGTTGAGATTGCTTATTAAAAAGAAAACTACTTTAAATAACTCCAAAGAAGTGAGCTAATTAAAACTTTGCAACTTTTTCTAACATATTTTTTTCTGTTAACTTTATCACGCATAGTAATCTGTCAACTCCTGAAAGCTATTGTAAGTTTCGAGTATTAACAAAACTCTCTCTCTCTCTCTCTCTCTCTCTCTGTCTCTGTCTGTCTCTGTCTGTCTCTGTCTTTGTCTCTATTTCAAGTTGCAGTTTCAATGTGAATAAAATATAAAATTCTTTTACATTGTTTCATTACGATTATTGCAACAATATATAAATTTAAAAAATAAATAATATTACTTTAAAATTAATTTAGGCAATATATTTTTTATTGATTCTACAATATATGCTACCATATTCCAATACCTCCCAAAAGGAAGGGCATTACAATATAATGTTTTTATTGTAAATAAATGTCAAGCATATTCCATGAGGGTAAATATATTGAAGTTTCAAACTTCTATTTAAAATGAAAAACAGGAAAAATTAAATAAAAATACGTCAACGTAAGCTATATAAGAAATATGTCAGCAAAATAAAATGGATCAATATAAGATAACAAATTGTCATAATTGAATACATTATCTTCATAATACTACACAATGAAAGTAAGAGTTTTGACAAAATAAGCAGCAATGATGACATAATTAAGCTTAAAGAAATATTATATATCTCTCATCTCAACTTGATATTATAAATTAAGTAAAACTTTCCAACTTGGTATATTTACATAATTATATTGCATAATATTGTGTAATTTTATGAAGAATATGATAACTCTCGCTCTTTCTCTCTTTCTTTTGTTTTAACAGTAAAAAGCACAATAAGTTTCTAGAGTTGCAATAAGAAGCTTTTTAGAACAAAAAGTTTGATCTGACTGACAAAAGTTCTGTATGCGGTTAACTTTAGCGATTATACCCTCATACATATTATGCTGCCGTTGTACATAATAAGTTTCACCAACATCTCTCTCTCTCTCTCTTTCTCTCTTACTCTAGTTTAGCCTAAGGTAAACTAGATAAAATCTAAAGGAACAACTTCCTTAAAGTTTAATTAAAAAAACTATATTTCTAGAGATAGGAAAAAAATAGAAAGAACTCGAACGATAAAAAATTGAAAGTACAAGAAAACTTGTTATGTCCTCCAAACCTAAAGGTACAGTTTACAAGTTTGGTATCTTTAAGAATGAAATGAAAAACTTTAAGTTTTTTTTTTTTTTTTTTTAATAATTTTTTTAACTTAACTGTGTATAAAATAAAACGGATTAATAAAATTATTTTGCTCGTAGAAACATTGCAAACCCAATCGGATTAAAGTATTTCATATTATTTCATAATAATAATAATAATATAATATTTTATATGAAGTTGTACTATACATCTGCATGCAGCAGTTATCGGCAGTTGTATTTTTGTTATACCTTCCACTAATTTTAACGTTTTGAAATTTTAGCACAGAAGAAATAATTAAGCAAACATTTTTGTGTAAAAAAAAAAAATCTAATCTCTCAAATGAGTAGAACGTATTACAAAAAAATAAATAAATAAAAAAACGGCAAACACCTGCCTAAAATTGCAGCAAGCATGCTGATAACTAGCACAATTAACACGCATGTTCTATCTACACTAATCTACACATAAAACTTACAGCACCAGATAGAACATTTGTAATTTCCATTAAACAGCTGCAACCTCATCATTATAAGCAATGGAAATATACATTAAAATTTAAAGATTCTTTAATGAACCATATATTAGTCAGTATTTATTATTTACGCATTATTATCATATATCCCAATAATGAAATGCTAAATCCAAAGTAATACGGAAACGCTATTGTTATAAATGAAATAAATTTATAATGGTAACGTAATTTCTATTTATCCCTTTGAGTTTTCAAAATGTATCAAATAATAGAAAGCATTATTTTATAACATAATCTAACATAAGTAGTACAATACATGTTTTTAATAATTCAGCTACAAATTATACAACATAAACACATTTAAATCAAACATGTATGTGGTTAGAAAACAAAGAGTAGGATTAATAAATACGAAAATGTAAATTTAGAGAAGAAAGCAAAAGAGAGAGAGAGAGAGAGAGAGAGAGAGAGAGAGAGAGAGAGAGAGTTAAAAAAAGTAATCCATTGTTACCACAAAAACCCAACTTTGGTGTACAGTGTGTATCTCTTCCAATCACCAAAATCCGCTTAAACTTTAAAAACAAAAAATTTCTCTGTCTCTAAAATGTTTCTCTTTATATACTCTCACCTTATAGAAAAAAAATTAATTACATTTCTAGTTATTCTCTGTCTTTTTTCTTCTCTCTTTTGAAAGATTTTCTCTTTGTGTGATACAGCTGCTACTGTAGTATTGTACATTCGGGATAAGATAGTCTAAGAGTGTGTTAGAGAGAGAGAGAGAGAGAGAGAGAGAGAGAGAGAGAGAGAGAGAGAGAGAGAGAGAGAGAGAGAGAGAGAGAGAGAGAGAGAGAGAGAGAGAGAGAGAGTTGACTCTGAATCGGCTTACAGGGACAAATAAACTTTACCACGATGTGTGAGTGTGTGTATAACAACATTGCCAGAGCTTTTGTAAAACTATACTTGGGATATGGCGGATATTATAAAAGGTCAAGGAAATGAAGAATCTACAAAACCACTACGTTTTGCGACGTAGTTATATGTTATATACAAAAGAATAAGAGTATAAACACACATGAGAGCTGTAATTTTTATACTTCTCTCTTTCTTTGTTTATTGTTATGAAATAAATGTAATGTGACAAAAAATGATGCCAGTATTATACAAGGACATTTCATTATTTTTTTTTTTACGTGAACGGATATTTCAACTTGATTGTTATTCTTATTTATCAAGGATGAATTTGAACATCAAACTTAGAGAGAAATGTTTCAATATTTGACTCTTTTTTTTTCTTTCTATATGTCCATTGAAGTAGAATCATTCAGTCGAAGCATTCATTGTCATTTTTTTCTTTCATTTGCTCTAACACTTATTTATACTGTACTTGTAAAGCATTGTGAAAGTTCTACGCTCATTTTCATGAAACTTAAAATTAATATTATTATATTTTTTTACTACTTAGTTAAAGTTTTTAATTTCAATGAATTGATTAATTAATTTCTTTGTAATAATACACAGTAAGCAACATTGTGTATTATCTCGTATATATCCAGATATATAACATTTATACGATAGTAGTATGATTTTCAATGGTAGATTAACTTTTAATTTTAATATTAAATTATATTACGGAAATTGAATTTAAGGGGTTCAAAAAAAAAAAAAAAGGTTTTAGGTAATTATATTGTTTTATACGTACATGTTAAAAGGCAACCTCAAATACTTTGAAAATAATCAACTTATTCCATCTAACAAGTTATAAAAAGAAATGAGTTACGTTGAGGTTCAAAATAAGCCTCTCTGTTAGAGATTATGAGGTGGAGATTAAGCAAGTAATTTTATATATGATATCCTCTGTTCTCTTTGTTTTAATTAGTTACTCTTAAGGCTTTAATGTCAAAAACTAACTTATCAAAATCTTTGGTCATATATTAAATAAATTTACATATAAATTTTAAAGTATTAAAAAGCTAAATTGTTAATTAGTACTTTGAAATAATTTGATTTTATCACATAAAATTGAATTGTCGAAAAAAAAAAATCAAAACTTGTTGTTTTGTAACTGAGATTCACAAAATTTGTAACTTCTAAGTGAATTTTTGAAATAGAGGTTATATGCCAATATTTTATGAAGAAATAAAAATATAATTGAGAAAAGACAAATCTTGTAAAAAGAAACAAAATTTCTATTATTTCCTAAAGTTTTAACAATTTTGAAAAAACTTTCATCAAACTATTAATATTATAATAAAAAAAAAAAGATTTCCAGTTAAGATATTATTTGTATAATAAAATGGAAACCAAATAAAAAGTAAGACTATATATATTTTTTTCATTTTGTATAAAGTTTGCTTTACGTATGACCAAATGTAATAAAAAATTACTGAAATGTAAAAGAAAAAAAAAAACAAGTAAAAATTATCAGACAGAAGAGAGAGAGAGTGAGAGAGAGAGAGCAAAGCAAGTTTTTTCGGTTAAATTAAAAAGTTGATAGAAATATTACAAGAAAGTCCTGAGTTACTTCTTGTGTTACCTAACACAAAAACTTCCCCAAGGAAATCTTCTAAAGTCTTAATAAAAATTTGCATATCTACATGTGTATGTGTAAAAGCGACTCCTCTTCATCTTGACTACTTTTTTTTTCATATATATGTTCAGTGTTGAGTCATGCATTTAAAGTTGGAGTAACTTTTAAATTGTCGATTACGTTAGATTTCAATATCTTTTTTTTTTTTTTTTTTTTTTTTTTTTTTCCTTCTAAATCTCATGAACATAATGTTTCATTTCATGTCATTGTAATTTAATATGTAATGCGATATCAGATTAGTATTAAAATTTAGTGGTTTTCATTCATCAATATTAACGATTGTAATGAAAAGATATTGATTTGATATAAACTTATTCCAATATCTCCAATAATAATAATAACCTTAATGAGGATGATAAGCGAAATTTACAGATTAATTTTAAATAACGCTCCTTATCTTTAAATATATATATATATATATATATATATATATATATATATATATATATATATATATATATATATATATATATATATATATATATATATATATATATATATATATATAATAGTTAAAGTACCTGTTTCTTGGTTGACAATAATAACAAATCAACATTAAAATATAGTTTTCATCAATTGCTGTCTTTACTTTTTATTTTACCAAAAATTACGATGCAATTAAAAAAACTTCACTTTAATTTTACTAAAATATACAACCTTTAACATAATATTTAATCGATGTACAATTCCAGTGCAGTAATAAATTAAATAGACCTCTTGATCAATAAACATACCCTAATCTTGCTATTTGAATGCTTTCAAAATGAAAATGTGTCTTTTACATTAATGTAATATTTTAGAGAGAAATTTAAAATGAATTCTATAAATAAGTTTTATATTTCAACATTGAGAAATAACACTTGACCGTGTTATTGCTAACTTATGAGTGGGGTAGTAAAATTATAACAGTGGAGTATAAAATTAAAGTATTTTACTTCATTTTATCTTGTATGCAATTCCTGATATTGTTTGAACAAATAAAACAAATGAAAAAAGGAATTGACATGAAGAGAGTAAGATGTTCAAATATTATTAGATTTACTTTAAAGATAAAATTAGGAAAGTATATAGAACATTTTCAAAGTATATTTTTCCAAGCAAAAAAATAAATAGAAATGTTAGCTTTATGGAATGTTGCAATATAAAGTTAGGAAATGGTAAAGGGAGAAAAATGTGAAAGATGTTTTAAAAGATGAGAAAAAGGGGGGAAAAAAAGAAAAATCTAATGGAGCTCAAATCAGCTGGAAAATGACCTCGAACGTAGAAAAAATCTCACACAATTTTACTTTACTGTCTTTTTTGAGTGACTTAAAAGTCGTTATTACGTGGTTCATCTTTCTTTCTTTTTATATATATATCACCCTTTTGAATATCACACTCTTTGAGAAAGAAAATTTTTTCGACACTATAAAATGAAGCTTTTCAATCATACACATCGTTTGTTAAATCATTAAATGTCATCACAGGGGAGTCTACTTTTTGTAATAGCCTAAATAGAAGCTAAGTATCATTTTATATACTTTTTAAAGTCACATAAAGTAGTAATTACAGTAAAACGTATCTGATGAACTGAAACTAATTCAGTGGCACAGATTTTTTTTTATTGCTTTCTGATACAAAATTTTCTTTCAATTCAAAATATAATCCTTAATAACTGTAATTATTTTTGCAGCTATCCTTTTAACAAATTTAAATTTTGAATGTCTGATATATTGTTGGGAATTTTAAAGGAAATGAATTTTTTTTAAACTCCTAATGCTTTGAAAATACTTTATTTTTTTTTATCTATTTGATACTATGCAAATTAATTCAACAAATTTAAATTACTTTATATATACTCGACTCAAAAAACCTGAGTTACCTGCCGTTCGACCTTTTACGGTATCGCCCAGTCGCCCCCCTTCTCCTCAACTGTGACAATGGGCGATACTTTAGGCATGTCCGATTTAAATCGACTGAGGTTTTTTGAGTCGAGTATATATATATATATATATATATATATATATATATATATATATAAAGAGATTGAGAGAGAGAAAATCATGAGTTGCTTTTTTCAGTGCTTTCGTTTCTATGTACGTACAGTATAGTTATAGTATACATATATCAAAATAATCATATATAACTGTTATAATATAATATATGATAATATAAATTAATTAAACTCTAGAGCACAATGTAATAAATAATTATTGTATAGAATAAAATAATGTAAATGGACTTTTGACGGATTTGATTATAATTTCACTTCAGTTTATAGTTTGTGATATTAAATTATAATATGAGAGCGGAAAATAATAGATTACTTTGTTTGCCTTTACCCCCCCCCCCTCTCTCTCTACCCTTCACATCTATCACGTTTAGTAATGCATGCAATTATTTTCAACACTCCATTATGTAACATCACTTAAAACTACCAATAATTTAACTCATTGACCTGAGGTCTTATTATTATTCTAAACAACGAAACAATTAGAAAAGTAAAACAAAAGTAATCTATATATAATATGTTATCAAGGTTTATTGTTATTTTATATTGTATATATTATATAAAATAAATCATAAATTATTTATTTAATTATATGTGTAAAATTAATGCAAAAAGGAAACTTAAGTTTTATTATGAGATACAATATACATATTATACTGGTGTTTATATTTCGTGATTTTGAATAATGTTTACAAATTTGCGTAAAATTTATAACAACATTTTTTTTTTTATAACTATCTTGAATATATTTTTACAAGAAACTTTATATTATTTTAATTATAGTAACTTTGTTTTGTTTTTGATAAAATATATATATGTATACTTTCCATGTTTAAATATAGTGGGGAACAAAAAAAAAAAAAAAAAAAAAAAAAAAAAAGAAGAAGAAGAAGGATTTATACACTTGAGTTTCCGTACTTTAAATTTAGTAATGAGTTCAGCCAACTTAAAAATGCGTATAATATTAAAATAAATTATTTTAATTATAAAGAGAAAAATAAAAATTTCTGATATTTTATGATAATGTGTACATTAACACACATATATTTTGATATAGTTTAAACTTTATAATAATTGTGTTTTACTTACCAATTTCTAGGTATTTCTGATGCACACTGTCATATTCTTCCCACACTAAATTACGAAAACGATTTCTTTCTTTTGAACTAGACAAGATGGCTTCTTGTTTGAGATGATCATTTGGGTCTCTAAAATCACACAAAAAAGTACAAAATAACATTAGATTGGGTTTAGTAATCAGCATACAAAATAATTGCAAATAAGATTTAACTTAGTCCAATATTAGTGTGGTCTTCAAATGCTATTTTTTATTTCAAATTAAAAAAAAAAAAAAACAAAAAAAAAAAAACAAAAAAACATCCCAATAAAAAAGAAGAAAAATTAATAACATATTTAATCGTTCCTAAGAAAACAATTTCTATAAAGTTTCCACGCGATAAAATATTTGAAATTATTTATCTTAATTCTGTTTATGACACACTATAAAGAGGGCTTGGAGAAATTTTGTAATTGGAGTTACGTTGGTCTGGTTGCGGGTATGAGTGCGTACACATAGTACACATAAAACTAGTGGCCAAACTGCTGGGTTTGGCGTGTATGTATGTGCTTTCTGGGTCACTGAACGCACTAATGGCTCTAACTTTTTGCTCTATGCCTGAAATATCGTCATGCACCCGTGACCTTTATCTCACAGGTCAAGGTTAAATTTCGTTCAACACAAGTAAAGTGTCTGTTAAGTGCTCTTATGTTTAAGTTATAAATTCTTCAGTATATTATATGAAAATACGGTACGTGAAATATTTCCTATTTTCTTTCAAATCTTCATATTGGGAAGAAAAAAAAAGTATGCAGATTTGAAAATAAATAAATAACATATTATAAATGATTTTAAATCATTTTGCTATTAATAAAGGTTAACCGCCAGTCTGAACATATTAAAGTGCAACCAAAACTGAGACCAAAAGCCATATACTCGAGGCTTATATGAGACTTTGAAATTTTAGTTTTTATGCTTTATAATCTTTGATACAATGAAGTGTAAAAAAGCTTAGTGTTGGACATGGTGTGCGGTTAGTTGTACTAATGAATGCTGAAAGTTATCGCAGTACAGCAGCAGCAGCTACAGCTACAGCAGTACGAGAAGTAGACTTTGTGGTCAGCAAAGACGTGAGGTCAAATGGCCACGTTTAGCATGAAAGCTTTAACACCTAACACTACTAACTTTACGCCAAGTTAAATTTCAAATGTTGACCTTAGTTGTGCAAACTCTCTTACAATTATTTCACTTCTAGCATCATTTGTTTTTATACGCCTAAACTTAAATCGAAATATTAATTAATCACACAAAGAAAGAGCTTGAACAACGTATACTGTGCTGTACACAGCTTGCAAATTAAACTAAAAATTTATATTAGCAATTTTTTCAATGGAAATATTTTAAAAATCCAATAATTCATTGCAAATGCGTATATTTAAATATTATAGCTGTATTAAATTTTGAAACATTTTTTTCTTTTTTAATCTAATGAGCCACAAATTGATTTTTGTTAAATCAGATATTTACTGAATCTTTTTTTTAAAAAATGTTGCCTTTTGTGTAAAATCTTATAAAATAATTTTTACTTTAAAGTTTTATGTAACCAAACACCATTTTAAATTAATTCTTCATTAGTATAAAAATTTTAATGTAAACTTGTTAACATTAAAACTGCATATTTAGAGAGAGAAAGAGAGAGAGAGAGAGAGAGAGAGAGAGAGAGAGAGAGAGAGAGAGTTAAACACAAGCAAACACTACTTTCATCAAAACAGTTTTTAAATTGTATTTAATTTTCTTACAAAATAAAGATTATAAAATGTAATTTGAACTAATTTTTTTCTTTCAATCTTAAGAAAAGAGAGAGAGAGAAAAAAAAAGAAATTTCCATACATTTCTCTAACATTTACCCTTGAGTTTGTTTTATTATTATTATTTTTTACCCTCTTTCAAACATTCCAGTCTTAAGTAAGTTACATTAAGATTAATATACAAATTGACTTTACATCTAATTTAAATAATAACTTAAATCTTTAAGTACAATTTTATATAAAAGATGGTTTTAATTGTTTGTTTGTTTTTTTCTTAAATTACGATGTTTTTTACAATTATTATTATTTTTGTTATGTAACGTAAATGTGACTTTAACGTGTGTTATATACAAAAAGTATTTTTATTTTTTCGTAAGTTTTAAGCAGATGTGAGTTTGTAACGCTGTGTTAGTTTTAGGGGAGGAGGGCATTGTGTCTCTAAAAATGTTTGCTTACAGACCAACTACTGTATATTCCCTCTGTGCTGCTAATGCTACTTGCAATGGTCTGAATATTCATGCGGGATTAAACTGGTCTCTCTCTCTCTCTCACTCACTCTACTTTACGTACATATAGTGTTTGTTGCTCTCTCTCTCTCTCTCTCTCTCTCTCTCTCTCTCTCTCTCTCTCTTAGAAACAGTTGTAGAGGGACTCAAAATAACCGTCAATTTATGCTTAGTGGTGATAGTAGAAGAGAGAGAGAGAGAGAGAGAGAGAGAGAGAGAGAAAAGGGCCTAAAGTGAGATAGAACAGTAGGAAAATACAATACTATACTATAACACTTTTGAAATAAATTTCGGAAACTTTAGAAGATAAAGGCAACAACAAAAAGAGATAGAAAAGCAAAATTAAATTAAATTTGTACAATATACTCTTGTATATATCGGTTTTCCTTTTATTGATTATTACAAAAAATAAATATATTATTGTTTACTTTACCAAAAACTATTGTGACAATATTATTCCACAGAAAACAAAAGATAAATATCCAAAATGTAAAGTGGGAGAGAAAGTTTTAGATTTATTTTTAATTTCAAATTGTATTTTATTATTCAGAAATGCTGTTTTATAAAATAGAATGTTAAAATCTAGATCACTGTTGTTCAATTGTATTTTATTACATTGGTGTGAAACAAAAGCTAGAAGTTTCTTCCTTCTTTCTTTTTTTTTATGCAATATATTTTGCATTACACTAGGGATTACTTTATATGGTCATTGAAATAAAATAGAACAAATAAAAAGCAATAAAATGCACCTTTAAAAATACATATATAAACAACTTTTTGATATTACAAGATTTTTATTCATTTTATGTATATGTTTTATTATTTAGATTAGTGTTGACTTTCTCTCTCTCTCTCTCTACTTATATTTTCATTGCAAAATTTTTTTTACTCGTTTTCATATAAAAAGTTTTTTTAGTTAACATTTTTGCATATTCATTAATATTCAGCACAGATACAAAAAAAAAATCGCAGACAAAAAATTTGTATGTGAAAAACCTTTATAATAAAAATGTCTTAAATTTTATTTCTTAAATAGTTTTTTAAGCTTTTAAATAATTTAAATAACAAAGACAACGGGACTTCTACCGTTTTATTCATTTATTCAACTTGTCAAATAAATTTAAAGACATAAATTTACTTAATTAAATTTTTAAAGATTTTTTTACAGTAATTAAATAAAATTTAGAACAAATTTTAATTTTAGTATATTAAACAAAAGAGAGTTAGAATAAATGTAATCTTCTTTGTAGCAACTAATTTTAAAGAATATTGGAACTAGGGTGTGAACTTTAGACACTTTTCTTACACCCGCTTTCAAAATTAGTTTTCTTATTTATTTATTTATTTATTTTAGTTTTAAAAAGTACGTATTACTTTTATTTTATTATTATTTGACATCAATCAACAATAGAAACTTTTAGTAAAAAAAATTAATAATAATAATAATAAAAATTTTGTATACGTTACTCTTTAGGAATTTATTTCACAATCACTAAAGTTTCAGTAAGATCCTTGATTAAATTAATTACGATAACATAACGCATTAACATATTTAGAATCAATAATGATAGCATTACTGTACAAATACTGAGATAATATAATATATATAATTTTACTCTCTTAATTTATGGGCTCGCAATGCATTCAAATGGAAATTTTAAGTAATGTAATGTTCCCATATATAAACACATAGTATTTCCTTAAGCAGAGAAAACTTACAAAATAATTTCTTTAATAGCATAGTTTATATTTATATAATATCCTAACATATCTAAATATCAACATTGATTTGGCTGGACTCGTCGATTTCTCATTTATTTTTAATATATTTCTATGAGTCGTCATATATAGGAGACGCTTTAACGGACAAAGAGATAATTAAACATAAATTAGGAAGGAACGAGTTCCGTGATACTATTCAGGTATGGTAGGTTATTATATGTATATAACCTGTTATTATAGAAGCTATTTTGTAAGTTTTCTATGCCTTTAAAACAATAGATTACAACTTTGTAGCTGTACATTTATACCGCTCTCAATGAATGAAACCAAATAGTCTTTTCTTCATTAGCCTATGAAAAGACGTTGATCTGTATTTCGTTGTTTAATTTTTATAAAATATTATTTCAACAACACTGGTTTTCTTAAATTACTAATTGTTCTTGTGCTTATTTAAATTTCTTAAAATTTACAAAAAGATTTTACAACAAGAAGCATCAAACTTTAGAATATTTTCATACCTATAAAAAACGATAACGATTTCAATTTAAGTGCAGTAAAGTCAAAATGCACTATTTTTTTTTTTCGTTGTACATTATAATGTAATAGTTTACATCATTAAATTGTTGTATGTACATACTATGTAACAAAGTGTATTTTAATTAAATATTAAAGCTCTTTGATGGTACCTATAGTATGTATACATTATATACATAGACATACATGTATACAGTACACAAAACAATATTATATATTATATGTAGTTGTATTATTGCATTGGTTACCAATTAGTAAACATAACAAACCTTCAACTGAGGCAATCAAATAAAGCAGATGATTTAAGGTAAATTGAAATTGTCACATCAATCAAATCATCAAGGGAAAACTTATTTTGAATATTTACAATTGCATTAAAATACTGCACTATATACATATTCATATGTATAGTTTGTTTTTGATATTGTTTCGTTATTTATATTACGCGTTGTTCAATTTTAACTCAATAAGTTTATCGTTGTATGTGTATTTTATTAAACTACAAAAACAAAGTAAATAATAAATAATTCTATAGGAATTTTTAATAAAATTAAAATTGACTACTGTATTGTATGCAAATAAAAAAAAAATTGTTAAATTTATTAAATATAATTTATTTTAAGTATTCATGAAAATATTTTTTATTTTAATTTTTAGTATATACATACATTAATATTTAACTTTTTTGACGTATGTATACAGACTAATATTATTTAATACAAAATTAATATTATTTTTAATTCTTTTTATAATAACAGAAACATATAGTTTTTAATTAAAAATATTACTCTTCAAGGTAAAGTACTGAAAATAATTGAGTTTTGTTAACGTGTGTACATTAATTTGCTGTGATTTTTGATTAAATTATATAAAAAAAAAAATCCTGTCAAAAATGACTCTAAGCGTTTATTGAGTTAACTCAACAGTCTAGACTTGTACATTGAAAACTTTCTAGCTTATATGAATTGGTGACCTTAAATTTTTGTCTCGTTTGTCAATATTTTTTTTTTCAATGCACTTAATACTTTATTTTACCTACTAAATTGTTCATTTCAGATATACATAAAAGTTTATGTATTATGTACAATATGTTGAACATTAAACTTGTATAATATAACCAACATACCAAAAAATCAACGTTGAATGGACCGGAGTAAATTATTTTTAATTTATATTTTCCATTCACAAAAATACACATACGTCATTGTCCGCAGCTGCCTTTTTGTGAAAAATAAAGTAGGAATCAACTACTCTGGCAAAATCAACGTTGATGTAGGTATTTTAGGACACTTTTCAAGTTTTTTGTTCAACGTGTCTTAAATTATTTAACATAAAATGACCTCCAAAACTGATGCTAATTTTCTAAGTTAGCAACCAAAACTAAGACTGTTTGAGCAAAAAAAAAAAATAAATAAAAAAAAATAAAAAAAATCTTTCTCTCTCGCCATGACGTCATGCTCAGACCAGAAAATGTTGTGCTGGTTGCATAGGTAGATTTTTTTTCCATGCACCTCGAGCTTTGAGACAAATTCATGTCCATCTCTTATAAAATGCAATGTTGTTAAGGAAATCTGTATTGGTTTAAGAGACTATTCTTTCATTCCAACATGTCCAAAAGCCAACTCCTCTTTCTTGTCTTTATATTTGACTAGAGTTGTTGTTTTATACATTTCTCTACCTGCCATGGCTGCCTGTTTATCTCTTTAACACAATTTTGTTTTTAATTATTTTTTTTGTTATTTGTTGACGTAGCAGTTTTTCTGATTTTGGTGCGAAAACACTTCTTGTATAAATGCAACTTGCCTTTCTCGCCTCATCTTTCGTTTTGAATACAAATACACATATTATTTAATTTATCATTTTGTTTTTTTACCCAATATAAAACTATTTAAATTTATTTTAAATCCAATGCTGCATTATCACACAATTTTGACACATTTTATTTTATGTATAATGTAATAATAATTCAAACATTATAAATAATATGATAATATTTATTTTTAAATTTAAGTCAAATATTGATAGTATTAAAAATAATGTATTGCAGTATCTTACACAAAACGTCTATAGTAAAAAAAAAAATCTTTCACTTATAGTAAGTTACGGAATCGATACAAAATTCATATTGTTCACCGCACTCGATGATATATATTATATATTTTTTTCCGTTTAAAGTTTTCTCGACTAAAAAGAAGTTCTATTCAAACATGTATAAGAATATTAGACAAAACTCAATATAACCTAGACTTATATACATACGCAATAGAAGAAATTTTTTATACGAAATAAAAATGTTATGACGTAAAAATGTGTGAAAAGGATGTAAAATATAAAAGTCCAATGTTACTTGAAATAAAGTAAGAATAAAAAAAATCAAATCAAATAATAAAAGAAAATCTAAAGGAAAAAAAAAGATACTTTAATATTGTAAAATAGTCAGAAAATTCAATTTAAAATAAATTTATAGTGTTTACTTTCTTTAGATATATAAATATTTATTACATCAAGTACAAAGAGAGAGATAGAGACCGAAGTGTTATACTTACCCTGTACGTGCAAAGCTGGCCCAGAATAACATGACTGCTTCAGATAATCCAACTTCAGATCGTGTATAGTTACGAGGGAAGTGATTGAAACCATCAACTAGAGGAGCACCGAATACGTAAGGTAATTCTTCACCATGGACTGTACCCATACGCTGCAACAAATGAATACAAAACAATTGAGTAACTAGGAACAATATTGTGATAAACATTGAGACAGTGTGCTTGTTCGTAAAAATCTTTTAACTTATTTAAAAAAAGGCAATTCTATTTAAAAAGAATTATGTAATCATTTTTTTTTTCATGTTCTTGAGATAGAAAAACAAGGTTTACAAACAAGCATCATATGTTCGTTGTCACATTTAAACATGGCATCTGTATAAGTATATTTTTTACATATACGTAGCAAGGTTTATATTCTGTATACACCTTAATATACAGTAGATTTACTTTGTTTAATATTTTTTTTTTTTTATTTATTATTGTAGTTCAGTTCACTACCATAAGATTTCCAAGATGATTTTGTTTTTGTTTATAATGTACTGCTGAACGAAATCACATATAAAAACCATTTAAATGAAAATGTTCTAAATTTAACACTAGTATTGTTAAAACTTATATTAATTCTTTGAAATAAAATTCATAAACATTCTCATCAACACTAAACTTATAAGAGAATATTTGAAAGAGAATCAAATTTCAAGAAGAAAAAAAATAAAGAAAGTAACAATACACATTGTGTTCACTTTACATTATCACTTTAATCCCTCAAGGAGAAAAGTGGATCTCACTCACTCACTTATATACTCACTACCTTTGTATCAAAAGAGAGCTATAGAACTGTCAATATTACGCAAAGAGTTTGCTTTTGCTGTATCAAATAAGAAGGCAATTATTTCATCAAAGGAACTCTCAAATACACTCATGCACTTACTTTTGCTATATAATAAAAAGGATAAGTATTTCAAGACGTCTTTAACTAATATAAATATAAATTCCTTTAATTTTTATATTTAAACTCTAAGTTTCAATACGTTGATTCCTTTTTTTTTATATTAGTTGAAATTCGATGGTAGCAAACTATCTTTCCTATTGATAAACATTTGAAGGCCTATCAGTCATCAGTTAAGAAGACAAAATGATGCATGAATACAAAATTATCTCGTGTCTTAATTCATATTATTATATTTGTGCAAATTTTTACCCTTGCTACATAATATTTTAGTATTAAATAACACTAAAAAAATGTTTTTATTCGGCACCTTCCAGTCTTAAAGGCATATACAACATGAAAACATTAGCATTTACATCACAAAACACTTCATGGGACCACTTCTTAGTGGTTATAAATAACATTAATTGGTCTCAAAACCCCACTGTGTAACGCCGTAGCAGTAATCAGAAAATTTCGATTTATGCAACCCGCACAACATTTCCATACTAGTTATTGCCTGTTTCTGACGTCATAAACAGAAATATTTACGCAAATGGCTTACTTTACAGTTTTTTCATGCTCTCTTGTGGGGCCACATTACATTCTGGTAAAAATTATCATTAGTTTTGTAGAACCCATTTTGTGTTTAATGATTAAAAAGAACATGTTGTTTCATGTTCTCTATGCCTTTAAGTATTTCACAGCAATGAACTAAGATAATACAGTAATAATTTATACAATATGTTTATTGAAATGAAGTTTTCTATATAGAAATATAGTAGTGGTTCAATAGTGTTTATTTTTAACTTTATTAGAATTATTTAATAAAGTACATTTAATTTAGTTCATTTCATGTAATTTAATTTGAAAGTTATTCACAGTCAGTGATTTTTATCATCGATTTCGTGCTTCACAAAATGTAATCCGTATATTTATATTCATTTTATTTTTATTATTCCTCAATTTTAGTAATTGAATATACTAAAATTGTCTGATTTTGCTACGTTGCTATTTTATTTTTGCATAAAACTGTTTTTTACTTACATTTTCAATTGCTATGTATATTTATTTATTGATATATAATATATAAAATTTAATCAATCAGTTTTAACGAGCATACTTTTAACCAATGTAAAAGTCAGTTTAAATGTTTTACTTATATACACCGTTTAAAACCCAAATACCAATTCACAATTTTATGTTGTAAAGTTTTGATTTTTCATGCAGAAATGAATGGTTACACAAATACATGGAAATCAATGTATACCAGCTCCGTTAAATTAATGAAGCCCGCCAATACAGGATCATCATGGGGCAAGATTGGCGTGTATTGCTTAAAAACGATTCTCATTCTTTCATCAACACGAGAGTATGTAAAATAAAAATCTTCCAAATATAAGTTGGTTAATCGGCCCGTGTGTGCTTTTCCATTCATTGGAAAGTCCTTACCTGTCGATAAGACAATGTCTTGACTGGGACTTGGATTGGTGTATAGCACGATAACACAATATGGGAAGCAAATAATAATAATATATTTTGCCCATAGGTAATCAATTTTCGATATAACTATATATATAACTATTATATTGATTGGTTATCAAATGTTATCATTTAAAAATTACATAAATAGGGGATTTTAGACTTTTTTTCCCCCTTTACTTTTAGGCGTAGGCGAGAATTTTTTTGTCATGAATAATAATAATAAAAAACTAACATGAAAAACAAAACAATTTGTTCATTTTTTTTTTTTTAGCTACAGTATGATAATAAGTAATTAGTTTTTATTTTTGATATAATATATTATAATAATATATAACATTATTTTCTCATTAAAATTCCAGTTATATTAATATAACAATTATGCTATGCCATAATGATGAATATTTATATATTTAATATTATAATAAACAAACAATCTATGCTTCATTTTATAATATTAAAAAACTCCTTCTTTTTTTTAAAATTAATGTTAGATAATAAAATATTCTGTCACTAGCAGTATAACACAATGATTGATTGAAATGAGAAAAAAAATCTATTGGAAATCTATTTTCAAGTTTGAAAACATAACCCAAGAGTATATGAAATAGAGAAAGTAGATAAAAAAATAATTGTCTGTTAAGAATGATAACTACTCTGATAGGAAAGTACATATTTTTCATTTTAAATGGTATTGTGTGGTGTATAATAATTAAAACTAAATCCTAGCAAAACGTGTTTTTTTTTTCTATTGAGATTGCATTTTGTTCTAATGCATTTAATGTATTAAATACTTCTACACCCCACGATTTTTATTTTATTATTATTATTATTATTTTGTTTTGGTTGACCCGAAGAACCATAAAATTACTCTCGCCGTACCTTAAACATGTTATATAATTCCATTTCACGTCAACAGAATTTAATATTGGTATATATATTTTTTTAAATTAGTTGAATTGAGTTTGAAAAGAAACAAAAATTATGGTAAAATAGTAAAAAAATAAACTATTTAGAAGCAATTTTTTTTTAATGTTAAACTAATATACATAGTTATATAATTTATTCAAAAATATTTATCTAATGTTTTATTCAAAACAAGCATTTTAAAAGTAACAGTTTATGCAACTGTAGCAATAAATAAAATTGATTTTTATTTTATCAAGGTTTTGATTTGCTTTTCAGTTCAAGAATAATAGATAACTTCTTGAAGTGCAAGCTTGGTTCATAATATCATAGCCTATATCTTGTCAAGTAATAATAATAAAGTTATATCACAATTGATCATAGTAAAGGAAATAAGTAGTAGTATGTTTTTTTATTGAATAAACAAGAGAGAGAGAGAGACAGACAGACAGACAGACAGAGACAGAGAGAGACAGAGACAGAGAGAGACAGACAGAGACTGAGAGACAGAGAGAGAGAGAGAGAGACAGAGAGAGAGAGAGAGAGAGAGAGTAAAGAAATTTCCTCCGAGTTACCATTGCATGATATAAAATAAATTTCTCAATATCTATCTAAAAAAAAGATATATTACATAGCTCTTTTTTTTTCTTTCTATTTGATAAATATTTTATTGCTTACACTAAGTCTGCAGGTGTTCTTTTTTATATTTTTCTG
Source organism: Ecdyonurus torrentis (assembly GCA_949318235.1). NCBI lineage: Eukaryota > Metazoa > Arthropoda > Insecta > Ephemeroptera > Heptageniidae > Ecdyonurus > Ecdyonurus torrentis. The sequence goes on from OX439131.1 coordinate 19,098,200, forward strand.
ATGCTTTTCTATACATCAAGTAAACTTATAGCAGTAAAACAAATATTTAAATATAAATTTTTCATATTTTTTTATGATATAATATTTTTATTTGCATATTTTAGTAGAGGAAAAAAATTGACCATATTTGGTTATAATATCATAGAATTAATCTTTTTTAAAAAAGTCGTATGCATTTTTATGACAAAGATAGACAAAAAAATATCATGCATTTACGTCGCAAGTATAAATAATGATATGAAAATACAAGCAAAAAAATCTTTTTCTCTCCCGTAGGTAATATGTGTGTCTGCTAGAGAGAGAGAGAGAGAGAGAGAGAGAGAGAGTATAGAGAACCGTGGCGAAGTTTGTGGCTCAATCAGTCAAAAAGCTCAGTTGTAACTTCTTAAACATTCACCTCACGCAACAGTCATAACCAAAACCATTTCTCATCATCTCTCATCTTTACGACAACTCGTGATGCTGAAAAAATGATAACAAGTATGAAAAAAAAAAAAGAAATGAAAATACGTGTTAAAAATTTACTATACTCGTAAATATACACACACAAACAAACCTAATAGTATATTTTATAACAATAAAAGTAAATTTTTATCAAGATTTATCATCTTTTAAATTTACTAAAAAAAAAAAAAGCTAAAAAAAAATTCAGTGTTACGGTATTATACTTATATCAAGCTTATGATAATTCATTGAAGTTAGCATTTCATTGATAATAAATAATAATAATTTGCATATTAATATTGGAAAAAGTAAATTGAAACAATACTGGATTCACATCAGTAAAATCAATATTGATAATCGATTGGCTTACCTCAGTCACCTTTTCGATAATCAATTTTTTTATATTTAAAAGTTGGTAAAATCTTGATTACTTTCAACACCGTTGTGCTATCTTGAATCTAACTCAATTTTAAATATTTATATTACCAGTTATTTCTACGTCATAACTAATTATTCTGGTGATTTTTTATTTTAAAGTACAGACCTTATCTTGTGGTACCTATAAATATTCTACCGTTGTATAATAGAACATTGCATTATCTTTTTCCATATTTAATACGGCAAGGTATATGAACTTGTTCCTTTGAAATAAATATTAAAATTCAATATTTTTATCAGGAAAGTAAGGCAAAGAATAGTTTCTTGTAAATGTGTTGTAACATTAAATACTTTAATATTGCTGAAATTTTAACTTCTTTTTAAAGTTGTATGAGTTACTTTAAATATATATAAAATATATAAAACTTTGTATAAAATTTTGTATCTTGAGACGAATAGTTTTCCACTATATTCCTCACATGTTTTATTCATGACACGATAGTATTAAAATTATGATGCAAAATTTTATAATATTTTATATTTATTTGACTCAACACTCCAAATACGATAGCATAAAAATAATTTGAAAAGTTTATAAATGTTATTAATGACTTTCATAGTTATGTAAAATTACAATGTTTATTTTTTTAATATTATAAAATACTTATGATGTAGATTTAATTATGAAAGTATAAAATAAATTTTTCTATGACAAACTTTATGCAGAGTTATGTAGTATGTGTATATATAAAGTTATAAAACTGACAACAATTTGCAGAATGTAATTCAATTAAAATCTTATGCTTAACTCCTTTCTCGTAAGCTTTTTGAATATTTGTGTACAGTACACTATATTATATTATAAAGTAAACTTTAAAATATATATATATATATATATATATATATATATATATATATATATATATAATATAGACACTCACTCGCACATTTTATTTTTAAACTTATTTATAAATAATTTAATTTTAATTAAGTTTGAAATTTCTATGTATAAGCATGTAATGGAAAAACTATTTTATAAAAAAAAAATACATAAATATAATGAAAAGAAAAAAAAATAGTATTTATACTTATACTATCTCATTTTTTTTAAGTTTCTAGAAAAAAATCTGAAAAAGACTCCTTTTACATGAAAATACTAATAGTAATAATTAACAGTACTAAGAAAAAAAAGTTTAAGTAATATTTTACATTGCCTAGAAAAATATATTGTAAATAGACTTTTTCTAAAGATGTCGTTTTTTTTTTTTTTTTTTTTTTTTTTTTTTTTGCATTTTCATAATGTACAAGAAAATATTTTAATGAAAAGATTTTAGAAGAAACTTATTTACCTCTTTTCGAAACTAAACTTTAAGAGAGAGAGAGAGAGAGAGAGAGAGAGAGAGAGAGAGAGAGAGAGAGAGAGAGAGAGAGAGAGAGAGAGAGAGAGAGAGAGAGAGAGAGAGAGAGAGAGAGAGAGAGAGAGAGAGAGAGAGAGAGAGAGAGAGAGAGAGGAAAAAAAAGTTGAAAAAGTTTTAAGAGTATTTTGTAAGCATCATGTTGTATAAGTGGCACTGTAAGATGTATGTCTCAACAACAAAGAAACTACTTTTTGCTCATCCAATTACATTTTACTGCAGCTGCAGACTTTAAACTTATACTTTTCAAATTCAAACGTTTAAGTAATGTTTCATCAATTTCAAGCTAAATATGCAATAAAATCAAACATTAATTTTGTTCATATTACTACTACTACTATTTTTTTTTATTTCAACCATAAAATACTTTTTTATTTAAAAAAATGTTACTTGAAATAGCTTTCCCAAAGACTTTATTGTTGCTAAAAGAGAATTGTAATGTATTTAAAATAAGTCATGGATATTACATACCAAGATTTTTTTTTTTTTTTTTTTTTTATTATTTATTATTATTTTTTTACTGTTAAGATTTTTAACGTACGAAATGACAAATTAAATTGATGATGCGTGAAATAACTGTTAAAATGAAAATAAATATATAACCAACGTGGTGGTGTCTAATTCATGGATAATATGGTATGATAATTATCAATCTAGTATTCTAAATAATAAAAAAGTAAGTTGAGAAGGGCTTTAAGTCTACTTTTTGAACTGCAAATATGTTGGTTTTTATCCCTTCTAGGAATTATTTATACCATGGCCATTTTTAAAACTCCAAAAATAAGCTATGTTTAAAATGCCCCATATACACATTGCACGTATGAAAGATTTTCAAAAGCTCATAATAGTCGTATATGCACTGACAGTACGAAATAATTTTACTAGCTCAATGCAGCAACATTTATGCAAAACATCATAATTTATGCTATATTGTACATAGAGATTATACTAAATACGTAGCATAATAGTTAAGATGCACCATAATTACTTTTATTATTCCAAATAGCGCAACATTTGTTATGCTTTAGAATATAGTAATTATTAAATGCAACATAAATTAATGTATTTTTTTCGTGTGGATCAAACGTGATTATAAACCCCTTGTTTTTAAGTTTAATTTTTGAACAAATTAAATATTTTATAATACTTATTTATTCTCATATTTATGGCTTTTTAGAGCACGAGTAGAAAATATTGTTACTTAAATATATTTATAAAAGTTGGTATTAGATATAACTTTAAACACGTAAAAGTATATGTCGTATAACATCCCTAGTAGTTTTCTTAAAAAAAAAAAAAAAAAAAAAAAAAAAAAAAAAAAAAAAAGGTCCCGCAATGCTAAAGAGTTAACTTTATGTTAACAAGCATATAAAAGAGTAATTTGTCTGATTATACTGTTTAAATTTATTATGTAAACAAAATATAACTGTAATAGAAATAGAAATTCTTTATTGACCCTGGCAGTTCACAGCAACATTACAACAAGCACTGGCCTTGTCAAGAACTTAATCTAATTGACAAAATAATATTACTATAATAACAAAAATAAAAATAAATACAAGTAATATGCATAAGTAAAATAAAAATAAAAAATCATATAATTAATTAAAACTCCATGAAATGTGTATAGAAGTAACTTATTGCTATACATAAGTTATATATTGTTAATTGTTACGTATATATAAAAATAGTAGACTTTTAAAGTTTGTAGTTTCACAGTAAAATTAAACACTACTTTGTAGTTATCATTGTTCTAAAAAATCATTTAAGTTAATGTGAAATAATAAAAGTAGAAAATAGATACTTTGAAAACTTTACAGACGTTATTGTAATGGTATCTACAATGTGCGTACTTAAAATAAAAATAACTTGAATTGAAGCAATATCTTTCATACTGGACGATATTGAATAGTATATAATAATAATAAAGTATTTTTCATTCATGACATCAATTTTAGCTTTTCTCTCTGTTTTTATGCAAAATATACCTTATAAAAGTTTAACTTGCCAAAAAGTCAAATTTTACTTCAATTTAATAAAAACTTTTTTAGTTTGATTTTTGTTTAAGGTCAATCGGGTAAAACGTATATATAAAAAAAGTTCATAGAACTGAAACTGTATATACTTTTATATATAAAAAAGTTATTTTGAAACAAACCACTTTAAGTGACACAAACTGAATAATAAACACTTTTATCTTTTTAAAGTTTTTTTTAACTCTTTTCTTGAACATTAAAGATCAATATTTTGAATAAATTGCCTTTTTTTTTTTTACATATACATACACACATAAGATTTTTTTTTCTTTTGCATACATAGGTTTAAAAAAAAAAGAATAAAGGACAAGAAAAAGGAAATTACCTGCGGGTAGTCTCCGTCTTTGGTTTGATAGTCAAAGACGTAGAAGAAAGATTTCGGTGCTCCAGGCACCCCTGGTCTTGACAGAAGATCACCAGTATGGACCACAGGAGCAACGTATTGCGCATCACTCAGCGCAGCTATGGCGGCATCACGTGTGTTTATAGGATGTTGGACTGTTCTTTCCCAGTCCGTGTATTCATTTACAACAGTGAAGAAAATTTCATTCAGATGGTAACTAAAACAAAATGATAAATAAAAAAAAAAATTTTAAAAAGGGCTAAAATTAAATGATAAAAAAAAAGCACGAGCATTAAAATCTCTCAACAACAACAACTTTTTTTTTTTCATGCATACATAAGAAAGACAAACATTATTTTACACTTTTTATTACATTTAATTTGTTTTCTGATTCGAAGCAAAATGTATAAAAGAAAATCTAGCCAAAGTGTTCCTTGTTATAAGTGAAGACTATTTTTATTAAAATATTTAATGAAACACAAAAAGCATGAAAGCAAAATGTTTTTAGTATTCTAAAAATCAGGGTAGAAAAGCAAGAAATGATGTTAAAAGCCTTTTTTTTGTAAGCCTTAAAAGTTTAAACAGTTAGCTCACTAAAACATTGTCATTTGTTCACCATTGATAGTGATGGAAAGTCGCACTTTCAATTAAAACTCTTAAAAAGTGTCACTCTTTAAGTCAAACAATCAAAACAATTAAATCAAATCGAAAGCTTAAATTTTCTTTCATCGAAAAAAAAAATCATTATGTCGAGTATAAAAAAAAAGTAAAGTTATCAAAAAGTTTGTAACAAAGTAATAAAACCATGGATGGATTGAAACAAAATGTAATCAATTTGGTTGACTTATAGGAAAAAGATATATTGAATTTAACCTTAGCTTTTTTTTTACCGCAATATTATATTATATTGTTAAACGTTAAACTGTGTTTCTTTTCCACAATATATAAGGTTAAAAGTTTTCAAACTGAATATATAAAAATAATAAAAGGAAATATTTACGACAATAAAATATACTTGACAATAAAATTCAATGAAAAGATAGAAAAATGTAATCAGAATGAAGTTGTTTTGAAGAAGTTGTGATTTGAATTATTCATATATAGTGGTTTAAAGATTTTTTATATATTTATTTATTTTTACCTGTAAGTATTACGGACGTATGTACGGACGATGCGGTCTCGTCGTTCACCCTCAAATCCTGCTTGAACATCACGTGCAGAGAAGTGGAAAAGTGCTTCACTTGTCACTACGCCAAATAACAAGTCATAGTGTCGATTTGTACCGGTAGGGCCACTGGAGTCACTCATCATACCTATAACATTACATTCAAAACTTAAACTAACCTATTTTTTTAATGCATGCTTATGTTAATAAACAGTTAACATTTTTAAAAATTATAGTTTTTTTTGTATTTTTTTTTATGAGTAAATTCAGCCCTAGAACCAAAAATTAAAACAAGATGTTAAAAAATTTCATTCAAAGGCAGAAAATCATATAATTACATTTTATTTTTTTCAATTTGAACTGAAATTATAATAACTTCAATGTTAGCACATAGAAAACAACCTATATAGATGTTAAATAAGTAAGTATAGAATATTTGTACATCACGTACTATTTTTTATTTTTCTCTCATGAAATGGTTTCCTCATTTGGTTTACTGAAAATATTTGAAATCAATATTATTAACATTTACGTTGTTCCTTTAAATTTAATGTTAAAACTCTTTACTTATTTCCCTTTAAAACAAAATAATCAAGATATTAAAATGTTAAAATATATAAAACGCCCTTCTACTATCAGTTTTATAAGTTTCAAAGAATATTGGCTATTGTATTAAACTTTATCATAATAATATACCTCAAAATATAAAGCTTATAACTTTAAAGTTTATTCATGAAAAAAATAAAATAATAATAATAAAACCTGACCATATTTTCTATTATATTTAAATCAATTAAACTTTGTAAAGAGTTCCCTTTGAAAGGCAAGTAGATACTAACCACTTCCTCCACCTACTCCTGCACTGCCACTACTTCGCTTCCTGCTCCCAGCAACCAACTCACGTCGAAATCCCGCCCTGATGACAACACCGTCAATGGACGGTCCAAATGCACTCATATAAGCTGGTGGAGTGACGTCAGCTCGGAGTAAGGCTTCAAGTGGAGCGGCTCGTAAACAGTCGACGATTCTCTCGTGATCTCGCCTCGTGTCAGCAGGCACAGAGCAATTCAATTGACGTGCTAAACGTAGAGCATAAGTCACAGGCTGCTCTACTAGTGCCCAGCTACTTAGCGCTGATCCCGATAATAAGATTGCACGATGAAAGAGACCTGGAATCATATTGAATAATTGACATTAGAAAGGATATCAGAAATTCATGCTCAGAAACCAATCATTAGGTATAAACCGGTTGTACTCATATTTAAGAGCTGACATTTTGTTGGTCAGGAATATATAGCCTGCATAGGAAAAATGTCATTTTTAATATTTTAATATAGCAAAAGAAGCTTCAAACTTCAAACAAAGCCTTATTTCCAGCTCCTAATAAGCTCGAAGAATATGAGTAAAAATTCGTTCAGTTGAAACAAACTCTTTTTATGTGAAAAATTAGGAAAAATTATGTTTCCCCTATGCTGGACAATTCATTAGGCACCACGAACATGGCGACAAAGCGCAAGGATGTGCAAGGGGTCTATACGATGATTATAATAAGAAAGCTTATATTGAACTTACACGGAAAGAATAAAAAACGAAATTTATGCTGCAGTTATGCCATTATAGCATAAATGATTCAATATTCAAAGAAAATAAATAATCATGCTGTGCAAAAAAAATTAATTATGCAGTATAGCATAGATTATGCTGTATTGAAGAAATTGTGCTGAAAATGAGCTAGCATAATTATTACGCGTTTATTTTTGTCCATGTATGGAGAAAATTATTACTTATATATTAGGAAAAAAAAGTCATTTTGCTTTGCCTGGCTAATATGAATTAAACTATCACCTAAAAATTGTCAACACCAATCATTCAAACAATAAATATGAAGCTTTATGATGTAATTATTTGTTATCATACGTCTATTTTTTATTTATATATTTAAATTACTGACAATGAAATATATATCACGAAATTTTATTACAAATTTAATTTTATTAAATAGGGAGGGGGGGGGGTTAAAAATTGGCTATACAGTGAAGAGACGATATATTATTCGAGGAAAATTAAAAGAAAAGACAATATTAAATTGAAAGGAAGAAAATTTAAAAAGTTTATACAATTCTTTCCTTTGAAACAAATTGTCAACTCCCCTGCTGCGAAATTCATTATAATGTTAATTATTTTTTCTTTTAGCTGCTTGATTAGCTTTTTTTTATTGTTTTGAATAATTGATTATAAAAGTTTCTTTTATTATATATAAAAACTTAAATGTGTATTTTTTTTTAAAAATAATTCCTTAAAATTTAATGTATCTAATTTTTTCAATTTTTCTTATCTCTAGTATTATTTAATTAAAAGAAAAAGAAAAATAGTCAGCATTCTGTCAGATTTTTATCATATAATTCAAATCTATTTTAAATGTAAATTCAAGTAACTTAATAAATCACAACTTTTATAAAAAAAGTTTTTTTTTTTTTTTTTTTTTTGCATATTTTTTCTTTTTTAGAACTTAAATATACTAAGGTATATTATTTTATAAAATTCTATTCACCCTTTCTTGATTTCTAAAATACCCATTTTTATAATTTACTGTGTAAATAATTAAAATTAACTACTATATTATAATATACTTCAATTTTGGTTGCTTTATAATCAATAAAATATAAACAAAAGAAGAGCATCTCTTAATTTAGGGTGAACGCCAGAGAGAAAAAAGGTAAAGAAAAAAAAAGTAGCTATTAAGGTAGTTCAATAAATTTCTTTGACATAGAATTGAGCTACCTTAATCCTTGCACTGCGGAAACTTTCGTTCAGTAGGGAGTACACGCCTGCTGTGCGAGCAACAAAGTATTGTTTATTTTTTTCACAACAATGAAACCTTCACAAACAATACTAATATAGTACCAATTTAGTATTATAATCTTTTTATTATTTTTCTAAAATGAAAATATAATAAAATACAATAAAAAATTAATCAATTAAAATGTGGCAAAAAATACTACTTCAAGATTTCTTCTTAACATTTAATAATAAAAAATAATCTTAAGGTGGCATTTCTAAAAGCAAGTTTTCTATATATATATATATATATATATATATATATATATATATATATATTATATATATATATATATATATATATATATATATATATATATATATATATATATATATATATATATATATATATATATATATATATATATATATATATATAGAAAACTTCTTACACAATTTAATTGAAAAAGTTGAGTAATGAATTAATTTGTTTGTTATATAAAGAATTTCACTTAAGTAAAAAGAATGAGAGAAATAATAATAAAAAAAAGGAGAACATAAAAAAAAAAGTTTTATCTGCAAAGTTTGATCATTTGAAAATGAATGGTTTATCTAATAATATAAAACGTAAAATATTATAAATTATATTATTAACAGTATAACAATAATAAATATTTAAAATGTTTTAAGTTAATTTGTAATTTTATATAGTAAATGAGACATTTGATACGTAAAATAAATAGAGACATTCAATATCAATTGTTATACTGTACAGTACAGTACATTGAAATGGAAAACAATTTTATTAGCTTTAAATATAAAATAAACACTTTAAAACTTTGTTATATAATAATAATAATAATAATAAGGTTTCACTTATTAATGTTTTTAGAGTTGGTGTATAAAATTGAAATGTTTATAAACAAAAACCTCAAAAGCAGGAAATAAATAAAACAACACAATAAAAAAAATCTCATTTGATGATAATACTCCTTGTTTTATATTTTATTATATATGTATTTATATATCAGAATAAATTTTGTTTTAAATAATATGTGTTTGAAAAGCGACACAAAAAGTTATTTTTGTTGTAAAAAAGGCAAAAGTTCGTATAAAAGCGCGTTATATTGTCGTTTTCTTGATTTAAATATACCATTCTGCTATATTTGCCGTATTATGTGTGTGTGTGTGTGTGTGGAAGAAACTTTTGTTTTACTCTCTTTCCTATATTTACATAAAATACTTGTTAATTTGTATGTCTGTTAAAGTAATTGAATCTATTTTAGAGTCGTATGCATTTTTTTTATGTGTACGAAAGGAAAATACATATAACATATTATTTAAGAAATATACATACCAACATTCTCAAATCTTTTGTTTTATTATTATTTTTTTCTTACTTTTATAAGGTTTCATTATTATTTTTTATATATATAATAGTTGTCACATTTTTTTTTCAAATAATAATTACATTATTTTTTTTCTTTGAAGTTTTCTGTATTTCTTTATAAACTTAAAAGAACAAAAATTAAGGAAATGATACTTAAGAAACCTTTTTCATTAACCAAAAAAATAAAGTTTTTTTTTTTCAAATATTTTTGTTTGCAACGTGGATAATTAAAATGAGTTGCTTTTTTAGAACTTTTTTTAACTTAAAAATTCTTTTTTTTTTTCTTTGGGGTTAAATAAAATAGTTTATGTTAAAAACAATGCTAATCTTAATATTATGAGTGCAAGGAAGAATGGCATTTTTAAAATACGCTTCTTATATAATCGTTAACTGCTTTTTATAAAGTTTTCCTCTTTTATTTCTACGAATTGAATTATAACAAAATTTGTTAAATATATTTCCTTTTGTACGGTATCGATTTTATTACCTACAAATATAGAAAGATGATGAAAAACCAACACATTGATGTTGTTCTTTATAATATATAAACATATTCAGGGGAAAATTTTTTCATCAATATCAGTCGCACCACACATGATATGAACTTGACAAAAAGTATACGATACTATATTTGGAACATAATTACCTTTTAGCCTGTAAATTTATAATTAGCTTGTATATATATATATATATATATATATATATATATATATATATATATATATATATATATATATATATATATATTTATATATATATACACATATACATATTCTTTGTTAGTTTTTTATAAAACATCAAAGTTCTGAGTTTTGACAAAATAATTTTTTATCTTGTTTTAAAATTTATAATCATGAGGATTTGTATTTTACATTATTACGTGTTCATATGTTCATATTTTTATGTTATATCTTACACATAATTATTAACTATATATAGTATACGGACGGAAACCGTGATGTGAAAGTTAAATTTTAATTAATTGTCTTACGGAAATAGTCTTGAACATAACAATTTTTTGTGTTGCTTGCCATATTATGCTAGACAGTAGAACACTATCTTATAATCCGTAAACACCAATTTTTGAATTTTTGTCAAATGGTTTACCTGTTAATTTATACAGAACACATTTTATCCTATCCTATCCTATCCTATCCTATCCTATCCTATCCTATCCTATCCTATCCTATCCTATCCTATCCTATCCTATCCTATCCTATCCTATCCTATCCTATCCTATCCTATCCTATCCTATCCTATCCTATCCTATCCTATCCTATCCTATCCTATCCTATCCTATCCTATCCTATCCTATCCTATCCTATCCTATCCTATCCTATCCTATCCTATCCTATCCTATCCTATCCTATCCTATCCTATCCTATCCTATCCTATCCTATCCTATAGTATCGTATCAAAATATTTTTTGGTTTTTTCAATAAAATTGATTATTGGAATTTAAATACCAGATCTGTGCAAGCTTTTGATGTTATGATGAATATCATAATGAAAGAATATAATACTTGAATATAAGCACAGCACAAGGATAGGTTACTCGCTGCTTATAGTACATTTACCATCCAAGTGGTGACCATGCCAAATCACGCTTGCTTAACACTGGTATAGTCAGTGTAAACATTTCAAAGCAAATTATCTATCAAAATCATTTCGAAGAGTCATTGGTTGCAAAACAAATATTTTCATTCCATTTACACTCCTTGAGCGGATTCTCATAACTCACATTTATCATCATTCTACAAAATCTTTTGTAGTTGACATGGAAATAAAACTCATTTGATATTTTTAGAATAAAAGAGCTTTTTTAAACTTATAATTAGTTAACATTTGATGTAAAATAAAAACTAATTTTCCTGTTTTTTTTTTTAATTAATGTAATTAAAAATATTTGTTTGTTTTTTATGCTGTCAATAAAAACACAGAGAGAAAAAAAAAGAATCGTAAAAAAGTTTTTAGTGACATTTGGCTAGTTATAAAAAGTAATTTTTTATTATGTGTCGAAAGAGAAAGAGAGAGAAAGTGAAAAAAGAACAAACTTGTCACCTGTCTGTCAATCAAGTATAATTACTACAATGGAAAGTAATGTTAATTAAAAATACGTCAAAATGGTGTCTCCTACATAAAAATGTATTATGCAACATATTTCATACATAGAGATGTTCATACAAAATTTACTAGCTGCCCTGAAATTGCGTTATATATATATTTGAATATAATTTGACTTTATATTTATACTAAAATTACGTGGCTACATTCACTAATTTTGAAGTGTTATAAATAATTAAATCTAAAAGCATTATTTTTCTACTACTATTTAGTTTTTTTGTTGGATCTTAATTGAAGCTTTTTTTTAAATTTCTATAAAACTCCATGAGCATTTGTGTATTCTATTGTAACTAGCTACTACACTTTATCAATGTCACCACTAAAACATCAGAATAAAAATATATAATATGCTTTAGTTTTAATAATATATGAGCAAGAACTTTTATTATTGTCTCTATAGTTTATAAAAATGAAAATGAGTACCATACAGCAAAGGTGTGACATAAAAGAAATGAATGAGATTAGCTGTATTAGTGAACTGTACCGAGACATCTCTGTTTTAACTTGACCAACCATATCATCACTGCTAAGACTGGCAGGAGATATCAGTAGACCTTTCTATAGTAACTATAAAGGTAGTACAGTCAATTCACCAAAAGCGGGTTTTTGCTTCACACCATCCTATCTAAACCTTAAACGTCCTGTTAAAAGGGGTCACTTTAATAAATCATAGCGCAACTAATACAAATTTTCAGGACATAAAAATCGTATCAGAACATGCCTAAACAAGTCAGCTATTGTTTTTTATTCAATGAATATCCTCTTCAATTGATTAATATTATTAATTAATGATTTTCAGAGACGTTGTAATTCACCGCTAAGATTGGCTGTCAAAGTGACTTCGGGCATCTCCGTAAAAGGGGTCTTCTCTCTACGCCAATCACAGGCCTACAAAATTTGGCTATACCATCGTACATAAGAAAAATGCGGTGACCTTACTACCTATTTTAGTTATTATAGACTTGTCAAGCCTAAATACCTCTCCTACCATTTTACCTGTAGGAAACACAGTGTCATATTATACGCATGGGTATCAACGTGCAGAGAATATGAAAGTGCATTTAGTGCATACCATAGCCTTTGAAAAAGTCATGGCAGCGTAAAATATAATAAGTTCTCACTAAATAGGAAACTCTTGATCGCTCGTACGTAAAACTAGTATGCATACCTATAATACATCACAGGCTTAATAAATAGTATAATAAATAAGTATTCTCAAGTTATGTGTGAATAAATAAATTATATGGTACAAGTAACATTTAGTAACTGATTTATATAATTGTGAAATCAAGTATAGAAATTTCACCAGACAATAATTAAAAGCAATATTTCTATATCACAGAAAATTGCAATCAAAGTATTTATTTAAATATAAAGATAGGTCATCAATTCAAAATTTATTTTTCAGAATCGGCTTTTGCTAAATGTATACTACAGTATATACGAGTTATTAACATTGATGTTAAGTCTACATGAAAATACATAATATTAACTATAAAAGCTTTTAAATATTTAATCTATAGCAACCTGATGTTTGAATATTATTTTCTGTTTATAAATTATATACAATTTAATCGGTAATATAAAATGAACATATATGTCATGAAATAATAATAATAAAACGTATTTTGATGGTTCAGTACTTTATACATTTTTTAAAAAGTGTTATTGAAAGTTAAAATTGTTTTATATTTAGTAATCATAAAAAAATAGTAGTAATAGCATATATGGTAATAATATGCATGATACTATAAATAAGAATTTAGAACTTTCCATAACGCACAGGAAAAATTGTCATATAATATTTATATACAGAATAAAGGTTACTTAATTAGAACTATATAAATAATTATGATAAGCAACGTAACATAGTTTACATTTAATAGATTATGTTCATAAATTGCATCGTTATGCACATAAATGTTGCTAAAATTAAGCTGATATATATAATTACGTATTTAAAGTTATACGTGTGACTATTATTGAAATTTAAACCAAGTTTAAAGTAAAGTAACTCAATTTATGTATGTTTTACTTTAATCTTAAATTCTTTTGAATCTATCAAAATTATGATTATTTATGTTTTTACCAAGACAGAAAATCATGTTAAATTTTATATTATACAAAAATGCAATTTTTCTTCTAAAGTAAATAACAATAAAAAATTATGCCTAGAATTGTATACCTAAAGTATAATACAATAAAAGATGCATTTAAATAAATTGATTCTCTTTACCTTTTTCCAATATACATACAGCCTCCCAATAGTTAATAAAGAAATTGAACTTTTGCCTATAATATTATATGAAAATGTATAGAATCAAGAGTATCGATTAAAGTTTATGTATCTAAAAGCTTCAAAAACCAGAATCACTTAGGGGAAAGAAAGAAACAAAATGACGTCACTTTTTTATATTTCAGTTTGTCTAAATTTCAATTATTATCGTACAATAACAAACAGCTTCTTATTCAAATTAAAAATCTACTCGTAAAACTTTTAATTTCTTTTTATTATTATTATTATTACTATTATTCTTTTATAAAGTTACGAAGAAAAATAAGTTTAATACTAAATAAAAAGTATTGAAAAAAAAACTTTTTAAATATATATTTTTTTATCATTGTGTTGAAAAGATTAAATGTTGTTATTATATCTAGTTGGGAAGAGAGAGGGAGAGAAAAGGAGAGATCTACAACTTTGGAATCTTATTTCATTGGTACTTAATAAAAAAAGATAACTTTTTGCGATCCAATAAATTATATATATATATATATATATATATATATATATATATATATATATATATATATATATATACAAAGTTAGTTTTTTTTTTTTTTTTTTTTTTTTTTTTTTTTACTCTCCTATAACCTTAAAAGTTTAAGGATAACATTTTTAGTATTATTATAGTCTAATATATCATATACTTGAAATGTGGTAAACCGAAATACATTAACCTTTCGAACTATAATAATGTATATTGTGAAAATCATTCTTTATTATATTAATATTACATATACTTTAATGGTACATAATGTACTGAGAATATTAATAATTCTATGTGAACTTGTACAGTATCAAGGAGCTTAGTAAATATAGCTAACGTGACACAACACTAATTTAATTTATATTGATAGATATGAGATTTAAGTAACGTCTAGTTCTCACTCGTAATAAGTAAAAAAAAAAAAAAGTGTAGCATTAAAAATATATTTCATGATATTTTATGGTATATTTTTATATACACTTAAATTTATGGCCTAACATAAAGTAATCTTAAAATTGGGTCAAATTATGTTGATCATGCTACTAGGTCGAGTATTAAATATCACATATTGTTAGACATAATAAAAGTTCAACACAAAAATCTTTATTTACTGATGGTATTAAATTGTATAATAATCTTCCAGAAATAATAAAAAATGAAAGTAAAATTTAAAAATGAAGTTTAGACTAAAGGTTATGTTACCATACTGTAGGCCTTAATTCCACACATTTAATATCAAATTATAATTTAGTATTAATTAAAATTATAATAAATAATAATAAATAACATAGAATAGTGAACGGTAGGAGTATTGCTAAAATATATTTATAGTATGTAATAATAATATTATTGTTTTGTATGTTTATGCAGTAATGGATATTTTGTGGTTATATTTGTAATTTACGTCTTTTTTACATAAGTGAGAATTTTGTATGAACCATTATATTTTACCTGTATCAAACTACCCATACAGATTTTTTATGTGTGTATTTGTATGTATTAGAAGTAGCTAAATAAATCACAAATTCATTTTATTTATTTATTTCAAAATTGTTTCACATTTAGCAATTTTGAATAAATATATAGGGTGTATCCGCATGACATCATATTTAATGCGCTTGGAGGCCATACTGAAGTAGTGAATTCCTGAGCATAGGACAAACTTCGTTCAAGCTAATTTTCTTTGGGAAATCGGTTAATTTTTTTTTATTGTTATTTGTCTCACATTTACAGCATCAATGCTCTCAAAAATATTGCATAGTATTTTTAAACTTACAAAATGAGTTATTTTCCCATGCCACCCATGTTATTGAGTTATCCAACGTGGCGTCGACTTTAACATGAATGCATACACCCTATAGACAATTAAAAGTAATAGCTGCTAACAATAAGTTAGTGACATAAGATCAATTGATTGATATAAAAGTGAATTCCTAAGATTTTCAATGCTTGTTCTTATGTTCTATAAGTGAACTTCTTTATTCTATAGTTTCCTGCAAAATTAATCAGTTTTCACATAAATTGCTAATAAAATACTGTACTTTATATATAAAAACATAAATTTATAACTACAACAACCATTTTCATTGCCTACATTTTTTTTTTTTTTTTTTTTTTTGTAATATGAATTAATACTTAAATCTGCAAAACAAAATTTACTTAATTTACATAATTTAAAATATACATATAGTTTATTTTACAATTTTTTTTTGGGGACAAAAATATAATAAATATGACATTTTCAGATATCAATATTTTTTATATTATAATTTATATTATACGATATATTTTAAAATGTCGCGTTACAAATCACCGTAAAATGTAAAATGTTATGTTATGATGGCAACAGAGTGTCGGAAAAAGAAAGTATATTAAATATTTTATTTGTATAAACGTAAATTTAATAATAACATGACAGTGTCAAAATAATAATAATAATAATGTCATATTTTATTTTCTACGTTACAATGATATTTTATTTTGTAACAAAACTTGTGTTTAATATTTTATAGTGAAGAGAAAATATATATTTTTATATTATATATATATATATGAGAAAAAGAAAAAAAGAAGTGAAGTGAAAAAACACATTTTGTAAGCTCTTTCTATGGTTTCTTATTTTAATTTTATCTCAAGAAAATTACTTTTTATTCATGACATAAAAAGATATTTTAGAATCAATTTGTAATACATAGAATAGAGACACGCTTTTAAATTTTTTTTTTTAGTTTTTTTTAATGAAATTTTTTATTTTTAAATATTGGTACTTAAGTAATAATAATGTAATTTTTTTAAAAATAATAAATTTCTTTTAAAGTATTGCAATTATTTTAGAGTGTGATTTTTCCCCTAAATAAAACACATGTATTTTGAAAACCTTCTTAGCAAAATTTAAGTACTAAGCTTTTATATTTATGTTAATGAACTTTTCTATTAATTTTTCCCTTCTATAGTTCTGTCGTTTTTTTAGCTTGTCTAAAAGTTTTCCTTAACATAATTTTAAGTAATACTAAACTTTGAAACAGTTTTACATAAAGTTTTAAATAAATGAAGACACAAGAGTAAGTTAATCACAACCGCTAACTGAATAATTCAAATTGACCAATAGCAACGCAGGACAAACCGTTTATTAAATTAAAAATTTTCACTTAAGTTTCTTATTTCCAGGCACTTAATTTTATTTGATTAAGTAAAGGATTTAGATTTATAATATAGAGTTTCATTTAAAATTCATTGTAAATATCCAATTAAATTATAGACCATTTATTTAATAATACTGAAATTGTGTATTTAAAAAGAAGTTCTTCTTTAAATAAATGCTGATATGCGAAGTAATTTACATTTTAACATAAAATTATATAAATTAATTTATTCAAATGACCATAAATTATGTTATCACACTTTTTTTTTTAAATTAATCATTAAAAATACAGAACATAAAAAGTTATATCGTATATGTGAATAATTAAACAAAATAGATTTTTGCATAAAATATGCAAAATATATTATAGAGAATATATTTTTGAAAGACAAGCTGAAGTACGTATTTTTATAATATATACATTCATGGCGTAACGAACGTTGTATACGATAGTTTACATAATGTGTTGGTACATACGTATATACATAGAGAGAAAGACGAGACGGGTGTAAAAAGCAAGTAATGTATAGTACTCACTCGAGTGTACATAGTGTATAATGATGGAACAACGTATATATTTATATTTATATATATATATATATATATATATATATATATAGTAAGTACATTATGTGCATGAAAGACAGAGACAGAGAGAAAGAGAGAGATCACAGAGATAGCTAAGGTAGGCAACTTTGATTCATTCTAACGTTACTACGACGTTTTTTTATGACCCATTAACTGCCTTCATTCTACCTCTTGGCTCACGATGTCTCATTTCTCCTTCAGCAACTTTGAAATATTCTATATAAAGATAGGGCAAGTATACTTTCAAAATGTATTTAAAGTATAATAATCAATATTATCTCATCAAAACATATGGTTTTTGTAAAATGGAGATGAACCTAACTTTGGTTTAGAAATTCAAAATAAAAACATGATGTTGATAAATAAAAATGAAAAGATAATGAGATAGATCTATGATGAAGAAACATTAAAGACACAATATTTACACAATATGTAAAAAATAAATAATAACAGTCCCCTCTCATTTGTTACACATTATCACAATTTTGCGTTCATTTTATTAAAAAATCCGTTGCTCTAAAATCGTTTATATATGTACTATTTCTCAAAATTTATTAAACATAAACTAATTTATATTGTTAAATTTACTTAATCTGCTAGATATTTGAATAATAATAAAAAAAAAATTGACCAAAAAACTTATATATTTAAATATCTAGCAGAGAAGCTGTTATAGTAAATCATTTTTCTAACACAAGCAAAAAATTGAAAAAAAAATAAAAAAAAAAAAATAATAATTAAAAAAAAATTATATGCATCTACAGTATTATAAATTAAAAGGAAATGTGAATGTATAAATATTATGATTTATTGCGTATTATTGGATAACATTATTGTTTTCTGTTTGCAGTTCTTATTTTTTCTTTGCTTATGTATTTTGCTCATGTAATGTTGTGGTCAAGGTTTTGTAACATAGGGCTGTCAAGCCCTCACAACGCCTTAATAAAGTTACTTATTATTATTATTATTATATCTCAGTTAGTTAAATTTACTACTGTTTTGACAATAAGTAACTTTTAAATAATATTACCATTGCAATATATTATACAATAAAATAACTAAATTACTTGAATCTTCTTTATAAAATATTCTACAAAATATATAACTTTGTTTTCAAACTATACTAGACCTCTAAAGTAAAAGAAAGAAAGCTTTCTGTAATTCACACCCCATACACACAATTCACACACACTCTCTAATTTGAAGAGGTAGTTTAATATCCCTGAGTATATTGCACTAGTCTCTATGTTTCTGACATTTACATCCTCTTCATGCCTCCCGCCCGCCCGCCAGCCGTACTTATATTTTTACTTTATTACATCACATTTCAATAATGTGTTTCTTTCAAAATAAAAATTCTTGATATTAGTATTTATATAGAGTAGAAAAAAATGTAGAACTTTGTCTATCATAAAATTTTACATTCATAACATCTGGTTTCGTATTGTTGTTATCATTTATCTTTTTGCCTTTTTCATTGAATTCAAAGCAGAAAAGAGAGAGAGAGAGAGAGAGAGATGCGCACTCATAAAAAATCTTTATTTAAGCTCCACTTCTCTAAAATAAAAATTCAGACCTTTTTTTTATTTTACACGTCTGCGTTTTATTATATTTATTTTTGAAAATTGCATCAAAAGTCAATTTTTAAAACTTACGCACTTGAAATGTAAATCATAAAATGTAAGCGGTTTTACATGAATTCTAAAATTATATATATTATAATACAGTATAACTCATTTATAAAATATTTTACATATTTAAGCCACAATTTTTTTTTTCTATTATTATTATTATTTTTTTAATATGAATATAAGGAAAATGAATAATTGAATTAAAATAATTCACAGTATAATATTAATGATGTAAATTTGAGCTTAAATTGATTTTATTTTCTACTATTTTTTTTAATTATAATTTCATTAACAATTTATGTATATAACGATCATAGAATTTTCTAAATGATAAGAATTTTAGAAAAAGTTAGTGGAAGATTTAATATTTTATATTCCTCATTATTTTAACAAACTAGAACAATCAAGAAATTAAAACTTCAATACTTTGCTTCCATTGCATGAATTATCCTAGAAAATTATAACTGCATTAATATTTTATATATATGTAACTGACATATAAAAATTAAATTTTAATAATGAAATAACTTGTGAGTTTAAATTGCTGACAGCTTAATGTTAACTATCACTTGAATTTTCTAGTTTGTGAGTATATGCAGCGAAAGAATGGATTATTCACTGCACTGTTGATTGCAATTAGTGAGTCAATTTAATTAAATTAAATGTCAGCAACGTTTGCAACAACGATAATTATGTCATCTGTCATTTCTTTCATTACTTAAAGTGGAAGTTTCTTATCATTTTTATTACAAAAAATAAAACATTTCTTTAGTAGTCGTCTATAAAATAATATCCATGCTGATATGCAATTTTAACTATAATAATCATTAAAAACTTTATTAAGGCGTTGTAAGGTATAGACTGCTCTATTACAAAAATTACTATACAAAATAAATACGAGTAAGTACCATGCATGTATTTCAGTACAATATTTGGAAAGCTCTACGACATATTTATTAATATTATTACGTTAATCATATAATTAAATATTAAAAATTTCACATAATACTTATATTTAATATAATACAAGATAAAAGTAAATTAAATAATAATTTTTTTAGTATTAAAATTTTATCGCCATTTTATTATACATTAAAATGCATATTCATTTAAAAAAAAAAGTTATAGAATTGTCTGATATACTTCTTATAATCTAGTATTTAAAGTTTTTGCATTAATTGAAATATTTATCGATGGAAAACTTTAAATCTTCGTACTATAGAGAAAGTATAATAAATGCGAACAGAAATAATATTTCAGGTGACATCTGTGTATTTAAGCAGTCATTTGTATAATGTTTTAAAAAAAATAACTTGTTAGGGTTACATAAAAGTACGAATAGATATTTAAACAAAAACATAATACGTTTATTTTTCTATTAAATAAAATTTCAACTATATATATAACTATATATATATTTTTTTGTTCGAGAGAATTAATTAAATTTATTAAACTGAAAGAGTAGTTTTACTGAGGACAAGTTGTAAGTATGCCATAATAAGGATTTATTATTTTAAGAAGAAAGTAACAAGAAAAAAAAAGAGCCATGAGAGAAAGAGATGTAGAAAGGTCAAAAGTGGGACTGAATAGCAGTTGAAAATCTCTCTTGCGTTAAGGTCCAGTCTTGTACTTTATTATCTCCGGCAAGTGAGAGTAAAAACCAACAAGAATTTACACTCTCAAAAACTTTTTTTTCTTTTCTTTTTGTACTTTTTAACTTATATTTTAACATAGAAAATTGAACTTTATGTTATAGAATTCTCACAAGAGACAAAACTTTATACTATTTTTTGTGTGTATGTTTCATTTTTGCTTTTACCATCTGTCTTTTGTAGCAATCAAATAAAACTATGAGAAAAAAAAAAAAGCAAAGAAAAATAATCTACGTCTAACCTATCTTTTTTTTTTATCCATCTCTCAAAAAACACTTTAACAATTAAATAATATTAATGGATAAAAAACATTAAATAAAAACATAATTTTTGTCTTATGGTAGTTGAAAATGGATTAAGTTGCTTTTTTTCTTTCTTTTTTTCTTCTTTCATTCTTGTTTCTTTATTTATTTTTTTTTATTCATTATTGAAACATTTGTATATTTAAAAATATTGACATACAAATTTAGAATGTAACCAAACCCATTATGTAATGGAAAGAAATTTTATTTTTACTCGCTATTTTTAATCAGATTTATAATATGCTATTAAATATATATACATGAAAGTTTTTTTTTTATACAATGAATTTGAATTAATATATATATATATATATATATATATATATATATATATATATATATATATATATATATATATATATATATATATATATATATATATATATATATATATATATATATATATATATATATATATATATATATATATATATATATATATATATATATATATATATATATATATATATATATATATATATATATATATATATATATATATATATATATATATAAATTTTGCTCAATTAAAAGATCAAAGAAATAAAATGAACAATTCATTTTATGACATTTTATATACAACATATTTAATTTTGTAAAGTTTAATGTTTTATATAAAATTATGTGGTAATTTTAAACAATAAAAGTGACGTAGATTTTTCATGAAGAGGAAGAGAAATGGAGAGAGTGAGAGAGAAAGAGAGTAAATTTCTACACCAACCCATATGAAAATAATATACCAAAAAATTCTAACTTATAATTTAATAACATGATTATAATATACTGAAAATTCATAAAATTATATAATAATAACTAGTTAAAATTTACTTTTCAATGTTGAATGAGATTTATAGAAATCTTTTATAATAATAATAATTTTAGTTTTCACTATATTATTATTATGATCATGATGAACGGGATTTATTATATATATTATCCATGGTTAAAGAGAGAGACAGAGAGAAAGAGAATATAATATTGATGTAGCGGTAGAGACGGCAGGATTTGTGTGATATCTTGTTGACACATTTGTGATATATTGTTACCACGTTTTTTTTTATTTTTTCTTTCTTTCTTCCTTTTCTATGCCACGAAAATCTTTTTCCTCTTTCTTTCTTTCTATATTACAATCCTTTTTCTTCTTCTAAAACACAACTCACGTATTTATAAAAGCTAATACTAAAAGAAATATAGAGAAAATTCATTTTTCTTTCTTCTTTTACTTTTTTTTCTATATAGATTATTATTCTTATTATTATTGGTATTGTATCGTCACAAATCTCTATCAATAAGTAATACTATTGCCAAAGCAACAGCTTTTTTGTTTACAATACTCTTTTGTCCTCTGTAAAAGAAAAGTGATTTATCAGGGTTGTCTTTTGGGTATGATTCATTGCATAGAATGTCCAACACTTGAAAAAACAATTATCTAATGGTAGTACTTTAACTTTATTTTAATTCAAAACTTTCAAAAAATTAATATATACCTAGGTGTATTACTAATTATTTCTAATGTTTAAAATTAGAAATATGACAAAATATAAGAACAATATTCTGCTTCCATGATGTTTCCTTGACAGTTCTCTCTGAATATTTCCCAATTGTTTGCAATGAACACGAAGATGAGAAAGTAAAAGTTAAAACAAAAATTACAAAGCATTAAAGTTATCTAACAGAAATTGGTATTCCAGGAAAATTATGTTCTCAATTTTACTTGTATGTACTTCAGTATAAGGAAATCTAAAATCCAAAGAAAATAAATTATTATTCAAAAGATATAACTTTTCAAAAATATTATTTAACCAAGTGTTATTTATACTTGATTCTAATAATATCTTCATCCACTCTAATAACTTAAATTATTAAAATTCTAATTTGGAATAATATTTAGCATTCAAATGAATGCAATAAATAAATCAATTTGTGAAACGTCAAATTGAAATAAATATTTTTAAAGATAATCACAGTTTGATATTAACGATGAATTATTGAATAAAGTTTTATCTAATTTCTTATACATATTTAAAAGTTTCGGGCTTCTTTTTCTACCACCTAAACTAGTGACGGATAATTTGTACGTTCTTCCTTAAAATCCAAACTTCTCTCTCTCTCTCTCTCTCTCTCTCTCTCTCTCTCTCTCTCTCTCTCTCTCTCTCTCTCTCTCTCTCTCTCTCTCTCTCTC
>OX439131.1:19124536-19193036 GCA_949318235.1 Ecdyonurus torrentis
TAAATGACTTGATAAGCATTAACAAACATTTTGTAATTTCATTATTGTGTACTGCCATGTAATACTATACTCAAAGTAAGATTTTACCTTTTTAATGTCATTTACTTTATTCTTTTCTTTTAAAAGGAGAACAAAAAAACATAAAGAAGTCTTCTTCAAAATAAAAAGTTTATTTTAAAAATCTTTTGTTAACTTAAATTTAAAATAGAGTGTAAGTTTAAATTTAAACTTTTGAAGAAGTTTTATAAATAGTAAGTATAATAAATTGCTACGATATCTAAAAGAAAAAAAAGGAGAGTTTTAAAGATTTTTTTCGCTGTTTCCTTTTTTTTCTTCTCTCTCTCTCTCTCTCTCTCTCTCTCTCTCTCTCTCTCTCTCTCTCTCTCTCTCTCTCTCTCTCTCTCTCTCTCTCTCTCTCTCTCTCTCTCTCTCTCTCTCTCTCTCTCTCTCTCTCTCTCTCTCGAACAACTAAGAATAGAATCTTGCAAAAGTTGCAATACTGACAAACCATCTACAGTAAAAGCTAGTAAAAAAATATACCATTGTGATAAATAGAAAAGTAAACACGGAATAAAGCTGTTTAAAAACAAAGTAAACTACTGTCGTATGCAGCTTACATTTACAAATCTCCATTCTATAGAAAAAAAGTTTGTTAAAAAATAAAACATCTTATAAAAAAAAGTCTTAAAAAAGTTTTAAAAAAATCACAATAACATTAATTAAAATATATATTTAAAAATATTGATTTTAAACTTTACTTTTATTTAAAAGTTTGGCTATTCTTTCTTTCTTTTTTCTCTCTTTTTCAACGTATATATAAAAAAAGGTTAGTTTTATATATTTTTAAACTGCTACCCCCTTCAACTTGAAGACTTGAACTTTTACGCCCTCATCATTTAAATTTATTCGACCGTAAATTGATGCCTATGTAAATAAATTAGCTCTGGTACACGAAAGACTGACTCTTGTTCAATCGGTTGAAAATTTCTTCAGTTTCTATCATAATTTTGTTCATTGCCATATAAATTATTAAATACTATCACTAACTATTAGTAAGTGAGTATGGAAGTGATAATCTTATTTGCATAATGTAATAATATTTCATTAAATTCTTACATTGTCATATAATAATATATGAGCTACATTGCATGATAGAGTTTTACGATATTGAAACTATACGAGCAGTTAAAATGAAAAGGACACTAACGAACAAGGTGAGATCGAAGAACAAAATATTATGTATTAACTTTTTTTTAATGAGCTTAAAATAATCTTCACTTTTCCATCTTTTTTCTATGTATCTTACTTATAATATATAATTAAATTCAAATAAAATAATTATGTCTTCCTTTTTTTTTATTATGTATCAACTTTTTTGTAGGTTAAGTGAAGGAATACGCTGAACATGTTTTCAGATCTAAACCTCTTCCTTTCAGAATTATATTATATATTTATTTTTTTAATAAAGATGATTATTTAATCAACTTAATTTTGATTTAAATTTATTATCTTTTTTTTAATATTTTATTCATAAGTAGGTTTTAGTTGCACATTATATATTTCTAAATGATTAATAGAATTTACTTTTCACAACTTTTTTTACTTTGTTTCAGATTGCAAAAACGCGTTGAAAGTATATTGATTATCATAACTCAATATATTGTTTTTCTTTTTTTTATTTATTTTAGTTACGTGGCCCAACTTAAATTTGTTGAAGTAAAATTACTGAAATAAGTTATTGAACTGAGAAAATGAAATGGAATTATTCATTTTAGCTTATAAAATTTAGCAATTGTTTGATTTTTTTTTATTTTTTTTTGTAATTTTATTTGATTATCATATAATATGTATTATCTAATTACTGTGAGAGATATTCTATCTTAAAATACTTTACTATGTTTAAAATATGTCAGAGGCAACATTTTAAGTTGCATAAATCTTTTGTGCCTTCTAAATAATTTTTTTATATAAATGCACAGGTGAAAACCATTAATAAAATAATTTAAATTTACTATAATTAACATTAAATATTAACATATTTAGTATCAATACATACAAATTTAATTAATTTAATTTGTGTGAAAAGTAAGTAATCACAACTTTTGGTAATTTAACATTATATTAAAACGCTTTTGTACTCTCTAAAATAAAGATTAATTTATCGTAATTTCAGCTCTTTGCGAAATCGTTAACTTAAAGTACTGCGCCCATATAAGCACTCAATTTATAAACGTTAAATGAACGCAATAATAGTAAGAACTGCTTCGTGTTTAAGTAATTAATGTAAATGTATTTAAAATACTATACATACGTTAATTATTTTTTATATTATAACTCTCTTTTGTGTATAATGTGAAATTTATAAATGTTTCTATAAATAAAATAGTAATTTAAAATTGACTTGAGTAATTTTAAATATACCAGAAAATACATCGAAAATGTATTTGCTGCTTTGTTGGACAAAAAAAAAAAAAAAAAAAAACTTGAATCTAATATTATATTAACTTAAAGTGATGCTCACAACCTCGTTATTCTTTACTTTTTGGTAGAGACTAAACTCACTAAAGCTGATTGATTGTGTTTTTGCGGAAATGATAAGAAACCAGAAGAAATATAACATTTCTTTCACTTTAAGTAAAAAAAAAAAAAAAAAAAAAAAAAATCCCACCCTCATGATTTTAACGTTTATAATGACTGATATCTTTAGCTTTCTAAATTAATTTTGTGTTATCTTTACTAATAATAAGACATAAATAACTTTTCGTCACGCACAAAGATAGTAATAAATCATCTTTAATGTGAGAAACACACGAGTTGTATATTTTTTATATGTATATTAACATTTTTTGTTATCTACTTCAAAAGCTGTATTTAACACTTAAACAGAGCCCCTGTAATTTATGCCACCGGTGTGATACATCTGACAAACTTGTTGCATAACTTTAAAATTTTCAGGCGCTAAACAAAGGCACGTCTTTCATAAAGTAAAAATATCTATAAAGATGTATATTATTTTTATACTCTGTAATTTTGGTAATAAGATTTTTGTTTAGAATATATACTAAGGTTGAGATGGCCAATGCTTTTGTTACTTGTGTTATTTATTATTTCGGACAGTAAAAACACTTTATTGATATTTATTTTTAGCATAAATAAAAACCTTTATAAATCTGATATGAATTGCATTTAATATTGTTTACTTTTAATAATTTAATATCCCACCCCCCTCCAATTTTTTTAAACACCATCTTGTTTCATTCTTTATATTTCATTCATGTATGGAATATAATTAAAAACAAATACATTTCTAGTTTTAGAATATTAATTATAAATTACTTTTAATTTAATGATACGTATTAATAGTATAATAATAATGTAAAAAAATCTATTTTTTTAAATTAAAAGACTTATTAGAAATTTTATTGTTTAAAAAAAATTGGATAAACTCATCCATCAATATTAAAATAAATGGTAGTAATAAAGAAATAATGAAACAGTTTGAGCAAAATCGTGTTTTCTCTATTTGCTACCACCCCCAACACTGATTGATTGATTGCTTGCTTGCTCACCTGGCATCACAGTGGGAGAGATCATGAGAAAGTTGATGCACGCAGCGCCAGTTCCATGGCCAAACAAGGTCACATTACCAGGGTCGCCTCCAAACAAAGCAATGTTCTGTTGAACCCAATGTAGAGCAGCAATTTGATCCATCAAGCCATAGTTGGCTACTCTTGCCTTGATGTGAGGTGCACTGTTGGCGTTCAGGAAACCTATGAACAAACATAAGAACTTTGATTAGAGGAGAAAAAACTTTGACTTTTTTTTTTAAATGTGCACACACTAACTTTTAAGGTGAATATTTGATTGGGCGGGATAATATATTTTTACTACACTGATTCTTCTTTTTTTTTTTTATCATGAAAATAAAAATTCAATTTTTGGGTTTTGGGTACATATTTGCCCATCTATATTTTTTTGAATGAATAGTATGGTTCAATAAGTTTTAAGAAATGTTTCTTTACTTTCTCTTATACAAACTTGTAAACAAGAAAAAGCTTCACATTTAGAATTTCGTAAGATTTCTTGGTTTTATATTTTATCAAACTGAAAGAAATAATAATTATTTATGTGTTACAAATATATATATATATATATATATATATATATATATATATATATATATATATATATATATATATTAATAATTTTAAAAGCAATATCAAAAGTGTATGAGTTTTTTTTATACCTTTAGTTTTAAGTAACGAAAGACAACATCTGAAAATATCACGTCTGTAAAAATTTCTCCGTTTTTTCTTTACGATCTGCTATACTTGAAATTCCATCATATTTTATGATAACTCAAGACATTCTCAAAAAACGTGCATATTCAAATGTAAAATATATGTATGATGCAAAACTTTGGGAAAAAAATCTCTTGCAGAATACATCGATCCCAAAAAAAATAAATGGAACAAAGATAAACTTCAGTTATATATTTTTACAATATTTGATTTTTATCAAAATAAGAAATTTTCCGCTAGAAAAATTTACTTTTTTTCTTCTCTATATAAGCAGGTTTATTTTGCTTAAAAGCACTCTGCATTCGACCCCACTTTTAGTGTATCACAAATTGCAATTGTATTGTGTGCGTTGCGTATATATATATATATATATAATCGTATATATACAGTCCAATGAAAAGATCTTCAAATACCTTTGGCTATTGTGAAGATACAATTTTTTCTGCCTACTAAATCATCAAATCAATAATAAAAAAAAAAAAAAAATTCCCTCTTGAAAAAAAAGGGGGAGAAATAAAGCTGCATGGCAGCTCTATATGTCAAATCATTTGCCTGAGAAATATATATATATTTTTTTTATCAAAACATCATTTCCTTGTATATAGATTTCACTATTTCATCGACAAACACCAGAGAAATATGACAAAGTATTTTATACAAAAGTAAAACATATAACAATATAAGAAATATATATTATATATATATAATATATTTTATGTATATTTTTTAACTACTATTTTTTGTATTTCCCAGAAGAGAAAAATATAGCTACAGTTTACTATGTCACAGTATGAAAATATGAGATTAAAAGAATTTGAGAAATAAAATGTAAAACCAATTTAATATGGCATCAAATTTTCTAATGTTATCGAAATATAAATTTAATTTAAATGTATAAATCTTGGTGACTTAATAGTAAACGACTACTAATTCAATGTTGGAAAAAAATAAATAGTTTTAATTTATTTAATACACCATGAAGCAAAACTTAGAGCTTAAATTTATGTTATCAATTTATTGGAGGAGTGAAGGCTGTTACGTAAATTTTGTTTATCTTAAATCTATTGTGATACAGAAAACAGATCACAATAACAGAGCGCTAATATTTTCAAAAAAAAAATGTTGAAACACAAATAATTAATTTTGTTTAGAAGTAGAAGGTTGTGCCTCTTACCAAAAATAATTATTTTTCATTTCAAAATGAAAAAAAAATGTGAACATTAATAATTAATTTTTGAAAACGGACGCCGAATAAAGTAAAAATAGAATTCATATTCCATTGCATTTGTGTCAAATAAAATTGAAAAACAAAATCATGTTTAGAATGTAATATAATCTATAATAAATAACAATGTAAACTAATCTGTATGTAAAAAATAAAATTTACATAAAATGTGTATAAGGGGAGAAAATATTGCAACAAAATATTTTATATTATACATATTTATAAGTAGGTCGACAAAAGATTCATATTTCAATTCTATATGGTATAGTGGGATTACATGGTAATTATTTTGTTCGCTTGATACTCTTTTGGAGGAATGAAATATAAACTACCATTTAATTATTACTCTCTCTCTCTCTCTCTCTCTCTCTCTCTCTCTCTCTCTCTCTCCTCTACAGTTGATATCAATCACAATTAATATTTTATAATTTAAAATATAAACATAAAATGCAGTTTATTTTAACTGACATGTACAGTGAAAAATATAATTGGACTTTATTTATTAAATTTACTAGTTTTATAAGTAAATATTATGTATACGCATCAGAGCTTATACGGATTAAATTTAATAACTTTACTTAATGAGTGATATTATGATTGGTGTTGATAAACTTTTTTTGTGAGATAAGTGAGAACCATAACTGATAAATATGCAATATATTCAACAAATTATTTTTGATGTTTTTCTAAAGAACAACTATCTGAGAGCCTGTAAGTTTAATGATATAAACGTCAAATTACCATTTTTAAAAAAAAAAATTATACATTATAAAAGATTTTTAAGTATCTAGCAATAATATTGCATGTTTTTTAGTGTGTAGCATTAGTAGTGCAGACAAATATATATAATTAAATATGTGAGTTATGTAGTTAAATGCAAAATCCAATACAAAGCATTACACTGCTATACACTCTTTTTATTTCAGTGAAGTTTATTGCAAATAATGTTAAAAATACACTATTGCTAAACTGCAATATTTTACTAACTATTTCATGAGCTAACATTCATTAAATAAATATATGTATACTTCGTTACCTTTAAACGAGTTCTATTTTTTAAATTATATGTATTTTACAGTTCAAATATTTTTTTAAATACAATGAAGTATTTTGTTTTAAGTATTAAAAGCTACTACTAATACTCATGTTATTGAATTTTCAATTCAGTTTAAATTGGATTGGTGCAAAAAAAAAAAAAAAAAAAACTATTTAGTACATGTTATGCATGTTTTAGATGGTTTATTTAAAACAATAAATAAATAAATTTTCATATTTATATAAATTGTATTTTGTATTGATAAATAATTATTCTGTACAATTATTTGTTATCAAAGAGAATATTATACAAAAAAAATTTAACTTTGGTTACATTAGTTGTAGTTGAAATAATTATGTCAATACATGAGCAAAGATAATTATGAATTAAAATAACTTAATTACTATATTACATGCTATACGTATGTAAAACAACTTTGCTACCTATTTTGTCATTACGTTAGAGAGTGTAAGTGAACATTCAAAGTAATATTACAAGTTATATAAACTTCAAGTACGCAATTACGTAAGTATATAATTATAACAAAATTTGTAGTATTAAATAATATCATAAGCAATTAAGTTTAAAAATAAGCATATTCTATAGTACATTTTATTAGTTAAAAACAATTATTCAGTCAAAAAAACTTTTTTAATTTACCATTTTAATGTGTTGATATGTAAATTGTGGATTAATAAATTAGAGTACAAGAAAAGAAAAATAAGCAAAATTAGTAAATATATATATATATATATATATATATATATATATATATATATATATATATATATATATGAAAACAAACTTATCAATCCTGGAATTTCAATGCCATGTAATTACAAGTTAAGTAACCTAATTTTTACAATTGAAATTCTACAAGCACTACTCGTATAACAGTAATACCATATAATAGTAATACTATTGATTTGATATTTCAATTATTTTTTTAAAAAAGAAATCTGACCTTAGTGTATTCCCAGTAAGGTTATAAAATTTTATAGTTTAAATTCATGCCTATACTATTTATTCAAAATGTATTATTTTGTTTTACAATTTACAAGTTGAAAATTTTCAGACTTTGAAATGGAAAATATCCTAACAAACAAGCAAAAGAAAAGGGTAAAAAAAAAAAAATAATAATAATAAATAAAAAAAAAACGTCAAAGCGTATGTTTGAATTTTAAAATAAGGCAGGGGTAATTTTTTTTTCTTTACTAAAATAAATAAAATTAAAAAAGATAAGAAAATACAATGTTTTCTTAAAAAAGCACAAATAAGCATACTAAATTGCGAAACAAGGCATTCATTCCAAAGAATAAGACGGGGGAAATCAGGCTTTCGAATACGAAAACAAAATTAAATTTATACTTGAATTCACATAAAAGTATGTGATTTGTGTTGCTATGGTATTGTACTACAAAATAAGACATCACATTTTAATAATTTAGTGTTCTAAATAAGATAAAAAAGCAAACACACAAATATTTTTCCAAAGTACTATAATATATATATATATATATATACAGTATATACACGTAATAATTTTATTCTGTATTAAATTTTATACCACTTGATTTTTGAAGATTTAAAATACAAAAATAGCTTGCGTCTCTACTTCTTTCTCTTTCTCTCTACCTGTCATAAATCCGCAAAGTTGTATTCTCTCTCTCTCTCTCTCTCTCTCTCTCTCTCTCTCTCTCTCTCTCTCTCTCTCTCTCTCTCTCTCTCTCTCTCGTTCTCTCCCTCTTAATCCCCAAGGGTACATCAAAATGGTAGACCAACTTGAAATAATGTTCGTACGCACAATATACCAGTCAAAAATATTTTTAAAATAAAATTATATATAATATTTAAAATATAAAAAAAGGAAAGAAGTTTATTTTAACTCGATATACAGTACACCTACACCAGTTTTATGTATAGCATTATAAACACTACTAATTTATATTTTTAGTCATAATTTTTACTAAATATAATGGATTTTAAAAAATACAAAATTAATTCTACAACTTCTTAAATTGCAGATTTATTACGAGTCTTATATGAGGTAATGTGTTATATTATGCA
Organism: Ecdyonurus torrentis; assembly: GCA_949318235.1. NCBI lineage: Eukaryota > Metazoa > Arthropoda > Insecta > Ephemeroptera > Heptageniidae > Ecdyonurus > Ecdyonurus torrentis. Next base: position 19,133,166 of record OX439131.1, read on the forward strand.
AAAATGATAAAAATAAGTGTGAGCATTTTTGTCGTGTGTTTTGGTATAAGTAAAGTAAATGATGAAGGAATGCAGTGACACATTCTTATTGTCATGCATCAACTTTGATTTTGGTGTTGCAAAATTTGTAAAAAAAAAAAAAAAAAAAAAAAAAAAAAAAAAAAAAAAAAAATGACGGAAAAGTTCTATATAATAAACCAGTAATAGAAAAAAGTTAGCAAAAATGAAAGTGAAATAGGATAATATGTTTATGATTTTATTTAAGATAAAATAAAGTTAAATATTTATGTTATAGAAAAGTAGAAATATTATTTTTCATTTCTTGTTAATCCTGTTAAACGTATATTTATATATAATATGTATATATATATATATGTGTACTTTTCACACCCTTTTGCCAACTTGGGTTCAAAGTTGTACTACTGTGTATATGTGAGCCAACCATTTTACCCTAGCACACACAGCTTAACGAGTTCCTTTATCAGACAGCTTTATTGCGAAACATGCAGCGTAAAATTGTTCAAATACTCTTTAGCAGTCTTGTTGTAATTTTAACATAGCTACACGTTACATATATAATACTATATAATTGAAATTTTATTATATACATATTAGGAAATAATATTAGAACTTTACAATTGTTCTCTTCCTAACAAAATGTACAAAAAATATTTTACAATGTTAATGTTAAATATTAAATTATGTTATGGTATTGTTTAGAATTTGTCAAATATGATGTTCAATTCTTCTCAAACATTTCTGGAATGTAAATCATATAAAAAAAATGGAAGTTATAATTCCAGAAATTTGGATTATAATGCAGGGTTATTATAAGATAGGATAAAGAAATGAATGAGAAATTATATAGGAACAACTGATTAGAAAAGATACTAAAGTAATAATAATAATTATTTTTGTAAAAATACTAATAGTAAAACAATAATAAAATATAAACTATTGACAATCATTATGGATAGAGTAAAATGAGCATAAGAACCATAGAAAATATGAGTTTTTTTGTTTTAAGAGAGAGAGAGAGAGAGAGAGAGAGAGAGAGAGAGAGAACTATGGCATGATGCAAACAACGTTATATGAGTTTTTTGATCGACAGCTGCTAACCAGCTAAAATGTTCTCAAACTTGTGTGAGTACATTCACCTTGCAATATTGTTACAATTTATGAAACCCAGCGAAACAAAAATTAAATGATATGTTGTGTATAGATTTTAGAATCAAAATTTCAACTTTGATGTTTGTACATAATATCAAATTATGACATTCTTTTTTTTTTATGTCTGTCTTTATTATTCATTTTTTCAATCTTGTTTTTATATGAAATTTTTTTTGCCCCAAAGGAAATTCTATAGAAATAAATATATTACATAAAAATATATATTTTTTTTTCTTCTTCTCAAGGAGATCAAGTATATGGCTTCGTGAAAAGTTAGCCGAGCTTATGCAAAAATTGGCTGTTAAAATTGTTTTCTAAAGTTCTGACTTTTCAATCTTTGTTCTTTTTATTGAGTTTATCCAATGCAGCAGACCACAGAGGTAGAAAGGACTTGGGGGTGAGGGTGAGTGTGGGGAAAAGTAGCTTAAGAATTTCTTTTTTTTTTATTCAAAGAGTTGATCAAAATTGCTTAGTAAAAAGAAAAGTTCTCTTATTTTTATTCCCTTACTTTTTAAAAATAAAGAAAGAAAAAAGAAAGTAAGAAAAGAAAAAAAGTCTTCTGATAGGTGTTATCATAGCACCTTATATATAATGGAAATTTTTACGATTAAATCGAAGTAATAAAAAAGTTATATAAAAGTGTGAATTGAGAAAGAAAAAGGTACATTTTGATATGAAAATCATAAAACGAAAGAACAAAAAAAAGTGTCAACTTAAGACAATAAAAATATATTTTTTGACAAGAATCTTTCATATATATAAGGTATAAAATTTAAAATTACAATATGGATTATAAATAATATTTAAAATGATTTCATATCAAAAACTATTATGTAAAACTTTATATAAAATTATCATTTATATATGGTAATAAAATTTTTTAAATCTCTTTATTTTGTTAAGTGATAAGATACTCATGTCATGCGCTTCATATTTTTTATTTAAATTAATTTAGTATTTTTTTTGGTTTTTGAAAATATGTTAGTATTATAAAAATAATAGGCTTAAAAAAAGAGACATAATATATTATAGCAACAAAACGTACGTGTTAAAAGTTCATCTATACACACTTAAAAAAGGAAACAAAGCATAGTTGACAATTATATCCACATGACATTTTTTTTTTATATGCTAAAATCACGCATGGGAACTTGTTTCTCATTGGTTTATATTATACCAGGTGTTAATATAGAATACTATTCTTATTGGTTAAAAATTTATACCATGTATTATAGAAGAAAACTTGACACGCGGGAACATCATGTGGTGTTTTCACACACCTTAGCATGTCATGATCTTTCTTTTTCTTTTTTTTAATCTACGTAATTGTAATGTACCGAGTGTAAATGGAAAAGCTGCCCAATATAATTATGGCTTATATGAAAATATCGTGTATGGCAATTTTTTCATTTGCATTTTGTACAAAGCAGTTGTATCATTTGAAGTCTTTGTAGAGTGTAAGATCAAAAGTAATAATAATAATATATAATATCAATGGTAATAGTTTAAATGACAATTAGAGTTCAAATAAGTATCTCTTTTCATCACTCTTATAAAGTTGACTGTCCGTATAATTGTGCATACGATGAAGAAAGAAAAAAAGAAAAAAGTTATTGTTACCTTGAAAAGGAGCGGTGAAACTGACTTGCTATATTTATGTTATATTGCAATATGGACTATTATTAGTATCTTTTTACTTTTTCATCTTTTATTGTTATTATTTCTTCAAAAACTAATTAGTTACGCTACTTTTACAAAACAAGAAGGGAAAAAGAGTCATTCTATATAAAGTAGATTTCTGAGAAGAGATAAAAATATTATTTCAGATTTTGTTTTTTCATGTAACAGAGCAGTTTACGTCACTAGTAAAAGAAACAACAATATATTGAAAAATTTCCTTAGAAATATTATTAAAAAAAAATCGTTACTGTACTTAAAAAAAGCACTTATTGAGATTCCTTCACATTCAGTTAAAAATGACATTAAATCGAACAATTGAAGTGTGCGAACAATAAATAATAGTACAGTAGCAATATCATTGAATTTTTCAATGACAAACTTATAGAAAAATGTGAGAAAATAATAATAAAAAAAAAGTTTGAGGTTGATTTGGGCATGAATACAAAAACTATAATAAATGGTTTCTATCGTGACGAAGAAAAAGGGTTAAAGCCATCATTCAGTCTCTCTTTATGATAAAGTGTGATGTCAAATACCGTGTCAAAATTTGAATTCATTATATCACGATCCGTACGCATCAAAATAGTTGTGAACGTCTAGTTTGCAAGACAGTAAATAATAAATAAATAAATTTTATACTTAATTTGATTTAAAAAAAAGTATATTATTATCATTGTTTTTCTTATGCAGAAAAATTGTTGCATTATCAAACATTTATCATTGATGATTTTATACGAATAATAAGATGAAAGAGAATGTAATGTTATAAAATGTATGTATTATAAAATATCAATGAGATTAACTACATATATGTATACCGTGATGTATAATTAAGCTAAATTTGAATGTATATAATTATCATTAACTATAAACAAACTAATTTTATACTGGTATGTTATAAGTATATATAATTATACATAATGTTTATATGCGCATGTGTGCTTATTTCAATGTTTTATAACAGTTCATAAATTTGACATCAGGGTATGTATAATAGATACAACATTTTTTTTTTCCTTCTTTTTTATTTTGTCATAAAATTTTGAACTCCATATTGATCGATATTAATAAGCGTCATAAAAACAGAGAACTTTTTTTTTTATTATTATTATTATTATTTTGTTACAAAAATACATATCGTTAGCTGACGTACATTATTAAATATATTTTATTTATTATTATTTTAAATAAATATAATTTTTTTAATAATAAATATAAAACAAATATTTAAAATTTTGACAATTATAATTAATATTTAAAAATACAAATACATGAATACAAGCTTTAAAAAAATTGACGAAAGATATAAAACGATATTATTTTACGATATACGATAATGTTTAGAGTGGAATAATTCAATGCAGATAAAGAAAGAAAAAATATACTGAAATTATAAACAACGGTCTATTTAAAATAATAATAATTAATAAAACATTCCTAGAAAAAAAAAATTATCAGAACTATGTTGAAAATTGTATATTATGCTTTTAAAGTAGCGAGTTGTGTCGTTTAAAAATAAAATCAATCTCTTTCTTTTTACATTATGAATATGAACATAACAATTCGACATGATATTTAAAAGCTCAATTTTTTTGTGTAACTTTTTTATATAATACATTATTCAAATTATTTCCTAAATACTTTCTAAATGAGATTAAATGTACGTACGTACTATTCTATGTGTAGTTTTTACGCTAGCTAATTACATTCTAATGTCACACAATGAAAAATTAATTGATTTTAAAGTGATGAGATTAATTACGTGATGACATTTCTAACTAATTTATAAACTCACGAGAAACATTTTTTTTTTTTCAAAAAAATAACTAATGACTTTTACCTCTGTGTAAAAACTTAAGACGACGGTGAGTGTTATTTTCACATGCAAAAAGTTTATAGTTTGGAATGTAACATTTTATATAATGAACTAGTACTTATTTAATGTAGGTTTTTAGCTTGAGTTTCTCAGATTTTCAAGCTATGGAATGTTAATTAATTTAATAATTTTTAGTTAAATAATAATAACATGTTATTTAACAATTGTCTCAACATTGTATTAAAATTAGAAAGAAGAGGAAAACATGATTAAAAATAATGTACAAAAATGAATTAATTTTTTTAAAGATTTAGTAACGGTTACCAATTGTATTTCATTTTCAATTTTTATTTTTAACAACATTTATTTATTGCAACATAATCAAACCTATATTGCATAATAACTATGTAAAAGAGCTTAGATATATTGTACAAAAATAAAAAATAAAAAAATAAAAAATATTTATATTCATGAAGTGTACAAGTGAAAATGTAGATCTTGTAAATTACTCAAACTCAAGTTCTTCAACCCAATTATACCTTATTATAATAACCCTGTTACCAACTAATCTATCCAGAATTGTCAGAATGTGGGTTTATAATAACTCCAGAGATGAAAAATCAGGTTATAGTAACATAGCCTTGTAAAAATAACAACATAAATATTATGTAGCATAGCATGATTATTTATGCTGTTCCATTGTAGCAACATTTACGCTCTAATGATATATATATATATATATATATATATATATATATATATATATATATATATATATATATATATATATATATATATATATATATATCTATCTATATATATATTCAGCAGAAATAATGAAATGTCTTCTTTCCGTGTAAAGTTAGAGAAACGACAACCACGCTTACAATACACTAACGAGAAAGTATTCATTTGATTTTAGATTTTCCCAGCTTTTTTTTTTTTTTTTTTTTTTTTTTTTTTTTTTTTTTTTTTTTAGATTTTAATATAAATTATTCTTAATTTTGCACGCAAAGTCAACATTTTATAACTGACCTATTGATATGTAAAATTTAATTTTGAAATTCAAAACAGAGAGTTGTATAAGAAAATATATTTATACTACATAATATACTTAATACGTGAACCATGTATAAAATTAATATTCATATTATCATACTTACCAAGTACGCCTAGACGATAGTTAATGGTAACGACAACGACGTCAGCATAACTTGCCAGCACGGAACCATCATAAGGGTTTCCTGAGTTCCATTCAAATGATTCTCCATGGATGTAGACCATGACGGGATATCGTTCCATCATTTCAGGCGGACCCACTGTAACACAAATGTCAAAATATAGCAAGCTGTCATACGTATACCAAACTCAGCACTTTGTTTTTATCATTCCCTTTATATATATATATATATATATATATATATATATATATATATATATATATATATATATATATACACAAATCGACATAGTCACGTCCATTTTGTATACTCGCATTAGTTACTAGTTTACAAAGTTTTAAAATACGTACACATATTTATCTGAAATTAATCAAAATCATTGATTTTTGTAGTTTTTTTTTCTTGGTGCATATTATAAATAGACGTGACTATTGTTTCAAAACTTTTTTTTATTTATTTCCGTAACAACTAAAAAAAACACTGTGTTTCTAATACTATTCATCTATTCTAAATTCAGTATTTAACTTTTTTGACTTTTTATTTGATTTATGATAATTATAATACTATGCATAAATTTATTCATAAAAAAAATATGGTGATTTTTATTGCAAAAGTTTTTTTTTTCTCATAATTTATCAGAGATACTCGTATATTTATCATCGCTTCAATGATTCTATTTCTAAAATATTTAGGGAAAAAACTTCCAAAGAAAAAATATGCATCTAAATTTGTAACATATATTTTTGAAGATTTTAGTCTCTATGAACCATATACAGAAAAATAGGATAAAAAAATTTACTGCTTTTTTTTTTTATTTTTTTTTTTTCGATCAATATAATATTGCATCGTAAAATTCTTCAATATGTAGAATTTGATTTATTGCATGATAGGAGATAGGATATTAAACGCACATTCGTTGGAAAACATGAAATGAAAATATATATATAATATAATATTATTTGGAATTTTACAGTATGTTCAGCTATAATACTTTGAACATTGAAAAAAAAAAACTCTCACAAATGTAAAATAATTAAATTATACGTTTAAATTTAATTCTTCTTAAGCCCTGATGAATAAAATTATATTCTTGTTGGCTTTAAACAGGATATTCTCTTATGATCAATTTACAATATGATTAAATACAAAAGAAAAAAAAATGCAATATATTTTTTAAAAGAAAAATTTAAATAAGAAGAAAATCTTTTGCCTGTTCCAAAATTATTTCATTATAATTAATCATTTATAAAATAATCATTATTTATATTATATTGAAAAAAAGGGCTGATTTGATTTCATTAATTATCAGTTTCTCTTTTGAAACACTTTTGCTATTAAATAGTTATTCATTAATGTCTCTTCATTAAGGATTATAAATTAAATAATCGTCTTTATAAATGAAAAAAAAAGTGTATAAAAGGAGCAAAGAAATGTTGAAAATAATTTTCATGAGTTGAAATTTCTTAAACTAAAATGCTGACCATATAATGTGAAATACTTTTGTGTTCTGTAATATAAAAGGTACGAGTAAGAAATTTAATTAATACAAGCAAGTCAGGAATTCCTATCATGTATTTTGTGGGGAGATGAAGGACGGGGGGAGGGGGCAGTAAAAACGTGAAATAAAGTTGGTTACGCCAGGTGCGGACGAAATTTTAGTGTAAAATAAAATGACTCGAATACCAGATTATTCTTTTAAATAACATTGAATGTATTTAAAATATATATAATTAAATTAACGGGATAAAATGTTAATTAAAATAATGTAATAATCATGTTTTGCAAATATATATGGATGTACTTTATTTTAATATTATATTAAAGTATTTTTTTTAAACAATAATAATTTTATTTCATATTTCCTTAGTTATATAATTGACTTTCATTTTTTTTAGGTATATAAATGTTATCAAGTGGCAAAAGAAAAGTAATAGATGACATTGAAAAAAAAAAATTGTAAATAATTCAATTGAATGGATACAAATTTTGTTACTTTTCAATTGATTTTATTTATATTTTTGTTGTGTGTTTATAAATTGATATCCTATAAAGTAAAAATAAGATACATGGAATTATATTGAAAGATGAGAGAAAAGAGGTGAGTAGGTGTGTGTGTGTGTGTGTGTGTGTGTGTGTGAGAGAGAGAGAGAGATAGAGAGAAAGAGAGATATAGAGAGAAAGAGAGAGTGAGAGAGAAAGAGAGAGAGAGAGAGAGAGAGAGAGAGAGAGAGAGAGAGAGAGAGAGAGAGAGAGAGAGAGAGAGAGAGAGAACTAACAGTTAAAATTATTCAGCTCTTGCTCAAGACTATCACTTGCAGGCAAACAGAAAGGAGATGCTCTTGCTCTCTCTCTCTCTCTCTCTCTTTCTCTCCACCCACCCATACGTGGATATATAGAGACAATTTATACGCTCGTTGTGCTATCGTCTTCGCGACACTTACAAAACTTTTAAACTGCTGTTCACAAGACAAAAACTTGGCCTTCGCAGTTGTTGGTATAACAATATACTACACTCATCGACATATAAAAAAGTTATTTCACAAAATTTTATGTTCTCATAAAATAATAGTATATAAAAATAATTTACAAGATTTTTTTTTTCTTTGTGCTCTTTTTCTAAAATTAAAAAAAAAATTTGGTGAACTCAAAAAAAAGGTTAAAAACATGCCCCAAAAAATTATTTTGAAGTAAATTTACATATAATATACTTTTATTTTCTTTCATATTCTCCAATTCTTTTATACTCTATATTTTATTATTGGAAAAAATATATTTGAAATTATATTCTGGATTCAATGGTGTAGAAACTCTTCAAATTATAAATCAACAATTTAGCATGATGAAGTTCTTTTTAAAATGCTTTTTATTGTGCGTATGGCAATGAATGTGAAAGTAAATAGTTAGAAAATTACTCAATTATATTTTTAACAAAAAGAGTTCTTTGAAAATACATTTTATTTTTATATTGGTACGAGTTTTTTTTAATCAATATTGTGTATGTTTTATGTCAATATTATCAATAATTTTAAAGTCATTTCGATATAAATTACTTTTAATATATTATTATAAATTTGACGAAATTAATATTTTAAATCCTCTATCTTGATTTTTTTTTATGTGTTTTTAAAATGTAATGTTTTAAAGATGTATGTAGTGCTAATTTTATTTTGTGTGTATTTTCAATAATAAAATAGTGCGTTAATAGTAAAACTTTTACTATTTTATTGTAGCGTTCATTATATTTACATAATACAGTATGGTACATAGATATCTTCATGGTAACTACTTCATGAAAACTACTTGAGTATCTTAAGTCAGAAAGACACTCACTATTTACACCACAACCATATACGTATTATGTAATATTAGTGTAATATGAACAATAAGAAGAAAATCATTTCTATGTTGTAGTATAGCAACTACAGTTTTATTAGATACGTTATATTATGTTGTCAAGAGATTTGTATATTTTTTATACTACTTCAAGTTTCGATTCAGGGTGAAAGAAAAAGGTTGAGAGATAGGGAGAGACATGGTGTAGACTGAGAGAGAGAGAGAGAGAGAGAGAGAGAGAGAGAGAGAGAGAGAGAGAGAGTCTTGCAACGACGCTTTGAGGACCCTGTGTTTAAGTGGCGAGCAATATATCGTAGAGCTTTCAAAAGCATTCTGCAGTCTACTCTTACCCTCTCTTTCGTCTCGCTTTATGGTTCGCTTGTTCTCTCTCTCTCTCTCTCTCTCTCTCTCTCTCTCTCTCTCTCTCTCTCTCTCTCTCTCCTCTCTCTCTCTCTCTCTCTCTCTCTCTCTCTCTCTCTCTCTCTCTCTCTCTCTCTCTCTCTCTTCATACACCTGAATACTCTTCAACTACCAAATGTGTAATGTAATATCAGCCTCTTAAAAAGTTACTATATATCAATCTATAAAGCATATGCTCGCGTACCACACTAAGAAAAAAAAATCAATTTAGGTTACTTTTTTAAAGTTACTTTTTATTATAATAAAATATTTTTCTTAATTAATTAGGTTAAAAGAAGAAAAAAGGACAAAGAGAATATAACTGACATGGTGTTCAAGAAAGCGTATCTAACTAGACGTGTGATATACACTAGAGAGATGAAAACTATATGCCTGTTTTCATTAGTTCTATGTACTCGTTTTTGCTGTTGTTGTTGTTATTATTATTTTTTTAGTTACAAAAAACGCTTTCAGACAAAATTAAAAACAATCTCATGCACAAAAAGTTTAATGAATAAAAGCACTACTATAGTGTACACATATTATATAGTGGAAATTCTTTTCTCTTTTGCTGTTTGTCTATATATAGATAAGAGAGAGAGTGAGAGAGAGAGAACAAAATGTTGTCTTTTAAAGAAAAAAACTATTTGTTGTTGATGTTATTCATGCATGGGGTATAAGAATATAAGCCAGTATGATCTATTTTTAAAACTCTCTAAAAAATAATGTATTTTAAAATATAATAATATTCTTTACGCAGAAGTCATATTTTTACCCGCCTGCTCGCACCGACTTTCTATTGTTTTAAAAGAACAAAAGAATTTTCTTGAATTTTTGGCAAAATTTTATTACTTATACGTACGTACGTATAATAAAATTTAGTGCTAGTTCTTTTTTTAATACTTAGATTCAATATTTTATAATATAAAACTATTATTCTAAATGCTATTATAGCGTGTGTGTACTCATCGTGTTTTTAATTACTATTCTCATCACTTATCACACATAATATTTTACGCTATAATATTATCTCACTATTTTAATTTTCATTTAATTAATTACTTATGTTTTGGTATTCATATAAGTTAAAATTACAAACGTAAACCAACATAATCTTTATTGCCTGTGAGGCTATAATTGTGTTACAGTATATATTATTATGGTAGTTAATTTTGGCAAGTTATGAAATAAAAGTAATAAAAGGTGTTAAATTAGGGTACGCTTTGAAATAAGAATGTGTTCTTTGTTTGAAGTAAAACGCACTTGAAACAATTACAAACTCCTTAAATTTGTGACTTTGTTTGCCAAGATTTTTGTATTTAGATATTTAAGTTTTCAATCCGTTAAAACATAAGATATATATGAAAGATATACAAATACATAAGATATACACGATATACTTATATACAACCTAAATACGTCATATCATTAATTTAAAATAATAAGATTAACCACTTTGAAAAGTAGATTTTTGTGTTTAAACATGTTTATAAAGAGCAGTCAACACTTTAAAAGGAAATCCTTCTGACTGGGACTCGAACTCAGATCTTTGGCTTGCCGGACCACTGTGGTACTGTGGCAAGCCAAAGATCTGAGTGTAATTTACCTCAGCACCCGATTAAAAATCCTTTAATATTCAATACATCATCTTCTTTAATATTCAGTTCATTATAAAGTTCACAATAGACGTAGACTTTAGGTCTAGGTTCACTAAAGAAAACAAGGCTCCGGATACCCTTAGCGTTATCAGGCAGTCAATGAGTATGGTCCCAGTCTGAGTAGAAAGGATGTTGAAAGTTAGTGGCATGTGTTCTGTTAGTTGGTATTTATTCGGACCAGTTAGTCTATAGGGAGATGTGTGCAAAAAACCACAGAAAACTACACATGTGGACAGCCGATAAATTGTTATTTATTATTGTGTTTTATATATTTTACCAGACATAATTATACATTATATTATGAACGAATATATATATATATATATATATATATATATATATATATATATATATATATATATATATATATATATATATATATATATATGTGTGTGTGTGTGTGTGTGTGTGTGTATGTATTATATAATATAGTAGAATATACGTAGGAAAATTTTGCATACAGATATAATAATTAATCTTGATAATCACGTACTGTTTGTGATGATACAACTGCAACGTAAATAAATAAGGTTACATATGTTTTGACCTGACGTAACTCTCACACAATGCACAGAAAAGTCACGCTCATTCACAGCAAATTATCACGTTGACACTTTTCTAATCTTTATGGCATCATTTCTCTTTTTCATACGACTCTAATTTTGAATTTTAATTAAAAAACATATATATATTTTTCTCACATATATTTATTTATATATATATATTTTTTTTTTACTGTTGTTGTCTCTAATGTCATTATTATGAAACTTTTTCCTTCCAACTTCATAATATAATTTATTTATAATTTTCATCTAATATGATATAACAATGGAAAGTAGAGAAAAACACACAAATATATCACTGTCCTTTCTCTAGGCTTATATAGTTTTGTTTGCACTGTAACGTTAGGACTGCCTTTATCCTGCTAGTTCATGCTGTGTCTTGGAAGTATAAAACAAATTTAGTTATACATTAGAAAATTGGGAGGGACATTGATTTTGTAGCTTCTTAAAATTTAATATTATATATAGAACTAAAAATTTAAACTTAGAGGTTTACTTTATTAGAAATACCCATACAAAACTTCCATCAAGTTATTTTAATAAGGTTTTTAGGTTTATTGTTCACGTATTTACTCAATCTTTTGTATGTATTTTATAATTCCATCCCTCTCCCATCTCCTACATATGCGCTTTTATAAAGAAATGTAGTAACCTGAGAGAATCACCCTACTGGGAAATAAAAAGAAAAGAAAATCCGTGACGTTGTATATACTTGCGTCCAGAACTCTAATCATTTCTATCTTTGAAAACTTTTTTTTTTTTTTTTTTTTTTTTTTTGTAAAGCTAAAACAAAAATTACTTCTTAAAATATAATTTAATAAATACTATATAAGTTTTGGTAATACAAATTAATATAAATACATTTGAACTTATACTTCTATTTTATTTTATATAATATATTTCTGTAGTTTAATAAATATTTTTCTTTTATGAAATTAATTTATACTGCTTACGAATGTTCAAGTACAAAATGTATTTAATAACATTGTTTTAAAATATATTCAATTAATAACGCATTATCAGTAATACATTTTTTTTAACGTTGGCATTTTTCAAAATATGCTATATCTACTGTATAAATGTGGCTCCACTGGAAAGCGTGAAAGTTTTAAAAAATCTTGCCTAACTATTTCTGTTTCTGACGTCAGAAACTAGGAAAAATTATTATAAAAATGTTGTGCGGGGTGCATAAATCGAAACTTTCTGATCACTGCAAAACAAATTTCCGTCAAATGTTTTGTGATATAAAAGTTAATGTTTTCTTCTGGTCTATTTCTTTAAGGATAGGAAATTAGGAGAACTTCAGCTTTCCCATGCGTCTCACCAATAACCATATCATTAACAAAACGTCTTGAGTATATAAGCTCAAATTTTCTACAAAAGTAATAAAAAAATAAACATTAAAGAACAATAATATATCGAAGTTTAATTTATTAAAAATGTGAAACATTTGACATTTTTAGTGTTCTCCGTTAAGTGCATGGTGATAAAAAATTACACCAAAGAGATTGATTTTCTTTTAAGATTCATTACCTTTCGTGAAACTACTTCACAAAAACACAAAAATAAATTTTAACACTCAAACCTTTATAGAACAAGTAGTTGAGGAGGAAGAAGAAGAAATATTTAAAATCAATAATATCGTAAATTCTTTTTTTTAATTATAGTAATATAAACAATAAAAAAAAGTTAAATTATATACTACTTTTTTTTTATTATATATAAAATAATATATTTTATTTAAATCCTTTTTTTATTTATTATAACAGCTTTTATATCTCATGTAAATAAATAGGTTTTAAATACCTTGGTCATTTTCAAATGGTTTAAATTTGATAAAATATACTATTGTTTCATGTTTGAGTTTTATATTTTCGTATGTGGTAATTGGTTATAGTAGAAAAGCCACCTGGTGAGCTTCTTTTACGCAATACAAACACAAATAAATGAACCCTTTTTCTTTATATATATATATATATATATATATATATATATATATATATATATATATATATATATATATATATATATACACTAAACCCAATAAATCCTTTTTACTTTGACTTTTATAATTGTTTACTTCTAGATAAGCATTGATCCCTAAGCACACATATATACACTCTCTATCGCTTTCTTCTAAATAATAAAAAATTGCGAATCAAAAATCTATTATACTTTTTTTTATATATACATTGTTCAAAGAAGTATATGATTTATAATGTAAATATTTCAGTATATATATATTATAAATTTTTCATCTCATACAATCTTATTACATCCTACGAGATTATCACTCCAGTTTTCTTTGTCTCTCTATATTTTTACAATATAATAAGCTTATATTAACATTTTAAAATATATAATATTATAATATGATAAATAGTTTTTCTACTCTTACAATATTGAACTTCATTTAAAATTATAATTGGAAAAATGTCAATTTACTTTACATCATGAGTATGTATGTATATTTATATTTTTTGTAATAATATTTTTCTTAGCAAGATGTTTTTAGATGTATATAAAGTAGTTTTTTTCTACTTTAATATAAAAGTAAAATTACAGAGAAAACTTGAAGTAAAGAGAAAATAGCAAATCATGCAAAATAACATTTTATTGATCTCATATCTTTAAATATTTTTAAAAGATTGTTGCATGTGATATAGAAAAGGTTAAATTGGAAAAAAGAGGTTATAATTACTTAATTTTGAAGTAAGAAATGTATTTTTTTACATACAAACTGATAAAAATGTGAATATCATGTAACTGAAAGTAAGTTTCTTACATCATATTATGCGTCATGGTTAATCAATACTTTTGTAACGGTGTTAATTTATTCTACCGTTTGTGCAATAGCGCAATACACTATTTCAGCATTTGAAAAAATTTATATATATATATATATATATATATATATATATATATATATATATATATATATATATATATATATATATATATATATATATATATATATATATACCAAAAACCATAACTATAAATGTCGACTACTCTACCACAAAGGTTAACGTTGTAAATTGTCTCCACTACGCTGTATGATTGTTATATTATATTTTTAACATTTAAATTCAGTAAATGGTTTTCTCATAAGAATAACATTGCAAATTTAGCGCGAGTTTTTGAATAATAAATATTTTATTTAACAAGCATGTGTACAATAAAATTACTCTTGACCTTTAAAGCTTTACAATTCCACTAGTAAATAAGTCACTTTTTTCTTTAACTAGTAAAGCAGCAGACTTTCAACAATAGAAATTGTACAGTCATTTTACTTAAAAATGAATTTCTTTTGGCTTATGGCCATTCAATGCAATCAGATGGAGATTTCAGTTGACGCAAAACTCTATTTATGTTATTCTTATATGCCAATATAATTTTTTTTTTAGTAAAATGACCGTACAAGCGCATAACTATGTTGCACAACATAATTTGTAATGTTGTTTTTTCCCGATCTAATACACATCTTATTCTACTTTTTCCTTTCCTTTTTTTTTTTTTTTTTTTTTTTTTTTTTCTTTACAATACTACAATTTCATTTTTTCTTATCTTGCAGTAAACAGTCTGAAATTGATCATTTAAAATATTGCTTTGACAATACCATTATTTAATTAGAAGAAAAGCGTAAATGTAACAACTATAACGACTGTATTGACTCAATTCTTTTGTTGTGAGTAAACATTTTGTTTATCAAGCAACGAACACAAACTTTGGAAGTGATTATACGTAAACAATATTTATCATAATTATATAACTAATAACTAGCATCGCATGAAGTTTGCTTACAAAATTTTGCTGCACACTATGTATATATATATATATATATATAAATACAAAGCTACAAAATAAACGAGGAAAATAATTTGCATTTGCATACACAAACAAAATAATTTTAGCTAACTACACAAATTTTATGCTGCACTTAATGTATTTCATATATATAGATAAATATCTCGACTCACATAAATTATATTATCACTTTAATTATATTTCGTTAATTAAATTTATTAAAATGCAACAAGGCGAAAGAAATATAAATAATAATTTTCTATGTGTGTATAGCATATTAATTTTTAGTGTTCATTTTATAGTGTTAAAATCACGGTAGAGCGTCGTAGTAGCGATTTAATGGTATGCTTTATATACTTTTTATTTATTTATGAATATTTTTAAAAGATTTCAAGTACAAGATTTTCATTTTAATAAGCCATTTTTTTCTACTTCTGTTCATTATAAGATTTTTTCCCCTCATTTTAGGTGCCGTTGATAGAATTTATATTGATTGATTGTCATACCTTTTCTCCCCCAAGAATTCCTAAAATTGCAGTGTAAATATTTAATAAAACTGATTTGTATAATATCATAAAAAAATATATTATAAAAAATAACATCACAAGGTTTATTAAAACATACTTTGCTTACAAGTTTATAGTACATGTATTTTTATTATAATTTATCATTATTCGAACGTTCCTATAATCAAATATGCGTTTTGAATCCACTTAAAAAGAATATTAAGAAAGTCAAGATTGTAAAACCATTACATGAATTTCTACTTAACATATATAGCAAAAAAAAAAAAAAAAAAAAAAAAAAAAAAAAAAAACTACACATACATACATTTAATTTTAACTTATAACAATTGTAACCTTATGGCGCTACCACACCGCTTTTATTATATATTTTATTGCTTATGTGTTTAAAATAATAACACTTCATATAGTGATAACTTTTATTACATCACAATATATAAGTATCGTTATATTTATTGTAAAATATTAAATAATATTATAAACTATATTATGAATATTGTATTATTTTTTTTTCTAATTTTATAGCATCTAAATATTATTTTTGGCACGAACTTCAATAACATACATAAAAGCTATTTTAAATTGCAAAATATAAACTATGAATATTACATTTTGTATCTTTTAAGTTATTATTAAGAAAATATTTTACTATTTATATGATAAACTTGCAAATTTGTAATAAATTGCTAAACTTTTGCTGCATCTGAAACTCCATCTGCGTACATTATATTATGATCTGTTTCTATTGCTTGTGTGTTAATTAGAAACTTGAATGAATAATTTAACTAATTTTAATTGTAAAATATACCTCACAGCAATCTTTGGGATGTTCGAGTGCGATTTTGAACATTTTTCGAACAGCTTACAAACTTGAACAGTTCATGTGCGTGTTCGTTTGGATATTTTGAAGTGTTCGAGTGCGTGTTAGAAGAACATCCTTTTAACAGCTAAGTGTTCGAAATTTCGAACATTAAATCGAACACTATTGCAATTAAATTTGAGGTGTTAAAAATTGAACTAATTAATAATTAAATATTGAAAATTGGTGTATATGTAAAATAAAAGGATTTTTAACCACTTTCATTATTTATATACATCCAAAATATGTATAAATAAAAAAATATTATTTTTATAGTATTTTTTTGATGAAATATTCAAACACTCACGAACAGTTTGATCGAACAGTTCGTGATGTGTTCGAGGTTTCAAAAAGTTCAAATGTTCGTGTTCGGAGCGTGTTTGAAATAATTTTAAGTGTTCGTAATTGATTCGAGTTCATCTAAAATGTTGTTCTACCCTACCCCAACACTGCCTAAGAGGATCCTATATGTAAGTGTACGTAATTATATGTATTTTTATATGACCTGATTAAAATAAACGTAGTTCATCAATAGTTGGACAATACAGAGTATGAAGTACTCATACTGAAAATAGTATTTAGTTATAATTTATATCAACTATAGGTGAGATCAAATAAAGACTAGGAAAACTTTGCTTTAGTCTTCATATTTATTATATTGTTATTTATATACTTTGGTATACGCACAAGAACAACAAACATCAATGGAGAATTGATTGATTTCACTCTCCATGTGGGTGTTAGGGTGTGGGTGTGAGTGGGAGTTATCTCCATTTAATAACGGTTAACATGTACCTATTTGTATAGACTAATATATAGGTTTAAGAAGAGCAAGAGCAACAAACATCAATGGAGAATTGATTGATTTCACTCTCCATGTGGGTGTTAGGGTGTGGGTGTGAGTGGGAGTTATCTCCATTTAATAACGGTTAACATGTAACTATTTGTATAGACTAATATATATAGGTTTAAGAATCCATAATTTTTATCAGTGCAATTTATTTAGTGCAATATATTAAAATATTTTATCTAGAGTTACGCCGTATTAAAGAAGAAAAAAAAATGTGATATTTTCAATAGTAATTTACTACCTCATTTTCTATATAAATTGTATATGTTAGCTTCCAGAAGCGAATTCGCTCCGGAAGCGGAAAATATGGTCATAACGCGTTGGGACCACGTATGAGGCTTCGTAACGCGAAATTCGTGTTGGGAGCATGGTAAATTTAATCCCAACGCGTTGAGATCAAGTTGAAAATTTTCAACGTGACGGGATCAAATTTGAAATCTTATGACGCGTTAGGAACATGCAAAATTGTTCTCAATGCGTTGGGACCAAAATTGAAATTTCACAACGCGTTTCGGTACAATAATATAATTATGTGTATAAAATATCACCAAATAAATAAAAAAACAAACGATAATTAGAGCTATATAAATATTTATAGCAAAAATTTTTAAATAAAAATAAAACTATAATTTTATTTAGTAAAATAATCAAAAGCCGAAAAGGAACTTTTCTCAATTCAAAATTTTATGTGATATGATTTAAGACTTTGCTATTATTACTTATGTATTATTATTATGCATATTTATATAGGTATTGTTTGTTTTTCATCTTAAACTTATACATTTATAATTACTTTACTTGAAATGCAAGAATACAGAGTATTTGTTTTGAGCAAGCTAGGTGTTGTTAAATCACACGGACGGTATATATTGAGACATGAAAATTAAACTTACTAAACGATCTATCTGCAGATCATGATTATTAATTATATATGACCGAAACTTTTTTATTTTTGAGTGAATACTTACGATTAAATATGTAAGAGCCAATGTAAAACCGTTATCCACTCACTTAATTATTTGCGCACCAACAATACAGGTCAATTATTTAAATTCAAATATTTTCTTAACATAATATTCTATTTCCAACGACTATGGTGAAATCATAAAACATGTTTTCCGCACAGAGACGAACATTCAACTGAACGTGTATGAGAAAAAAAAATATCGGTATATTGTTATCACTGGATAAAATAAGGTAGACTTGAACTTTGAACCAATGTATGAGGAAAGTAGTCATAATTCATAATAGATTAATTTTGTTGGTATATGAAATAAATACTTTTATTTTTCATTATTAAAAATCAGTTTTAAAAAAGGCGTGTTCTCTCTCTTTCTGTCCTTTTCTTCGAGAGAAGATACGTAAGCAAATATTTGAGTTAAGAAAAATTGTTAATATTCGACTTTTGATTATTTTATTATATAAAATGATAGCTTCTTTTTTTAATTTTACTATAAAAATAAAGAAATTTTATATTGCTCTAATTATCGTTTGTTTTTTATTATTATTTATTATTTATTTTGTGATGTTTTATTCAAATATAATTATATTATTTTACCGAAACGCGTTGTGAAATTTCAATTTTGGTCCCAACGCATTGAGAACAATTTTGCATGTTCCTAACGCGTCATAAGATTTCAAATTTGATCCCGTCACGTTGAAAATTTTCAACTTGATCTCAACGCGTTGGGATTAAATTTACCATGCTCCCAACACGAATTTCGCGTTACGAAGCCTCATACGTGGTCCCAACGCGTTCTGACCATATTTTCCGCTTCCGGAGCGAATTCGCTTCTGGAAGCTAACATATATATAAGTATATAACGTTAGCTTCATTCTTTTAGAAGTCTAACTATATAATAATACACTTTTATATTTTAGCCTATTTCTTTTTTAACCCGCGGCAATCAGGTGATTTGTATGCAACTTTTGACCCTCATGCAATCTCTCATGATGTAAATACAGCAGAAGTAAAACCGCACAGAGTATACAAAATATGTATGTATGTACGTATATAGTATGTATACACTATACACATATAACCAGATAGAATATTATTATATAAAACCAATCTACATTTTTTTCTCTCTCTCAAGAATTTTTTTATATGTGTTTGAGTTGCATTTTTAGATAGTATCTTCATGTAATATTATCTTAAAGTATACTGCAATATGACAGAAAAATAGCAATGAATAAATTAAAGTTACCTTTTCTTTTTTTCTTAATAATAAATTTTATATTAAAACTTTTATTGAAAATAAATAGAATAGAGTAAGTGACGAGCTTGCTAATGTTTGATACTTAAAAAAAAAATGAATAACAATTTTATGAACTTAATTTTACGATGGGGCTTGTAACTTTTTTTTATAAATATATATATATATTTTTACAAGTTAACATGTTTGCTCTATGTTTGTGTTTGTTTTTTAAATTACAAAGCAGACAAAATAAAAAAAATTGGGGGTGAATGAAATTTAAATAAATTTTATACTTGTTAAGTTATACGATATGAAGTAAAAAATCAATGGGGTGAACTTTTACTTGTTAATGGATGCAACTTTTTACTTTTAAGTTTTAAAATAAAGATCCCGAAGGCAGCTCTCGGCACTTGATTCTGTGTACCTGATAAATGTTCGAAAAGATTTTAAACTTCGCTTCTTAAGTAGCTATTAATTTACTAATGGGACATGTCACTTCGATGCCAACTCAACATGTTTCAACACGCAAGTTATTGATTATAAAGGATATTAATGCAGTCGATGACATATTAATATCTTGTTATTATTTTTTTTCATACAATTTAAATCAGGAACTTTTCCTTATTGTACTCACTGAAAACTTTTTATATTTTTGTGCTAGGAGAAAATTAAAAAAAAAAATATATGAATCAATTGAAGCAGGATTACTGATTTTAAAAACATTTTAATCACACTCTTTCATAATAATAGTGTTTTTATTTTTTAATTTTTTTTTTTCATTGACCAAAAGCAAATTTTTCAATTGGATGTCTTACTGTGAACATACAATAAATATGTTTTAAAATTGAGCTGTTTTGTTAATTCTAAACATACAATATTTTTCATATAAATTTGTTCTGAGGTGTAAGCTACAAGTGGTAATTCCAAGGAAGTAGCATTAATATGTAACAACAAAAACTGCATAAAGTTATTTTATCTATAGGTTTAGTTTAGACGTGTTTATACAAGCTTGACATCCATCTATCTTTTTTACTCCACATTCTACTTTGTTTATTTACGGTTAATCTTGCTTAAAAATAATAATAATAAAAAATAAATAAAAAACTGGAGAGAGAAAGGAAAAATATTCTAAAATGGAGAAAAAAAAGGTATTTTCTTTCCAGGGGAGAGCGAGAAAATCTCAGGAGAGAGAGAGAGATTTTGTACAGTGCTTATTTTCATATCTACTGGTTGACATCTTGTGCAGAGAGAGAGAGAGAGAGAGAGAGAGAGAGAGAGAGAGAGAGAGAGAGAGAGAGAGAGAGAGAGAGAGAGAGAGAGAGAGAGAGAGAGAGAGAGACCCAGGCATGAAATGAAGGCATCATCAGTTGAAATTAATCCAAGCTTGCCTTCTCCTTCTCACACACCTTTTGTACGCTATCTTCTGGTGCAGAAAGAATATTACCTACGCCTTTCTTTTGTTATATATTTTTTATATATATAAATATAAAAGCAACGTTGTCTTTACTTTTAATTATTTAGGTTTAGTAAATATTAAAACTACTCAAATTAAATTAAAAGATTAAAAAAAAAAGTCAATAATAATACGTGTACCAACTAATTTTATTAACAAATATGGTAAATTTAAATTAATTAACATATATATTTTAATAACTATCTCTACTTATTTTAAAAGTTAGATATAGAGACTGAGTACAGACGTTTTCAACAATCTTTAGTAGTTACTTATTATATAAATATGCATAATGTTTTTAAGCTTATTTCTGTACATTATGGAGAGTAATTTATAAAGACAAAAATTGAACTTTAAATTACAAGGAAAAAAAAGTAAAAATAAGTAACATACAATAGCTTTTTTTTTTCTATTTTATTTTTTATATGTAACTAATTTTTGGATTTAATTAAATCATCATAACAAAAGAATTTAATTTTGAACATGACATGGTAAAATTATTAATATGATTTAGGGCAGTAAAATTTAATTTCGTTGTTTTAAGACTTAAAAAGATATTAAGAAAACAGTAGGTTTTTCTTATAAAAATACAAAAAGAAAGAAAAAAGTAATAGAAGAAAAAATACAGAAGCAGAAATAAAACGTCCTCTTGACATTTTATTAACTTAATCGCATTTATATTATATTTTAAATAGTATTTAAATTTCATTCTGTTATTACTTGATATATTCTTTAATAAAATTCTTGAGAAGATTTAAAGCTAAACCCCTTTTATTATTTTTAAATAATGTGCCTTATTATAGAACTAAGTAAGCTTTAAAAATTGACGTAAATATCCATTAAATACATTTTTAATTAACCGTAACAATAAAGTTTCATTTTTCTTGATATAGTTTATATAAAATATAGCGATCTTATTGCTTAGATTTTATGAAACTTATTATATCTTTACTTATATCAGTAATCTTTCAAATTTCAGAGCTGTTGCAAATATACCTTAAAAATAAAGAAATAAAGTCTTTATATTTCAATCGCATAAAAAAAAGTTTACATTCTTGAGCAAAGGACTTAGGGTATACAGACCACTTCGCTCATCAAAAAATGATATGCATAGAAACTAAAAGTTCAAATATATTATTATAGGGAAAATTTACTAAATAAAATTTGCAAATTGATATTGTAATTTTTATAGGTTCTATTTCTTTTTTCTTTTTTTTTTTTTTTTCTTTCTATTTTCTTTTCTTTTTTTTTTCTACTATAGTTTGTAATACTTGATTTAATTTTTTTTTATTTAAGTTACAAGAATTCTTGTATTTCTAATAATATATTTACAAAGAGCAAAACCGTATAAGAAGTATCAACAAAAAATATAATTTACATTTTATAAAACATTATTCAAAAAAACCACTTTTAGTTTCCTTTGCCTCATTGCGTAACAATTTTTATCTCTGCTACTATTTAGCGGAAATTTAAAAACTAAAATTTAAGCTTTGATGTAGTTGGTACACACAGAGAACATAAAGCAGAAAAGATTAACATTTATGTAAAAATGAAAGTCAAGCACCTATCATCAACGTGATGGCTTTGACAACGAGAATATAAAAAATATATATTTTTAATGAAGGTGAGTGTTTGTTATAGCATTTCGTAGTTAACTTGGAAACATCAGTATTGACATTTCTCTGCTTTTCCATGACAGTAAAAAAATATCATCATATAAAATAAAATATAGTCAAATAAATTAATAAGCTTGATATACAGTATAAATCTATATTTGTATTCAAAAGAAAATTCTTTATTATAAAAAAACTTCAATACTATTATTTAAAGATTTGCTTCAGATTTGTACAAAAAATATTTCTATAATAAAGTTTGAATTATATAATTTTTTTTCCTTGTTATTATTTTTTTTATTGCAGTTATTATTTCGATTAATTTTCATAACTTTAATGACTCATATTTAGGTTAAGTAGATACTTAATATTATCGTTGAAGTTACTAGAGTATTATCCATTATTAAATATTGTAATGTTCCAGCTTACAGAGCAAAATAACACTATTGTATTATTAATGGATCAATTTTGCTTTATAAATTGCTTGACTCTCTCTCTCTCTCTCTCTCTCTCTCTCTCTCTCTCTCTCTCTCTCTCTCTCTCTGATTTCTATATCATTCGATTGTAGAATCTAACATTATTTTCTACATCACTTCTCTCTCTCTCTCTCTCTCTCTCTCTTCAACGAACCATAACTTTTGATTTTATTGCACATAAAAAAAATCGAAAACTTTAATTACAGGTGTATGAAATATACTGTATATACGGTTATTTATTTCATAAGAATAAAAGGTTTGATTTAAAACAAATGTTGAACCAAAAAAAAAAAAAAAAAAAAAAAAAAACATAATATTTATTGTTACTTTTTTTATACCTGGGTGTGTTAATATAAAATTACAAAAAATTTCTCAACGAATAAAAAATACACTCGTAATTTTATATGATGGTTTATTTTGCAACTTCAAAAAATGTATACATAACAAGATTATCTCTAATACCCGGAAAAAGTAGTTTCCAAATTTAACTTTGATAAAAACTTAAAAATAAAAAGAAACTTAATGTAACGAGAGGTAATCTCTGCTTGAAAAGTAGAAAAAAAATGATAACACATCATCATTAGTTTAAAAATATAAGAAATTATTACTATACAAAAACATGACTCAACTAAATATTATATGTAGTAATAAAAAAAAAATATATGAAAAAGTAAATACAAAAAGAAAAAAAAAAGTAAACTACAGACGGTTGAATTAGTGAATAGAAAAATAGAATCAATAGTTATTTGAATGTGAAATCTTTCTCATCAATAGTGTAACTGAGAGACAGAGAGAGAGAGAGAGAGAGAGAGAAAGAGAAAGGTTACTGATACAAACAAGAGTGTAGTTTTCTAAAGAGTTAGTCAGGCTAAATAGCTTTGTACATGTCATTTATATCGATCGTATGGTATTAAAAATATTTGTATGTACGTACGTACACATACGTACATATTATTATTCACCTATATATATATATATATATATATATATATATATATATATATATATATATATATATATATATATATATATATATGTACATATATATGTACATATATATGTTACTTTTTTTTCTCTATGTACTGTTAGAGTTCACGTAAAATAAGGCAATTAAAATTTCATTTGCTACCTGAGCTTTTTTTTTTTGTACATGTACGGTATACAAAGTTTTGGTATAAAAATAAAAAAAGAATTTTTGCTAAAAATAATACAATATGTATAATATGCTCATGAATAACAAAACAACATTGATTAAAAAAATACAAGTTAAAATAGCAAACAAGAATGTTTAATTAAACTTTTATAAAAAACCTAATATAAAATCAACATAGGTAATTTATTGGTATTTAATACCTTAGCAAATTACTTAAGAGCATTGAAAAGAATGTCTGATATAACAAAATTAGAACTATAACAATAATAATAATGTAAATTACAACTGAAGTTCTTGAAATTTATTCATTGTGGAAAAAAAAAGGAAAAAGTTAATTAAGAATTTGCATGTATTTCTATTTCTATCTTCACTAGTAGAATGACTAGTAGTATTTTGGTTTCTTTATACTCATATAATAATATACTCTCATGGCATACCATTTGCACCGAAAATCAATCTTACTATATAATGAGGAAGACTAAAAAAAATTAGGGTGTAATTTTACTATATTATTCTAACACAGAGAATTGTTCTGAATCGATATAGATATGCGAATTTGTAATATTTGAGATTTGAGTTCATTAATATTCTTAATTAATTTTTTTAATTCACAAAAAGACGTCACAGATTGTAATTTTGTCTCTGTCCATATGCATAGATGTCATATGCTTGAAGTCATTTTTTGATTTTCAAAAATTAATTAAAAAATCCACATATATAATCACTTTTGGAATATAAAATAAAATTACCCCCTTATTTTTCTGTAATCTTCCTAATATGCTACATTTTGTTTTTTAAGAGACAAATTGATCTCTCTCTCTCTCTCTCTCGACAAAGGAACTATGTATTATCTATGTATAATATACAGTATACAAGAATTATTGTAGGGTTATTTGCTTATGACTTTTTACTTAATAAGCTTAACTCCCGTTATCCAAATAACAGTTCATCTTTGATTTCTTTACCTCAATTTTATCTCGACCAAAATAGATTTTTTTTGCTGATGCAACTCCTCTTATTATTTGTAATGTAATTCTCATTTAATATTTAAATTTTGTATTTTTACTTTAAAAAACTTTCGCTTTAAAAAAAAATACCAATTATTAAAAAAAAAAGAAGAAGACAATAAAACAAAGTTTTGGAAAGTTTTTTTTATTATTATTATTTTATATAATATGAAGCAAAGATTTAAAAAGTTTTTGATTGTTGCTGATATGTACTTTAACAAATGAATATTTACAATAATAATAAGTTCATAATGTTTTACACATCTCAAGAGACTTATGAGAAAAGTAGTCTTTTGCGTGAGCTGTGAGATAAAAAAAAAAAAATTTTATTCTCCTCTGTGTCACTTTTCAAAATATTACAACTCTTTTCTCGACTCGCGGGATTTGTCAAGATTATCATTACATACATTTATTTAGATGTAAAAAAAACCTTTCTACTACTTCACATTTGTAGAAAAAATATATTATTTTTCAACGTACTTTTTGTTCTTCTTCTTGTTTTAAAGAGTGATTTTAATTTATTTTTTTCCTTAACGCTTTAATAAAAATTCATATTTAATATTAAATATTTATATTCTATATTGAAAAACTAAAAAGAGAAGTATTTTTTACACCATAATACAATTTTAATTATGTGCTACTTGCAATTTGTACTTTTTGCTTGTATAATCAAAATTAAAATTGGTTGTGAGTTTAATGTCTTTACGATAAAATAGCATGTAAATCTAACAAAAATACTTATCAAATATATTTTAACATTAAAACAAATTATGAAATAAATTTGTAAATGTTATTTCTAATATTTACAAAAATTAATATTTTTATTAAATTGCTATAGTATCATTCATCACTGAAATCGTTACACAATAAAAAAAAAAAAAAATAAAAAAAAAAAAAAAGCAGGAAACAGTTTTCCAATTTACAAATAATAAATTATTGGTAATTTTATATTCCAAGTAGACTGAAGGATAGTTGAAAAATGAAATTTATCTATGCTTGATTATATTTACATTATTAATTTATTAAACAAAATTTAGATTTTCCACTAAAAAAAATGGAATGTAAATTTTTAAAGTCTTATACTCCATGTCGCTTTTGATTTTAAGCTTGAAGTTAACGCCTTCCTTCCTACTTTTTTTTTTATCTTTACAAGACAGCAAAGAGAACGGTTTGAAAAAAAATTCAGCCTTATATTTTTTAGTCAACTTTACTTTCCTCTCTCTCTCTCTCTCTCTCTCTCTCTCTCTCTCTCTCTCTCTCTCTTGTTGCTGCTTTCTCACGTAGAAAATGAAAAAAATAAAAAATAATACTAAATAAAAATAAAAACATTTTTTTATAGAATGAAATGAAAGAAAGAACTTGTTTTATGATTGCGTAAAAGAGCCAACGCTATGAACATAAAAATATTTATAATATTTTTATAAAATTTACAACAGCACTTTTATTTTTACGTATAAAAACTTTGAGAACTAAGTTTTGAGAATTGATTAAAGATCTGTGACGAAACAAACAAACAAACAAATTTTTAGGTAAAGTAAAATATCCATCGCAGTAACAACTTTTTTCATTAACTTTCACCAATTGCTAAACCCGTATTAAAATTTACTATTGCAAAATTTTAATTTTTTCTGCAAAAATAAATATAGCTACATAAGTTTAAATGGAGATAACACAAAATCGTGCAAAATAACGGTGACTTAACAATTTAAATTAAAACCCCGCTTTTTGTCATACAGTTAATGAAGGGTGTTTTTTTCGTTTTTAGTTGTTGGGGAAATTCTGTTTATTTCCAGCAATAATGGGTTTTACATATATTGGAGAAATTATATTATTTTTTAACAATACAATAAAAAAAAACCAGTTATGTTGAGATTAAATAATTTAATGAAAATACATAGAATAACTATTTATATTATATAATTTATGATTCATCACTATAGCAAAATATTATTCACCACACTAATGTATGAAATGTTTTAGTTATACCTATTTCACAAATCAATATCAAAACATGTAACAATCATAACAAACAAATATTAATGTTTTAAAAGTTGAATGATTGATTATTTTAGATTAATGTTAAACAATTTAATATTCAATTAATATTGTTTATTATATTACTAAAAACAAACAAACATACACACACACACACACACACACACACAAATGAGTTTCAATTTGCTGTTTTAGTTTTTTTACATAACAAATAACAAATAGGGAACAATTTATACAATTAATTGTGAACACTATAAAATTTTATGATCTGTAACGATTACACGTAAAAAAAAATATATATATCGTGAATGTATTTACATTCTATGTAAAATATTAGGGTTAAATAAATCAATTTATGCTTTGAGATGGAAGAAAAACAAAGGATTAATATTATGACAGTAATGAGCTACGACAAAAAAAAAACTGTTATTTTCTACCCGTATTGAAACCTTTAGCTCATAAATCTTGCAAGTAGGCATTTTTTTCTTCATTAATAATGCAGAAAAGCACCACAACTTAAGAAAATTTTACGTTTAGAATTTTGTCCCGTGCGAAAAAAAAAATTATAATTTATGCTGTACAATGTAGCTATGCATTTCAAGGATATTATATTTTGTTATTAGGTGCCTACTACTTTTACTACGTTATTAAATAGAGTGCAACGAATTCTTTTGTGGTGAAAGGTAACTTTGCTATATTGAACAGCATAGTAATTAAAGCTTACAACTTACAAGCAAGCACTATTTAATTCTTCATAATCTTTTTGCAGTGCGATATTATATTTTATAACAGACGATCAAATATACCAAATCAAAATCAGATCAAATTATAGATCGGTACCAAATATACATTTTTTTTTTGATAATATATTATACACTGTCACAAAAAAATCTGCATCCCGAAATACTGAACAAAATAATGCATTATTTAACTGATTTTATCTAAAAATTGCACGTTTTTTTTTTCAATGTTATGAAAGTGATTTTTTTTAGGTTATTCCACCATATTGTCTGTGATAGGAGAAAATATGAAATTATTGCATAATTTTGTACAAAAAAAATCTGTTATACTCTTCCTGTATACATTAATAATATTAATATTATTATTAATATTATTAATATTAATTAATATTAATAATTAATATATGTAATTCATTAAAAACATAAATTTATCCTGAGTGAGAAATAAAATAAAAATCGGTCATATTAGACCTCGTGTTAAAAATATTTTATTTCAATGTTTTATATTTTAATTTAATTTGCATCATATCAAAGTACAAAATAAAGTTTAATCTTTATATAAAAAAAATTATGAAACACAAAAATATGTCGTTTGATATTTTATTGCAACCACAAAACTTGTTTTCTATTTGTATATAAAAACACTCTTGTTTTTCGAAAAATTATGTACGCAATGTAGCACACACCAAAATGACAATAAAGTATTATATTTTTTGGTTAAACTCATTCTAGTGAACATAACTAACACGCATCATGTATAAAACTTTTCAATTTTATATATGTAAAGTTATTCATTTGTAAAATAATTTTATAACAATTTTTTTTCTCTAAAGTAATAAAATATAAAGTATAATATACAATAAACACTTTCTTTTACTTTTTTTTTTTTTTTTACTTTTTTATGTTCTTCTAAAATAACATACACATACGGTGGTAAAATATAAAGAAAATAAAAATTTATTTACTAAAAAATAAGTTTAACAGTAAAGTTTTAATTTTATAAAATTTTAGCACCGTTAACAAATTTCTAACAAAACAAGAAAGTAAGTACACTATATTATACATTTTACCATTACCAACTTTGTTAAAAAAAAAAAAAAAAAAAAAAAAAAAAAGATGAAGAAGACAGACAGAGAGACAGACCACAGCAAACGTAACTTTCTGAAAATGTACTCATTTGAAACTCCCCGACTTGTGCCTATATGTCACTCTGGGACAAACATGCACTTGTCCTACACTTAATGTGGATACTGTATAAGTCGCATACACTTGCTAGGTACAAGAAACGTATACTTTGACTTGTCAAAATGCCCACAGTTACGGCACTGGAAAAACCATTGTCTATATTGCTGCACTTGAAAACAACTTGATCTACACAAAAATGTGCAGTCTTTTTACTAAAAAATTGATTTCTATTGGTTTATTGCCATTCAATGCAATCAGATGGAGATTTTAACTTACGCAAAACTACATTTAAATACATGTTATTCCCATATGCCAAGTTTTTTTTAGTAAAAAGACTTTACGAACGTGACAAGTACTTGAACCAAAGCAATATAAAAACATGGCTTGCAGAATTGAGACAATGCGCTCGGCTTTGTACTGTATATACATACATCATGATGACAGGTGCATGGTGGAACAATTTGATGCAGAATAAAGAAGTGAACGTTTTATTGGAATTTGCTACATATAAAATGTATTTATTATTAATTACGATGATGCACTGAATACTAAACTTGGCTCAATATTTTTAAGTCTGCAGTATATGAGAGAGAGAGAGAGAGAGAGAGAGAGAGAGAGAGAGAGAGAGAGAGAGAGAGAGAGAGAGAGAGAGAGAGAGAGAGAGAAAGGGAGACAGACTTAACGTTATTTTACAGGAAACAAAAGTAAATAAATTTTCTGTAATAATCCTCTATATCTTAACTTTTTGGCTAAAAAAATATTATATTATAATTTTATGCAAATCTTTTTTTTTTTCATATGATATAATACTAGGTAATACGTACATTTGAGAATAATATAATATATATTTTTTGGTATATATGTTATGAAAAAAATAAAAATGTTAATCTCAAATTAAGCATAATCTTTTTATTCTGCCACAGTTAATTATATTTTAAATCAACTTTATTTTTGGTAGTGATGTATTAGACCATAAAAATGATTTTTTTTTTAAGATAAAGTACGTACTTTAATGTAAATCATGATAAATTTTACGTATTTTTTTAAAGCAAAGAATCCGGAAGTTTAAAGAGCACAATATTTATATAAAAATATTTTTTTCCTAAATCCGTAAGAAAGAGAATGTGAGTTTCATGTGTGAGTGTTTTTTTTTTTTTTATGTACGTAAATTTAAATACAACAAGTATTCTCTACTGTACTCAACTATTTTTATCTACACCAGTAAACAAAATAATATGTATATATAAAAGGTCTTGTTTTAAAAAAAAAGTGTTGAAATTTAAGTTAAAAAAAAAAAAAAAGTTTTACGACACTACTTTGTGGCTCATCAATCTAACACATGGCAAAATTTCTACGACCAACTCACTTTTTTTTTTCCTTTTTTTATGAACATTTAAAGTAAATTGGGTATATTTAAATAAAGCGTATACGGGATTTTAAATTTTTAAAACATTGGATTACGTTTAATAATTATGCGCTCAAAAAATTATCTTAAATATTTTTAAGCTGACAAAACTAAATTACTCTAATTTAAAATTTTGAGTATTACTTTTTTTTTTTTAGTAATAAAAAAAGCAAATTTAAAAAACTTCATTTATTCTACCTCGTTTAACGTTTTATATGCATGACTCTTTTTTTCCCAACTAAAATTGTAAGTTAATAGAGTTTGAAGTAGTACTGTAATATATTAAATTTCTGCAACATGAATTTTATAGTAAAACGAATCAAATTTGGCAAGGAAACGAATCGTATAGTATAAAAATGTAGGGACAAGTACTCAATTCAAATTCAATTTAATGTACATTATAGCAATATATATATATATATATATATATATATATATATATATATATATATATATATATATATATATATATATATATATATATATATATACAGTATAACATACATATATATATATATATATATATATATATATATATATATATATATATATATATATATATATATATATATATATTCTATTTTATTCATTTGAAATGTTGGGTCAATACTTGAAAACCCTTTTTGATGCTTTGTCTTTTTAACTTTTTTTTTATTCAATTTCATGCTTAATTGTTTCAAATGGATGTAAAATTACAAATTGTATTTTAGTGTTAGATATTCTTTTGTAATAATTCGTATGATGATTGAATAAAAAAAAAAAAAAAAAAAAAAAAAAAAAAAAGCAGGCAATTAAATGTAAAATTAGATAATAAAAGTAATAATTTCCAATAAAAAGTGAAGTACGTTGTTTGACAATGTAAATGAAAAGCTTTAAAGAGAGTATAATATTGCAGTCACTCGACCATGACTTAATCTGAAATACACGTCATGGGTGCAAGAGAGACACTATATGTAGTAAAAAAAAAATAAAAGGAGATAGAGAGGAAAAAAACGATGCTGAGGTAATGAGTGGTGAGACGGAGCCGACCGGAATGAAATCCAGCTGACCACTAGCTGATGCTGAGCTAGCTAAACCGATTAAAATGCCGAGCTACTAACTGTAACCCTCCCTGTATACCCATTTACCTCATTTTTTTTTTTGCCTTCCTTTATATCCAAGTCTCTCTCTCTCTCTCTCTCTCTCTCTCTCTCTCTCTGGTATTATATAGATGATAAATGTCATTTTATACCCACGACCCACGCACACAAAGTATGACATGATTAAAAGTGTTATAGAGACCTTGCTAGAGTATACATTTCATAAAATATTTTTCAGTACTCAAACGTACCTCTACAAATGTTAATTGCTTGATTATTACGATTCTCAGAAATAGTATACATGACATTTTACCAAATAAAAGTTTCTTTATAATAGTTTTTTTTGTATCATTTTATTACCAGATTATTGTTTAAAAAAAAACTATATGTATTTACACTAAAAAAGATTCATGAAACGATTGTATTACACAAACAAACTAAATTTGTCAAAATAGTAAAATTATACAGAATATTGTATTTATATACTGATCTATTATATATATATGTATAATTTTAGTACCTCAGATTAAGAGTTTTGATGTAAATTTTGCTTTAAATATTTAATACTTAAAAAAAAAAAGTATTACAAAATAATAACTTGCTAAAATTATTATATATGTATATGTATAAAGGTGATAATTTTACAACTTTTGTTCTTATTGAGTTTTGAAATGTAATTATTTGTTGTTAATTGCTCAATGAGAGAAAGCTAAGTGTCTCTCCACCTGTGTAATACAGTCTGCCTTTGTTTGCCAGGTGACGCAGTATTAGATAATTAACATTTAATTACTGCCCAAGTACTTCAAACCATTGTATTTTACTGTTTAGAAATTCAGATTCTTTCATTATACACATAATTTTACATTCAAATTTTACAAAAAAATTGGTAAAAAAAATTAACTTTTTAAATTTAAATTTCAATTAATACTAGTTGATATACAGTTATTCATTAAACTTTTTGAACTTTAAAATTCAAAACATTATTTTGCAACGTCTTGTTGTAGTTTATTTTTGTATTTAATTTTTATCGTAAAATTGTGTTGAAATTCACTCTGAAAACTGGGGGGGGGGGGGGGGGGGGATTAAAAAAAATTAAATTAAAGTATGAGTTTACTTCAAATTATTGATACTAATAATACTTTTTTTTCCCTACAATTTATAAAAATTGAAGCACGCACATTATTGTGAAAGGCTTTATTACATACAATTTTTTTTACCTGTAAAATTTGACGTAATAGAAGCAAGTAGAGCAAGTAAAGACATTTATAGATGAGACAGCGTATGTTGAGATATTATGTACTTGAGTAGGTTCTCGTGTTCACTCTAATGCTAAAGGGTAATATAATACAATAAAATTGTAAGATAAAATGTTTTATTATATCATCTGTCATATCCATTTAAATGAAAAGCATTTGTGGTTACTAGAGAGACAAAGAGAGAGAGAGAGAGAAAATACTTATTATTAAAAATCAATATAGCAGTTCTATTATACAAAGGTCTTTATTATATTATTTGTTTTCATCTCTGTATATCATATTATACATTTTAAATATTGTTATATAAACTTTTAATATCATCTCATTTTCTTTAAAAGCACGAAGCTATAAAGTTTGCATCTGAAAATTTCCTACGTAAAATATAAAATGCAACAATGTTGTACATACTAAAATATTATTCATTAAAGCTTTAAGAATCTACAATATTTGGTAACATAATGATAGAAATTATTGTTTATTATTATAACTCATATCATAAAGAAAAAATGACATCAATAATGAAAATGTTGTGCAAAGAAAGTTTTATTGACGTGTAAGCAAGAAAGTAAGTTGACACCCCTCAAGTGGGTCAATACCGTTAAAGCAACGAGAAAACGAGAAGGAAGAAGAAGAAGAAAAAAATGTATTTTTTATATAGTAGGTACAAGTATAAAGATAGGGAGAAAGAGGAGGAAAAAAAATATAGCAATCACCTTCTTACAAGTGTTCAAGCTTAACCGTAAATATTACATGTGTGACATGCGGATATGGCACAAAGACAAACTTTTTGATATAACTTCATCGTTTTTTTTTTCTTCGTATATTTCTTTTTTTACCTTTTTTTTCCTTCTTATATCTTACTATGAAGTTGTTTCTGTAAAAAATATATATATAAGTTTTTTTTTTTTTTTTTTTTTTTTTTCACCAAAAAGTAGCAATTGGTTGTGTAGGAAAACTGGTCGGTCGGAGATGACAGAGGCAGCTAAAAAGTACGGCCTTCAGTCTTGTTTATGGTACCATAACATCATGTGTTTTGAGTGCTTGAGTGCTGACGATTTGTGACCACCAATATTGCATTATATTTTTTTCTTAGAAAAAGACAGAAAAAAAAATATATAAAGTATTATATATATATATATATATATATATATATATATATATATATATATATATAAAAAGATTGGAAAAGAATAAAGAAAAGAACAAAGAAATAGTTTTTGTGTTAACCTCTTTTTTTTTTCTTTTTTTTTTTTTTACCTTCAGCGTTTTCAACTTTTTCAATTCTTTTCGCAACATTAATAACACTTATCATTTTTTATGTTGTCTAAAAAAAAGTCAATTAATAATAATAATAATAATGAAAAAAAAAAGGATTAAAGTTTCAAATATATATATATATATATATATATATATATATATATATATATATATATATATATATATATATATATATATCTATATCTATTGTCTATAGGCTATAGGCAGTGTATTTGAAAATGGTAAAATGATATTTGATGACTGATGACAAATGTATTTTACGTACATATTTCTACCATTAGTGCTATTAGTAATGCATAATATTATTATACATATAATGTCTATGTTATGTAATGCTTGAAAAAAACCGTTAAAACAAGAATTTAATTAAATAATCTTAAAAAAACTGCTTTAAAATTATAAATGTTTATATTAAAGTAGTAAGTCACATTAAATAACTAAAATAAGTAAATACTTAAAGCCATAGACCACATAAAACAACATGTGCTTTTTAATGAATAAACACGAAATGGGATCT
The DNA here is from genome assembly GCA_949318235.1 of Ecdyonurus torrentis. NCBI lineage: Eukaryota > Metazoa > Arthropoda > Insecta > Ephemeroptera > Heptageniidae > Ecdyonurus > Ecdyonurus torrentis. The sequence goes on from OX439131.1 coordinate 19,168,361, forward strand.
TCAGAACTGATAACAATTTTTACCGGAATGTTAATGTAGCACCATGAGAGAGCGTGAAAATACTGTAAAGTATGCAATTTGAGTAAATATTCATGTTTATGACGTCAGAACAATGAAAAAATTATTATGAAAATGTTATGCGGGATGCATAAATCGAATTTTCTGATCACTGCTACCTGGGCTACAGTTGGGTTTTGAGACAAACTAATGCTATTTATGTAAATCCCATCAAGTGTTTTGTGATATAATTGCTTATGTTTTTCTTTGGTCTATTCCTTTAATATTTTTAAAGTTATCCATTTTGAAATGCATTGTAAATTACATTAATATAATATATATTACATCTATTATTTTAATTTCTCGACACTTTTGAATAACAAAACTAAATACATGAGACCACTATAAACAAAATATAATCGCATTGATTATATCAATAATAAAGCAACAAACCAATAAATATGTAAAACGCTTATGTTGTATTACAGTTGATATAATAATATAATTTTCCAATAAATTCATTAATATTTATTGATCTTTTCTTATACGTATGTACTAAAACCATAAATCAACCTATGTATGTATTCATGTAATATAAACGTTCAGAATGGTTATTAAAATTATTATATATTTCAAAAAAAAAATTAATAATATATATATATATATATATATATATACACACACACACAATTTAAATAATGATTAAATATATATATATAATTAATTGGTTCATTTATAATTAATATCTTAAAAGGAAGAAGACAATTATTATATTTCTAAATGTAAGAAAATGAATAGGGGTAGGAAATAATATGTTTTCTTAATGACTTAAACAACTTATTATAATGCATTCTTATACGTAATTATACAAAAGGATTAAAATTGCACTCCTATTGTACTTTCAAGAATGCTTTGTTTCTTCTAATGATTTATAGTTTCTCATTTATATATATAATAATATGATCTTATCATATTATAAATATAACATTACTTTTAAGGTTTCTAGTTACATTTTTTATTTTATTTTTAAGGGTTTCTTATATATCATAACCTTTTAAGATTATAAGGTTATAAGTAAGACTCCAAAAGATATTTGACTAAATGTTATCATTAATTACACTAAAAATATTCAAAATTGTTGATATACTGAGATATGTTATAGTTGATAATTTTAGAAGTATGCAATTAACAAATAGAATTCTATTATTTTAAAATATATATTCTTAAAAAATTGTTTGGAAGAAAGAAGACTAGAAAATGACTATAAAAGCTGAAAGTTTATTTTATCAAAGTTTTGCTTTAAAATTATTTATTCGAAGAATGTATTTAAGTTCTATACATTGCATAACAACAACAGCAACAACAAAAACGTTATGGGATATTAAAATTTAGTTGCATGCTCATGGCATAAAATAAAAAAATAGAAAATCCTTGAAGTCATTTTAAAACTAAATTGTATCAATAAGCAATATTTGTTATACAAATTCTTTTAAATTAAGTCTAGTATATTCCACAAATAATTTTCAGATTTGGTGTAGTAGTGATTTTCTCAAAATAAACCAAAATATGGTCCCGCAATACTACTTAAAGATAGGAAATTAGGAATTACTATCCTATTCAATCGCAGCTCATGATTAGCTAGCTCATACCACCGATAAGCTCTATTCTCACTATAACAAGAATGTATATTTTATAAATTACCCATGATAAAATCCAAATTAAAGCTGTGCAGTAATGCTCTAGTTTTATAATAACCTTATTCATTGGTATTCTAATATCTAACATCTTTAACATAAAATAAGACATTTCAACTTTAATATAATAATGTAATTTCATATATATTACTAACTCGTATTATAAAAATAAAATAAAAATAATAAAAATAAAACGTTGTTTTGATGCTTTCATTTCCTTTAGGAATCTTTGCACTCAAACAATTCCAATTTATAAAACCATTCAGTTTAAAAGGGATGAAAAACAGCAATGAAAACAATCTTTGCAATCTAATTTACCAATAACAACACAAAATGAGGATCTTTTTTTTTTTTTTTTGATAAAATTAATATATAAAAACAGCATGCTATTGTTTAGCATTTATAATAAAAATATTTTTAATAAAATCTTATTGTAAAGTAGTATCTGTTTCCAATTTTTAAGAACCAATTTTTAAAAGAACTCAAGAAAATAATGTGCCAACAAATTTTATTGTTTGCAATTTTCATGCATTGGATAAAAGAAAGAAGACAAAAAAATGTGAGATCAAATTCTACAATTGCTTTGGCTTTTTCTTCTTCTTCTTAGGTTTGAATTGGAAAGACGAGAGATTGTGTGGCGAAGCACAAATAATAGTAGAGATATATAGTTCGTCATTTCAAGTTTTTGACGTCGGTTTTGGGTGTGATTGAAGTGTGTGGAGATCCCGATATATGCGCTGGTATTGATGTGAGGGCTTTAAACTTGGAAGAAAACATGATAGAATGTGGAAGAGAGGAAAGAAAAAATTATTATTTCTTCTCTCTGTGTGTGAGAAGGAAATAGAGGCTACTGAATAGAAGAGATGTTAGCATATTATATAGAATCGTACGAAAAAAACAGATAGAGAAATCAAAAGCCAAAGTTTGGAAAGAAAGAAAATAAAATACAAAAATAGGAAGAAAAAAAAAAAGAAAGAAAAAAACGAATGACGGATGAAAGGGAGGAAAGGGAAAAAAAGAGAGAGACAGTGGAGAGAGAGAAAGAGAGAGAGAGATAGAGAGAGAGAGAGAGAGAGAGAGAGAGAGAGAGAGAGAGAGAGAGAGAGAGAGAGAGAGATGAGGGTGAAACTTCTTGCCTGAATGCACACACATGCTTTAACGATAGATAATCGATAATACTAGTTTGTAGGCCTACATACGAATACCTCAAGATGTATGATATGATATGTATATATAAAACTCCCATATATATGTATATATAAGATAGAATCGTACCCTATATCTCTCTTATTTCACCCTTTATATATATAAAACCAAATAATCTGATATCCACAATTTTATACGTATAAAATCTAAAGTCGTTATAAAATTTTCAATTTTAATCATATTTATTGAAAAAAGAAGAAGAAGGGAAAATCAAATAATATAAAATTTTACTACTTTCTTTAATATTTTATTATTTTTTCTCTCTCGTTTATGGTATACTGATAGTGTATTATATATATGTATATATATATTGTGTAGAATATACTGTATATAAAGGTAATTGATTATTTCTTACGATTGACCTGTGAGAAAAACACGTTATCGTTACAACAAGCCATTTTATTTCACATTAACGGGCTCTCGTGAGAGTTTCAAGAGGGAAAGAGAAAGAGAGAGAAAATACACCCTAAAAACATAATTGAATTTGAATCAAAATTTACACGCTCCATTGAACAAAAAAAAAGTCTTCCTTGAAAAATTCTGTAAATAAGAAAAACAAATATTGCTATAAAAAATGTTAAAATTATTATATTAATTTTAAAATTTTGATCATTATTATGTTGATTTCATTTTATATTAAGAAGGAGACGAACAAAATAAATGTACCAACATACATTAGTTCTTCAAAAACTGTTACGTAGTAGCTTACTTCTTGTCAGTTTTTAAAATAAAAGTCCTGCAACTTTTTTTTACAGAATAAAAAAAAAAAAGTCAAACCTATTTAAAAAATATATTCATGTTACGAAAAAATGTTTTTTAAAAGGTTTGCAATTAGCTTATCAAGACCAAATTTTTTCTACTTATATCAAGAGGAATTTGCATTTTATTTTAACTTCAAATATATTTTATTTTCTTATATTTATAAAAGTTACATAACATCAAGAGACTAGTGAAAATATACAGGGTTGCAAACAAAAATGTTGTCGTTTGTGAAAAAAGAGTGTATATAAGTGAAGCGAACTTGAAACGTAGTTTATTTTGTATGACTGTGACGTCTTTCTTTGAAATGTCAGAGATCGAACTTTTGCTTGACTTGAGGCGATCATAACTAACAATCACCATCCATCACATCCTTTTTTTTTTTTTTTTTTTTTTTTTTTTTTTACTACACTCACAACCGCAATTGTATTCAATTTAATATGGTTTGAAGCCTTTAAAAAATTTATAGACAATATGTATAGTTTTATTAATATCTGGCAATTGTATTTATTTTATAATTAGATCTACCAAATAAAATATATAATTTTTTTTTGTATTTTTAGAAATAACAGTACCCTAAGGTTATTTTCTCATTTCTGTCATTAAATTATAATATGATGATACGCTTAACTTTATTTTTACATATAATATATTTTAATTAAGTAAGAAAATGCAAATGTGTGGCTTGATGGGTGTCAACCTCCAGCTAACTAACAGTAAAAACAGAACTAAAAATGGCATGGAATGAATCTTATTTATTAAAATTTCTAATAAAAGAATTAACCACTATATAATTATGTTTATACATGTCATGTAATGAACATAGTATTTGATAGTAATAATGTAGTAAAAAAACACACACAAGATTTTTAGTTTTTTACACTTTAAACACTCTTTCAAGCATAAAAATAGTTTAGAAATTGCTTTAATTAATTTAGATCTTACATTAAAAAATTAACTACATATTTTAAATAAGCATACATTTTTGCTACTATATCAATTTAATGTTTTCAGAATTCTGAGAAACCGTTATACAATTTTTTATGTAAATTTTAATACTAATATTTTTAAAATTCTAGTGACTTAAATAACACTAAGTAACAAGAATTGGTATTGAATTTCATTGGCACTTTTTTTTTTTAATTTATTTCCAAAAAATCTAAAAAAAAAAAAAAAGAATAAATTTAAGAAAAATCTTGATATCGTTTTGTGGAACTATAATAAGATCCCAGTAAAGCTTAAACATCAAAATAGTCTACGGCTTAAACATGGCTCAGAAACATGTGTACAGCATTTCTATATTCAACAATTTACAAAGCAACAACATAAATTCAATTTTTTTTATTTTCTTTGCCACAAAATATTATTAAATTTTAAATCTCTTACATTATTTTCTCCATACTCTACAGAGATGTACATTTAATGCTGTTTAAATTTGTTTGCCCAAAGAATTTGTAAAATAATAATAATAAAATAAAATTTTGAGGTCACTGACTTTGTAGACATCTGTTTATTTTATTACGATAATTTCATTTTATTTATATTACCATTCTCACAATTTTTTTAGTAGCATTTTTATACGTTATGTTTTTTCATCGTTTTTATACATAAACTCTCGCTTTTTTTTTTTTTTTTTTTTTTTTTTTTTTTTTTTTTACCCCAAGCCTTTGACCCGCAGTTGGAGTCTTTCTTTACGACTAGGCGAATCGTATAAAACGCGATTTGTTGTCACTCCCTCATGAGTGCTACACATAGAACTGTGATATGTCTCCCAACATTTTGTGAAGCAAACAAAACAACAAAATACTACAATACTCCAAACAACCAAATCAAACATGGGGTTCAATTTCAATTTGATTGATCACGAATGAAAAAACAGTATTGATTTCACTATAAATAATTAGATTAATTAATTTTTCATAATTCATTGTTATTATTTATTTTTAAAAATATGTTTTTAATTACATTTATATGCATTACTTACATTAACAAAGTTAAAACAAGAAATCTGTGTATAATGCAAATTTTATTTACAATATAATGCATAATATGAAACATAGTTAGTACAGTAAAAGTAATGTATACAAAAGTAGAAAATTCATTAATAGTAAAATATTTAACATTAAAACTATGTTTAATCATGAATACAGAACCACATTGCACTTACTCATTGCATAAAATCAATTTAATATGGAAATTTTGTTAATTAATTTCAAATTAAAAATATAAACAACTTTTTTTTTTTACCAAAAGTAACCTATTTTAAAAAAAATACAATAAAGTTATAAAATATTAACTTTTAATAATTTCATCGAGTGTGATATTATGATTATTAGAATAGTTTACTAAAAAAAGTAATAAATCAATAAAAAAAAAATTAAGAAGACATAAAAATTCAGAATACGTTCTTTTATATTTTATCACTTTGCTACCAGAAATTGGATGTTATACTATGATACAATATCGTTTACTATATGCTTTATAACAAGAAAAATACTTATTTTTATATAATATAAAAAATGTGTAACTTCAGTAAAAGACAAAAAGAAAGAACAAATATATATTTTATTAAATCACAATACAGAGTGAAAGTTGAGAGAGATATAATATATTTTATTCTTTTTACAAAAGAACGTTTTAATGGAAACTGGAAAAAAAAAGTTGATACTTTTTTTCTGTACTGTATCATGATGTTTATATTGTTCAAGTTGATTTGTATATATGATGAAGTGTATTCTATATTGTTGTACGTGATGTTACTATGGTATTATTATTTGATTCTCTATATATATGTTTATATTATTACTATTATTATAAACTATTCATGTTGGTCCTATTGTAAAACCACTTTATTTTATTTTATATGTAATATTATATTACATTAAAACAATCATTTTACTCTTCAAAGTGAATATATATAAAAATATATATTATCTTCATAAAATGCAGTTACTAAAATGTTTATTACTTTGTGCAATATAATATTATTATTGATATTATAATAGAATTTAATATTCATGTTTTGAAATCTTTTGATGTATTAATAATTTTCAAATTAGTTAAAAAAGCCTGTTTTTATCAACTTTTTTTTTTTGTATGTAACCATGAGGAAAAGAATATATTATATGCTTTAGCATGTAAAAACTTAGAAATAATAAAAATGAATGAATTTATTTAATTAAATTTTAATAATTTGATAAAACAATTGAAAAAATTTGAAAAAATATGCATGTGATTTACATAACGCATTATTATTCTAAAAATATGACATAAAATTGCAACCGATGAAAAGTATTAATGACTTGCGTTTTTTATCATGAGAAAACTGTAGTATGTAGAATTGTAGACATATTAATTACTAAGATATAAAAAAAACTCTGCACATTTATCTTTGTTGTAAAAAAAATATATAAAGTAATATTACTCATAAATTTTCATGGTAGGATAAAAATATCTCTCTCTTGAGTGAAAAGAGTAATAAATATATTATATTTTTTCTATCTTACCGTATTTATTTTTTTCAATTTTTCATTTTAGTCATGCATATCGGTCGTATAACGATGCCAACACACAACACACTTTTGTGCATTTGAATATTGATGTGTGAAGAGAGAGTAAGAGTGAGTAAGAGAGAGAGAGAGAGAGAGAGAGAGAGAGAGAGAGAGAGAGAGAGAGAGAGAGAGAGAGAGAGAGAGAGAGAGAGAGAGAGAGAGAGAGAGAGAGAGAGAGAGAGATATGCAGAAATAGAAAATCGATCCTAAAGAGACCATCAAGTGTATCTCATAGTAAAACCTATCGTTCTTTCTATGAACGTTTTCCTTCAAGTACATAGAGAGGAAAGAATAAGAAAAGAAAAGAAAAGAAAAAAAAAAAAAAAAAAAAAAAAAAAAAAGCATGTGTGAAATATTATCTTTCCTCCGTACGTTATATTAAAATTCTTACGATTTTTTGTTCTTAATAAAGTGATATATCATCATAAAAATATTTGTCTCAAAATTTTTTTTATTACATTTAGAAATAAATTTAAGTAAGTTATTTTAAGTATTAAATGTACGTAAATGCTTTTCTAAGAATCTTTTAACGTCGTTTTTAGTTTTTAAAAAGTTATATAATACTTATAAATTTTGAAAATATGACTCTTTTTTCTATAATTTCAAGTTCTTTTTAATTTGCTACGAAATAAATAATTTAATATTTTACTTGTTAACATTATATAATTGAATAAAAACGAAGAAATTACTTTTAAAAACAATACAAAATTGCTAGAAAAATATATAATTTAAATCTGTAGCGTTAATTTTTAAAGCCATAGATCACATAAAACAAAATTTGCTTTTTAATGAATAACCCCGAAATGGGATCTTCAAAACTGATGACAACTTTTACCAGAATGTTAATGCAACCCCTTGAGAGAGCGGGAAAAAACTGTAAAGTATGCAATTTGCGTGAAAATTCATGTTTATGACGTCAGAAACATGCAAAAATTAGTATGAAAATGTTGTGCAGGTTGCATAAATCGAAATTTCTGATCACTGCTACGGGTCTACAGTTGGGTTTTGAGACAAACTAATGTTATTTATGTAATTCCCATCAAGTGTTATGTGATATAAATGCTTATGTTTTTCTCTGGTCTATTCCTTTAAGTAAACGTCATAACTTAAAAAAAAAATGTAGCTACTAAAATTAAATGATTATAATGTTTCATTATGCTTAATATTTCATAAAACATGAAGTAAAACCTAATGCAATAATTTTAGTAAGCAAATAACTTTACTCACATAAATTTACCTTGCATCTAATTTTGTGGTAAAGATTACAACATAATCTTTTTGAGTATGTACTGTATATAGAATATCATTTTACTTTGTAGATGTTTTCGTGTGAGTTGTATTGGAAAATTAGAAAGCGTAGTAAATATAGGGAGAGAGATGAAATATGTAATATATCAAAATAGAAATATATTCTTTTGATGATCATATTTACACAACATAATATTGCAATATATAGAATATAGAATTACGTAACAAAAATACATATGTAAAATTTAATATAGTAAGAGGAAAGTACAATGTAAACAAACAAGAAAATATACGTATAATTTATTTGGAGAAAATAATAATAGTAGGTAGTGTTCAAAATTATTTCATATATATATATATATATATATATATATATATATATATATATATATATATATATATATATATATATATATATATATATATATATAAGAGGAAGACAGAACCACAATTAATGAAATATTATATTACGTTCAAATGACGAAATGACATTATTTACTATGTAAAATACTATATTTATTTTATATTGACTTTCTTGAAACTTATTTTAAAAATTAAGAAAACAAATCAATTCAAAGTTCGTTATACATTTCTTTCATACTACACACAGTACACATAAAAATATGCATCAGTCAATGAAGGGAAAAAAAAAACGTGTTAAATTTATTATGAATAATATATTTTTCATCACTTATGATGACTTTAAAAACTAATGCATTATACTTTATACATTTATTAAATTAGTTTAGCTTTTAATTACGTTTAAAGTTTTTTTTATTTAATGTAACTTATATATCAAATAGTTATCATAATTAATAAGTTTTTGTATATATTTTTTTTCCATTTCAATATAAATGCTAGAGGTTTCGTATTTGCATACATAATATATATATATATTTTTTTATGTATATTTTCTATTTTGATTTTCCGCATTGGTGAGTAGTTATACAGGATATTGCTAAACCTATTGAATTCGTATAAAGTTTATAATGACTTATAATATTATAAATTTCTTTCTATGCACATACGTTGTAACTTCAAACATTTTGTAATTAGAATAAAATAAAAAAAATAAAAAAAATAAAAAAAAAAAAAAGCAATACTTTTTACATTATAAAAGCAGAGCTTAAAAAATAAATTCTTAATGCATGGTGAGAACAAAACGAGGATGAAAATAGTTACTGGTAATTACGTTTTTATTTCCGTTTTTTTTTTTTTTTTTTTTTTAATAATACATATTAAAAAGTAGGTAATGTATATTAAATACTTGTCTAGAATTCTCTATTAAACGTTCTGTATACCAAATAGCTTTGTAAAATTAAGTTTGAAATTTAAAAGTATTTCTGATTTTTTTCACGTACCAACAAATAATTTATTAATTAACAAATAATAATTTATTTTTATTACATTGAATAATTTAACATTTTAATGAGAATGTTACTCTTCATTTTGAATAATTGATAAAATTTTATACAACACGATATATTTATAACTAAAAAATATTTTATTTATATTTTTCCTGTTGTAAAAATATACATAATAATTTTGAGTATAAAATTTTATTTGTTGTTTATAAATAAATATGAAAATAAAATACAATTTTTGAAATTTAGAACAAAAAAGCTACAACATAACAAAAAACGTATGGCAAAAAAAATAATAATAATAAATAAAAAAAAATCTGTTTTTCTTTTCTTCCGGTGATTGTAAGGTATAACAATGGTTTACTGAAACAACAAAGAAAAGTTGCTATACCACAAGGAAACTTTACAACGATGTTAGTTTTAATAATAAAACATTCTATATATAAAGTTATGGTGTAAAAACTATAAAGTAAGTGACCTACTTTTACACTTCAATTGAATCATGTTTTAAATTTATTGTTTCAACTGATCTATTTCCTTACAAAAAGGTTGACTTTGATATCAATAATTCTTATGAGAGATTTACATATTATAGAAGAAATTGTTTTATTATACAAGATACTTCATTCAATTACAAAGTATTTTTATGTACTATATTTTATACATCACGTGTATCTGTAAGTGAGCTTTCACAAATATGTATCAACAAGAAAAAATTTCACAAATGTTAATTTTAGAAGCAAATCTTTGGTTAAATGTTTACAACTATACAGTACAGGGTTGGAGGAGCTAAAAAGGGGGAAAAGCAGAGTTTGGGTTTTTAGAGGTCATTTGTGAGGGTGTAACTTGGCTAAAAAGTGGTGTAGTCAGGAATTGCTGAACCAGCCTTATGGCCAGTCCTAGCCGTCACCCATAGTATCTCTTATAGCTTTTTTTTTTTTTTTTTATAAAATGTACTGAGAAAATACTATTTATTTGTATATAGTTATGATATTGCCAATTGGCTTAAATTTTAACTTTATATTTTTGAAGGTGAAACATTTAACTTTTTAAAACTATATCTCAATCTGTAAATCTTTGCAAAATGTATTATTTATTTAATATTTAATATAATTATAAACATATTTTTAACATGGTATTATAGCTATTTTTGTAAAATTTTGTAAACAGATTCCCATTTTATTTATATGTATATTTGCCTCTGAAAACTACGTACAATCACCAAACCTAAGCTTATTTTATTTTCCTGCTACGTAATAGCTTTAAATTTCCTTAATATTATCATGTTTACAAAAAATCTTTTTTATTTTTTTCCTAATTAGGTATTCCTAAGAATAAGCTTGAGAAAATCTTGCATTTCCTCTAAAATACACGTGCATTCAACTCCCAACAGCTACATAAGAACCAAGAAGACTCTATTATATTATTTTTCCAGTCTTAGGTAAAAATAGAGACGTAAAACTCTGCAATTTCCGCTCTCAGTAAATCAATTTATTACACAACCCTCGCTTTTGCTTGCCTTTTTAAGCCGAGATTTACTTAGCAAGCGGAAACTGAATTTGTTTGTGAAGAAAAACACAAACAATAAATTTTATATAATCGAAAAGAGTAGACAATTTAAATCTCCTCTTATTTCGTTAAAAAAAATCAAGGAAATCTAAACTTTTTGATAAAAGATAATTAAGAGGATGATAAGTCTCATTACGAAATATTAAAGCGTATTATGTATATAATACATAATTATTAATACTCTAATAACACTCAAAGAAATTAATATAAAGCAATTATACTTACTATCCTTTTTACATACTAGATAATTAAATATTTTTTCTCTCTCTTAGTATCTATAACGTTTAATATATTTTGTACTAACATTATACTGTTTCATGTTTATATTAAAAGAGTTAAAAATTATATAGCTAATACAATTGCTTTAACTATAATAGCAATATAAAAATTATTTAAAAGCCACATAAGTTCACGGCTTTTTATATGATCCTTTGACCTCTTTTGAACTAGACTTTTAACTATAAATATATAGATTCATCTACATAAGAATTATAAAAGAACTAATTAAATGACCATTGATTACAGTTGATTATCAAAAATATTATACATATATATATGAAATTATATTACACGGGACTAGAAAACAAAATTTAGTTTTTTTAGTGCAATTTCGTATCTCTTTAATCATATGAGAAGAACTCGTATATTTCTCTTTCAGTTTTCTCTCTTGACGCAAATAAAACGTAACGTATCATTTCTCTCTTTGTCTCTCTCACACACACACTATAATGTATATGTATATATGAGTGTGTAAGTATGTGTGTGTGCTTGTTATATATATATATGTGTCCACCCCCACTGTGTATCTCCACACCACCACAACTTGTGCCAACTTCACCGCAACCTTAAAACAAACCAAACTACAAACGTATACCCACATTTTATGACCCTAAAACCAAAATTCTATGATTTATATGAATTTATTATTTTTATTTTTCTACAAGGATAAAAAAACTATACAATTTAAATTGAAGCTTTATGTTTGTTATGTCAAAAATTTACACGTAACATTTAATATAAAACAAAATTAAAAAGTTTATTCATCGTCAACAGCATCAATTAATTCATAAAATTTCTTCTTGTTCCTTTTTTTTTTTTTAATTAATATCTAATTGAAAGTAAGTATACTAACTATATTATTTGTTTTATTTCTTTTCTTTTACTTTTTTTTATATATATAATTGCTTTGATCTAAAACTACTATTACATATTTCATCATGGGTAAAACAGACATGATATATTTTACTTTTAATAAAAATACTTGTGTAACTATAGCTTAATGAATGCTCTATTTTTACCACAAATACTAATCAATATATGTACCTAAAATCTAAGATAAAATGTTACTCAATTGCCTTATTTACATACCATGCATTTATATGTATGTTTAATTAATGTATTGCTCTATACATTGTATTACCATTAGGCAATGGAATGAAATTTTATATCACAATGTCTTGCCACAAAAATGCTAAGAAAACCAACCCTATTTTTGTTATATGCTATTTCGTGTTAATGTGCTAAATGTTCGCCATGTTATCATCAAGACATAGTCGTATCGACAAGTGTAACGACGAAAGGGGTAGGTCACGGTATAAATACATAGCCCTGTTTTCAGTGTGATAGCCTTGAGAAGACGAGGAAACGTCCAAAGATTGCGGGATGAAATGAAAGTAATTATGTTACCATGCTGTGTACATCATCATGCTGTACCAATTTATCTACAAATACATATTTCTACTAATACTGTTTAAAAGAAACCAATACCAATATTGTTCTGTTGCACTAATGTAATTTGTAAAAAAAAATATGAATTAAGTTCTTGGGATTATCTTATTCTGCGTATATATACCGCCATAATAGAAAACAAGTTAAACTACCTTTTTTTAGTCTGTGTGATAAAAACAATTTATTATTATTATTTTAGAATACCAAAGCAAACACATACAGAGCTGCATGATGCATATAATGTATGCAAATACAATTAATTTGGCGTCATTTTAATGCGCTTCAACTTGTGTACTCCTCTAGAGTATCTCTAACTTCAACAACTCATTACAATATCGAGTAAGAAGTGAAGTATATTTACACGTACAACTGTGTATGTAAGTACATACGAAACATACGAAACGTGTGTGTGTTATGAAACTAATGACTATGTTATATTATTGAAAGCTGGGCTGTATTTTTATATAAACGAATAAAAAATATTAAAAAAAAAAAATAAAAAAACAGCAACATTTTTTCATCAAGATAACGTTAAATAAATTACAATAATTACAATCAAATAAATTGACTAATAAATTATTTTGACACATGAAACAAAAATAGGTTGGATTAATGTTATCACAATGATTAGAAAAATAAATAAAAATTTATTTTAGTTTATCTAAATAATAATAATAATAATAAACATAAAAATAATCATTGTATTAACCAGTAATTTTAAAAAATTTGCCATAAAACAGATTGTATAAAAAAATAAATATATATAAAACTAATATTTTCTGTGTCTGATTTCACAAACAAATATAAAATAAAGTAAAGAGATTAGTGGTTGTGGAGAATAAAAATTACGATTCTCCAACGTGTAAAATACAAAATAGGTTCCTATTTCTATTGTAAGTCAAACAATGTGATTGGATTATGTAACAGTTTGTGATTGTTTTCAACGCTACAATAATCAATTTATACTTTATTTCTCTCTATTGTAATTTTTTTGCGTGTGTTTGTTTACGTGTTTATTTTTTTATTTACTCGCATCTATGCGAAAGTGATAACAAAGCGTGTTTTCAAATACTTTGTACGTACATAATAAAAAAAACACATGGGCATTTACACAAAGTGAATAAACATACATTAAAATCAAAATACATAATACGTAGATGTTAAAATAAAAATAAATTTCTTACTACAAATAAATAAATTAATTTACATTATAAAATAATCCCTTGTTACAATAATATTTATGTATAATCATCTCCTTTTTTTATAATGTAGTCATTTCATGCAACACTTTTTTTCTTTAGAGTTTTCAATGGTATATAATGTCTGGAACTACACAAATAAATCAAATAATATAAGAATTATTATTATAGTCCTGGTCGAGCCGAATTCCTTTTCATTGTCAGTTTACTGCTTATATAACACGGATAACACGGTGTAACACGAAAGCCAGACCCTTTAATTATTATTATGATTAAAATGTTATTTACATGGAATATTTGTACGCAATGGTATGAATCTAATTCAACTTGTAACAAACATAGGTAGCATATTATATTATATACTATGCATACCATATATAAATTTACAAAAAAAAAAAAAAAAATACAAATTTTAAAATTTTTAAAATTGAAATAGATTTAAATTAAAATTTTAACTATTACACTCTCTGTAAAGTATCTTAAAATATAAAAAAGTATAGTGTAACATAACCCTATTTTATCATTAAAAAAATTAATTTGCCTAATAGAGAAATATCCAAATAAAATTTCAGACAATAACTTTTCCTTCAAAAAAAGAAAGAAAAAACTCACAAATAAAATAAAATTTAATTCCTTTAATAAAATTATAGCCTAAAGTATATCATATATAAAATAATATAATTAAATTTAAAAACTTGAAATGGAATGCATAATATTTTTTATTTTAATATTTAAAAGGAAATGTAGGAAAAGCTAAAAAACAACAACTTTTTATTGTTAATAAAAATATTTTAAGAGGTACGTTATTCATCCTCTCTCTCTCTCTCTCTCTCTCCCTCTTTCTTTCCTTTCATAGTGATGATAATATTTTTTATTAGTATTTAAAAATTTTACTACAATTTCATCATAACTTAACAAAAATGTAAAATATGCTTTACTCTCAGACACACACACACAAAAGTATTTATGCACAACAGGATGTTTGTAGCTTGATCCAGAAAAAAAAAAAAGAAGAAGAAGGTTTTGATATGTCAAGCAGTTATGGTAAGTTTGGCAACATCCAAGAAAGGAAATAGTTCAATGTTGAAGGGTTTGGGAGGGTGATTGTTACAAGTTTTCAAAAGTGATATTTAAGTCAACGTTTCTACATATAAGACATCTAACAAATCGCCATTTATACATGAAAATATTATAAGATTTATTTGATAACAAATTGTTATTTCTTTGCCAAAAAAATTTAAAATTCACCACTATAAGTTTAAATAAACTGCGACTTTAGGGTTTTGTTGCTAGAATTTCACAACTTTTGTATATATTTTTGTTGCCAACTCTATGTAGAAAAAAAATAAAATAAAACAATATTTTCTTCTTAGCAGAATAAAAAAAAAAAAAAAAAAAAAAAAAAAAAGGAAAGGAAAAATTTATTATTAAAAAAATGTATTATAAAGAGTAAATTTTTAGGGTTGAAATAAGTTTTACTTTAAGAAAATTGTATTTCACATTTTTGACCGGATATTAGGGTTGTAAATATTATAAGAAGGTCGATTTTTACCCCCATGATATTTACATGTTTACACAAGATATTGCAACTACCACTGCTGCTATCTTATATAATATATTTTAAAGCTGTATCTTTTTAGCTTTATTCTATAGATTTTCTCTTTCAAAATAAAATTACGATTATTACAAAATGTTACAATAGTGCTCAAAATATATTATGAATATAAAAGATTATTAAAAAATATTTTCATGCCTTCAGTGAAATAACGTTTTTTTGAATTGCTTTTAGGCACATAAACATGATGATAAAGGTTTTTCAGTATAATACAAAGTGATCTTTAAATAATTTTGAGCAATTTTTTTTAGACGAACTCAATTTAAATCTATGATTCAGTGTATCTTTTACTGAACGTACTTAAAGGTGTGTTCTTATACATTTTTTTAAATGTTTTATTGATACGAAAAATTACTTTACTTGTAACCACTAGGCGTCATACTAAATAAAGTTTTTGTATATAGTTGTTTGATGAAAATGAAAGGCTCCAGAAATAACTGCCTGCTGTAATACAATGCCTTCTAATTTGAAATGACATTTAAGTGGGCAATATTATAGCTCTAAAAAAAAAGAACTAAAGTTAGAGGTCAGAAGTCGAATATCTCCATACTTTGATTATTTATTGCTATCTAATGTGGTAACATTTTAAAGCTTATAGTGTCAACTACCACTGAGGGGGAAAAAAATGTAAGTCAGTATTGAAATAAGAAGATAATTTTATTTTGTAATTGACTGTAAGACTGAAGTAAAATAAAGTTAACACCCGTAATTCAAAATTTTATTGTTACACACTCATCATTGTTTTAGATATTTAGGATTTTATTGGTCTAAAGTATCAATGATTAAAAATTCAGGAACTCTTGACGATTATATTATTGATCAATAGATTTTCTTCAGAAACTTTCTTCTTCATTAAACTGGATAATAGTCAACTCACTCCTTACACTGCCTTCTAACAATATCATATCATGTAACTAAACCTTAACAAATAGTAACAATATAAAAATTGTTATGAAATAAAAATAAACAAAACATTAAAAAAGACCTGGGTAGTATATTATATAATGATGATAGTCACCTATTATTATTTGTTAAATTATGAGCATAGTTTTATAGCTTGCTTTTACGTTTAATACTCTCTCTCTCTCTCTCTCTCTCTCTCTCTCTCTCTCTCTCTCTCTCTCTCTCTCTCTCTCTCTCTCTCTCTCTCTCTCTCTATCTCTCTCTGTGTGTGTGTATATATATATATATATATATATAATATATATATATATATATATATATATATATATATATATATATATATATATATATATATATATATATATATATATATATATATATATATATATATATATATATACACAAACCACCCACCTTTATATTATATAAGTTATAGTATTAAAAAATGTGTATAACCATAAATTTATTAACAGTATTTAATAGCAAATCGATTATTAGACTATTATTAAAGTTATAAAATAATAAAAACATATTACATCTTGTTATACATAAAATATAATAAAGCAAATTGTAATTTATAAACTATAATATACTGTATAGGAAATAAGTAATATAAAAGTAGGATTAAAATAAGTGTAAAGAATTACTGTGTAATAATAATAATAAAAAATCTAAATATATAATAAAATAATACAGAAAACAGTCAATTTTATTACTTTCAATAAAATAAATAATAAATTTTATATTATCTAACAATCTAAACGTTATTATAATTTTTTTCTTCTCTCTAGTATACATGCTAGTATACTTTTGTATAATATTTGTTATTAATTTTCATTATTATGTCTTATAGTTTTTTTTTATCCTGTTCGTATCTCTTATCCATCTTTTTTTTTTACTGTTTTGAGGACTTGCTTTGTAATAAATCTAAATTAAGCATTAAAGTACAGTTCAGTTTAAAATATCATCACTTTGTTTTTAACTGTTAGAAATTAATTCAGTTATTTATGAAATAATGTTTATTTCAAATATGAAATCAATACTTTTTTTAACACTCGGTAGCAAAGTAATGTACAGTGTTTAAAAAAAAATGCTGTTTAATTATAAAACTATCACTCTATTAAACATTAAAAAAAAACATCATGTCAAGTTACACCAGCTTTAGATGAAGAAAAAAAAACAACAACTCACATTTAGCACAAAATTACAAGGTGATATTAACTGAAGCTAAGACAACATTGTATATAAAGTATAAGTTTTTACTGCCAGTAGCTATGTACTGTACACATACATAGTAGAAACTTGCAAAGTATTTTCTCATAAGGTAAATAATAATAACATAGAGTATACTTTGTACTAAAAGTGCTTTGATGTGTTTATATATTGATTATGTACAGAGAGCACGTTATGTCTTGCATTTCTAATATTAAAATACATTAAAATATACAGTAGTCATTCGCAATATTGTATTATATACATATCTATAATACCTTTTTTGAAAAAAACATTACAAATCAAACATTCAAATTTAATTTTCACGTGATATGACATAGATTTCTGACAATGTGATGTGTTAAATAAAATATTGATTTTGTATATTGAAACAAAAGCAGAAGGAAGTGGTATGTACAACAAAAGTTTATATATATATATATATATATATATATATATATATATATATATATATATATATATAATATATAGTATATACATACACAATTCTTTGAAAGTACAGAAAATACAATCTTCTTTTATATATCTAAAAAGATTTAATATTTTGGCATACTGGGTTACGATTTTTTTCCCTGTGAAGGTAATTGTAGTCAGAGAAGCACACAAAAAATATTAAACAACAAGCAAAGTAAATCCAAAGCATTGTGTATGTGTGTGGACAGATGAAAAAGTTAAAACGATAAAAAGGTCACCATTTTCTTCCAACTCTTTTGGCTAAAAAGTCCTTTCACTATGATTTTCCACCCATCTACCCACCCACATACTCTTTATCCCGCATTCATCCTCATAACATTTCATATTCGTACCACGTTACGATACTTTACTATTTACCCTATAACTACAATGTGGACGTATACTACATTATATTTTTAAGTATGTTGTATAGCCCAATTTAACAATTTATTTGTTTTCATATTTTCTTATTTGTTTTATGGCAATTACGTACTGTAAAATCAACATACTTGATTATATATATATATATATATATATATATATATATATATATATATTTATATACATACACACACTGTTTGAATAATTTGTATTGTTTAAAAATAACAATTATTATCATATCCAATCACGAATATTTCATGCTTTATGCTTTTTTTATATATAATGTAGAGGATTAAATAATGAATAATTAAAAAAAACTGTAATTGTATATATTTTTATTGTTTTAAAAAGCGTAAATACTTTGATTTCAGATTCAAATTTTTTTTTTTTAATTTCAAATTTTTGACAATAGACTCAATATACTTAAAAGTTTATTGAAAATTTTGTTCTATATATTTAAATGTATTTACGAAATATTTTGAAAAAAAAAAAAAATAGAGCTTAGGTTGAGTAACTAAGTTGAATGTAATACTGAACGAAAAAAAAAAAGTAATAATTTTGTTTACTCTTTTACTTTTTGCTATCTTTTTTATATGTTACTAATTTAAAAACGTACAGTAACTTAATATAAAGTGACGCAATTTTTAACGCTTTTATACATTTGTGATCACATTAAGAGCTGACAATTTTGATTGACGTGTAGGTTATTCAGAAATGTCATAAAATTTGAACTTTGATGAATACAGCATGTACAAAATTTTTGTGATTGTTGATTGGAAACGTGTCATACTTTTTTACATTCTCTCTCTCTCTCTCTCTCTCTCTCTCTCTCTCTCTGACCCTATTCCTCTATCTGTTTCATAACTAAAATGTTTTTGTTTACTCATTTATATCACAAATAATAAATCATTCGCATCCAGTAATATTACACCTGAACTACGTCCTCCCTCCCCCTTTTTATGTATGTAACCCTGTGTGGTATGTGTACCTATAAAAAATACAGAATCAGATTTAACAAGTTTTCTAACAGGGTACTTATTATGATTATAATAATAATAATAAAAACCACTACAGAGATATTATTTGATTCATGATTATATAAAGTAGTGTAATATTATATCTTCTTTTATATAATAATATGAGGGGAGTTTTTTTCTTTTAGTATAGCCAATTTATTTTGAGCCCTATTGTGTTAGATTGAGGATGTTAAGCGAGAGTGCGGTGTGCAGTTTGGGTTCTTATATAGGCTGACTGAACTATAATGTAGAGGGTAAAGAAGTAGAGAGAGAGAGAGAGAGAGAGAGAGAGAGAGAGAGAGAGAGAGAGAGAGAGAGAGAGAGAGAGAGAGAGAGAGAGAGAGGAGAGAGAGAGAGAGAGAATTCGTGGTTAAGAGAAAAGAAAGAGAGAAAGAGAGAGAAAAAGCAAGTACGAGTTTTTTGAGGTGAAAGTGAAACTCCCACTTTTTTTTTCGTTGTTTTGAGCACCAAGTAAGTTCGCTAGTTACATACACTCTCTTGTAAGGCTCTTGCTCCTAATTTGTGGCCTCTTTTATCTGGCTACTGGCTTGGGAAACATTGCCTCCTACATCCATATCTCCATTCCTGCTCCTCTCTCTCTCTCTCTCTCTCTCTCTCTCTCTCTCTCTCTCTCTCTTCCGACACTCTTCTTCTCGAGGCCTTCTTTCTTTCTGGCTTGTAGCAAAGAACTTTTCCTTCCTTTTTCTTCTCTCTCTTGTTCTTCTTCTCCATTTCCCTGCTCTCTCTCTCTCTTTCCCAAACCCTGTTTTCTATGGCTTCTTCAAATACCAGACATTGTTCCACCAAAAACTTCCTTTCTTCATCGTAATCCAAAATGTCCACACATCTTTAAAAAAAAAAGTAGAAAGAGAAAATACTTTCCACTACTTTTTCTCTTGTTTCTTACACTCTTCAAGAAATAGCCTTTTTTTAAGAAAAAACTTTTTAAACAGGAAATATTTTCTCGTTTACTAAAAAAGGTTACTTGTCCATCTTTTTTACGGAAGATTTCTCTTTTTACTTATTTTTTTAACTCCACTGTGCTACGTATGATGAGTTTCAAGTTTTTAAAAGAAGCAAACTTTAGCAAAAATCTTCTTGAGAACTTTTTATTTAAGGATTAATCAACGCCATGAAAACTTCTTTTCTATTTGAGGTTTCGGGTAACAAGCATTTTACATTTTGTGTTGTCTTACCTACTTCATTTATTATTTATCAAGACGAAATACATCTTGAGTAAGAAATATGATATGATAAATAACAGCAAAACGTACAAAAATGTCTTCAGAATAATAGCATTGTTAATTTCTCCTTTCATAAATTAAGAGTTGTATATTTTATTTTTTTAAGAACTCTTAATAAATTACATCATTTTTAATTTTCATAAGAAATAGTAATTCAATATATTTCTCTTTGCCTTATATTTATAAGGGCTGAAAAATTAATATTTTCAGTTAAACATCACTAAATATAAATACATGAAATTCAACTAATTTTTTTAAAGAAAGTAACAATTAAATATTAACATATATTTCTAAAACAGAAACAAAAATTTGCGCGCAATTTATTAATAATATCACTAACACTATTTTTGTATTAAATTATATCATATTTTATGATATTGTTTAAGGTACAATTTTTAGTACGTATAAATTGTTCAATAATTAATAAATAACAAAATAATAATAATGCTAGTTTATAAACAACTATAACTTTAGTTAGGACGTTATAATGTAAATCAAATTGTAACGAAAAAAAAAAGAAAAAGAAAGAGTTGAAATAAAAAAATACTCATCCTTACATTATCACATAACTTTACAGGTAGTTAAATAGAGTTTAGTAACTTTTTACAACCATCTTAACTGTAAGTGTCGTATAAACTTTATCCCTTCCTATCTGTCTCTTTCTTTCTTTTTTTTATTATTATTATTTTTATACTTGTATAAATGCATTTTAACCTCTATGTAAAGTCAGTACATATGTATGTTAAGGTAGTACTTGATATAAATACTTGTTTTTATTATCTTGACAAACATAAAGACCACTTCAATCGATGGTCTTTTTTTTTTTTTTTTTTTTTTTTTAGATTTTATCTTTTCTATACACTTTAAGTGTTTTAAAGTGTTTTTAAATATACCACATTATGTCATGAACAGCAAGAGAGAGAGAGAGAGAGAGAGAGAGAGAGAGAGAGAGAGAGAGAGAGAGAGAGAGAGAGAGAGAGAGAGAGAGAAAGAAAGAGAGAGAGAGACGTTAAACACACTATTTAATATTAAATATAGTCCATCAAATCATCCTTTGCGTTATTTTCAGTTACTTTAACAGTTTAAAAAAAAAATAAAAATTGCTGTTAATTTCTTGTGATAATTTTTTTTTTTTTTTTTTTTTAGCCGTTAGTGGTATTCTTAAGATAGATAGAGATAGATAAAGGCTAGAATTAATGAGCAACTTGTTCTGAACGCATTATAAAAGCCTAGTGCAATAATCATTTAATAATTACAGTGAAAAAGTTTGCTGCGTTGTTTAAAGTAAACAAAATTGATCTTTTATTTGTATAATAAATAAGTCACGTTAGAAAAAAAAATGGATATTTTTGTTATTATTATTTTCATACCCTCAAAAAAAAATTACAAAATAAATGAATTTGCAAAATTTATTACTTCTATTATATTAAATTATATTAAGATAATATTAGATTAAAGACCGAAGTTAAAATATAAAATACAAAATCATGATTGAATTATATGTACGTACATAGAGTTTTAAATGAATTTTAAAACCTCGTAATTTTATTGATATTAAATATGATTATGGATAAATGAAAATATGATATTTAATAATAATTTTAAATGGCATTTACTAATAGTTTGACAAGTATTTACTATTGTAAAATTGACAATATGTCACCACATTATATTACAAAAACTTATTGTTTTATTCATTGCATATTAAATATTGTGTATGATATATACCAATAATCGTTTGCATTATTGACGTTTTTCAATTTCAGCTGTGATGCAGTCTTTTTTTTATGCATGTACATTAAATATTTAATAATACATTGCAGCAAATGCAAATATAATCATTTTCTTTACTTATAATAACTTGTTTAATAGTGGTATAACAAAAAAATTATATAAAGAAATTGCATTAAAATTTAATTAAATTCTAAAATAAAAAATGTAAGCACTGATAGTTCTGCAGTATGTATTATTATTTAAATTTCAAATAATAGAATAAAAATTATTTATATAGTTGTTTTATAAAAAAAAGACAAGAAAAATGTTCATCTAATAAAATGCTATTGCTTATATACAAAGAAATGGAATTAAAAAAGTCTGTGTCATTCCATAGCAATATTTGGCTTATAAATATGATTTTATCATATATATATATATATATATATATATATATATAGACTGTATTTTTAATAAGCAAATTATTGTTGAGGGCAATTGCCCAACCTGATAATGTTGTTGTTGCGGACGCAAAGTCCCTGCAAAAACAAAATGTATGCAACCAGTATGTCCGATATACCACACTGGTTGCATACTTTTGTATGTAACAGGGGCTCCAAGTACGTACAGCACATCAATCTTTTTCAATTGACTTCATAAAATTTTAGGACTATTATTTAAAACGAAGATTTTTTTTTTGTATGCATGTGCTGGTAACATTGTTGGGTCATTGCTTGATGTCGCAGGGTGTGACATACAGGCAGTCGGGTGGCCAGCCAGGTCATGCTTATTCAAGCATACACGAAATCACTCAGCCGCATACACTAGCAACAATACCCTACCCTACCCTTTCAGTTCTTCTCTTCTCACAACCCTACTAGAAATCTAACGTATACTTAAAACACCTCGCTTCTTAAAATTATAACGGTACTGTATACACTTTTATGATGTTATAAAATGTTAAATATTCTCAAATATAAATTTATTTTACATTGTGTACTATGTGTGAATTTATATAATTTTATAAAAGAAAAAACATATTTATTTTCTAGCTATTTAAAATTCAGCAAAGTTGAAAATAAGTTTATAAATTACCTAATTTATAAAATTATTGACTATGTATTAGAAAAATAGGAAAAAAAAAAACTAAAAAATTGTCTACAAAAAAAAGTGTCTTAAAAGTGCGTAAATATCGTTGGTACTAAAAAAAAGAAAAAAAAAAACGCTTTCCGATACTTTTTTTTTATCAAGTAAAAGTAATAAAAATAATCTTCTATAAACTTTTAATCTTTTTAGAACTAAATTACTTTATATTTTTTACACTATTATATATACTATAAAATGATATAACAAGTTTAAATGCATACTTGTAAATATGTTATAATAAAATAATAATGATGAAAAATTTACCTAAACTTTGAGGTAGAGAAGTTAATTCTTGTAGTCAAGTTTGAAGAAGTAACTTAAAATTGCAGTACCTCTTGGGGAGGCTTAAAATGACATTGTTTGTAATATTGCCTTGAGACACCTGTAAACTTATGCTCGTTTCTTTAACATACTTTATTATACTTATGAGTACGTACATCATTTGTACTTAAATTACTTTGTATCAATTATAACGTTAAAATATATTTTTTTTAAAGAATTTAACATTACTAAAGACTTATTTTTATTGAGAATTATATTTTATGAACAGTATGATCATGCATTTTTTTAAACCAAAACTTGTAATAGTAAGAAAAATAATTGCTTTAAAACTTATAGTTATTAAAATTGGAAACTGTACATTACAGCCTTACTTTT
>OX439131.1:19193236-19271524 GCA_949318235.1 Ecdyonurus torrentis
CTATTTTCTTATTTTATTTTATTTTTGCATTTTCTTCAAATTTACAATGATTTATAACAATTCTGTGACTCGTTTCAAAATTTGACTGCGTAACACATTGCGTAAATAATTTTTTATAAAAATTTTCTCTTTCTATAAGACATTTTTGCTA
Organism: Ecdyonurus torrentis; assembly: GCA_949318235.1. Classification (NCBI taxonomy): domain Eukaryota; kingdom Metazoa; phylum Arthropoda; class Insecta; order Ephemeroptera; family Heptageniidae; genus Ecdyonurus; species Ecdyonurus torrentis. The sequence goes on from OX439131.1 coordinate 19,193,388, forward strand.
ACAAATCTTTCCAGATTTTGCTTTGCATTTGCTTTGTAAATTAGCAAACATTCTTATTTAATTATAAACTCTCTGTGTTTTGTTTCTTTATTAAACAATTCTCAAGTCATCAAAATCAAGAACAGATGAGAGAGAGAGAGCGAGAGAGAGAGAGAGAGAGAGAGAGAGAGAGAGAGAGAGAGAGAGAGAGAGAGAGAGAGAGAGAGAGAGATTTTATTACTTTTTTACTTATCATGAATTACAATTTCTAGTTTTCTCAAACATTCCTTTATTTTTTTTCTCTCATAAAAAATCTTTCTTCCTCGCTTTAAAATTAATAAAAAACCATTATTTTATGTAAATTAAGAATATTTTTTTACATATAGATATATATTTTTATTATTCTAAAAGACAAAAGAATGATTAATTTTATTATATAACTTTTATGAATCTATCATATTTCATTTTCAGAAATAAAAATTATATATATTAAAATAATATGGAGATGAAATGTATGTAAAGAATCTAAGAATCTTATATTTTTTTTAATAGAGATTGAGAAAAAGTAGGAGAAGTGTCGTGTGTGTGTGTGCATTATATAAAAAACCTGTAAGCGTGTTGCAAATCACACCTTACTTCTAATATAGAAATACAGTAGAAGTACAAAAAATATTTTTTAATATTCTTTTGATTTTTTTTTTCCTTAAAGATAGCAATGTGCGTCTACCTCATATTTTTTCTTTCCATAAATCTCTCTCCTTTTCATCACTTTTTTTCCTCCCATCTTTCTTGAAGTTTTTCATTAAGTCTGCATACAGCTTATCCTCGTGCCTTTTTCCTCTCTCTCTCTCTCTCTCTTCAATTGGTAAGAACTTTGTGTTATGAGAATGCCTTCGTTATAAGCACCAATTTGAATAACAAAATGTTTTATATATATATAACATATATATATATATATATATATATATATATATATATATATATATATATATATATATATATATATATATATATATCCTTTATATCTTTTTAACATTTTTTTATTGTTCTTGCTTGTTAAATTATTTTTAGATTTGATAGTTCTAGCACAAAATATTTTACATACTACTATTTTGAGGAAGATTTTAATTTATATTGAATTTTTTTAAACTTAGGAAGATTTCATCATAATAGAAGCACAGCTAACTTTGATTTAATTTGACTTTACTTTATTTTTTTTCTATGGGTCTACACGTGCATTGAAAAATTATTGACTCATTAAAAAAATATATATATTAACCTTTTCTATTACAAAAAAAAAAATAAAAAAAAAGAGAAGGTGCATTTTTTTCCCGACATAACTAAAGTTTTAATTTGGACCATCAATATAATATGTTATACAATTAGTGCATTATGTTATTTAAATAAAAAAATAAATATAGTGATTAGCAAAAATATGCAGTAATATGAACAGATAAATATGAACAATAAAATACACCGTTCTCATCAATATCAATAAACTGATTATTTCGTTAAAAAATTAGCATGACTATGCATTGACTTTTTAATAAATTTCTCTCTAATTAGATACTTTTTTAGAACACAAACATTTATACACATTTATACAAATGAATAAAAATATGCTTTAAATTACTAAACTTTTAAATTGTAGCTTACTTTATATTTTATAATAAACCATATAAAGTAAAACATTATATTTATAATATACTATATAAAATAAAACTTGTGCGTTAGAGGAACAATTTTTATATAAAAATATGAAGAATTAATCGGATAGAAAAATGAATGTGTCACATGAGTAAAGTATACGAATTTATATATCATAATATAATATGAAAATATATATTATGTGTGACACTAGAGTCTTCTGATGGTGGATTTAGTAAACTAGTCACGAAGATACAACACAGCAGTTATATAAAGCATATAAAATACCTTTTCTTTCTTTTTTTCTTCTTTTTTTTTATATATATGTAATAATTCTTTCTCATTCGTTCTTTTTTTTCTTGTTCTGGTATTATGACCAAGGCTTACAGTGTTACAAAAATATTGTTATGTTGTGGATGTATGTGAGAGTTTGAAATGATGCTCTCTCTCTCTCTCTCTCTCTCTCTCTCTCTCTCTCTCTCTCTCTCTCTCTCTCTCTCACTCATGCATTACTGGTTTATACTTCTACACCTACTCACCTTCATAATAATATACGTAATATAATGTATGCTTCATATTCTCCGAACAATATACTAACATACTTGTTTGTTATACTCGTACTCCAAATTTAAAACAAAATAAACTAAATGAAATACTGTATTATAATTAACTTATATATAATATAAATAGCAGTACATTATATAACTTGCATTTAAAAAAGAGAGAGAATATAATCCTTTTATGCTTTATATATATATATATATATATATATATATATATATATATATATATATATATATATATATATATATATATATATATATATATATATATATATATATATATATATATATATATATATATATAACAGTTGTAAGACACGTAAGTAAAGCATTTATTTCAGTACAGTGGTGAAGCACAAAGAGACAGCAAAATTATTTATTATTAAAAAATATATAATATGTATCAAAACATGACATTTTACTATTATATTTTTCACTATTTAGTTAACATTTGAGTATCATATCAGTTTCATACATACAATACGAACATCCCTTTATTTTTAATTTATTTATATAATATAACAATGTCCCTTCTGGTTAGAATACAGTGATGACGTAAATACAATTCGTAATTATTATCTCCGTTATACATGTTTAAAATTTGATGACTATATGTTTGAAATTCATAAAATATTACTCTTATTTGAATATGTATTAAAATACACAGAAGAGTATATTTTTACTTTTTTTTTTAATAAAATATTTATCAACATATAAAAACAAGAGCGTTTGAAAATTTACGATAAATATATTTTGGCCTGAAGAATATTTATATATGTTAAAAACAGACACAGGGCTAAAAATATTGATTTGTGTGTGTGTATATATATATATATATATATATATATATATATATATATATATATATATATATATATATATATATATATATATATATATATATATAATTATATTAAAACCATACATATTATTTTGTTTAAGAATAAAAAGACTCCAGGGTTAATACTATTTTAACATGATGAAATTTGAAAACAAGACTTTGATCATTGTCAATTTAGTAATTACAACTACATAGTTCTGATCAAAAATTATATATATTGTCATTTCTATGTACAGCTCTGGCCAAAAGTTTAAGAACGGGGCAGCGGCGGCCGCAGCGTTTTTCCATAAAGATAACTCAGTGTGATTGCGGGTTGCCTATACAAATCGTTCTCAAACTTTTGGCCAGAGCTGTACTTAACATTACAGCACACGATACTCACGATAAATTTGCAACAATGAGTAATCTGAAGATATTCATGAAAGAAGTCTATGAATACATTGATAACTAAGAAAGTATCAGAGAACAAACCAATTTTGTAAAACAAAAGTAGGTTTTTTCCTTGTTATTTGCATTTTAAAATTTAAAATTCAATATTTTGAAACAGTTTGATATGTAAATTGAAGTATTAGATATAATTTATATATATATATATATATATATATATATATATATATATATATATATATATATATATATAATATATATATACATTTATATATATATTTATATATATATAATGTGTTTGTATAGAATGTAGTTATTAATGTGATACTATTTTATTAAAAAAGTTTAAATAATATATATTAAAAATAATAATAAAAAATTTATTGAAAAGCATTTCAGTGACTAAAAATTAATAAATAAAACTAAAGTATATCTGATTATAAAATAATATGTTTACTTATTTTAATATGCTAATAAACTGTTGTTATTTCAGCGTTACCTCAATTATAATATCTCTGCGGGTGATGATAATGTAATTATTTACTTACTGTAAACTTTTGTTGTAATGTTCTACTCAATAATATCTAACATGGCCAAACGTGCGCACTTTTTCTTATTTTAAAATTATTATTCAAAAGTCACTTTGTCTTTTTATTAATAATAAATAAATATAATAATATTTTAATTTTTTATGTATGCACATACAAATCGTGTTGATTCCTAATCAATTTAAAAAGACGTACTAAATCTGCAATGCTTAATTTCCAAAAATATACATAAAGATAAAACAAAACTTAAATATTTAAATTTCAAAGCAGGCTATGTTATTTATTTTATCACAAGTTTTTATTTATAATAAATAGCTTGAATCTAAATAATCCTATATCAAATAATATTGCAGTAGATTGATAAAGTATCAAAATAGATAGTAAAATATCAAAAGTATACTGCATTTTCCCTGCAGACATATCTCATTAAGATACATACATAATATTGTGTATCAGCTAATTTAACTTTAGAGGGTGAATATAATGCAGACAAAATTTAGGACCGAAGAATAGTAAAAACATGTAAATTTAACTTTGATGTCAGTTCATATATATATTTTTTATTGATATGCAGTAGCGATAGTTTTTTTTTTTTTTTTTGTTTTTTTTTTTGTTTTTTTGTTTTTTTTTAGTCGTCAGTCACTATATTATATAGAGAGAAAAACGGAGAGAGAGAGAGAGAGAGAGAGAGAGAGAGAGAGAGAGAGAGAGAGAGAGAGAGAGAGAGAGAGAGAAAGATGTCTCTGGAGACGTTCATTCGTTACCATAACGATATGACAACGATCGTTATATTCTTGTTACTTCGTGATAAAATATGAAATACGAAAGTCTAGCTCGATAACTTACACATTGGCATTTGTTCCAGTCATGAAATATATTGTAATTTCAAAATTTCCCAAACATGCAAAATTGTTGATGTTATTGTTTGTTGTTGTTTTTAAATTTTTCTTTTTTAGTAATTGTTAAGAAGTGTAAAAATAAAAAGAAATATAAACTTACCAATAAAATATACTAATAAGTTTGTATTATATTAAAAATAAACAATATAAAAAATATTATACAAATACTTTAAAAATTCATTTACATTCAACCTAATCATATTTACATGATAGGTTTTTGTTACATAAGGAACGTGCCTATTTTACATAAATTCACAACTAATATTTAATACCATCTTGTTTATATTAATTAAATAGCTCTAATATCATGAAAATCTCTCTCTTGCGTGTAGAGTTAAAACTTTATTATATTTTAATATAGTATAATAAATTTAAACTATGAGATAAAAAATTACATTTTATATATATATATATATAATATATATATATATATATAAAACATGATAAAGATTTATATTATGTTATAAATAATATACTCTTATAACATGGTTTTCAACACATCGCTTCATTATAAGTACTTCGTTATTTGGCAAGTATAAAAAATAAGATGGTTTGTGTGGCGTCAACTAAGAGTGCACGAGTTAGTATTTTTTTTTTTTTTTTTCAGCGCGTTGAGTAAAAATTGCGACGTCCCTGTGGGGCCTTGCCAGAAAAGGCCTCTTTTTTATTTTTCTCTCCTTTTTGGGTGGCAGCTCTTTTGCTTTTATATAGAATTGTATAAAAAAAAAGCGAGAGGAAAAAAGAAAGGGGTGGTTTTGTTGTTTGCGGATGCGGCTCCATACATCCCTATTCTCTCTCTCTCTCTCTATCTCTCTCTCTGAAGCTCTCTCTAGGTTAGCACGACTAACTGAAGACAATAAATTGCAGTCTTAACAAGAAGAAACGTTCATTTGAGCAACAACTCCCAGTAAATCACTTCTTCTTTCTCTCATTCCTTGTAACTAGCTGCTCTCTCTACTTGCTCTCTCTCTCTCTCTCTCTCTATTTGCGCTCTCTTAATGTGGTCACTTCGATACATTTACCTCCACGTCCTACATTCTCTCTCTCTCTCTTACTCTCTCGTCTCCATGCATACACGTTGTTATATCAGGCACGATTTCACCACTTATCATGATTACTCATATAGCTGACCGCATGCCAACATCAAAATTTACTACACGTCTTTACTCATTACTTTTTGACTTTTCTTTAAGAAAGAGAAGGGAAATAAATGCTAAAAGGAAAGAAAAAAACGTCGGAAAAAGTTTTATTTGCTATTTTTTATGTTATATGTGCAGTATATCATTAACCATTATATCAACTGAATTTCATTTTTTTTTTTTTTTTTTTATGAATGCATTTATTTATGTTGACTTTTAAGGGTGACCCATATAAAAGAATTGCATGATAAGGATCAAGAAACCATGATCAGCCAATGAAAAACCTGTAAAACAGCTCGTTCTTGGCTATATTTTTATCAATACCCAATGAGGAAGTCTACACGAAGTTAACCCCTAGGTTTGAATATGTCATTTGAAAGAGAAAAAGTAGTAGAAAAACTTGGCATAGGCAATTACCTGGAAAATTGACGTTTTATTTAATACAAGAAGAAATAAAAAATGTCAATTCTCAACCCTTTGCCGACTATGACGTCATTTGTTTACATCCGATTTTCAATTGTCTTCTTGATTTCATGCAACTGCTACAAATTCAAAAAAATTAACGGCCAACGGCCACCTTTCAACAATGGGATCGTTTGAAATCCAGAAGACAATTGAAAATCGGATGTAAACAAATGACGTCATAGTCGGCAAAGGGTTGGGAATTGAAATTTTTTATTTCTTCTTTTATTAAATAAAACGTCAATTTTCCAGGTAATTGCCTATGCCAAGTTTATCTACTACTTTTTCTCTTTCAAATGACGTATTCAAACCTAGGGGTTAACTTCATGTAGACTTCCTCATTGTTAAGTTTAATAAAATATATTTCTAAAATATGTTACTATTTAAATAAAATGCAAAAATAATGTTTTATTATTTAATAAATATCAAATTCTATTATTTGAGCAAATAAAATAAAAATATCATCCACAAAAAAAAAAAAAAAAAAAAAAAAACTCACCTACACACAAAACGTGTTATAAATTATTAGAATAATAATAATTTTGACTGATTTATGTTAAACGTTGAATATCACGAAAAATTTGCATATTATTTTTCGGCATATGACGCAGCTTTAGTTTTATATATATATTTTAAAACCATAAACCATGACATTTTACCGTAATAAAATTATAAATGAACAATTCAAATTGTCTATTTTCATGCCTGGTTATACAAAAATAGCTTCTCTCTCTCTTTTTTTTTATCTGGTTACAACCTTTTATACATGATAAAAACTTAGTCAATATAGGGTCAACTAGTGATGAATTTTTACCTATAAATTTGTACTTTTTATTTCTATATACTCTTTTATGTTTAAAATGAAAAAAATTAAATAAAATAAAAAATCGCAGGTAATAAATTGTGGAAAATAATAATAAAAAAAAATCTTACATCGAGAAAAAAATTCTTACTTTATAACGTAATATAATAAAATAGTTTTTTTTTCTTCTTCTAAATAGAAAAAAAAGGTAAAAATAAATGTATAGAAGCAATCTTATTAGAGCTATATGTAATCGATAATATATTTTTTTATAAATAAAAATATATGAGGTTAAGTATTACGTTTTTTTGGGGGGGGGGGGGAGAGAAGGGGCAGAGAGTGGAAAAGGGGGGGGGGGGAATGATATTTGGAAAGAAATATTTTACACTACATGATTTTGGAAGTAACATGCGTTCACTGGAATGACAGAATAGCCAATATTATGCTACTTTACTTCCACTCTAGTAAGTATACTGCAGTAACTCCATGAAAGTCAATATTATCAGCCTGTCAATACGCAACAACAAGTTTTATATCGTAAATAAGCAAAACAGACGATATATATATATATATATATATATATATATATATATATATATATATATATATATATATATATATATATTGTGGTACATTTCAATATGTTATAAAAATTGAACTTATCTTGAATGGCTGTACTGTACTTTTAAGAGTATTAAATTTTTATTATATAATATTCTCTCTCTCTCTCTCTCTCTCTCTCTCTCTCTCTCTCTCTCTCTCTCTTTTCTTATATATATTAAAATAAATGTTTCAGAAAAGTATTATTGAAATGTTAAAGTAAGTGTTAAATATATACATACTTGGTACATGCATTCATATTGTATCAATTCCGAATGATAAAACTTTGTACAATATCTTGAAAGTGTTGAAAATTTATTATCATAATACAATATGTTCTACAGTAATATTTGTTTATATCATTATTTCCTAAGACCAGAGTCATGAATTTCAATAAAAAAATTTTTAAGTATTATTATTATTATTATTATTTAAGACATCTGCAAGATACACTGATAAATGCATCGTATAAATAAGCATAGTTAAAAAAAATACTTCACACACTTAAATATATAAAATACTCAGAAACTCGCCTAACTCAATATTTTACAATTATGTAAAGAAAACTGTATAATCTTAATGTAAGGGAAAGGGTACATGGATGATATTTTAACCACTTTAAAACTTTGATTAGCCCAATTAATTGCATATTAAGTTGAAAGTTAATTTATTTTAAATTAATTTTACCAATTTATTATGTTACAAAAAGTTACAAATATGGAGATAATTGCGTCTAAAATTTAGTTCTACATTGCGGCAATGTAATCGATTTTTCATTGTGATTTGCTTAGTCAAATTTTACAGATTACCTATAAAATTCTTGATATTTGACAAATAAATAATTTACATAAATCTATTAGAAAAATTACGATATCATCATATCATTTTACCATTGAACAAAATGCTATAAAAAATTGATATGTGATAGTCATTGGCACCCTACATTAGAATTCCTAATTTTGAACATATATGCAAGGTTTATACAAATGGGAACATAATATATAGTTAGTTGCAATACCATAAAGACAATACTAAATTTATATATGGACAAAAAGAAATACGTAATAATTATGATAGCTCAATGCAGCAATGCTTATGTATTACATAATAATTTATGTTTCAATGTATAGAAATTATACAACATAGCATATTGGTTAAAGGAATAGAGAAAACATAAGAATTTATATCACAAAACATTTGATGGGACTTACACATAAATAACTTTAGTTTGTCTCAAAACACAACTGTAGCTCCGTAGCAGTGATCAGAAAATTTCAATTTATGCAACCCGCACAACATTTTTTACTAATTTTTGCATGCTTCTGATGTCAGAAACATGAATATTCACGCAAATTGCATAACTTATAGTATTTTCATGCTCTGTCGTGGGGCTATATTAACATTCTGGTAAAAATTGTCATTACTTTTAAAGATGCCATTTTGTATTTATTCATTAAAAAGCAAATGTTGTTTTATGTGCTCTATGGCTTTAAGATGTCCAGCATAATTAATATGTTATTCTAAAATAGCAAAATTTGTGTTCTATTCGAGTATATTCAATACAAAATAAATTACGTTATTTATTTATTCCGTGTACAAATTAATGAGATTAACATTTTTATAATGTAAAAATGACAGGTCAATATTCATTGATATATAATGTAGAATATTTTTCTTTTTGTAAAACGTTATAAAAAATATTAATTAAGAGTGGTATATGCCTTTAATAAATAATTAAAATGTCAAACTGGTATAATATTTATATAACATGATTACGGAACGCTTGTACAATGTAACTACTTGTAAAGTTGCTATATTTTTATATATGTACATGCATATATAGTACAATATATCATTCTGCACTGAACTGTATTTCAATTTAAAATCTGATATAGTAATTTTAAATGAAGTCTAAAACAACATGAATTTTTTATTTTATTATATAGAGTGATGATGAATAATTAAAAATAAAATATTAAAATTTTAATATAAATATATAATATTTTTTAACGATAATAAAAAGATTAGTTAAAATAGAGTATTATAAACGTAATAATTTCAAATTGTGGAGTTTTTTTTTTAATTAAAAACCTGGAAATAATACTGTTTGTGAGTGAGAAAGAGAGAGAGAGAGAGAGAGAGAGAATGGAAGAGATAAAATTATACGCCTGCAAACACAAACAATGAAAAAAAAAATCAATTTATTTTGACCACAAAAGATTAACTGACAAAATTGAATAACAGTCATGAATTTAATAGATCACACCGCCACCAAACTTTTAAATTAACATGAAAGTAATATCCTTGTCATTGTTCATTTTAATTGCATTGTTGTGTAATGTTTGCATGTGTTAACATGTTTAATATGTATATATTGAGGTTTTAGTAATTTTAGTTCACAAATAAATGTAATTTGTATACTACTGTACAGCTATCAGCTATATTTGTGAAGCTCTTCTATTTCACAGAGAATATAACAGTAAGAGAGAGAGAGAGAGAGAGAGAGAGAGAGAGAGAGAGAGAGAGAGAGAGAGAGAGAGAGAGAGAGAGAGAGAGAGAGAGAGAGAGAGAGAGAGAGAGAGAGAGATGTCCTTTAATATTTTATTAACTCTAAATCCAGTTAATATGAAAAGATTTAATATTATAATTTATAAAATATTCAAGTAAAATCAATTTATACTACTGAATAGTTAAACGAGTTAACAAAAAAAAAATCTATAATTTTTTTTTCGTGTCACTAATTTTTTACGAAACGTTTCTCATAATTTTTAACTATTTAACAGCATTGTCAAGCAAATAAAATATTATTTTAAAAAGTTTGTTTTTGATCAATTTCTTGAAGAGTTTTCATAAAACTTTTTCATTCTAATTTATAATTCTTTTTATAAATCAATAGAATAATATAAACAACTGACAAAAAAATTTATTAGCTGTCGGCGATGATGCTTTAAAATCAATTTATTTTGATTTATAAACTGGTATCGAAGACAGTTATTAAGTTGAGTATCTTCAAGTCTTTTTGTGTCGATTTTTAGATTTAGAACACTGAAGGTGAAATACACTGAAAAAAAATATACTCACTGTCTAATATAAAATCTCAGTTTTAGTGTCATAATTGTTAATCTGTTACTATAATAATTTTTTTTATTCTTTGTAAAATAATACTTCTATATCAATTTATTTTGTTCATGGTAGTTATATATGAAGCTACACATATATATGCGTATGTATATTAATATATTGTATGTATATTATGTATATTGTACGTATGTATATGTGTATATATATACTGTAAAATGTTTTTTTTTTTTTTTTCATATGATAATTTTGTGGTTAAGATTTACAAAATAGCATTTTCAATCTCTCATTAAGTCATAATAAAGTTAATTAATAATTATTATTGTGCCTTGATTTTTTTTTTTAAATAAATAACACCCTTCTTATATAGAAGATAGAAGTATATTTTATATTACGGAGTAACTCATTATCATCACCAAATCAGGGCTACTAACTGGTGCCTGGTATACTTATTGCATTGCTATTATTATAGCAAGCTTCATAAACGTTTATATAAAACGCATCCAAAAATACCAAAAAGAAAATTGACATTTAAGATATTTCAAATTTAAGTTGGTAATTATTTTGACAGTAATGGAATGTAATGGAATGGAGTTTTTTTTATATATTCAGTATAAATTCTTCTCCGCCACATTTTTCTATAACTAAAAATTATGTACGCTATCTGGTTAATTATAAAATCTTCTTATAAAGTATATTAATGCACGTAAATCACGTAATATATTGGTATTAAAATAATTAATTATTATTATAATACATTAAAGCTATTAAATAATAGCATGGCAGTAAAAAAAAAAATTATACTGTATCATATTGTTGTGTGTTAATTTTTTCCCGTGTTTTCGTGACGTAGGAACGTAATTTGTAGTGGAACTAATTGTCATGTCTGGCAATGAGAAATGATGCTACTCTATAGCTATAGATTGTCAGTAAAATGTTCATCCCAATGCTCTAACGTGAAAAAAAAAAAAAAGAATAACAAATCCTTCCAATTATAAAAGTTACAAAAGAGAGGGAGAAAAAGATTGGAAATCAATAAAGTGTAGGAAATAAACGTGTGCGTTTTCATATATATATATATATATATATTAGAGCTGTAAATTTAAACCGGTTCGAGCACCCGCCCGGGCCAAAATCTTCGGGTGCTCGTTTTTTTGAAAATGGTAAACCCGGGTTTCGAGCTTTTAGCTCGAAAACGAGCTTTTTCAAGTTGAGCTCGTAAATGACTCGTGAAAATAACGAGCTTTTGAAAATAAATCGAGCTAAAGTACAATTTTTGAAGAAAGCAAAGAAAAAAATGTCTGTAATTTTTGTTTAAAATTGCATTTTTAATATTCTATCATGCAAAATAAGCTGTTTGAAAATATTTTTAAAAATTATTTTATTTTATTTATGACTTTTATCCTTCAAAAACATTTTTTTCATAATAAAAATCGAGCTTTTTTCTTCATAGGCTCGAAAGCTCATTTTTAAATTTTGGCTCAAATGTCGAGCTTTCCGAGCTTTGGCTCGTTTTTCGAGTTTAAGCTCGATTTCAAGCTAAACCCGGGTTTCAAGTCAACCCGGGCTAAAAAATTTCAGCCCGGGTTAAAAATATTTCGAGTTTTTTACAGCTCTAATATATATATATATATATATATATATATATATATATATATATATGTGTGTGTGTGTGTGTGTGTGTGTGTGTGTGTGTGTGTGTGTGTGTGTGTGTGTGTGTGTGTGTGTGTGTGTGTGTGTGTATGTATACGTGATAATGAGTTGAAAGTTATATCTTTTGCGTGAAACATTTTATTTTCACCTTTTGTTTTTGTTTTAAAATTTGCTGTTAACTTAAAATGCAAGCATACATGAGCTATGGACATGCAGCTATATATATGTATAAGAGAGTGTTATTTTTTTATAGAGAAGGTCATTAAGAAAATGTCAATCTCTTAGTGGTCTCTCTCCTCTCTCTCTCTCTCTCTCTGGCATAACACGGTGGTTTTACTTCACAGAGTGGTTAGTTTGACCCCTCAACTCCACTCCACTCCACTCACACGCAGTGGGCAGTGGTGCTGCTGACATAAGCAACTTTTTGCTTCACCACATCCCTAGCTATGCCATCTTAGGAAACAACACTTTCGTATTTTATATATTTTTTACTGTGTTTCAAAATAAAAATCATTATTTTTCTATGTCAGCTTTGGTTTTGTCATATTATAAGGATTTGAGGATTACAAAACTAGAATATTTTTTAGGTAACCCTATTTTTTTTATGTATCTGCTGTAAAATATTATATATAAAAATGAGAATGGCAAATGTATGGGAGAAAAAAAAAGAAAAAAAGAAACGAGACAAATTTTATATTTACTAATGGGATTGTTTCTTTTTAAGCTGGGCATCCATTATATTCAGAGTAAGAAGAATACCACAGTGGTGAGAATACAAAGTATTAAAGGTTAGTAATTTTAAAACTGGTACCCACTAAACATTTCATTCATTGTCTCTAAACATGCATGTTTACACTTTAAGCTCTAATGAATACAGAGAGAGGAGAGTACCCTAAAATTGTCCACAATTTGATGCTAGAGATTAAGAATAAGAATTCTTTATTGACCCAGGCAGTTCATAGTTACATAGTGTTACAACAAGCGTTGGTCTTGTCAACTATTTACCAAAAAAAAACTTATTATATATATATATATATATATATATATATATATATATATATAAAATATTATATTATATGCTATGCTCACAGCACATGACATTCGCCACTCGCGGTGGCCGTGAAAGGTGCACATTCACCACTCGCGCGGTTCATGAAAATTGCTTTTTCCCCATTTAGACGCGCGGTCAGCGATATATATAAATACATACATTGTCAATAAAACATTCAAAAACAAGGTAAAGGATGTTTTATTGACAATGACAAAACATTAAAAAAGTTTTCTCTGTGAATGTTTACTCACTATACCAGTGCATGGGTACTGGTCTACTAGTGAAATGTGTAGAGACCATAATGATACCCTTATGTCTAAGTATTACCTACTATTTATCACTGGTACGCATCATAATTGCAACAACAGTCTCTACTAGTCTGAATATCTAGTAAAAATATTCTCATACTTCAACGCACAATGCATTGCGTAAGTATACTCTTTAAAATTTTGTGCCTTGAGAGTTATTCATTTCTTAGTGCATTATATTAAAATTGCTGTTAAAAATTTATTTATTCAGAATTACATTAACGATTTCATATTTTATTAATTCAAATTTTGTAGGGCACGTGAATGAGCAACCTTCTTACTATTTTGTATTCATCACAATATTGGTTTTAACTTATAAGTTTGCAGCTATAGGAGTTAGTAACATAGAAACATAACATTATAATGGAGAAAGATTAACAAGGAATTATATAAGTGCTACAGAGAATATTTGACACAAAATAGGGGAAATAATTAAAATTAAGTTAATTATAATATAAAATAACATTGTAATATCAAATATTAACAAATTTGATACCAAAAAATATAGTATCTTATGAAATAATATTCAACCAGTTTTCTTTTATAAATAATTTCATGATTTTTGAAGGCAAAAAATAATAATAATAATAAAAAAAAAAATTATATATAAATTTTTTCTTATTAAGATGGATTTTTTTTCTGTTAAAAAAGAGACGAGAATCTTAAATGGAAATGAAAAGGAATGTAGTAGAAGATTTAAATAGTTGAATGTCAGAAGTTGAAGGAAAAAAAGTGGGGAGGGGAAGTGAAAAAGAAGCTTCGTAAATACAGGGCTTTTTTTTTTTTTTTTTTTTTTTTTGCGTGTGAGCTCTAGAGGTAGCTTTACTATTAAAAAACGGGAAATGAGAGAGAAGAGAGAGAAAGAGAGAGAGAGAGAGAGAGATGACTGCGCTGATATAACAGATGAAAGCTCTCATATGCGTGCTCTGGACTAGTTGTTAGCCTTTTTCTTCTTTTTCCTCTTATATGAGTCTATACCATGACTAAAAATCGCCCTAAAGGGATCTACTATATAAATGATGAATAGGTTGACATAAGATCCTTGTAAACAACTCTTACTTTTATATATCAACAAAATAAAAAAAAATAAAAATAAATATTAGAATTAACAGACGATGTTTATTATTATTATACACATACAAGAAAAAGAAAAAAAGAGAAAGAAAGGCGGGGGAAGGGAAAAAATGAAACTTGAATTAACCCCAATTTCCTAAACATTTTAACTCTATATCCTTTATGAAAAGTTTCATGCTTCTCTTGTCTTTTAGCATTACGAGACGAGCTAGTTGCATTAAGTCATAATTTAATCAACAAACTTAAGAACCAGAGAGAGAAGCAGAGAGAAGAGGCTGAGTGCATTTATATAAAATTAGTTAAAACTTAATTAGGAAAAACGTTAAACACTTCAAAAACATAATCAATATTAATTAAATATTTGTTTAAGTTCAATATTTTTCATATAATTTAATTTATATAAAACTAATTATTTATGTCAACATTTTATATATTATTAAAAGTTTATTATAAAAAAAAATCTTAGCTTATTTAATATTTGACTTGAGATAAGCTAATTTAAAATTATTATTTAACTAGTATACGAGAATATTGGAAAAGTGAATAAAGTGAATGGATCTTCATCATGGAACTCAGTTTGCACCAATAGCATCATTACATCAACAAAAACTCGTCATGTTATATGTAATATATTTTAAGTTAACGTAAATATACATAAAATGGTTATAAATTTAAATTTACTAGAAAATGAATACACAAAAAATTCATATCAATTTATTGAAAAAAGAAAATAGAAAGTTTTTTTAGTGAGTAAATGTTTTACTGTAAGTAATATCAGATAATAAAGTCTTAAATCATTATTCGTACTGAACGTCACGGTATATCAATTTTACAAATTGTTTTATATTTAGTTGTAAAAAGCTAGTTCCTTGTATATTCTTTCTCCGATCAGCTTACAAATCAACAAAAATCAATCCTTTTTTTTTTTTTTTTTTTAACAGTAGTTGCTCTGTTTTGGAAAATTTTGCCAAAAATGATCAGTTCACATAATGTATACAACGTTATATTTTCTTTTATGCTAAAAGCAGGAAGTTATATATATATATATATATATATATATATATATATATATATATATATATATATATATATATATATTATATAATTTTTGCTCGTGATATCTAAAAGTTGAGATAAAGAATAAGGTTGTCGATGAGATGTGAGCAAGTGCAAAAAGACGTTTCTCCATCAATATTCGAGCCCGCGGCATATCTCACGTTCTCTACCGCCTTTAAATTGCACACCCACACACCCACACCCACATATATACACGTGAGTTAGTTTTCAAGAGGTGAGGGAAAAATGAAACCTTGAATAAAATGAAAATCAATATCTTCTGACAAAGAGGTTACCAACAATTTTGAAAACTTGTACAAGCAATAAATAATAATAATAATAATAAATCCCTGATTTAAATTTATAATTTGTTAAACTTATTTAAAACACGTTCCTTGCATACAATTTTTGATATAAATATAAATAAATATATATATATATATATATTAAATAAAATAAAAATTATTTCGATATTCATGACAATCAACACATTATGTTTAATTACTTTCATTGATGTTACAAATAGTAGTATTCAGTTTCAGTGTGCCGATGATGAAAATTTTCAATTAAGTACCATTACTAAACAAAAGAACTGTTTGTAAACACTGTACTTTTTATACCGCAACCGGAAAAAAAGGTACTTTGGTTAATTTAATTGTTAGCGCTAATGCAACACAATTATAGAGAAAGGGAAGCTTACAAACAAGCCGGATGCCTATTGTAAATAGATAATTTTTTTGGTAGATTAATCAATCAATACGTCAATATGCTTTGTTTTAATTATCCATAAAATTTCAAAGCAAAAAAAAAAAAAAAAAAAAAAAAAAAAAAAAAAAAAAAAAAGGATATTTTTATATATGACTACTATAGAAAAGAATATTTTATTTTCAAACAGTATTGCAAGAAAAATACGGATCGTTTGATATACAGTATGGTGTGATATAAACTGTAGTGTTAGTGAAATTTGAGCTCACATTTTACATTTTTTGCATACAAGAAAAAAAGGAAATAACATTCATTTTTCAATGCCAACTTCAAATGTATATTTTGAAATTGTGTCTCAAGATGTGAACTTTAAAAGTAGAGAATTCATATTATCATATTTATATTATTAGTATTCATATTTTAACTTGTAAAAAATTCACAGAACTATATTTTTATTTCCACCTAGCTTAATCTAATTACTAATTACTATAATCTCAAAATTTGTTAATTTGTGTCGTATTGTATTTAAATTTAAACAAGAGGTTGTAATAATGAATATTGATGAAATTTTATTAACTATAGGAGAATTATCATGTTCAATGCATTGTAGAGAGAGAGACACACACACATATAGAGAGAGTGACGCGTCACTAGACAGAGTCTCCCCCTTTCTATGCGTAAATTTGGTCACTATAATTAAGTTACCATTATTATAGATTGAAGATAAAAGCATTAAGTAATAGATTAAGTAAGTAATTGTAAAGATTATTGTCAGCGCGTGACTCATATATTAAACTGAGGACTGTATAAACAAAAAGCTATATATCACAACCATAATAAGTGACTATTAATCTTATAATTTTTAATTGCACAGAGGACAGACTTAAAATGCACGATAATTATGCTGGACAGATTTTACGTATACATGTATTCATAACACAATATTTTGTGTAAATACGGCGTTTAAACACTAAGCTACCAAACTTCTGCAACGTTGAATAATATTTGTATCGGACAGCATAAAAATTACATTTTACAGCATTATAATTATATTCAGGCAATATTGCAACAACAAAAAATAGTAACATGGTATGCTATATGGCATAAATGCAACACGAATTACTTAATTTAATATGCATGAAAACAATAAAAATTGTTCTTTCGTACAGTTCTAGTTTCTTTCTTTTTTTATTCTTCTAAAAGAATATTTTCCTGCTTTTTTTTTTTTTTTATAGAAAAATTAACGTTTTGGAACTTTTGCAATGTTTTTATAAAATAATTCTCAGTTAATTAATTTGAGTTACTAAAAAATATACACACGTAAGTTTTACTCTACCAAGCGGATAAACACATTTTGTAATTAAAATAATTCTTTATTATTACATATTATGTTATTTCATGTGAAAATTTTAAAACTTACTTAAATATAATAGAGAAATAATAATAATAATAAGAAAACCCAGAAGGTAAATTATTTAAAAGAGTTTTAACAAAATATAATATTGTTGTGAAATTTAACTAAAAAAGTTATATAAAATCTTGGAATTTTTATTTGATGAAAAAATTTATCAAATATTTAACCCTAAAGGAAAATTCTAAAACAATTCTTTATATTTTTAGGAATTATCATCAGTAAGTTTTTATGCTGTTACCACGTTTGACTTCACGTTCAATAAATTTGAAAGCCCTCGAGAAATAAATAATGTCGACTTTTTAATATAAATAATATAAATATGTAATAATATGTCACTCTTATTGTACAGGTCAAGAGATCTGGAATGTAAGATCAAATGTTACAAAGGACCTTGAAATTTACATACTTACACAAAAATAAGTTATAAGTTACTTTAGCTTTCTCTCTCTCTCTCTCTCTCTCTCTCTCTCTCTCTCTCTCTCTCTCTCTCTCTCTCTCTCTCTTAATTCAATTATTTTTTTTTTAATTTACGTGGGAGAATACAACTAACTTTTTTACAGAGTTTACAAAAAAATTAACTGAAGAATAATATACACCTTGAAAAAGCAAACAATGAGAAATTTTGCTATTAATTATTCTAGTAATCCGAAAAGGATTTAAGATAATTATAGTCACTTGCAAACTAAAACAAGAAAACAAATATACAAAGACTATATATTTGGTATAGTATAAAAACATGTATAATTTAGATACTTCTATTACTGTAAAATGTGTGAATAGTTTACATTTTATTTCATATCTAATATTATATTTATAGTATTACACTAACAATTTTCTACTTATTACATTAATTTAGTCTACTCAAGTTTATACATCAATGTCAAAAATATAATGTACTATTATTTATATATATATATATATATATATATATATATATATATATATATATATATATATATATATATATATATATATATATATATATATATATATATAAAATTTCACATTAAAATAAAAAAATAGAAAGGAAAGAATTAAATATTTAGATAAAAATGTGCAACAAAGCGAGCGCCAGAATTGGATTGTTAAAATTTAAAATTCTATTTGGTTTCATATGTGTGCTTTAGTCTCCACACTTAGAGACGCAACAGTTTTTCTTCATTCTTATCATCGTTTATTTCTCTTTTATATAGGATCGAAAACTTTTTTTTTTTTTTTTTTTTTTTTTTTTACTCTTTTGTGTTTTCTTTCTTTTCTACAGTGCTTCCATTTTCTTTCGTCCCACCTCCCTCTCTTTCACCCTCCGTTATCATCCCCCGGAGAAGGTTCTAAGCTAACAAAATCAGCAAAGAATTCAATTTTCTTTCTATATAATTCCATGTTTGTTTGTTTAATAGCTTAACTTTAGCGGATGTATATTATTATTATTCTCTTTTTTTTTTTTTTTTTTTTTTTTTTTTTTTTTGTATGGCGTCATTTCCTTCCAATTTCCAGCTTATTTTATGAATCAAGAAAAGTTTCATTTTCAAAATCTTATAAATGTTTTGTATTTTATATTTTTGTAATATAAAATAGTTACTGAAATATAAAACTAATTTATAAATTATTTCTTACTTATAAATTTTATAATGTATAATCTTTCACAAAAGAATGGAATTTTTAATAAATTATTAAAATATGTAAAAATAAAACTCCAGCTAACGTATAAATTTAATTAAATTGGAATTCAATACACCTGAAGCTAAGCTTTATCTTTTTATATTTTGAAACAAATTTTTGAAATAAATTAAATTTTGTTAATAATTATTATATAATCAGGAAAATGTTTTATAAACTATATATTTATAGAATATATTATGTAATATAAACGATAATTGAGAAATAAAGTTCCAAGAAAAAACATTTGTAATAAGTTGTATATAATTTCAAGATTATATGATTTTGTTCATGCATGCATAAAATTACCACAACTGAAGTATGTTCTCTGTTTATTACTTCAGTATAATGTAAAACATTTCTTATAAAAAAAAATTCTGTAAGTTTAGAAAAATTATATATTAGAGTAAAATAGATATCGTATTATAGTAATTATAGGTTATATTACTTTGAAAACTAAAAAATAAAGATGAACAAGCATCTTAACAACAGTAGCTTGTCTTCTGATAAATAATTGGAAGTATATGAATATATATTATATAATATGTGTACACTTTATAATCTAAAATTTAATTTTCTTTCTCCTTTCATAGGATTTTATAAATAATAAACATTTTGTGTTTATTCTACGCAAATACTCTATTTTGTGCAGATATATATAAACATGTTTTATAGAGCGTAAACCGTGATTCCTTATATATATTTTATGAAGAAGGATATTGTGAGTAACAATAAATAAAGAAAACACACCAAAGACTATGTCGCAATCATTTTCAGAACAGAGGTAAAATATATATATATATATATATATATATATATATATATATATATATATATATATATTGATTTTATTATTTTCTTTATAAGAAAAATGTTGTATTGTATTGAAAGGTTTTACAATAATAAATATGTGAGAGAAATGTTTATTGTGTTCTGTTTTTTTCTTTTTCAATTTTTTCTTTTCCTTTTTTTTCTGACTTTTTATGCTAAAATAAAATATCAAAAATGATACAAAAAAAAAAAAAAAAAAAAAAAATCAATCAAATATATTCAGATATTTTTTATGTATATTTTATTCCAATGCCTATAAATTATATATATATATATATATATATATATATATATATATATATATATATATATATATATATATATATATATATATATATATATATATATAATTTTAAAATATTTTATTTTAAATACTGAACAAAGTTGAATGTCGAATTTTAGAGGAAAAATATTTCCTGGTGTTTGATATATAATGTAGGTCTTATAAAAATAAAATGAAAATAACATTTTTAAAGTATTTTTTTGGTAACATAAAAATGCTGTATTACAAAATAATATAAAGTAATATAGCATTTTATATACGTATATAATGATCGTTCATCTCATTATTTTTGCTCTTTGTATGTCCTATCAATTTTAATTAGCATCTCAATTCTATTGTTTATATTATCCAAGTTGAATTCTTTGTACAAAACTTTAAATTTAATTATAAAATTTTATGTACGCACTCAGTCAACGAAAATTTTACATTATTGCCTTAGAGTTAAGGCGAAGAACATAATTTTACACACATAGTCAATGCAGTAATTTTTTTTTCAGTGCTCAGAGATAAGAAAAAATAAATTATATCCAGCTCTCACTTTTAATTTGTTTTTTCTTTTTTTCCATTTGTATAATATACGTATTTATACTACATAATAGTAATATTAATAAAAATGCTGATTTTTTTTGTATTATTATTCTTATTTTTAGCATTTTAAAAGTTTGATGAACGAATATAATATTTTGTGTATTCGTGTGCTTGCGTGTATTATATATATATATATATATATATATATATATATATATATATATATATATATATATATATATATATATATATATATATATATATATATATATATATATATATATATATATATATATATATATGCAAACATATTACTGTATCTTGCTGTTCAACTGTTGCCCGATGAAAGTTATCCTAAAATTAATTATAAAAGTACCTTGTATTTTTATAAACTTTTTATTTTAAAACAATACAATAATTACATAAAATGTTCCAATTAAATTTATTTCATGTAATATACAATGATAAAAAGTCATCATAAAACAAAGTTAATTAATTAAATTCTTACAATTGAATTCGTTTTTCTTTTGTTTTTAGAATTAATTAAACGTAAATTTTATTGTTATATAGAATGTATACAAAATGCGTATATATATGTATGTATATAAAACTGTTAGGTATTTTATTTGAAGATACCTTTAAGAGAACGATGATACTGTCACTATAAATTAGCAAAGAAAAAGCTGTAAAATACTTTAAATGTTATAAATAAGAAGAAAAAGAAAAAAAAACTGAAAGGAGAGAGAAAAAAAGAAAATTAAACAGGCCAAAAAATATATAGCATTGAATTGAAGAATAATAATACTTGAAAAGGAGAATGTGTTTACAAAACATAAAGAAGTTCCCTTTTTTCAATTGATTTCAATGTCATATGGTGTTTCAATTTTACCGAAAGTCACAGTTGTATAATGTTTACAAAAGTTAAAGAAGAAGAAGAAAGAAAGACCAATAATTTTGTTTTATTTTACAATTTATTGGATATATTAATAATAATAACAGATCTTTATTTAAGGCGCAGAGAGGGGTTTTCCAAGCCTATTACATGAACCTTGGCTAAAACATATATATATGGCAATATAATAATACATAAAAAACATTATTTGATATATAAAACAACAAAACAGTTACCAACTATTAGGTGGACGCAGGAACATCCTGATGACTTATAAGCTAAATAAGTAACAATAATAATAAAATAAAATTTAAGACAGTGTAACTTTCACGAAACGTTATTATTCTGAAAGATTAAATTATCTTGATTCAACTGATGTGTGATGTGTGATGTTTTATATTTTATTTTTTTAATTAATTTGTAAAAAGTGTGATATGACGTCACTTCTGGTGCACGCATATCATAACGTCATATCATCACAATTTTTTAAAAAATTAATTAAAAATACATATGATCTAAAAATAAGAAATTTGTACATTAAGAGATTGAAAACGTTTAGAATATGCAATAAATTAGCCCCTAAATATTATGTTTGGTATACATTTAACCTTTTAGTGTTATTATGTATTATTATTGATAAGTGTTATTATTTGATTAAAACGAATAATTTGCACTTATTTAATGTAATAATTCTTTATATAGTATATGCACGAATCATTTTACTTGGTTGAATTACAATAAATATTTAAAACATCATTATGACGAATAGCAAGGATATCAGAATGTTAAAATTATTATTGTTGACAAAAAAAAATATATTAATTAGTCAATGACCCGATATAAATTTAAATTTCCATATATACAATAGGTATATTATTATAATTTTTATTATAAAATAAACTATACTATTAATCATTAATATTTTTAAAATTTAAAACTTGATTATATTATCCTAAAGTTTATACTTATACTAGTAAGTATATAACTTAGTTAAAATGAGTTAATATTCAAAATGAAATTAGGCTGAAGTGTGACAGTGTTGAAATGTAATTAACATACAATTGGTATTGTAATTTATGTCGGTGACGTAATTGCATTTTACGTCACTTTGACAGTAATTCAATCATTTAACCTGCTTGTGGCTTCCACAGAACCATTCACAGCTTTTTGAATTTTGACATATATATACACATATATACAGTATACGCAATGCTTTGTAAGTAATTTTGTTAATTTCAAACACGTTTAAATACAGACAGAATATTACACAAAATTGATTTATTCTAAAGTTAAAGAATACAAAAAAAATCCACTAATTTAAAATAGAAAATTGAAATTCATTGAACATATGTCTATAAAAAATATTGCGTTAAAACCTTTTTAAAGTAAAAATTAAAATATTCATTACATTATGCTTTTAGAAAAAAAAAATTTTGTTATTATAATACACGAACAGTATCTTGTAAATTTTCTTTTTATTATTATTATTACTATTATAGTGCGTGTACATACTCTAAACATTATTTTAAAGTATAATTTCTATGTGAAAATGAAATTAATGTTAAAAGTTGTATAAAGTATAGTATTATACTTTTAAAAGCATAATACTGTATAAGTACCGTAATATATAATCAATGTAAATGACAATACTTAAAACATTTATTTTGCTTTAACGATAAATTTAAAGATAAAAAAAAAAGTAAAGACTATAAAATACAAAGTATATAAAAATGATGAGTGCCTTCTTAATACTTATCTACTCCTTCTACTATATTTTTTTTGTAACTCTTCCTCCTTTTATCTCTCTCTCTCTCTCTCTCTCTCTCTCTCTCTCTCTCTAAAACTTTTTGGGGTGTGTGTGTGTATGTATATATATAATATATATATGTATATATATATATATATATATATATATATATATATATATATATATATATATATATATATATATATATATATAATTTTATGTATTTTGTTTCTATGAGGCACGTTCAATATATATTGTTGTACTTTTTTTAGGGGAACGAGCGTGTGTGTGTATGTGTCAGACAGAGAGATAGAGAAAGAGAGAGAAATAGAGGGAGAGGGAGAGAGAGAGAGAGAGAGAGAGAGAGAGAGAGAGCAGGGAAAAAATTGTACTGATCTGTTGAAAAAGGAAGAAAAGAAAAAACTTAAAGGGGTGTAGGTTATGTAGCTAACGAAGCTATTAGTGCTCCAACGAGAGAATGTTGTGGCGTTCTCTCTCTCACTCACTTCTAAGCAACGCCATTTTGGTCCAATTAGCTTATATGTGGATTCTTTGCAAGGTATATTATATACAATGAGGATATGATGTCTTAATTACTTAACCCTTTTCAACAAGGAAACTTGTAACTCATATGATATCAACATAATAAAAGTAAAATTATTATTATCTCTTGCGTAGTAGATAATAATCTATTTTTAAGTGTTAAAGTCGAATAGTAATATATATATATATATATATATATATATATATATATATATATATATATATATATATATATATATATATATTATATAAATCACTAATCAGTTTGTTTTATAATATAAAATAGATGATTGAAATGTAGTAATTATTGATATTATTCTATGTTACCACTAGTGAACCAATATTGATATTTAATGAAACAATATTATTTCTACCAGAAAACATTTGATTGAATAATTTATAATTATCGATTTTTATTTATTGATATTTTCATTATTTAGGGGCACGTAAAATTATTTAATGAATTTTTCTCATCAATCATTTTTTTATATAGTTATATCTATGACAGTATTACAAAATGTGTAACTTGATAATTTTTCTTCCATTTTAATCTTCAAATTCATCTTAAAATCTCTATTTAAAAATTGAAAATTATAAAAACTCATTTTTTTCCATCATCGTAAATTTTACATTAATAAAATATACGTAACTCTAATCTATTTTTTCTAAATATATAACTGCATTAATTAGTTTGAAAAAATTATATATCATTATGCATAACAGCTTTAAAATTTTACAAAATCAGCATATATTATGGTATTTTAGTACACAATTTTCTATACAATTTATTTATAACATTTTATTTATATTCTATAAACAACATTTCATAAAAAACAAAAGAGAAAAGGAAAATAATAATGATGTTGGAATTTATCGACTAGATTGTAAAAAGGTAATGGAGCACTTCAAATTGATGAATATTTAATTTACAACAAGTTTTTGTCATTGCTGCCTATACATATAAAAAGTATCTTGTAACAATCAATTTCAATTCAAATTTCAATCAAAATTATATGCTTCAATGAAGATAACAAAGACTTGCTGTTTTATTTAATTCTTACGATTGAATGTTTTATTGTAATAAATTGTGGAAATTGTATTTTTCAGTTTTTGTCGCTGTTGGTACTCTTATTTTATTAAACATTACACTTACAAAAAAAACCCTAAGAAATCCGAAGTACAAATCTTAAAATCTTTGCACTGCAGACATCCACATAAAGTATAAAATAGATTAATTAATCCCTTCACCACCAATATGTTACATTATATTTGAGGATTGTGAATATTTTTATAAATAGTGAAACTTTTGCTCTAAGAAAAAATAATTGTTTATGTATTTTATATTGTTTATTTCTTAACTCAACATAGGCTTTATAATAAGCATGAAAACATAGCTTCTTATCCCCTTTATTCTATTACACATATACTGTATTATCATTTTGGTTTAATTATTTTGATAATAATTTATTCTGCAAACGTAAAATTGTACAGTAAGAAAACATTACTTTAAATTTTAACTAGATTTTTTTTATCGCGTATTTGACGTTTCCGGATTATACTGCATAGTTTTAAAGAAATAAAATAAACTGTTATGCTTGGAAACTTTCATATATTAATCACTATAATAGTGTACTATACAAAACAGAGCCAAAGTAATCCGAATACTAATCAACTTGTAAAAACATGTTTTGCAACAGGTTTTACTAAAAACACACTGATTTTTTTTCTTTATTAATCATTACTTTCATTTTCTCACATGTTAATTGATGCATTTTTTTTTTCCTATATCACAGATTGCTATTGCAATAAAACCCGCATGTATTTTTCCATTTGGCACATGATTGTGTTTAGATTGCCAGGTCAGCACATTCGGAACTCATCAAAGTGTTTTTATAATCTACTTTTGATACCCAACTTTTTAACTATACTTTTAAAGCTAATAACTTACTTTAATGTGCTAATTTTGTGCTCATATAAATATACTTTTCTTTGTTGCTTGATATTTTTAATAAGGCTAAAACTGTTAGTGTTCATATTAGTGACTAAAAATAAAAATAGGGTATAATAAATGTTCGTCTATATTATAGTAATTATGAAAGAATTGCGAGTAATACTGTACTCTTAAGTATCAATCACATTCAAATTGGTAAAAAAAATAGTGGCATGTAAATCTATTGGAGAGACTTCAAATATTATTTTATTTTCAACGTCAACTTTGTATATGGCACCTAATGGAATGGAAGTTCCTGGAATTAAAAAAGAAAGAAATTTTAAGCACCTAAAAGTATGTCTTATATAAAAATTGCCGGTCTCCGTTTTTTTAAGTACAGTACGCTTGGGACCCTAGGCTGTTTCCGCGCCGCCTGAGATTGGCTAGAGCACTCCACCGATTAACTCGATCCATTAACATATTATACACATATGTATATACTATGTATTGCCAAAAAGGAAAAAAAAATCCAATTTATGCTGAGAATTTTTTAAAACAGTCACGATTACCCACTCATTTTGCATCGTAAAAGATAAGATCCTCTTTTAACAGGTAACCGGTAGTTGGCTATTGATTTGTTCTTATAGACGGGTTGCACTCATATTTAAGAGCCAACATTTTGCTGGTTATGAATACATAGGCCAGCATAGGAAAAACGTCATTTTTATTTTTTTAACAGCAAAAAAAGCTTCAAAGCTCAATCAAAGACTTATTTCTAGCTTCTAATAAGCTCGAAGAATATGAGAAAAATTCTTTCAGTTGAAATAAACTTATTTTATGTGAAAAATTAGGAAAAATGATGTGTCCCCTATGCTGGACAATGCATTAGGCACCACAAACATGGCGACAAAGCTCAAGGATGTGAAAGAGGTCTATATACTAGAGTGGTTTAGCAGGGAAAACTTTTTTTTATGGTGAAAAATAACAATGATGCACAGCATAGTTGAATCAACATAGTTCAGTCTTTACATTCTATAAATTTAAAAGCAGAATCAGAAATTTAATATAACAAACATGATTACATCCTTCATAGAAATGTAGCTATTTACCATTAAAGTTAAATTAATCATACTAGTTGAATTTAAAATACACTTTGATAATTGAATCTAATTTGAAATGCATGGAATGCAACTATAAACTCCCTTTGGCTAGATTTTTGTTTTTTATGATTAATTATTTTTATACTACCAACTATTCTGATGAACAAACTCATAATTATTCTCTTAGTAGTCAATGCAAAAATATGCAGATCAGTTATTCTTATTGCCCATAGGGCCATAGATCAATGCAAATTGTAGTATCATTGTTTACATTGAAAACCTGTTAATGACGACAAAGCAGTATTATTTATTAAAAATTTTACTGCAGAAATAAGAAAATTTTAAAGTAATTTTCTGAGTATAGGAAAAATTTAGATTAATAGCTTGAACCAGTTTTATAAAGAAATAGCTACAACTAAAATGACAAAATATAAAGAAAAGGTATTCAATATATATAAATAAAAAAATAGCGTAATCTTACAAAGGTTTTTTAATGGTAGTAATTTTTAACTTGAATTTCTAAAAGGCAGATAAAAAAGACGATGATATATCTTTTAGTAAAAGAATAAAATTTCTTTACCGCTTTTTTTTTTCTTTACTTATCGATGGTATTGACAATCGATTGAAAGCTTTCTTTCAACGCATTTTCTTTCTTCTCACTTTACACTCGTCTTTCATCTCTCTCTCTCTCTCTCTCTCTCTCTCTCTCTCTCTCTCTCTCTCTCTCTCTCTCTCTCTTTCTCTCCTCAATTCTCTGTCCACTAAAACCAACAATACGCCGGTACCGCCTCAAGAAACGTTCCCGTTATTTCAAATCAAATCGGTAGACCTCTTTGATGCAAACTTAAATTATATGCTGTTATATATATATATATATATATATATATATATATATATATATATATATATATATATATATATATATATATATATATATATATATATATATATCGATCTTTTCGCGTCAAGATGAAGCTACTACACTTTACAAATTTCCGAAGAATGAACGATCTACACTTTACAAATTCGCGGCTACCTGAAGCTTCTGCTATATAAAACAGGTAGGAAAAGCTCCAGGTAGCCGCAAATTTGTAAAGTGTAGATCGTTCATTCTTCGGAAATTTGTAAAGTGTAGTAGCTTCATCTTGACGCGAGAACATCGATATATATATATATATATATAATATATATATATAATAAAATAGAAAAATAAACTTTTCCGTATTCTTCCCCAATACCAACTTTAACACGCACTATATTGCAGAATAATATATTGAAATGTTTTTTTTTCTTTGGGGGGGGGGGGGGGGGGGTGAAAAGTACTATAAAACTTCAAAAAAAAAAGTTTATTTGCTTAGTAATATTAACATATCAGGAAAAAATAATTTGATTTCTTTGCACATAATACATAATTGGAAATCGAAATGCCAAACTTTTTTTTTTCTTCTTCTCCTTTTTTCTTTTCTTTTTCATATATAGCAGTGATATATTTGAAGGCTCTATTTTTATCGAAGACTACGCGTTCATATAGTATTTTTTCACTCAGTGAATTCAAGTTTCAATGTTCAATAATACAGAATGTCAGCGACAAAGCGTATTACATGACATCCAATGGAATAGAAAATGTGGGAGAAAAGAAGAATGTTTTTTGTTGATTCCTCACTCCTTCCTTTAGTTCCTACCATCCGTGCGCGCACCAAGAATCACTCTTTTTTTTTTTCTAGAGAGGGAAAAAAATCAATAATTTAAAAAAACCTTTTTATGTTGAAAGTAAAGATATTTCTGAGCTTTACTGAAAATATATTTGGTTATTTCATATTAGAAAGAAGAAAAAAAAATCTTACATAAAGCTTTGGTAAAATAAGTATTGAGAGATTAGCATCTTGGAGATGTGAATTTATTTGATGCATTTTTTTTTTCTTTCCTTCGTCGTAGAAAGAATTTTGTCAAAGTTTTTTTTTGGGGGGGTGGGGGGCGGGGGGGGGGGGGGAGGAGAATGCATCTACATTCCTGTGAAGATTGTCAAAATCAAAAACATTTCTGAATACTTTTGAAAAATTCAATCGGCTGCAATTGATACCTCCACTCTACGTCATATTTATACAGTATACACTATACAGTATATTATATTAATTGTAATTATCAAACGATGCACATATATTCATCTTAATTATGTACCCAGTTTTCACGTAATATTTAAACCTCTAAATGCCTTGACTTTTCATTATTATTTATTATTACAAGATATGCAACACATTTTCTATGTTACCAATGCTATTTTGCAATTACTAGTAGTTATATATTATACTGTATATATGTTTTGTTTGTTATTGTATTTCAAGATATTAGCGTTTAATAGAATAAACGTATTTTAAACTATAATAATTATAAATTTAAATTAAAAGTTTTTATGATTATTTAATTATTTAATTCCTATTATTCTAATTAACAAACTCATAATTAAAAGTTCATACTTAAAACTTATAATTCTATAATAATGTAGGATCGCAATTGTTTCTTCAATTCAAGGAAAATACAATTTTCTAAAATAATAATAAAATCTGAAATTATTACACAAACACTAGAGGATATAATTTTACTATCATTCTATATCTTCAACAACAAAAAACTCACTATTTATGATAATATTCATTATTTTATTACAAATTAAGTGCTTATAAAATTGTTTTTAATTATAGTTTTTTAATATATAATTTTATTGTTGTAAATGAAAGTTTTAAGAGAAGAGAAAATTTATAAGTTATAATATAGTAGAAAATAATATTATTAAGTAAATATTAAATTGCGGTGTATATATAATATAATTAATTGTAATATAATATTTATAGTGAATTAGCATGTAAAAGCAAAACTCATCAAGAAGTGTGTATAATTGAAAGTTGATTGTTTATTAAGTTGAGATGAGGATACGAAATGTTGAGTAAGTAAGTTTTAGTTCACTGCCTCTCTTATATGCTTTCAATTCCTTTCGCTATTTTGAGTAGTAATAATATAATATCATATGTGTGTAGTTTGCTTTTATGATAAAATTTACTATTCGTATACATCCTCGTATTACACAGGGTGTCTAAAAATTTACAACTTCATTATAAATAAAGAAAGAGAAATAAGATAAGATATAGGATTTTAATAAGTTCCATGTCTTAACATTGAAAGTTATTCAAAAAGTTTGAATGTTAACCAATTAGGTCACCTAAATGCCTTACAAATTTAAAGTCTTTAGAATTTCTTAAGAAAGCATAGATAGAAATTCTAAGTCTTTTAGTGCTTTATTAAATCGCCCCTAAAGTATCTTTTTTCATGTTTCTTAAAGACTTTGGAGATGTGTTAGAAATTAAAGGAACAAATTGTTTATTAACTTTTCATTTAAATCGAACGAAAATGGACATTCGTATGCTTGTTGATAATATTATTATATTATCTAATTTTCTATTTTTCATGCTGAAATTCATACACATCTAACACAATAATAATAATAATAATAAATATTGTTTTACATAGGTTGTTTGACGTAGGTTTTCTGTAGTTTCCCTTCGTCAATTCAAGTGAATACCGGGGCAGTTCCTTTTGTTTTAGGCCACAGCCGCTTACCTTCCAAATCCTGGTACCCGAATTTTTACCTCCTCGCGAATCATTTTTTCTGCTTTACGGGTCTTGTCAGGTACCATACTTGGTATTGTGGGCTGAAAAAGCCTGTTTGACTTTTCCTTCCACCTATGCCTATAAGTACCATTCCAATGAGTGAATAACTTGTGGGTTCACGCGGTAAAGTAAATAAAACAAAACAAAACATGAAAATAAAATACAATGCGAATCCTAAATTTTAACTTTATCTATGTTAATTATGAATTAGAATGAAAATTAATAAAACTTTTGTTGCTTTAAGCCACTATTTCAAAACAAAAATATAGGTAAAATCCTGTCATGAACGTATGAACACTTATAACACATTCAATATTATTACAAATTATGAATAATCATTCATTATTATTTTAATTTTGATCTGTAGTTCAAATATTATTCTTCAAAATAATCATGAATATTAAAATAATAAAAAAGCTTTTCAAAGGTAAATATAACGCGTCTAACTGTAAGTAGATTGTTAAAATGTACATGTCAAGTTTTATTTTTTTTATGACATAGGTAACTTTAACCTTACAAAATTACAGTTCACTTGTAGTACATGCTATATTATACACGAAAACATGAGTGAAAATATTATATAAAATAACATAGCCAAAAGTTACAAAATAATATTCACAAAGTGTTTATTATTGCAAAATGTAGTTTCATATCCTCAACAACTATTTCATATTTTATATATAACACAAAATAAACTTATGAAAATTTATGAAGAGAAGAGGTAAATACGTGTTAAACTTACGTTTTCATTATATTATTTAACTTATTTATATATATAAATATTTATATATATATATATATATATATATATATATATATATATATATATATATATATATATATATATATATATATATATATATATATATATATATATATATATAACTGAGTATTAAATGATAATTTTGAACCATACTGTATTACAGTGACGTAAATGTTTTATGAAGTTAACTAAAATGTATCAGTAGTTCCAACGAGTTAGTTTAAGTAAAGAAAAGCTAAAATTTCGACTTTATGTTTTCTAGTTTATTTTTTGTTGAGTGTAAGAATTTTCACACTCGTCACAAATGGCACGCTCGACATTTTGTGCTTGTGACATCTGCTCTGCAAACACAACCAACATTCTTACGACTCAAGCTTCGACATTTTAAGCCGCATTCTTCTAACCACAAATATATACAAAAATATATAATTTCACCGCAAGGCAGCCAGAGATAGGATAAGAATATAGTTTCTATTTTAGAAGCTTAAAATTTTAATATTTTATTTTAAATAAAAATGACATTGTTATTATTATTATTATTAACTTTGAAATAAACATATTGATTTTGTTTTTAATATCATAAGAGATTCAGGAAAGAAAAAAAGTATTTCAGTACTAAAAAATATTATATTTTTTTCTTATTTAAAGAGCAAACTTGAGATGAAAAGTCAAAGAAATGAGAATAATACATTTTAACAAAATCTTATTCGAGTAAATATATTCAACATTTACTAGTTATAATAATAAAAATTCAGTTTTTATGCTTTTTTGTTTCCGTACCCTTCTTCTTCTTCTTCTTCTTCTTCTTTTTTTTTTTTTTTTTTTTTAATAATATCCATTTATGACTCTTTTTTGCTCACTGATGTAGAAAAGGTGCTATGGAGAACTAAATAAGACTTACAATGTAAAACACTACTTCTATACAAAACTTAAAAATTCTTCTTCTTCTTTTTTTTTCTTGCTGTAAAAATAATTAAACAAGAAAACTTTAAAACTAAATTATTTTTAATAAAAATTTAATTTAATTAAACATTTTTGCAAATTAAAATAATATTATAATTTTTTTAAATTTAATTATTTATAAATAAATAAATAATTAATGAACTTAAACTTTAAAACTTTATTTTTTAATAGTTACCTTTTTTATATAATTTATAGTTGTTTACTTTGGTATCAAGCCTAGAAGAAACCATAGTTTTTAGTATCACGTGCAGCCAAGCTTAAAGATTGAAGGAACATATAGGGAGTTACAAAATATTGTCAGAGAAAAAAAAAACATGGAATTACGTGTGAAATGTCTTTCTCAAGTCAACCACACTAAAAGCCTTGCACGGTTTTCTGCCCCAATACTTCCTTACGTGTTTGTGTATGATACTCACTCACTAGTTTGCTTGCTTGCTAACTTAGCCTTAGTTCACTATACATTGGGTTCTTGACTTGACAAAAACAAGAAGAGAGAGAGAGAGAGAGAGAGAGATATCTTACAACCGCATTACGTAATTTACATTTACTTACAAACACTCACTCCGATTTAATAAAATGCAAGTAACGTTTGTTTTTACTTCATATGTACATTTTTAGATGTAATTAGTTTTTAATTTTATCTTTATTCGCTTTTCATCCGCATTTTTTTTTTCCAACTCATTCTTTCAACATTATGAAAACATAAGTTTAAAAACCATTTGAAATATGTGTTTCATTTTGTAAATCATTTTTAGCCTTTTTTAATCAAATAAATTGAAACTAAAAACTAAAAACACATTTTCAATTTGTCATTAACTAACTTCTTAAAGAGTAGTTTATCACCAAAATAACTCAAAAGTTTTAAAATGAAACAATCAATTAAAGAAAGAATAACAATGTTGTTGAAGTTGAAAGTAAGTGCGTATCATCGTAATCGGTACAAAACACTTTCATAATATGTATATATATTTTTTTTTCTTATCACAATAATGTATGTTAAAGGCACAATGATATCGCAAGTAAAATGAGAATGGCCCTCCCTCAGGCCAAGTTTCCATTAGTTGAAATAGAAAATAGGTTTTGGTTCGGTTTGCAAGTATAGAGAATATTCCCACTACAATTGAGCTAAAAGTAAAAGCAGTGGACACCGAGTGCCGCTGGGGTTCGCAACTTAATAATATTCTCGAGAAATATATATATGAATATATAGTTGAAGTATTTTGCTGAAACAAGCAGTAGCAAGCAGTAGGCAGGCAGCAGTAGTAGAAGCAGCAGAAGCATTATGTGTAACAGCCGACACAAAAGCTATATTAAATATTTTATATATCACATTAGACGTGACTATGCATACTAATCTTGTCTAATAACTGATTTTAGTTTTAACCTTAATGTGTTTTACGTTATCAGTATTATAGATTATAATCATATACAATATTGATTTCATAGAAAAGCTATCTGGTCTAAAAAAAAAGCAATGATTAAAACTAAAGATTTTTATTTTTGTTGTTTACTTTTTATGGGATTTTCCCCAATGTTTTAATTGTAATATAATAATATGTGAATATATACATTATACGTAAATAGTAATTAGATTTTAAATTGTGTACCTTTGAAGATATTTAACCAATCATCTTATAAAATGCATCAAATAAAAATTAAGAAAAAAATATTATAATTGAAGAGATAGACAGGAAAAGAATAATAACTTTATAATTAAATTAAATTGTAATATAAATGCAAAATGCATTTGAAATTGAATTTATAAAATGAATTAAACATAATAAGTCATATTGCTACAAAAATGTACAGTAATTTAATATACGGCTAGCAATGGTATACCGATGTAATTCTTGAAAAAAGTATTATACTGCATACAAAATGGAATACAAAGCAGGGAAAAATGCACTTAATGTCAATACTGAAGTCACGTGAGTTGTGTTTGTATATTGATTGTTAACATACAAACTTGCAAGTCTTATCCCCTACACTTACATTAGTTAAGCTTCTTTAGTATAATACTTTATTGATATAGATATTTATGACCTCAAAACTATATAACATTCGTGTCATTTTGATCCTATACGTTTCTCTCTCTCTCTCTCTCTCTCTCTCTCTCTCTCTCTCTCTCTCTCTCTCTATCTCTCTCTCTCTCTCTCTCTCTCTCTCTCTCTCTCTCTCTCTCTCTCTCTCTCTTTGTACTAAAAGTAGGAAAAAATAATATTTTCTTTTTATGTTGTATTATGACTGTCAGAATTTGTACGCGGTAGAATTTTTACTACACATGAAACATAAATAAAAAAATATATATTTTTTTTTATAATATTTTCTCCTTTATTATATTTTTTTCTTTTCTATTGGTGAAGAAAAGTCGGTATTTTTTGTCGGTTCGCTTAGTGGTGTATATTGTACTACCGAGTACAAATCGACAATTTCAAACTGTCGAAGTATTCAGCGTGGTTTTGTACCACTGCGAGAGAGAGAGAGAGAGAGATAGCTTCTGTATTCTTCACTCTTAGCTCATCTCGGTACGCGTGATCGGACTAAAGAAAATGTCCACAAGTTTTTTTTTTCCACAACTCTCTACACCACATAAGCCAACACACACATACACACACAGTGGTAGAAAAGTAACTTCTCTTTCTCTCGTTCTCTCTCTCTCTCTCTCTCTCTCTCTCTCTCTCTCTCTCTCTCTCTCTCTCTCTCTCTCTCTCTCTCTCTCTCTCTCTCTATTCTGCCGCTGCAATAAGTCGGCCATTGCTTGATGTAGACTGAACCAATACCAAGTAACCCAACTAGAATATATATATATATATATATATATATATATATATATATATATATATATATATAAAGAAAACGACTTCTAAAACCCAGCTGCCTTCAGTTTCTTCGCTGACTACAAATTTCTTCATAACAAATAAATTAAATTATATATTTTTATTTTAATAATAGTTTTATGTTATTATTAGATTTTTCTTCGTATATACTGTATTGTAGAAATATAAGCAAATAAAATTTAATTTTGCACTACATGATATTTATTGTTGTAAAACAAATAATTTTCAAGAAATAAATTACTATACATGTAATGAATGGTATCTTGTAAACAAAATACTGTACATGCACTTACATTAATTTAAATTAAGTACCACTCTTTTGTACTTTTTTTTTCTATTTAATTAAGCTTACAACTGTAAAAAAAAAATATAGTTTAACTGTTCGCTTAAAGTAAAATTTATTAAAATGTAGTGTCACAAGATAAATTTTATTTTCAGTGTGTGAGAAAGCTTAAATCTTTAGCACTTTTACTTCTTTTATGTTTCGGTATTTTTATTATTTTATACTTAAAAAATTTTATTGCATTTTTATCATATACACCAAATTTATTATGTTGCGAATTATTTTTATATATTTTATTATACTGACATTGTTATCAAAAATCAAAATATTATGTTTTCAACATTTTTCCATCGTATCTTATTTGCAACGGCAATCAGAGCGCCTGCAGAAAGTGAAGCTATGCAACCTGGTTGTCTTTTTTGTCCCTCTGGTTGCATAATTTTATTTTACGCAGGCGCTCCAACAGCACGCAGAAAAAAAAATCAAAGAGAGAAAAAATAATGTAACCATTTTAGAAGCCTAAACTACTACTGCTTTTTTCTTTCTCTTTTGGTCATGCCACTACAAAGTTTATTTAGAGTGTTACAAATTATATACTGTGCAAAACTTATGTGATTTTTTTTCGACATCATAGTAGTTTTCCCTCCCTCCCTCTCCCCCCCCCCTCTCTCTGTCTCTCTAATCCATATGTTTTTTTTTACGTCTTTCTGCAATCAGTGTTTGTGTCAGCTGAATACAACTTTCCATTTTTTTTTATTATTATTATTTTTTTTTTGTATTTATAAAGCAAAACAAAGATTAATTTTTTTCTATACACGATAATACAAGAGAGAGACGAGCTAAAAAGTTCAAGTCTATATAGAATGCCTTACGGTTAGTATTGAGTAAAAACTGAATAGGGACAGTATTATCAACCACATTGTTACAGTTTTATTGTTGTTCTCGATATATTTTGACCTCTATATAATACAAAATATCATTCTCAGATATATTTTTTATTCTATCTTTTTGACAGATTTAGGATGAAACTTGAAAAAGCATTATGCCAAGGGAACAATACTATAACTCTTGCTGGATTTCAAATATTGAAAACTTTATATATATATATATATATATATATATATATATATATATATATATATATATATATATATATATATATATATATATATATAATATACTTCTTTAATAAAATGTCTATGAATTCTGTTTTTGTTTTAATTTTAAAAACGAACACTTTTCTTTTAGATTTAAAAGCAAAAGCAATTTATATGTCTAGACGTTGAATGTTTTTGTTGTTGTTTTTTTAATAAAATTTCTTTTTATATATTATATTTTTCCTTAATATTTAAATTATATTTAAATACTATAAATTAATATTGCTTTTAAACGTTAAAAAAACAAACCCACGTGTCTGGTATTCTGTACCGTTATATATCATGTTTTTTTTAAATTATACTTTTAGGTAATTTCATTAAAATTGGACTTTCTAATTAACGCTCTAGGTATTTCAACTACTTATAATGACAATAATAAAATAAAAACATTGAAAAGTATTTTTAAATGTATACAAATATATTTAAAATTACTAGTTATTTGTTTGATTTATATGCTGTCGTACGACATTTTTTTGTATATTAAAAAAATATATATTTAAATATCAGAATAAAAAGTGACTTTGTTTTTGTAATATAGAAACTAAGCTTTAATTTAAAAAAAGTGTTAATAAAAACCTTTGAATTTTTGCATGTAGGTACAAAAATAAAAGGATGTTAGCTTGTAATTTAAGCAAAAATTACAACACGACTAGTTACTACTTTCAGTTCATGAACTACTTTATTGTTGAACACCCGTTTGTCAGGAAAATAAAGT
This sequence comes from Ecdyonurus torrentis, assembly GCA_949318235.1. Taxonomy (NCBI): domain Eukaryota; kingdom Metazoa; phylum Arthropoda; class Insecta; order Ephemeroptera; family Heptageniidae; genus Ecdyonurus; species Ecdyonurus torrentis. Next base: position 19,231,485 of record OX439131.1, read on the forward strand.
TCTCTCTCTCTCTCTCTCTCTCTCAATCGCTCGCTCGCTCCAATGCTGTTCAATGTACTACTAAAATTTTCAATATTAGATACTCATTGTTATATCAATAATTTGTAAAAAATTTATTATATTACAAAATCCGTAATAGAGATTGGTCATTAAAAAGAAACTTTATGGTATTTTTTTTAAATAAAAAAAGCAGTTAAAGTTTAAAAGTATAATTATATATTTGTAATCTGTATATTTTTATTCGATTTACACATCAACGTATTGAAATTTTTTTTTTTTTTTAGAATGAGATATAATAATTAATCATTTTATTTCATAAAGATTTATTGTATTATTTTATATTATATAATATGTATTTTTATGACTTTAATGATTATAACTGTTATATATATTAGATAAATAAATACAGATAAAATAAATTACAACAGATTTAAAACCATTTAAATTAGTGACATTTATTAATTAAAAACAAAAGCAAATGAACATCATGTGTTATATATAATATAATATTTTATTATATTTCATATATATATATATATATATATATATATATATATATATATATATATATATATATGATGTAAAAAAATATATTGTTCTGCTATATTTTATTATAAGAGCTGCTTGTTTGTTTTACACCTGTTAAATGTACTTAAAAATATTGTTATTCATTTTTTACTTGATAGTGCATATTATATTTATACTTAACTTGTCATGAAAATAAATGTGAACTATTGAATTTTTATTATGATTTTTGTCGGTGTTACAATTGCTATTTTTTTAATCATTGTAATGATGCTATAATTGTTTAAATTGTAAACTTAAGTTCCTCTTTTTGCTTTATACAAAGTCTGTTTTATATATAATAAGATTTTAGGTGTACAGTCGATAAAAAAGATAATGGTAAAATGCGTTATTGATATTTTTGTTGCTTCCAAAACTGTGTGACTAAAAATAAATTATGTAAATTTCGTATTATTATTCAGATATTATATAATTTTGAAATCGTATCTTATGTAAGTTATTACGTTTACCCATATGGGAGATTGCGTTATACTGTATTTTGTATAACTGTAAATTACAAATTTGTGTTCATCATAATAGTATTGTGTATTGAGATATTTATTTTACTTTTTTAAAAATTTTTAAAGTAAAAACATTTTTACTCGCAAGTATTATAGTGAGAAAGTCTTCATATTTTTCTTATATTTTTTTCTATTCTTTATTAATTATTAAAGTTTATATAATTAACACACGGGTAATATGTTGAATAAAGGTGTTTAAATTTTTCTGATCTTCTATAAATAATAACCAAACTTTTTCTATCTTCATTAGCTAAAGATAATTTGCTTTATTGAAAATTACTCTAAGCAGATTATACTAGCAGATTATGCCATATTTGATGATACTATAAATTTGGTTTCGGTTAAATATCGAGTCATAAATTTTAGATGCAAATTATTATGATGATTATACACAGGTTTAGACTTGTCGTAAGAGCAAGTCCGCTGCGTAAAATATTTTTCTTTGACTGAAAGAAGGGCGTAACCTAAGTTTTTTTATCCTTTTGGAGGTCTCCTAGGCCCAATCACGGACGATACCTTTAGGGTGCCAGTTCACCCTTTTATACATATTTAACATATTATAAGATTTTAATTTTATTGACACATGCACAAAAAGATAATAGTAAAATAGCTCTTACCTTGTGCAGGTGCATATAAATTCAAATAAAGACAATCTTCACTTTGATTTTTAAGATAAATTTCTAATCTTCTTAAATATTCAATTCTTCCTTTAGGCATACGCTCTAATGTAGCAGTTTCATTTGCTATATCTGGTAATCTTTGAGGACATACAGGTCCCATTGTATCTGCCATACGTACACCATCCCATGGAGCAGGGGTTCTTGTAGGACTAAATCTATTAGATCTCACTGGTGGAGTTGCGTATGGAATACCTAAGAATACTTCCACTGGTTTTAGATTTGTCCCACTACCACCCCCACCCCCACTACTCCCACTACCACTCCCTGGCTGTCCTGGTAAATTTATACCCGCAGATGAAGCAGGTTGAATGAAACCTTGTAATTTACCATATCTAGTATGTACAACTCTAGTAGTAGTTAATGGTATACATTCACCATAAAGAATAATAAACACTATAAACATCCAAATTATAAAGTATAAATAATTATTGATAAATTTGGCACCCATATCATAATACTATTATTATCACATTTCAATTAAATATATTATTTTTTTAACTAACATTATTATAATTGGTTTATTTTTACTTTTACAGTTTAAATTATTATAATCTCGTAATCATTTTAGAGTTGTTTTTTTTATATTGAATTGTTTTCTTTAATATTCAACTTTAGTTATTTCTTCTTATTTTGAGGCCAGACACTGATTGATTTATATCGATTGTTTTCCGTTGTATTTTCATTGTTGAGTGGTTTTGCATCTCTCCATTCTGTGAACAATACAAACAATTTGTTAATTATACACGCGTTAATTACAATCCAATACGTTCAGAAATACAAATCCATTTATTCAAATTTATAATTTTTTTTATTAATAAATTTACATTATTGACTCTATAATAATTATTATGCAATACAATCAATGTTATCAAAAAATATATGTAATTTAAATTTCAAATTTTGTGTGACACAAAAAAAAAACTGAAAATTTTATTATTCATAATTTTTTGTCGCTGTACTGAATGTAAAATTTATAAATAAACTTATAAAGCGTTGTATTTTGTATGATATTTTTGTTTAATAACTTTTAATTAACTATTAATTAATATTTTAGTTTATTAAAAGGAGAAATAATGTTTTGATTTAATAATTGGAATATAAAATGTTTAATTATTCAATTAATTTAGATACAGCTTAAATTACAGCATATATTATCTATCAAATTTTATTTAAAATGATTTTTTGTTGTTGAATATTTTATAATAAAAATGTTTAAAATATTAGCAAAGCCTACTTTATTAGACCTTATGAGAAAAAGTCTATTTGATCTACTTCTTCTTTCATTTAATTTTGCATTGCTTTAATGCACATTATATCAAACTTCTTACATTCTTGAAGCTTTTAATTTTTGCATGAGAAATCACATTTTCATTACAGACTATTTTAATTGAGCTTGGAAAAATTGACTTTAAAATCCAAGTTTGCCATTTCTTTGTATTATTCGCTTTAACATTAAAAATGCAATAAAAATTGCTTGAAATGCACGAAAGTAGTAAAACAATAACATAATAATCATGAAATATTTTCTACATTATTACTGTACAGGTAACATAAGAAAAAAATATATATCGTATAAGTACATCTCGTATTAAATCTGCTCCATTAAATTTATATACATCTAAAGCACTCCATGTCTTGTTATAATATGCAAATCCAATAATAATGATGTTTAGATCATTAAAAAGCAGAGATAAATGCTAGAACAATTGAGTGAGCAATGGTTTACTATGCAAGAGCAGAACAAAAGACAGTACATAAATACTGATATTCCCGTTGTACAAGAAGTATTGTGTATACAACTCACGCACGTTACATAAAACAACAGTCAGAGATCTTTCATCATTCTAATTTTTGTCATGTACTACACACTATATTATTTTCAATATAACTTAAAGTAAAAATATAAAACTATGATAATTAAATGATAATTTTGTCTTTTTTTCTTCTATGTTGAATTATATGGCTTATGAATATTATATTTTATTTGAAAATCAAAGTTACAGTTTTTATTTAATGTAAAAAATACTTTATACTTTATACACAGTAATGTAAATAAACATTTAAAGTGCAGCAGTAAAAAAATTCAATTCTATTTTTGTATACAACTTGTAATTTACGTATGTTTCTTCTCCCTTCTTTACATGTTTTTTTTTTTTTTTTTACTATAATATATTATTCAAAGTATATAGTAAAATCCTTTAGTAAAAATTTGCTTAACAATACACAATTTATTCACAAAGAAAGAAAATTTATTGAAATCCTATTTTATTCTACTGCATTTTCTATTAAGTAACATTTTTTTTCTTTTTGTATATCGTGTATCTTCCCTTCTTATGCCCTATTTATATTTATTTAACCCTCAAGTATCTTATTTATATATTATAAAATGCAGTTATTTTGCATATTATAATATATATGCAAGCAAGTGTATACATAACAATAGAAAACACTAACTTATGAATGGGATGGTCTTTCTTTAACAGTTTTTTATTGAATTATCCTTTAAAAATAACACTGGCCACAGTTTGAAAATTTTTATACATATAAAGATAAGTTTACTGCAAGAGTAATATCATATTTTATTTTCATCCTTTAAAAAAAGCAGTAACTGCAGCAAAAAAACGAAGAGAAGCAATTCTATTTTCCACCCTAGAAATGTCAAGTAAAAAAAAAAAAAAATAGAAGGGGGTTTAAGAAAAATAGCGATTGCGATAAAATACTTAAATTCATTTGAGACCCAAGTATAGAAAAAACATATTATTTTATATATTATTATGGTTGAAAGTTAAAAGGAAACTACAATACGGATCTATAAAAATTATAGACTAACAGATTTGTAGCAATCATAAAACTTTATAAAAGCTTAAGTAAGCTTAGGATGGAAAGAAGTTTTTTTTATATAATATAATGAACCATCAAGTTATATTAAAAAAAGAGGGTTCAATATTTATCTCTCTCTCTCTCTCTCTCTCTCTCTCTCTCTCTCTCTCTCTCTTCTCACTAAAAATAATGTTCATGGAATGAACTTACAAATATGGATATTAACCTTTCAAAGATAAGAGTTATTTTTCATCGCAAACCACTATGTCAGGCTTGTAAAAAAAATAAAAAAAAAAAAAAAAAAAAGCCACACATAGGACTATCTTTCTAATGATAAATTTTATTAATGTGAGTGATTGACGATTTATAAAAGTAATGTGAAGTAATAGTAGAGGAAAGAATAAAAATGTATAAACATTTTATAACGTTCATTACAGTGGATTAAAATCTGTAAAAAAAAAAAAAAAAAAAAAAAAAAAAAACTAGATACATAGTAATTGTTTATGGCTGAAGAGGACATCCTATAATTCGTTTCTTATTGACTCAAAATAACCCAAAATTAAGTTAACAAATATATATGTGCTTACAAAACAAATTCTTTGTATTGCTGCTTTTGATTGAAGTAGTTTAAAAACAACCTTTTTTTTTTTCAAAAAAAAAGAAGAAGTATTTATCTTAAAAATTGGCTTTTTCGTACAGAAATAAATAGATATAAAAAAAACTGACTAGTTTTTATATTGCAAAACATGATATGCAATATGCAGCATTAAAACTGTGTAAAACTTAATTAAGGAAAGCTTTTATAGAAATATTAGTTGTTGTTTTTCTTCTTCTTCTTTTTCTTCTTTCCAAAATGGTTATTAAGAGTTTATTTGTACTTTGCTTTTAGCTGCAAGGGAATATTCATTGGTTTTAAACTTTACTTCTTCTTCATTTTCTTTTTCCACAGGCGTTTTATATATTTACGTTCTGCAATTTAATTAGGTATTTAAAAAAATGTATAAACCACTACAAATAAGATGGATTTATTTTTCTTACATTAACGATACAACTGAAATACGTAGTAAGGATCAAATTATTTTTGTCTGTGTAAGATGTTTCAAGGAGTCGTCCGTAGCGTAAAATAAAAATGCATCTAAAAGAATCAAACTGTGAACAATATCAAAAATAACTAAAAAATATAATAATAATAACAATATTCAAAAACATTAACCACAAAATAATTTTGTAAGACTATATAAATTTTCTTCACAGAATGCATTTGAAAGCAACCTCACCGTGATAAATAGGAATTTTATTCCGTACATAATATACAGAATGAACAGAAATTATTCAAATGTATTCGACATCTGAAAGTAATGCTGTATAGTCGTTAGAAAAAAAAGCTTCATTTTTCCTAGATTCTTTTTCAATTTATCATTGATGTAAAAATATTGTATTATGACAATTTATTACAAAAAACCATTTTCATTACAAAACATCACAAATTTCAATATAACTGTAATATAATTGAATTATTATTATTTTTTAAAGTATTATAAAATATAATTCAACCAAACAGAAGTCTTTAGTATTAATACATCATAGTTTCATAATACATTTAATGTAAAATATAGACTTTTATACTGCATTATATATATATTAAAAATATGAGGAGAATAATAAAAATAGAACACAAAAATTTACTGCTTTATATGACAATGTGTTAATCGACTTTTTTTTTTTTTTTTTTTTTTTTTTTTTTCGAGCTACTGATATTGAACTTTAGTGTCATAAATTTTTTACAACTTTGGCTAGATGTAAAATACAGCTAACGGGCAACATCTCATATTTATTTTTTTTTATTAAGAATATTATAGTGATGGTTTTAAAACATTTTTTTCAATAATCTCAAAGCTTCATATTGTTTATTTATTTATTATTTTGCGTTAACTTTTAATATTTTAAATCATTTTATTAAACTTTCATATCTGACAAAACAAAACACAGAAAATACAATAGACTGTACAGTAAAAAGTAAGTATATAATTGCCTTTTCTTTTAATATACAAAAACAAACAGTTAAAAAGAATTAAAAAATGTATTCCTGTATTATAATAAAATTGAAATATTACAATGTACACACGATTGTGATAATATAATATTATCAATTAAATCCAGTGCATATTTTTCCCGTAAGAATTACATTACAAATTTAGCGCCAGTGTATAAATGTTAAAATATATTATAACAATCGTGTGTACTCTCAAAGGCGTAGAATACCTTGAACAAAAAAATTGCGTAATATCATAACAAACCTGAAAATCAACGTTGATTTGGTCGGAGTCATTGATTTCTACTTTATTTTCCATTCACAAAATGCCACTGCCGGTCACTGACGTCACAGCTTGCTTGTTTTACGCGCGCTTAAACCGGGAGAGCTGTGACGTCAGTGAACGCCAGTGTCATTTTGTGAATGGAAAATAAATTAGAAATCAATGACTTTGGCCAAATCAACGTTGATTTTCAGGTTTGTTAGGATATTAAGCAACTTTTTTGTTCAAGGTGTTCTACGCCTTTAAATAATTTCATTTCAATTATAAATATAAATATATGATAATATAAAAATTTACTATATTTTAAAACAATTCTTTAAATTCTCTTTTTTTTTATGATCATTTAAACCAACCATAGACTGTTTTATTTTTCAACGTTGAATTGACAACACAATTTAATCTACATAGCTTAAAACTATTAGCATATTGTATCAAAGTAAACCAGCTATAAAATGTTTTATATATATATACTGTATATATTTTGAAACCAAAACGACCAAACCATTATCTCATTCATATGTGAATCGATTGTTTTCATTTATACGTATAAATTAAGGTTCATTTTTATATAGTAATTTTTTTTAAAGAAGTTAAAATAATTTCTCTTTTAAAATTAAAAAAATTTACACGATAATAGATATATTTTTTTCAATATTGTTTTTTGTGAGTATTTTTATATCGATAAAGACTGAAAATAATTTCAGGGATAACTTATAATTTTGTCTGTTGGCTTGAAACTTAATTAACAAAAATATACAATGAGCATAAACATTAAGAGTGGTTTTTGCGCAAGTTGTATCTTTACTGTATTTTTTTTTCTCTTCTCTAAACTGTCCTCTCTAAAAACAAAATTTACAACAATAAAAACCATGCTAAATTTTTAGAAAAAAAAAACTTTTACAGAAGAAATATGTTATGTCAATAATTAACCAGCAAAAAAGTATGACCTCAAATAAATTTGACCCAAAATAGAATTCAAACAAATTTAAAACTTTTTTTTTTGGTGGTGGTAGCTTTGTAATGTAAAAATAAAATATTTTACTGGTAAAAACGTACTTTGTTATAAAATAAAAAAGAGAGAAAAATATATGGGCAGAAGAATATAGAAATTTTTATGCTCAAAGCTTTTTCTTGCTGGACCTTAGAAGTAGAGACACGAACCTTCAACCTTTCTCTCTCTCTCTCTCTCTCTCTCTCTCTCTCTCTCTCTCTCTCTCTCTCTCTCTCTCTCTCTCTCTCTCTCTCTCTCTCTCCCTCTCTCTCTCTCTCTCCGTCTGATATACACAACCTCCTAACACAAGAAAGAAAAGAAAAAAAATACACGTACACATACAGTAAGAAAAAGGAGGAAAAAAACAAACACGTACATTTTTTTTTCTTTCTTTCTTTCGAGTTACAGTCAAAAGTCAGTGGTTGGTGAACATGAAAAGTAAAAGAGCACTTGGGATATTATTCGCGTGGGTAAACTAAATGCAAAACATCTACGGAAAATGTGCCGCCATTCAAGATAACAGTTTATGTATGTTATATTTAGAAAAATAATAGTAAAAAAAAGTAGAAGAATGATTTTTATGTTGTTATTTTCCTTGTATATTATACAGTATACTTGGGAATTATTATGTAAGGAAACATAAAAATGTACATGTTGTTAACGAGTTTTACAAACTTATATACATGAGATATTATTATGTTATAACTTTTCTTGAAACAAAAGCTTCATATAATTAAAATATTTAACAGAAAATTAAATTAACATAAAACATTTTTCTATGTACTGACAGTGAACTTTTTTTTATTAATACCCTCTAAAAAGAAGCTAACTTTATAACTTTATTATTATAGGTGTATTTATAGATAGAGAAAAGTGTAGTAAAGTTAGAAAATTTTTGCGGTATATAGAATAAAATTATATTCTATTATTAATGCTTAAATGTAATAAAGATTAAAGAAATCTTTATTGAGTATATAAGTTATTGAATTTTTACAATTACGAATGAGTTAAAAATCCTATAATAATACAGTAATTGTTAAAGGCGTATAACACCTTGAACAAAAAAGTTTAATATCCTAATAAACCTAAAAATTAACGTTGGTTTGTCCTGAGTTATTGATTTTCATTTTGTGAATAGAAAATAAAATTATAAATCAATGACTCCGGTCAAATCAACGTTGATTTTCAGGTTTGTTAGGATATTACACAACTTTTTTTTTTTTGTTGTTAAAGGTGTTCTACGCTTTTAACGCTAAAAACTGTTAGGAGTAATAGTAAGAGGATTTTTTTTTAGCAAACATAACAACTGTTTGTAGCATAAAATTAACTTGCAAATTTACATCAAAAGAACAAATAACTTAATATAGAAATTCCTTATAACTGTAACGTTATATTATTCAATCAAGTATTATATTTATGCATGATTAAATAAAATATTAATGTTAAGGTATATGTAAACATGATATTGATCAAATTAATATCATTATTAAATAAACGAGCTCATCTATTTGAATATTATATAACAATATGGTAAAATATTTTGACACAAGCAGTATAGTAATATAACTGTAATTATGCATCTTCCATGTCAATAGTCATTATATTTGAAACTATGTTAGGTATAAGTGCACAGAAAACGCATTCCAGTTTATGATTGAAATTATATGAATGCATGAAAATGAACAATTAACATATATAAAAGCATTACATAATATGAGTTATATACACAGAAAAAAAACGTCTAAAGGCAGGTATATCTTATAAATTACAATATATTAATATTAGCCTGGAATAGGAATTTATCAGATCAGTGGAATTTATGAACTACAATAATAACTAATGCTGGTGAAACGTACTAAAATAAATGTGCCTGTATATTCACCTAATTTTACATCAATTTCATTGGGACTATGTTACATTGTAGTTTACCTATACTAGTTCCAGGTTAATATTTACCTATTACTAATTACTAGTAGTATTTTTTCCGTGTGCTAGTGTAATTGTGATTGTTTGTGTATGTATGTGTATAAATATATTATATTATAATATTAATTATCATATTTTAATAAAATACCTTTCATATTTATCATATTTATACAACATGTGGGTGGGTGGGTGGGTGGGTGAGTGTGTTAAATTTCATTTATCATACGATGTTTTCATATTTAAAGTACAGCTTAAAAACAAGATAATATACAATACACATGACGTGGTATATATAGAAGAAGAAGAAAAAAAAGCTTATGAAACCTCAAAACAACATTAATTACAAAAAAAAAATGCATTTTATAATGAAACGGAGTTGAAAAACTTAATTAAAAAGCTTCATTAAAATTTTCCACTTTTTTTATATATATATTTATATATTTTAAAATTTATTATTATAAAGAATGGTGCTGGTCATATTACAAAATTTTGTATGAAGTATCGTTCTATAGAACAAGGAGAATTTGTTAGATAGTGGAAAGTTAACTGAAATTTTTTTTTAGCCCTTATTACGATGAAATATAATATAGTAAAGTATAGTTAAGTTGTAAAAGTTTATAATGAGTCTGTGAGTATGTATATGGGGAGTTTGGTTTTACACAGTTATCCATTATTTTATTATTTATTTCATTAAATATTAAAATTGATCAGAATATACAAGTGAGAAATAAAAATCATACTGATTAATTTTATTGAAGATTGAAGACCACTATATTATAAAGTTTGTTTCAATAATTGTGATTTAAAAAAACAGCATTGAAACTAGCATACAATTATAATAAATAATGTGAGACAATCATCCCCCACCCCCCTCTAAAATCTGCATTGTATTTACACCAATTGCACCTGCGTTTTGTGCTTCTACGCGTTTTAACATGATAACTAAATGGGGGAACTTGGAATTTGTAAAGTTTAGAACGGTAATTTTTTACAAAATTTGTAAAGTGTAGTTCGTTCATTTCGATGGGTAGGCATCGATATGTATATACGATTGTAATATTATATTTTGCAACTTAAAGTGACGGTCCAGACCTAACAGCATGTCCTTTTAATTCATTAAACACAAAATGAGACACCCAAAAGCATAGCCAATTTTTACTAGTAGATGTAACCCTGAAAGAGAGCGCAAAAAAATTGTAAAGTAGGTGAAATGCATAAATTTTGAACAATTCTGACGTTAGGGTTGTTCACATTCAATAGAAAAAATTGTACGGGTTGAATAAGCTAAAAATTTCCTTATTCATTTCGATCACAATTAGGTACTTTCACAAAATAATTGTATTTTTGCTAAGCCCATTTTATGTTTAATAAATTAAAAAGGCATGTTGTTTGATCTGAATGGTTCCTTTAAAAACTCGCACTATATTCGCAATTTTACTGTTATAAAAATCAAATAGCTCTGAATTTAAAATAGTAATTTTAAGTATCATAATCGTGTGTACTGCACTATAATCAGTGATGAAAAATCCTCATGAAAAACTCATATAAATAAAATTTAAAGATTTTAATAATTTTCAAATAAAAAATAAAAATCAGATATAATCACATTGTTTAAAAGTGTGATAAAAATTTATTAATATACATCTTCATTGTGTTGACATATATTTTATAATTTAAAATTTTGGCATCGAACTTGTTTTTTTTTATTCTATCTCTATAGTTAGCCACTGTGACCTCCTACACATTTGAGTTGAGTGAGGGTGCTAACCCTCCAAACTTCCGTCTTGGCTTTGCTTCTTAGTTTAATATAAAAATATCTAGTTTTATAACATACAAAAAAATAATAATAAGAATTTACTATTGAAAATATTTCATGATAAAAATATTTTATTTTAAAACTATAAAGAGGGTGTAAATTATCCCTTTTTTTATTTTATTTATGATGCTGTATTTAAGTTAAGCAAAAAAATAAGCAAAAAAACTTCTTTTTTTTATTAATACAACTTTTAGGGGTTACAAATTTATAAATAAATTTATTGAAACTTGAAAAATAATAAAAGAATATGTGAGTTTGTAATTTAGCACCTGTTTTACACGGTTGTTTAAAAATAGTAGAATAATTTCATGGATTTTTTTAATTGTGTCATTGAATTTATATGCTTGTCCTCTAATAGTAATGCTAAGCTAAAATAAAAACTGTCATCTATACATTTTTTTTAATAAGTTTCGTATTGTTCTTAAGAATATGCTGCATATAAACATAAACCATATAAAGTTATGCACACAATATCATGCTATACTATGAAGAAAAAGAAGAAGAGAGAGAAGAAAAAAAAAAGACTTAGAGCTCTATTCAGTTTAACGAGGGCGCCGTAGCTATAGTATAAAATGCATATCAGTTTTCTATATTTTTTTTAAATATTATTTTTACTTTGAAGTTATCTACATAAAGCTATAAGCTGTATACTTATATTACATTGCATAAAAGTTGCTTGCTTTACAGATTTTACTATTAACACTGCACAATTTACTAACTTGTTAAGCGCATAGGCATAAGAGGATTTTATGTATGGTCACTGTTCTTATTCTAGTATGCTTAATACTTTGAAACAGTTTTTCAGTTTATTAAAACAAAATCTATATAGTTTGTAGTTTTACATTAATTAATAGTAGCATTATAAAATTAAAACTATATGTAAATTAATATGTAAGAAAAAAAAAAACCAGCAAATTTCGTATTTAAATTTTCATTTTTTCTGTTAAAATTTTTGTTACGTCATATTTTTACACTAATATAGTCATTTATGCTCTTCTGTTCTACTGTGAGATTTGTTACCATATATTTATAATACAAGCACTTTATTTACTTATCTCTTGATTTTAATTATTAAAAATGAGTAGCTCTAAAGCAACATATTCTGACACTAACAATAATAAGTATAAGCTTAATAACATTTTATATAAAGGCATAGACCACATAAAACAAAATGTGTGCTTTTCAATGAATAAACACAAAATGGGATCTTCAAAACTGATGACAATTTTTACCAGAATGTTAATGAAGCCCCACGAGAGAGCGTGAAAAAACTGTAAAGTATGCAATTTGTGTGAAGATTCATGTTTATGACGTCAGAAACATGCAAAAATTAGTATAAAATTGTTGTGCGGGTTGCATAAATTGAATTTTCTGATCACTTCTACAGGGCTACTGTTGGGTTTTGAGACAAACTAAAGTTATTTATGTAAGTCCCATCAAGTGTTTTGTGATATAAATGCTTATGTTTTTCTCTGGTCTATTCCTTTAATGTATGAAATGACGTTAACAACATGTAAAGTTGTACTTCTAAAATACAATAAAAAATCATTATAAAAAAACAGCAAATCAACTAACTATAAAAAAATAAAAATTAATATATATTTTTTGCCACTTAAGTTGGAAATTAAAGAAAGTTTATATCTCTATACTACTTGGGTAGTTTTAAAAATAAAATAAACATTTGGACTCATTATGATTTTGTTTCAACAAATTTGTTCTAAATGTTCACTATATTATTATATGTATTGAAAATGATAATAATATTTATATGATAAAAATTCTTATTTTTTTATATTACATATTGTGTGCAATTTTTATCCCCAAAAGAAACAAAATAATAATAATAATAAATAAGCCACATGAAAGAGCGCGAAGCATTCTTTGTCACGTTCAAAGGAGTCTGTTTCTTCAAAGAGCATGGACCAAAGTATGGGGTGAGGGATATAAAGAGGGAATGTGGGGGTATCACCTGCTCCCCATAATTATCTTCCTTTTCTCGCTAGTGTGGCGTGGCCAGAGCCGCTATGTGACGTCACATATGATCAATATATCGCTCTCAGCAACATAATGTAGCAACCAGAGGGGAAAGAAAAAAAAAGGATTTTTTTTTCAAAAGACCAACTAATATTATCAGAGAGAGAAAAAAAGTAATTAAAGTATCCAAGATTTAGAATTTTTTTTTTTTTTTTTTTTTTTTTTTTTTTGGCCAATGATGGATGTTTGACATAAGAAAATCAAGAGGTAATTTTTTAAGTTAAAAATTACCAATGAAATATATTTTTGACCAAACGTAAATTACTGCATTATTAGTAGTAGTATTTTTATTGTTTTTCTTTTCTATGAAATAGCAATTATAATATTTATTTAAAATATAATTAATGTCACTAATATGTGTTTATCCGTTTATTTCAATATATGTAAATTTGGTGTAAAAGTGGGCAAGAGTCATGCCTAAACATTAGGTAACCATAATTGCAATAGTTATTAGTATTTTATATTATAATAATTTTATATCGTATTTTAAGAATCAATATGTCGATAAATAACCAAAAATCTTCATTGATTCGAAATACTGTTTCTAAATTCTTAGGATTTTGTCACAATTTATAAACTTTTCAGTTTTCTCATATTATAATATATTATTCCAAACTGATAACCAAACTTAAAAAAAAAGGTCATCTACCTACATTGGAAGTATTAGTTAAGGCAGGACGGTCTAATTTAGAAGGTGCCTGAGTTAAGGTCTAAACGAGTTACTAAATAAATTATAATGATTTATTTCTATTTTATTTATGAAGAAAAGTAGAAACCTAACTCAATTTCTATAATATTATATATATTCATGTCTGTGAATATTTAACTAAAAAATGTATTTTGATACATTATGGCAAAGACTGTAAAGCAAGGTGCTCTAGATTATAATATATATATATATATATATATATATATATATATATATATATATATATATATATATATATATATATATATATATATATATATTATAATATTATATACCGCAATGATGTACAATGTAAAAAAAGGTATTGTTATATGATAATAAATACATGTATGCAAAAAAATGTACATTATAAATTTATCATTAAATATAATGAACGTGGTATTATAATAATTATTTCACCCAGTTTCGCATGAGCTATCGTATACCAAGATATAATATAGATAAAGCGCGCATCTTTTTACATAGTAGTTGCATGCTTCTCTCTCTCTCTCTCTCTCTCTCTCTCTCTCTCTCTCTCTCTCTCTCTCTCTCTCTCTCTCTCTCTCTCTCTCTCTCTCTCTCCCTCATTCTCGCACACACTCACAAACACACACACTAGCTTGTTGTTATAAAAATATACAACAGTATAGTTATAAAAATTAATTTAATTACAAAGCATGTTGCACAGAAATGTGGTTCAAACTCATTACTGTAAATTCTTGCACAATGATCCACTCTGTGGCTACCGAAAAAAAAAATTTAATCCAATTAAAAAAATAAAATTATTTACTTATCAGTTATTATAACAATTTCAAATATATTTTTTTAATATTATTGATAATTAAAATAGAGGTTAATTATCACGAATAATCATTAATGTATTAAAAAAAGTTAACGAGAGCACTATGATGGTTTGTGTAAAAATAATATAAAAAAACACGTTATGTATAATTACAACAATGCTAACTACATACTTTTATTATTTTTTTTTCTAAATTACACTTTGAAATGCTTAATATGGACTGTTTTTTTTTTTTTTAATTTGCGTCACTTTGACAAATAATAACTTAAATATTATTCAATTGATAAAGCCAATGATTTAGTATTCACCAGGTATGCACTGCTTTAAGCCTTTAAGGGTAGTAGATAAAAAAATGTATCTCTGAAACTCAAAAGTTCAATCACTGTTTTTTTCTAAAGCCAATGGTAAAACTACTATTTTTTATATAAATTAAAAAAAAAAAAAGAAGAAGAAGAAGGATTCGTTATCAAGATAATTTGAGAAAAACAATTTAAATGGACCACTTGCAATGAACGTATTTTTAATGTTGTAACGTATTTATGATAGTGATTCTTCCATAAGTAATGCATTAAGAATGTTTAACTTTTTTTGAAATAGTTCATTCATTAATACTGCACTTTTAACCATAATATATGGAATAAACCAATGAGATAAAAAAAAATGTTTGCGATATTTTAAGAGCTGAAGATGTAATATTTATGAACATGACATAACTATTATGTAAATATATATTAAAATACATAACAAAAAAAATATAACAAATTTATTCTCTAAAATCATTTTATATAAGATTTTATTTATAATCCACATTATTAATATTATGTTCTGGAGTAAAAGATATTTCAGCGATGTTTTTATTTGATTTATCAAATTTGACTTTCATTCTAGGTATATCTGAGACTGCTATGTTCTCGAAAGTGGTGGTAACTTTGGTAGTCTCTTCATGCACTTCACACCAAATTTCTTCATTTGACAAATAACCGAAAGCATTAGAAAACGTTTCAGAATCATCATTTTGGATATTCTCTTCTTTACTTCCTGTACTTTGTTCAGATTTTAAGTCATCGTGTGAACGTGCCTCAGAAACCTTCAATTTTAATGTCCCTTCATTTAATTTATTTTCTAACTCTTGTATACGTTCCTTTAATTCTAAATTTTCAATCCTAATACTTTCACTAGTAACACTAACTTCTTGTAAACTTTCATATTTATTTATTAATTGATTTATATTTTCTTCAAGTTTTTGTTTTTCAATTTCTATCTTTATTTTTTCATGATTTAATTCATTAATAATTTTTTTACTATCTTTCAGTTGACTTTCTAAAACGGATGATGTTTGTTTTGAGTTTTTATTAATTATTTCATTTCTTTCATCACATAATTTCTTTAATTTATTAATTTCTTGTAATAAATCATTCTCTTTTTCTTTAGCCGTTCTTTCAAGAGATTTGAGTTTTTCGTCTTGCTCATTTCTCGTTTTAACATCAATTTTTATTGACTCAAATTCCTGCTGGAGAATTTCATTTTTATTTACAAGACGTTTATTGGTTTCTAATAATTCATTTATACGTGATTCTAGTTCTTTAATTTTATTTGCAGAATTATTAAGATGCATTTGAGTTGATTTAATTTGATTCTCAGACTCATCAAGTTGTTTTTGTAAGCTTTGACTGTGTCTCAAATTTTCTTGCGAATTTCTTAGTTCTCTTTGAAGACGCGTCTGACTTTGGTTTGAATCTTCAAGTATCATTTCAAGACTTTTTCTCTTATCACTCAGCTGTTGTTCACGCTTTTTATATTCTTCTGTAATTTTTGTGATGTGGTTTTTAAGTTCTTCTTCATTTTTTGCATAATTATCAACCTTGTCTTGTAGTTGTATAATTAATTCATCTTTTTTACTAACTTCACAACTTGACTTTCTAATTGCTTCTTTAGTTTTACTTTCTAAATTATTTTTCTTTCTTTCTAATTGTTCTAAACGATCTCTTAACATATTTTCTCTTTTTAATGTATCATCTTGTTCAAGAATAAGTTGTTTTTTACATTTATCCAAGCTATTTTTATAACTTGCTAATTCATCTTTTAAATCATGTTCTTTTTTCTTATATTTTATTTTTAATTTTTCTATTTCCTGAAGAAATTTATCTTCGTTCCTTTGTTCATTTTCATCTTTTATTGTAAGTTTATGATTATATTTTTCTATTTCTTTATTAAGAGCATTATTTTGTTGTGATAATTTATATTCTTTTTCAGCTGACTTAAATTTTATTTTATCTAATTCATCACAAAGTTTTGCTGATCGTACTTTTTCATTTTTTATATCTGATTGAAGTTTTTCTAGTAATCTATATAATTTTTTATTTTCTTCTTCACATTTATTTACTTGTAAAATTTCTTTTGTTGTGTTTGTTCCGTTATTTTTTCTATTAACATCAGTTTGGATAAATTCTTCTCTTGTTGATATAGCATTTAAAGTTCCTTGAAATTTACATGGTTTATTTGTATTCAACTTACGTTCTTGTTGTATGTTTATTTCAATTTCTTTATGGGAAATTTGTTTTTTTGGATTTGTTTGATGAGTTACAGGATCATTAAAATTTCTATCGTAACAAAATTTTCTATCAGACACTTGATCTATATTCAGCTGTACTTCACAATGTCTTGTAC
Source organism: Ecdyonurus torrentis (assembly GCA_949318235.1). NCBI lineage: Eukaryota > Metazoa > Arthropoda > Insecta > Ephemeroptera > Heptageniidae > Ecdyonurus > Ecdyonurus torrentis. The sequence continues at coordinate 19,249,309 of OX439131.1, forward strand.
ATGAATTATGTGATACTTCCCTTCTTTTTAATGCACTTTTATCTGAATATCGATCGTCCATTTCTGAAAACTTTTATATAAAAGGATATTTATTTGATAAACAACGTCATTTTAAAAATTTAAAATTTTCATTGTTGTAACGTTTTTTGAATGACGGCGGCTTTTAAAATTTTCACTTTCATTTTATTCTAAATCCAAATCTAAAAGCAAATTGCGCTTCCAAAGTGCTTTCTAAAGTTACCTAGATTACCCCAGGCAATACTTCTTTATATATATTTATATATATATTATTATTTTTAAATTTAATATTATATAAAATGTAAATAACTCATTCATTTAAAAGTAGCTATTTCTATACGACAGAGTTTCTTTATTTTTGTTACTTTTCAGATTCAGATTTTTTGTTTTTGTTTTTTATCATTATTATTTATTTTTTTCAAATTGTGACCCACTGTGCAACTTGCATAATTTTTGCAACGTATAAGTAAAATTGCTACAATCAACCCAAAATTTATTGCAAGTACTTAGCAAAAGCATTTATTACTGGCCGATAATATACAAATTAATAATTATAATTATTATAAATTACCTAAAAATTTGAATAATATCTATAAATAGATAAATCTAATAAATCTATAAATAATAATATAATAATAGGTTCAATCGGGAATAATTAATTATATTTATTTTGCAGAGTAGAGTAACAACAAATAAATTAATTTAATTTCTGAATGCAACTTAAAATATCAAAGCTTAAAAAATTTAATATTCGTGACGATTTTTTAAATTTTATTTATTAATCAATGTTAATTGCTAAATTTATATTAATAAAGTAACATGAAATAGGGTATTTTAAATTTGCTAATGTTTTACTTCAGTTAAGTATTACTTATTTAAATTATCTCAAAAGGCTGGTAAAAAAAAAATAAAACAAAAATCAACAAAAAATAATGGCACTTCAATATACTGAATAACTGAATTTTGATATTAAGTGTAAGATAAACGGTAAATAATGGTTGTCAATCAGTTACTGTAAATAAATAAATAATTTATTAGACCTATTACGTAAAATATTATTACTATTTGAACTTTAAATCTACGAGCACAAGATAATCATATGACTTTTAAAGACAAACTTTAAATTTAAAGTATACATTTTTCAGGGGAAACATACAAATTCAATGCACATGAAAGAGGGGGGGGGGGGGCGTAGGATTACTTTCAGAGATTCTTCCCCTAGGCATAAAATATCAGGGATCACCACTGCACAAGCATTCACCATACTTAATTATTGTGTACGGAATGTACTCCGTACATACACACTAAGGATACAAAAATTACAATTTCAAAATAAATTTAAAAATGTTACCATTGAGATTTTATAATAAAGAGTTTTCGTTTTGATACATAATATTCAAATTTTATAAAAGCAAAAAAAAAAAATATTAAATTTGAACGTTTTTTTAATATGTTTTTTTTCAAAGTTATTATTTTTAACAACAAAATCAGACATATTTTCTACTGCATAATGTATAAGGTAAGTTTTTAAAACAAATAATTCATATTTCTTGTTATAAAACGTTATTATAATATCTATATAAAACTACTTTTACAATATTTTTCACCCTCATTTTGTGAGATTTGAATATATAGCAAAGAAGCGAGCTACGGATCATTACTATGGACGACAACGGCGACAGCTAGACAATGGTATGGCAAAAGATGATGAACAATGGTCCATCGATCCAGCATCTCTCCATCTTCACATCACTTAACAACGTTTTCTTCTACATTCATAACTCAAATTTTACCAATATTTTGTCATGAGGTCCAATCATTTGTGTTTTCTACTGAAATTTCATAAAAAAAAAATGAACTGCATGATAACTGTAATTAAAAGTGTTTTGTTAAAATTATCCTAACAATAATATATAAAAAATATAGCATAAAAAAATAATAAAAACTGATTTTATTCATGCATGTTTGAATTGCAAAGTAATTTTCATACTGTTTGTATAATTATAAAATCATAAATATTTGAACGTAAGATTTTTGATAAAAGTTAATCATAAGTGTGAAAATACCTATACTTAAATATTCTTATACTTCAAGCTTAAGTTCTTATAATGTAGCGAGAGATTCCAAAAGTATTAAAAATTATTATTTAATAAGATCTCTTCACAGTTTTAAAAGCTTTTCTTCATTTTATATAATATTTTTTTCATTTTTCTTTCATATTTAAAAATTTATAAAATCTATAACTTGAATAAACTTTGTGTGCAAGAATTATTATTAAAATTGTTTAATAATTTATATCCTTTACTTTTAAATCAATATTTACTTGTTATTAAGAAATGTTTATATTTAACAAGCTTTAAACAGAACAAAAAATCTGTTGATATTACTTTTTCTAATATACGTAGTTGTTTATTCTTTTTACCATTGTAAAAACGTTTGTTTGCAAATTAAAATATTGGTTGCATAAAACTTTTTTCTATATCGAAAGTAACAAAACTTTACACATAAATTTTTATGTATAACTTGTATTTTTGTTCTTTTTGGTTCCATATTAAAGTTTTGATTTTTGTGTTGATTTAAAAATAAATAAATAACCTTTCTACATATTATATACGTATAAAAACAGTGCGTTTAGAGTAAAGATAAAAAAAAGCAATAATGTAAAGTTTTTGTAACTTCTGATTAATTTTTTGCCTTTATCTTAGTATTCCATTTGAGTATAATTTTTTCTAAGAGATGAACATTAATAATAAATATGTTGTTGTGGCATTAGTGTTGAATCAAGTTTTATAAATTATTATCATTTTAGAAACAACAAATCAGCCTTTTTCTCTTCTTCTCTCTTTTCCTTTACGATAAAAAAATTGTATTTATTTATAACAAAATTGATATTTAATAATACTACTAGTAATCGATAACAAATTGAAATATTAAAAAAAAATGTATTCCAAGCAAAAATTCTTATTAAATTCTTTAAAAATTGTGGCCTTTCATAATATATATAATAATTCAGTTTTTCAGTGTATTATAATTTATTTTTTTTAAAGCGGACTTCAAACTTATTGGAAATTTTATAAGTGAAAGTCATATACATCAAACTATGCACAGAGTATAGAGATTTTTTTTTCTTCTGCAATATCTTTAAGATATATTTTATAATATAAGATAAAATATTAAATTTATCTGATAAATTGGACGTTAAAAAGTTTTGTATCTGGCTATGAGCCCAAGTGCGTGAATCAAGTTGTGAAAGCGAGAGGCGCCAGCAGGCTGCTGACATGTATATCCATCCATCCATACATGTTACTTTATACTTTTAACTGTGCAACTGATTGATGAACCACCAAAAAACATCTTGAAAACTTTTTCTTAACTTTAATATAATACACATTTGATTTCAACTTTAAAAACCTGTTCAATTCAACGTTCAATTTATAAATATAGATGCTATTTAATATTTTAGAAATATTGGTTTAAAAAAGAAATTTACCTCAAAATTGTAACAGCAAGAGAAAATGTTAAAGCCATAGACCACATAAAACAATAAGTGCTATTTAATGAATAAACACGAAATGGGATCTTCAAAACTGATGACAATTTTTACCAGAATGTTAATGTAGCCCCACGAGAGAGCGTGAAAAAACTGTAAAGTATGCAATTTACTTGAAAATTCATATTTATGACGTCAGAAACATGCAAAAATTAGTATGAAAATATTGTGCAGGTTGCATAAATTGAATTTTCTGATCACTGCTACGGGGCTACTGTTGAGACAAACTAATGTTATTTATGTAAATCCCATCAAGTGTTTTGTGATATAAATACTTATGTTTTTCTCTGGTTTATTCCTTTAAACTTAGTTTTTTTTTTTTTTTTTTTTTTTTTTCTTTCAGTCTTGTTTATTTTTGAATATTTTTGTTTCTGCAATGACTATTGATTAATGGATTAAATGTCTGTTATCCAATTACATAACGGCTATCAGAAGTAGTGCGCAATTAATTGCTAGAAAAAAAAAGAGGAAATAAACAGCAAACTTTTCATCTCCACCATTATGTAGACAGATCATAAATAAACAAGAAAAGAATTACACATGTCATGTGATTTATAATATAATTATATGATATATAATTAATATGAAAAAATATAAGAATCACACCAGAAAAAATAATAATAAACAACTATATTTTGCAACATACAATAAATTGAACTTAAAAAAGATCAATGTCAACAATAAATAAAAGTATAACACATATTTATAAACTGACTCAATAAAATTAGAAAAAAGTAAACATAAAATAGAAACACTGAATAATTAATTTAATATATGCTTTTTTTCAGTACATTTATTCATTTTTTATTATTATTATTTCTTAGATTTCAAATTGCTTCTTGGAAACAAACTTAATTGAATTAAGAGCTTAATCATTTTTTTTGTAGCATTTTGACTGAAAAACATTAGCAACTAACAATCCAAAGTTATAATTAGTTAATTATCACAATGTAAAGTATTTTTTGTTCACACAACAACAAAATTGCGTAAATTAGAAAACAAATTGCTATTAAAACTACTCCCAAACCACAATAATGTACTGTACTAAAATAACAATAAAAAAAGTTTCTTCCTGTAAAGTAAAAAAAAAAAAAAAAAAAAAAAAAAAAAAGTAAAAGTAATAACAGAAAAAAAAAGCAGTTTTAAAAAAAGTTAAAGTACTAGTTAATTTTAATATACAAAAGGGTGTATTTTAATAATTAAATAAATTTAACTAAAACTTTAGAAGGTTGAAAAATTACTAACCCACCTAATTATTTTATACATTACACCCGCTAAAAAAAAGTATGTTTTTTTTTTTTTTAGTTATTACATTCTTTTTAAAGGAATTTTTTTTTATTATAAATAACATATTTGTCTTCCTCTATTTTTACTATTAAATCAACATAATAATAATACAAATAATTAACTCTCATTATTTTTATGTATACCATAAATTTTAACGTGTTTATATTTTTTAAAAATCTTAATTATATTTTTTATTAAAAAAAGGGAGCTAGATTCATCATAAAATATTATGTTGAATAAATTTAGTTACAAAAAAAAAAAAAAAAAAAAAAAAAAACGCGTACTTATAGAGTTAATTATATGAACATTTTCACATTATGAGTCGCGCTAATTTGTTGTAAAACACAGTGATGTTTTTTACGAGTAAAAATGTTTATTACACACCGACAAAATTATTATGTATATATACATAGTTGAATATTAAGTAGATACTATAAGTAATAAAATTTTACTTAATATACACGTTTAAAAATATCTTTATTTAAAAAAAAAAAAATTTATTTAATTTTTTTTTATATATATTTATTATTCCCTAAAGACATTTCACTTCATTATTTTTGATAATAATTTTGTTTTATAAAAGTATAGAAAATTGTTACTATAAGTAAGCTTCTTTTAATTTATTTTTATAAATAAAAAGATTATAAAATCACATTTCTTTCTCTCAGATATTATATTGTATATAATGAAATTAAGTCTATATTTAATATGATTCCTTTTTTTTTATGTTGTGTTCATGTTAATTGTTTATATTAAAATATAATGAAGAAATACTCTAACAAGTATATTTTTTAAAGGCGTAGAACACCTTGAACAAAAAAGTTGTGTTATATCCCAATAAACCAGAAAATCAACGTTGATTTGGCCGTAGCTGTGACGTCAGTGACCGCCAGTGGCATTTTGTGAATGGAAAATAAATTAGAAATCAATGACTCCGGCCAAATCAACGTTGATTTTCAGGTTTGTTTGGATATTACACAACGTTTTTGTTCAAGGTGTTCTACGCCTTTAAAGAAAGTTAGAGGACCATGTAAGTGGGTTTGTACCTTTTTTGGCCTCTAATAAAAACCATTTATTATTATTATTATAAATTGGTTTGGTAAGCATATATAACCAATGAAAAATAATGGCTAAAACAATAAACATTATTATGTTTATTTGTTTGCATGACAACATAATATTTTATGATACATAAATACATAGTATTTTCTAACCTGTAAACGAAGTGATAAAATAATATCAATTATGAGTAAAGTGATAAATACACACTTGCAATTTAAAATTATTATTTATACAGTAAACAATAGAACTAATATTGACATTGGGCACATATATTTTAATTTCTAATCATTGTTATATTATATAATATAAATACTCACTCAAAACTGTATTTTTTTTAGTCGTTATATAAAATAAGTAAAGTAAATAATACCATAAAATATTTCTTCATTTATATAAAAATATAATATATTGATGTTTTATAACGTTTTTCAGTATAATTTATTTATTATTATAGTAAATACGCATTATAAAATACAAATAAAAGCAAACTAGTGTAATATAAAATTTATTTTACACTTACACACATAAATAAGCCATGTTATTTACAAACAATATTATGTGAAAATCATTTATATTTACTAGTATCAAGAGGGAGAAAATTTGTAGAATTTAGCCAATTAGTTATACACACCTTATTTATTGAATATTATTAAATGTAAAAGGTTTATATTTCTCTTTGCTATATATATTGTATAATGCTATATACTGAAAGTATTTGTAAACATGAACATTCGTTAAAAGCGTAGAACACCTTGAACAAAAAACATGTCTAATACCCGAACATAACGTTAAATCAACGTTGATTTGGCCGGAATTATTGATTTCTAATTTATTTTCCATTCACAAAATATTAACTGCGGGTTTGTGACGTCACAGCTCACTAAACCATGCGCGCGGAAACAGGCGAGCTATGACGTCACAAACCCGCAGCTGTGATTTTGTGAATGGAAAGTAAATTAGAAATAAATGACTCCGGCCAAATCAACGTTGATATTTAGGTATGTTAGGGTATTTTACATGTATTTTGTTCAAGGTGTTCTACGCCTTTAAGTGTTATGTTTATGGTAAATATAAAATATAAAAGAAACAAATTTAAAAGATACATGCATGAAGTAAATAATGAAATTAAGAAACATCATTCAGCCTTTTTCTAAATATAATAATCATTTTCCAACGAATACTAGTTATGATACACTTTTAAAATATTTAAAATATATTAGAAAAATTAAATTTATTCAAAAATATATTATACAGTACTACTTAAAAAATTAAATAACAATGCAAAGGATTTTTTCTCCTCGAGTTATAAAATAATAGAAAAATATTGTAATGAATGGATTATGCAGGATTATATCCATTATAAATGTATACAATTTAATTACATGTTATGATGTTTATTTAAAGATAAATAATATGATTTTATTTAAATACATATCTGTAATAATATAAAATAGTAATAATATGTAATATACAAATTAAACTTCTTTTTTTTTTCTTTTTTTTTTTTTAAATCTAAAATATTTATGGGTGTAAGTTTTAGATTTAATTTTTTTATATATATAATTACTGTTATGTTCATAAATATAATATGTAATAATAGTTATAAAGATTATGTTACATGCATTGTATGCCACTAATTGTAACAAAATAAATAAATCCAATATATAAAACTATTAAAACGAGATGACATATTTATTTGAGATCTAATCCACATTGAAAATGGAATTTTATAAAAAAAATTAAAATCTATATTTTAGCATACGATAAGGTTTGACTGTAATGTGTGGTACTTTTGAATAATGGCACTATATACTATTTCTTAAACCATTTAATAATTCAAGAATGGGTACTACATATATATATATTTTTTTTTAGATAAAAACTATTATTTAGTATACTATACGAACAATTTTTTTAAACCAATTTTTATACAAGTTGAAAATAAATTATGTTTCCTTTTTAAATCCTCTCTAATTCTATTATTGATCAGAATAAATGTGTTTAAATCACATAGTAAATCATTATAAAGACCAAATAAACAAGTTTATTTTTTTCTCGCTCTGTATTTAAGCAAATACTTTTCTTTTTCAACCTAACGAACTAAAAATCATTACAAACCAAACAAACATTCACAAAGATTAACTTGCCTTTTTTTGTTTTACTATTGACGTAAATGGAGTTTTAGAAAACGTTTTTTCTTTTTTCACTACTAAAAACAAAGTTGGGCTATTTTTTTGTTCTTAAGTTGCCATGTTAAAAGCACGGAGAAAAGAAAAATAATAAAAAAAAAACATCCTAAAAATAACGATAATAAAAAAATCCATTCATACACCAGATTTACTATATTATATATTTTTTTTTCACCTTAAAAATGAGAGAAATAATTATTTATGATAAAAATGTGTACTTATGTTAAATGTAAGAAACAATATGCATATTTAAGTGAAAATCGATACTATGGGTGCTATAAAAAAGTTAAGAAGAAGAGCTACATTACGTTTCGACAAAAAACTTATGTATATATAGAGAAGAGAGGAGATGTTATTGAACAAACTCTTAGAACAACTTTTTTTGTCATTAAATTTACCAAAGTTTACACTAATCAAAACTTATTAATAACATTAACTTTTTTTGTTTACTTAACTTCAAAATCAGTGAAAAAAAAATGTAAAAGCTTAAAGAAAGAATATAAGGGAGGTTAAAAAGTTCTCTTGAGATGCAAATTTTCTATATTACAATTTTTTTTTATAATATTGCAATTTATTATAAAATACAAATTATACAAAAAGTTTTTGTACATTGTTTTTTCTTTCTACATACCAATATGTTACAATATTCTTAATGTACATAACAATACAAAATATTTTATTAAAATTTCATTATTTGTTTGAAATAAAGAAAATTATTACAATATGTATATTTGAAAATATTAATAATATTGTAAACTAAAGTGCTTGTACTACTTTATAATATATATTATATATATTATTCTAAGTTTTGTTTACTCTTTCTTAAATATTTTTGCCCTACTTTGAAACAAAACTTAGATATATAAATTACACATAACAATATGAATTTTGCATTGCATTTACAAGAATAGTAAAACGATGATGATGATGTTTTATATATATATATATATATATATATATATATATATATATATATATATAAAACATCATCATCATCGTTTTACTATTCTTGTAAATGCAATGCAAAATTCATATTGTTATGTGTAATTTATATATCTAAGTTTTGTTTCAAAGTAGGGCAAAAATATTTAAGAAAGAGTAAACAAAACTTAGAATAATATATATAATATATATTATAAAGTAGTACAAGCACTTTAGTTTACAATATTATTAATATTTTCAAATATACATATTGTAATAATTTTCTTTATTTCAAACAAATAATGAAATTTTAATAAAATATTTTGTATTGTTATGTACATTAAGAATATTGTAACATATTGGTATGTAGAAAGAAAAAACAATGTACAAAAACTTTTTGTATAATTTGTATTTTATAATAAATTGCAATATTATAAAAAAAAATTGTAATATAGAAAATTTGCATCTCAAGAGAACTTTTTAACCTCCCTTATATTCTTTCTTTAAGCTTTTACATTTTTTTTTCACTGATTTTGAAGTTAAGTAAACAAAAAAAGTTAATGTTATTAATAAGTTTTGATTAGTGTAAACTTTGGTAAATTTAATGACAAAAAAAGTTGTTCTAAGAGTTTGTTCAATAACATCTCCTCTCTTCTCTATATATACATATATATATATATATATATATATGAATCAAGGTAGAATTGGACGCCGCTGTAGCTCAATGGTCAGAGCAGTGGAGCGCAAATCCAAAGGTTGTCGGTTCGATTCCGGCCGCCGTCGTCCCTTTTAACTGTTTGACTTTATTTGCATTTATATGATTCGTCTCAGATGGTGTTATAGTGCTAGATAAATATTTTCAAATATTTATATATTATACTTTGATACAAATATCGCCATCTCGTGGAGTTCTGATCTACACTATGTGTAGTGAAGGAAAACTATATCATTTGAAGTTTACACATATATATATATATATATATATATATATATATATATATATATATATATCGAGGGTGCTCCGCTATAATGTCCTAAGTCCACTTGACCTTGAAAAATAAAAAATCGTCGGATCAACCCCAAATTTTGGATTTATTCATTTCAGGTCATTTGCAGCAAAAAATATTTTTCAAGGTCAAATGGACTTATTGTTAGGACATTATAGCGGAGCACCCTCGATATATATATATATTGTAATCTTACTGTAAAATAAAGAGATTTTGGATTAATAAATTAGTCTTTTGAACTTTTTGTTCTTCTTTATATTTATAAATAAAATTTTAATAGAAAAGTTTTTAAGTAGAACATTCCTTTAATTAAATTAATAATTACAAAGCAATCAAATTGAAAATAATTAGAATAAAGAGATTTTTTTATTTGTTTAATTATTTAAAGTTACCCTGTAACATTTTAAATGGCTAGAACTTAAAAATTAATTTAATTACTTAATGAGTTAAAATCTTTATTTTTATATGTATGTTAAGTCAAATTTGCAAAATATTTCTTATTATTTTTAAAGATGTTTGAATTATATCAAGTAGGTATTATTTTACAAATAATGTTAACAAAAGTCAAAGAATTAACTAAAAATTAAAGTTGGCATTTGAACTCTAACTTTTTGCAGTAATAAATGATAAGTGCAATAAATATGTGAACAATTTTTAAGGTAGTAGGTGATCATCTCATATTTTAAAAATCATCCAATCATGAAACATAAAATTTATTTATTTGATTATTTATTTATTTATTTATTTCCACAAACTTATATACATACAATTAACATGAAGTAAATATGAAATGTTACCTAAAGATTTATTTGTGTCAAATACATGCTTAGACGATCAATTATTTGAGTATTTGCACTTTCAAGATAACATTTAAATGTTATTTTTCAAATTTAAGTGTTAAATTGTAAATTAAATTCAATATAATATACAGCTCTCTTCAGAAAAACTAATACGTGATAGTTTTTACTTAACAGAGCAAGGTGTGGAAATATTGAAATGATCGACCAATGAGAGAACTGGACGTATCAGTTTTTGTGCAACATATCGTATATATCTATAAATAAAAGAGGGTTTAAATCAAATAAATGATATGAGAACATAAAAGTATGTTTGTTTTTCTGGATAAAAATTGCTAACGTAGAAAGATTTATCGTGAAAATGGGTTCTTCATTTGGCCAACGGGCAACGGAGGCCCCAAGTAGCAACCTTTAGTACTTTAAAAAAAATCTGAAACTATATGCAAGGATGATAATAAAATACTAATCATACAACAACACATCAAAGTATGTTTATTGTTTCATTATTACGACAATCATTTTATTTTTGAAGATATAAAAACTTCATTTTTCCCTTCAGTTTTGAATGATATGATTTAATATTACATTGTTTAAAAAAATTAAATTCCATAACAATAAGATTTTTAAAACAGATTACATGAAGATTATAATATTAAATGAAAAATATAATAAACACAATATTATATATCATGTTACAAAATTTTGGCAAGAAGTTATATTCATTCTTATAAGAATAATATAATATACAAGGTCAAAAAGACATTTATTTTGTTAAAATAATATTGTAAAAAGAGGATTAAAATGAGGAAAACAGAGTCAACTTCTCTTTTATAATCATTACATACAATCTGTGTCTCTCGCTCTCTCTTTACTGGATTAAAAATTTATACACTACTTTTTACATTTATTAAGATTTATTATACATATATACACTTATTTTGGGATTATACTATAGACCCTTATTTTTTTTTTCTATTTTGTCCAGAAAATCTAATTTAAATCAACAATAAATTTAATCTCCTTTACACTACATAAAACAGATATTGAAGTAAGTTTTTTTTTTTCTATTGTTAAAAAAGTTAGGAAATAAAAAGAAAAAAATAGTGAAGAATTTAGATCAAGTTTTTATTTTATTTTCTTTGCTATTTTTGAAGGGTATAATTTGAAATTTTGTTCTTGAGGTTTCTTTCGATCAAACAACTTACAATAGGAAACGTATATCTTTATATATTATATATATATATATATATATATATATATATATATATATATATATATATATATATATATATATATAGACAAAAAGGGAAGAAAATTTGATAAGGGGACATTTTTTCAAATAAAGTTAGTCTCTGATAAAGTTGCGTTAGAAAGTTATCAAACGTTTTTTTTTTTTTTCCTTCTGCTTTTTTTTTCTTCTGTGAAACACAGTCCTTTGATATTGTTCGAATTCTATTTACTAACAAGGGCATTATACAAATGCATTTTCCGTTTATTATTAATAATAATACGTCTTTATTACGTTAATGTTCTCCTTTATATTTATAAAGTTGAATAACTCTAATTGAAAAAAATGAGATAATAAATATTTGAAATTTTGCAGAAATCATTATAAATAAATATTGTCAAGTTCGAGATGGTAAAGACATTATATGTCATGGCTTATAAATGATAAAATATACCAAAATTGTCCTAATTAAATAAATAAAATGATGCATATTAGTACATGACTGTAGCTTTGCAGGAAAATTATTGATTGATGTTTAGAATGGCATGTTTCATTTGAGCATATTTTAGTTACATTACAGAACCATTTTAAAAATCTCCGTTACAGGTGATACATTATATTTCTAAAATAAAAGAGTGACTCATAATAACACTTACTTTTTAATTAACTTTTTTTTTTTTTTTTAAATGTATAGCCGCTTAGTGTTTATAATTATTTTTACAACAAGCAATATGTTTTTCTTATTCAAGTATTTGTAAGAAAGTAAGGAATAAGGGAGAATTGAGTCCCATAAAAATGATGTTCATTTAATTTTCACACAAAAATAAGAATATAAGAAATCTAATTATTATACGTATGTACATACACTAGTATAAAATACTCTGTGTATTTTAAAGACAGAAAATTATAACTTAACATGGATTAGATAAAATAATTAAAATATTCTTCTATCTTTTACATACATTTGAATTAGATTTAATAATAGAAATAAGTACGCGTGTTAAAAGTTAAAACTTAAACCAAGCATGATGTAAAATAAATTTTAAACTAATTAAAGGAACCAGATCTATAATAAAACTAAATAGTTAAAGCTTTAAACTTTTTGTTCTTCTTTTATATATTTTAACTTTAAAAACAGTTTATATTACTCAGTATATCTTAGGCTTAATCTTAAACTTTTCTTTGTTCTACTTAATAATAAACCCATATCAAATGTGACAATTTTTTTTTTTTAGTCTTAAATAAAAAATATTTTTTATTGCAATATAAAAATATATTATGCAACAATTGAAAATGAATTTAGTCATACTGAATTGTATTTTAGGGGTAGGAATAAGTGGCGCAATTACATTGCTAATCGGGGGGAAAAGAATCTATGTTAAGAGGAGAAAGGGGGAAGAAGGAAGCCAATTACAAACTTCGCATGGGTGAAGGGAAAAATATCTATCGACTTTTACTTTTTTTTCTAACTTTTGAAATTGCGAATGTTCAAGCTAACTTTTAATCTAATTTAATTTACTACCGTATTTTTTACTATACTCGACTTTTTAACTTGATATTTTATAATTTTTGATATTATTATATACGTACTGTAAGTAGAAAAAAAATTACTAAAAAAAAAAAAAAAAAAATATTTAATTATTAAAAACAGTCATGTTTGCAATATTAGATTTTGATTTATTTCAAATTATCTGTCATTGCAGTATGTATATTAATTAAGATTATAGGTGAATAATAAGTCCTAAAAATACAAATTAACCCTCTATCATAAATAAAACATATTTTATGTTTCATTTACAAAATTATATTACGTTAAATACTTTAACTAAAAAAAAAGAGCATTATGTTCTTGACAAGTAACGATTGAGCTATGTGCTGTGATATTAATTTTTTTTCTGCTCTCAATATTTATGTACAAAAACGTTTCAAAGAGAAAAAGCAGGAGACAATACAAGAGCAATTACATTATTTTGCAAAATAGACTGAAAATTTAATTATAATTCATTCTTTACGTAAAGATTTTTTTTTCGCAAACTTAAACAACTTTTACAGAAATGTCGAGAAAAAAAATTAATTATAATTTTTTTTATATATAATGAAAAATCTCATAGTAGTTGTAGAAGGAACAAATAAAAAGCTGTTAATAAAGTCTTTAGAAATTTTCGCTTCAAACGTAAGCCAAGAATATTCCATAAGGCTTTATTATAAATTAAACAACGCGCTTTGTTTAAACGTTGTGCCAGAGCTCTGCTTAATTCATTAATTTTGTATTTTCTTTTGCTCTTAAATTTGGTGTAATTTTATTATCAAACTCGTTCACAATTTAAATCAGAGTGCGTTTCTTAAACTTATATTACTTGTGATTACTTTAGTAAGCAAAATTATTTGGATCTTCAAAAATAACATTTTATTAATATTAACGTACAGAAAATTGAATTTTGTTTAGAGAGATAAAAATTTTCATTGAAAATTTATTTACCCTGCTGGAAATGTCCTCAGAAATGTCTATAGAAATCAGTATTTTTCTATGGAAAGTCGATGAATTCTATAGAATTTTTTAAAAGTTCCATAAAAATATAAAAAGTCAATGGAGATTCGTATTTTCTCTAAAGAGTTATTTGAAAGGAGCAGATTTCTCCTTAGAAGTAACTTAAGTTCCATAGAGATTCTTACAAGCTCCATAAAAAATGTCTATAGAAAGAATAGAGGTCAATGGAATATAAATCTCCTTACAAATTTTGAATGGAGAAAAAATGTCTATAGAAGTTTTGTAAGGAGAAATATATCGACAGCACACTACAAAATTCTAGTAATCAACGGAATAAGTGTTTTTTCAATGGTTATAAGTGTTGATAATTAACGTTTCAAAACTCAACGCTTAAGTACAATTTCACTTTAAACGTTGATTTATCAGCATAAATAGAGTTGATAAAACCCGTCGATTTTCAACGGAATAAACGTTCTTCTCAACCTAATTAGAAATGATATAAAAATTTACTTTACACAATTTCCTGTGTTCTATGCGAAAAATCAAAATATGCATAAGAATAAATAGTGTTTATTTTTTATTCTTTAACTAGAATCAACGAAAAAAAAATTTTGATTTTTTTTTATTTCTGCCCAAAAAGTGCGTTTATTTCGAAAAGTTACCAACCCGTTAGAAATTTTATTGCATTTTTGGATGTAACTCGATTTTTCATACCCAAATCGGTCAGCCAATAACGATATTGAACTTGAAAACAGTAATAATGTTAATGTTTTTGCTTTTATTTATCTGAGTAAAACATATAGAAAGTATAAAGAGAAAAAATAACGAACTTTTATTCTTGAATCTCTATAGACTTTTTGTAAAATTTTCTCTATGGAACCGCACCGCCGGTTCCTTAAAAAATTTCTATGGAAGTTATTTTCTCCATATGCCAATTTTCCATAGAATTTTTTCTCTTTTTTTTAAGGAGATTTCCTAAGAACTTTTTCAGTAGGGTAGATAGCATAATATTACAAAATCGGAATATGAAAGAAAATTTAGCTTTATTAATTAAAAGATTTCATAAGCAATTTTAAAGTATATATATTTCTACTATGTATCAAAACGTTTAAAATTTCTTTATATAAAATTTTAACAAAAATAACTGGATTTTGAGAATTCATTTTTTTTTTTTTTTTTTTTTTAATAATTAAATATTTTATTTTTACGTGATATGAATTACACAAGGAAACTTACAACCGTATTTGTGATAAATAAGAAGGAGACGTCATTATCGTTGAAAACGAGCAATTTGGAGGTAGTAAAAGCACAATGGTCACGGCAATTTACGCTAAGTATTCACTGGGAAGCTGTCATTAATTAAAAGGAACAAGGAAATCGGTGTAAAAGGTCAAGAGCACTCTCTCGCTCATTCAATTTCTCGTTTTTCATGAGGGTGAATCTGAAGTAAGAAATGACGAGAGAACAATGACATTATTATAAGAAAATAGAAGTGGTCACCAGTAATGATTAACGCCCTATAGCTGTTAATTAACTATATATGGTATGTTTTTGAAATTTGATATTTCTATAGGGAATTAGGTATGGGGTGACAAAACTTACCTATGCCATTTGAAATCAAACCTAACTTCATTATCGTTACAATAACAAGCAATAATTGGAAAAGTTAGTTTATGAACAAGAAGCGAGTTACGTTTGGATTTCTGTAGGTTTCAACGTCAAGTAAGAAGAGTTTATATTTCTATTTGTATTTTGTAACAAAAGATCTCTATGAACCTGGCATTAAATTTTAAAATTGAATGCCACATTATTCATGACAAATAGAAAGAACTTCGTTTCTCATCTCCTCCTTCCCAATATCTATTTTATCATATCATTCTTGTTAAAGCACTTAAAAAAATTCACAATTTAAAAAAAAAAGTATGTTCTGTTAAAAAAGTTTAATATTACGAATAATTAAGATAATAATCTTAAAAAAAGAATTCTGTTGATATACTATGTGAAGTAGTATTCATCTCCTTTATTCCATTAATAAATTTAAATGTGTATACTTTGATAAAATATATTGATGAATGAGTATAGCTGCCAATCAAGGAATTATTCCATTAGGGGTGGATATCCGCAGATGTAAGTACCACCCGCCTAGCTATAGCAGGGTGTAATATGATCGTTATAATCAAGTACTAGAGTATATGTATATAGTTTATATATGTATATATGTTTGTTTACACTATCAGTAATTACAATCTCTGTCAACTATATGTATTGTTATCTAATAACTATTCTGATGGATCGTATTAATAAACAAGTCAATTTTTCAATTATTATATTTTATGTGTATAAAATACGTACATAACGCGTGTACTGCATTTTGAAATAATTTTTTATTATCTATAATATCTATTATATTTTATAAAAAGCTTAATGTATATGATATAATCTTAATTTGTTTAATACAATATAATTTACTATTTATCTATTTATTCAATATATTGAAGTATGTAATAGTGACTATATAATTGTATTTTCATTCATATTACTAAACAAAATAAGAATGGGAAACATTAACGATCCAGGTAGTTCATATAGTATACAATTATATGTATTTTGTCAATGTAATGTACTGAATTGGAGTAAACGGTCAAAATTAACGAACATGATTAATTTCGTCAATTTTAGAGTAGTAATATTCAAAGTGTAATATTCTTCATATTATTAAAAAAAAAAAAATTCTACAGATTTTGAAACAAAGTATTATAATTTAGATTTCTAAGTATAAGTTGCAAATTTTTATACATTTTTGCAGTGATATATGGACTCCTTTCATATAATTTAAACTTACGGTAATTTAATGTAGTAAGAATAATATAAAAAAAAAATGATGTTATACTCTCACATTGGTGGTAAAAGAATGTGACCGGAACCTCGTTGTCAAGCAATACGAGCTAATCTATACCATGTAGTTCCGGTATAATTGTGGACTTTAGTCGTTCAATGGAAAAGATATAAAATATTTATTGTATTAAATATATTTGAATGAGCAAAACTAGTGATTTTAAGGACAGTATTTGAGCTCAAATTTAAAAAGAGTATAACTAGTAGATTCTATTGAAGTCAATACTTGCCTTTTTTAAATACAGTAAAATTAACTCAGTACAGTAATTCAAAACACTAAATTCAGTAATTAATTTGTTTATAAAAAATGCTCACCACGCCCTCCAGAAGCCTGTGACCTGTGACGTCATTTATTACTACTCGTTTGTTTGAATTTGCAGCGGAGTTCGATCGTTTTCTGTAGATTCAAACAAACGAGTAGCGAAAAATGACGTCACAGGCTTCTGGGGGGTATGGCGGTCATTTTTAATAAATGAATTAATTACTGAAATGTAATTAATAAAGGTAAATATTGACTTCATTAGAATTTACTAGTAATACTCTTACTATAAATATGTGCTCAAAAAAATCATTAATCTTGGTCATTGTTGAAAATATATATATATATATATATATATATATATATATATATATATATATATATATATATATATATATATATATATATATATATATATATATATTTGCCTTTTATTCTTTATTAAAAAGAAATGTAATTTTTTCTCTAAAAGTAAAACTACGTATATCGTTTATTTATGCATGAAATTTGATCACGTATATTTATGTTTAGGTACGTGAAAATAATTATTGAAAGATTTATTTATATATTTATTTATTTTCAACCTAAAACAGGCTTGCGCCCAATTTGGTGGTACACATAGTACTTAAAAACTTAATTAATCATGGTTTATTACAATATAAATTTTTTAGAGTAAGCATACAATTAACTTTTTTAATTCGTGGCTATAAACGAATTATTGAATCTTAACCTGTTTTAAATAAATTGTTTAGTGATTTAATGGAATCATGTAACGTATCTATGTTTAAGCTATTATAATTAAAAATAACTATATACGGTACAATGAAGAACCGATAACTGGACACAAATGTATAACAAAGTATTGTATGAATAAATTAAATGCAAAAGGAAAAAAATGAGTAGGCATCAAAATATTCATAATATAAAGTATTTCAACAATACCAAAGAGACTTTCCAATAAAGAATTGATAAATTGTGTTACATTCAACGTATTGATCAGCTTTCATTCGTTCAATTAAACGTCTTCAAACTAAAAGATTTGTTCAAAACGTTTATTTGTAGTTGTCTATATCTTACAAAATACCATTTTTTTCCTCCAAAATAAACCTCAAAATATAAAAGCTTTGAACATGAGAAATAGAATCATCCTTTTTTTATTGTGTGTTTGTATATATATATATATATATATATATATATATATATATATATATATATATATATATATATATATATATATATATATATATAATAAAAGACAAAGACCTTAATTTAATCTTAGAAAAAAACATTTTACAAAGAAAGCAACACAAATTACGAAGAGGAAAATAAAATAAAAGTGTTTGATGATATATGTCACACGAGTTCGTAAAAAAACAAAGCATGTTTCAATGTATATAACTCTCTCTCTCTCTCTCTCTCTCATTCTCTTTCTATATATTTTTTGTTCGATTTCTTTAACATTTTGAGTGAGAAATTATTAAAGTCATGTGTACAATATTATTTCTGTATTTAAACTTCAATATAAAATATAATTATATAAAAAAAATTAATCTCGTAATACTTGTTGGATATAAAATGAAGTAAATAAATAAACACTTTGAGTGTAAAATATAAATATAAACAAGTATATATGTTATCTTAGTAATTACTAATTAGTATTTTTGTTCGCATGTTGTAAACCAAATGTAAATAAACGTTTTAATTTTGGTTCGTATTTATTTTTCAAATGTCTGTTACTCGATAATATATTTTTTTTTTCAAAGTTAAATTATTCAGTTTTTTCATTATGAAATATACCATAAATATTTCTTATAATACTCTCTGTAAAATATTTTTTTAAATATTCAAGAGAAAAATACACGTTGAAGATAAAGAAAAACAAATTTTGACGAAGCATTACAAAGTTTCTCGAAATATAGATTATTATCTGCTACTAGAATTTTAACAATCTTAATTTGAATTATTTACAGATTGAGCTGAATGTCTGAAAGAGCATGCCTTTCAGCGTGGTGGCGAGCTGCGCATAGGTAGCACCTTTTATCCGAGGACTTTTTTTTTGTTTTCCGCGGTACAACATTGAGGAGCTAGAGCTCAACGAAAATAAATATGCGTTTTTCATTACTAAATAATTTTTTATATTTGTAAACTTCTTTAGCTTTTTGTAGATTTCAAATAAATATTTCAGATGAAATATATTTCAGTATAAATACCTCAAGGAAAAAATATAGCTCTAACATTTAATAAATTGTAAATTGATTGAACCAGCCAATATGGTAACTAATTTTTTATATTAAAATATTAAAAAAAAAAAAAAAAAACAAGAAGAAGAGTACGTATAATGCATCTGTCTTAGATATTACGAAGCTTGAAAGTATTATAGTAATTTGAAATTACTAATTTCATTATAGTTAAACACTAAATAATATTGATTAATTTAAACACAAGAGATTAACAAAGTATTTTTATATTATATTATCCATATAGTGATATAATACACATACAATGTATCTAGATGTAGTAAGCGAGGTGTATATAATTAGTATTATCAAAATGAGATAAATCGAGCAGAAGTTGACATTACAACAGTGGTATATACAGTGTTTGTATACAATATGTATGTTGTTGTATATATGTGTGGACATTAGGGATATGTCTCTCTATCCAAATGTTTACGTTTGTTTTATGTGCAATATCCTCTCTCTCTCTCTCTCTCTCTCTCTTGGTTAGTCTTCTATGTTAGTCAGTCTGTATTTAGTGAGAAGGAACGACATAGGAGAGAGAAAGAGAGACAGAGAGAAAGGGTTGAAACCTATGTAGAAGGGGTGTTGCGGGATAACCACAGGAGTGAAGTACACAGTGTTGGGAAAGCAATACTCTTTAAACATAATAGAGAGAGAGAGAGAGAGAGAGAGAGAGAGAGAGAGAGAGAGGAGAGAGGAGAGAGAGAGAAGGAGAGAGAGAGAGAGAGAGAGAGAGAGAGAGAGAGAGAGAGAGAGAGAGGAGAGAGAGAGAGAGAGAGAGAGAGGATAAACATGTAATATACCTTAACAGAAGGGAAGGATCATACGTTGCATGGATATACACATACAAATCTATTAAGTTTGAAAACATGCATACGTATTCAAAATAGTAATATATGTACGAAGAAGACGAGAGAGAGAGAGAGAGAGAAAATGTTGTTGACCTTTTACTTGTATGTATATCCATTTCTATCTTCTTATATACAATAATATAGTTTTATGGTAAGTGAACTGACGTATGTAGTATATTTGCCATGTCTATATTTTAATATGTAAAAGCAAGATCCATATAGCTGAGCTGTATGTAATATAATATTAATGTATATATGTACTAAAGTTCAATAAGAAAGGACGTGAAGTAAACGTCAAGTAAAGAAAACACACACATTGCACCTGGGTTTACTTCCCCAGACTCACCGCAAAAAATAAAGTATGTTTTCTCTCTCTCTCTCTCTCTTCAAGGAAAAACAAACAAACGTAAATTGAAGGTCTAAGGATTTTCTACGTACGTATGGTATTTTTTTCTACATACTATAGATTTAAATTTATAATGTAAGATGTATAAAAATATAAAATGGACTTTGTAAACAAGAGAATATAGAGATAAGATGATGTAATACTGTAAGTTAAATATATTTTTTACTTTTTTTTCATTTATAAGTACATCGAATATAATATATATATATTATATATATGCCAATATTAATATAACTCACTTTCCATATTACAGTCGTATATAGATTTCATTGCATAGTCACAAATAAATCATCCATGTCGTTATTAATTTTAATACAGTAGTATTTTCAATTTAAATAAAAGTTAAGTGAGTACTAAAATGATGCAAGGTATGTATAATCTAAATATGCAAGAAAGCTATACATACAAAAAAATTTATCATTGGGGTATTTGAACTTCAGAGAGTAGGTGACCGGCTGATATCTCACAAACTGAACGGTCATGAAATATAAAAATTAACCAACAGTGAAGATGAAATGTTACTTAAAAGTTTAATTAAGTCAAAGTCAAACACATGGTCAAATATTTACTCCATTCTAATGATGACATGTTTATGTGAAAAATTTTAATTTTTAGCGCCAACTTGTAAGTCAAATTACAAACTTTTTTAAATTCTAAAATATTATTTAAACAATTTTCAGAACAATAAACATTATTATTATATATTTCATTATATTTCATTTGAAATTAAAAGTACTTGTTTTGCTGGATATAAATAACGTAAAAAGTAATACTGTGAAAATACAGTTCTTCTTTTGACTACTTCCGCTCCAAGTCGGTCACCCACTGTCTTAGGTTTACTGAAAACATACTTATTAAAGGCGTAGAACACCTTGAACAAAAAAGTTTGTGCAATATCCTAATAAACATGAAAATCAACATTGATTTGGCCGGAGTCATTGATTTCTAATTTATTTTTTATTCACAAAATGCCACTGGCGGTCACTGACGTCACTTGTTTTACGCGCTCGTAAATCGG
>OX439131.1:19271724-19276724 GCA_949318235.1 Ecdyonurus torrentis
GAAGAGAGAGAGAGAGAGAGAGAGAGAGAGAGAGAACAGCATGTGCGGGCTATATACCTCTTTCTCTACATAACGACACATGAAAAATAGCTCTGAGTTTTGGACCAGAACTCACACAATGAGAGATTTATACCAAAGGTTATTTTTTTTCCTTTTATCTTACATACAGCAAAAGTGTAATATATATACACACACACGTATGTAGTTATAATGTTCTATACTTTTGTAATAACATATACCACAAAGAAAATCATGCATTTATATACCTTTAACTCGAATTAAAAACTCTATTTGAAATTATTATAACCTTTCAAAAACATTACTCAAAGTTATTAGGTTAAGTTCAACAACAACTATTTGCACTCCTTTAAAAAAATATTAATCAAAAAATTTATTTATTAAAATAGCCTTATTCACCATAGTATTTATAATAACATTTAATGTATAATTATTCAACATTCATTTGAGTTTATTTTAATTCCAAAAGTTATTGTTTTTCATCATGTATTATATTGTTTTGTGCCTATTGTCATGAACATACTGTACTTTGATTAATATAATTTAAAATAAAATGGTCATTTAAAAAATATCCTTTCATTGAAATTTAATTTAATTTGCTTTTAAAATGTTTATATTTTTTACTAGAATTTATATTGTCTGTAAATTTAGTTTATTTATTATATTAATAATTACTGTATAAAATATTTGTATAAAATTTAAAATTTCATGTTCCATGCAGTGCTAATTTTTATTTTGGAAATAAATTTTAGTCTTTGATATATATAATTTTTTTTTTAATATTTCTTTAATTTATTTATAATGAAAAGTTGTGTGTATACTGTATATTAATTAACTTATCATTATATCATTAATTTATTTTAATATTAATGATTTTGCTTCACTTTTCTTATTTAAATTATTATATGAAACACACAAATTATAATAATGCTTCAATATGATATTTGGTGGAAAGAATGTAGGCACAGCATTAATTGTAGCACTGTTATTATATTATGATAATTGTCACTTGTATTTTAATACAGCATGCGATGTAAAACGTACTCAAAATTACAGATTATTTTTAAATTAATTTAGTCAAAAAACAATTGAAAATATATAAATAAATGAAGATGGAATGCAAAATATTGCATTTACACATTTTTAGCCCTTGACTACCTATTATAAGTTAAATATTTTCTCTCAAACCTGACGATAACACGTTTTGAAAACTATTTCATAGCTATATGTTTATTAATAATCTACTTAAATTGAAGTTTAGGAGATAGAGGCTATCTAATTACAACCCTTATCATAAGGAACTTAAATTATATGGTATAAAAAAAAGAACATTATTAAACTTCCTTAAGTATTTAAGAAGAGGAAGATAGCTATTGAGTATTTATGTAATTAGCTGTTTTGATCTATAAAGGGATAATGGAAGTCAAATGAGAGTGTGTGTGAGAGAGAGAGAGAGAGACAGAAAGAGAGAAAGGAACTTGGAGCGCCATGATGTTTATGTGTGAAACAGAACAAAGATGAAGGTAGCAGTAAAACCACAATGTCAAGGAAGATTGTAACGTCAAAACACAGAGATCCTCTAAACATGACAAACTTAACCCCTAATTTATTTATATAACATTTTCTTACTTTCTTTTTTTTTCCTCTTCTCTTTTTTTCCCCAACATAAAAATGTTCAATTTTATATTTTATTTATTGTAACATAACATTTTACGTTTTTTTATTTCAAAACGATTTGAATCAAGATATTTACATTTTATTTGAAACAATGTAAATTTTTTTCTTCTCCTCTTTTTTTTTTTTTTTTTTTTTTTTTTTTTTTTTTTTTTTTTTTTTTTTAGAATCAAATTTATGGTTTCAATAAAAAATGTTTACAAATAAATTGGTAAATATAAGGCAAACAAATCAAAATAGCATAAAAATAAAAGCTTTTTATATAAAACTGTTGATAACGAAATTGTTTTGATGGTATTATTATTATTCTTACTATCAATTTTAATTGCTTTTGGTATTTCTGGATTTTTTACAATTAAAAAAAATATTTTGTCCATTTTTTATGTCTATCGTTTCTCTCTCTCTCTCTCTCTCTCTCTCTCTCTCTCTCTCTCTCAATATGTATGTTTCCAATTTTCTTGACGTAACTCGACACAAAGTTTAAAATACTTTACCCACTTTCTCTCAGATTTGCTTCATCAAAATAAAAAATCGGTTAAATAATTAAGAAATTGACAAGCTAAATAGTCAATAATAAGATTAGGCATTAAGCTGAAATAAAATTGACACTATTAAAACTTTGTATTATTGTTTTAACAGGAGCTATTTACAATTATATTCTAAAATATAAAATAGCATGTACAACTACATACATATGTATATAATGCTCAAATACAATTATATATTAAATCTAAATTTGGAAACTATATTGTAAAAAATATATATCACATTTTATTTCATTTTTACGATATATTAACCTCTGTGGTACAGTCTATCATATAAAAATTATTTTACATTATTATTATTTTTCCTTTGAAAGCTATATCCAGAAAAATTGTTGAACAAAAGCATAACTTTATATTTTTTGGCTTTATCCAGTGGATTTTCTACTTTTATTATTATATAAATATATATATATTTTTTTATACGTCAGCTTACATTCTGAATTATTTACAACGTTGAGAGTTGTTCTATGAGGTAGTGGTTTTATTTCATACCTTTTGATATCAAGGAAATAACGAAGAAAATTTTTCTCATCTATCTCCCACAAGAAAAAAAGAAAGCTTTTAAATGTTTGATATATCTATTTTTTCTGCACTCTAACAAAATCTTGCGTATAAAAATATAAAACATTGAAGAAACTAAAAAAAAAAATATCATAAACATTGACTACTTGCAATATTTATAACTGTAAAAGAACAAAAATCTTGTACCAGAAAGAAAGAAAAAAAAGCGTAGTTGAAAATATCTCGGCTGAGTTGTGATCAATTTTTTTTCTAGCTTTGTCTCTTTTTTTGTCTTTTTTTCTGGTTCAGTTTACCACAGAGTATATATAAAAGTTTGTAAAAAACTTTTTTGATGATTTTTACGCTATTGTTGAGTATCTCTATTCTTTTCTGTCTCTATTTTTTTTTTCTTCTTCTAACTTTAATGATATTAGATTTGTGATGAAATTTTGTACAGTAATTCTTGTCTCATAAAACATCTAATAAAGTTGAAAATAAAATTTTGTAATAATTTTATTTATGGCTTCATACTGGCTTAATTTTAACAATGTTTTTCTGCTATACTATTTTTTTCTTTGTAGATTTTATATGTTTCTTGTTATAGTTTTTTCTACTTTTTTACTGAAAAAAAAAAATGTTCAAGAAGGTTATTTCCCAGTATAACAGAAAAATATTCAAGAACAGAGTATTTAACCTAAGTGCCTGAAGAGTGTAAAAAGCAAGATTTGGCATCAATAATAAATGTTTAACCCCTTGACACCTACAAAACTTTAGTGCTTAATTTTTAAAGTCTGTTTGAAGTACAAACAGAAATTTAAGACAACCAAAGCCATTTCAAGAATAGTAAATATACGTGATGTATTAAAATAATTTTAAAATCATTGAGTTTTATATTTGTTACCTTTTATTAAATGAAATGAACTATTACACAATCATTTAATTCAATTAATACATTAATAAATAAATAATAAAATGATAATTAGTTGTACGCAATTCTTACAATTAAATAAAAGGTTTTAAGTGAAGTTTTAGTAATAAAGAATAAATTACTCTCAGTCTGTGATTTGAAAATGTTTTACACTTTGGTGTGGTGGTGTTGAAATTTAAATCACATACGAATAATTAATTATGTATAATGTAATTCATTCTAATTGTATAAAATGGAAGTAAGAAGAAATATATATGTTGCTGTGAGTTCCTTCCTCTCTCTTTCTCTTTGATGCATAAATTTTCTCTTATACTCTCTCTTCTATTGAATGTACATATATATATATATACTATAAATCATAATATATTCTGTATGTTAATAATTTTTCAAAGTCAGAATACCATATGAAATTTATCTATTTAAATTATTTTCAATAGACTTGTTAAAATTGAAAATAATAATAATATAAGAATATTTAGAAATTTAAATATTCCTCTTTTTTTTAAACTCTTTAGGGACCAAAATTAATAAATTGCTTAGTTTTCTTATTTATTTTTTATAAGCATTGAGGTGGGAGTATCTCTCTCTCTCTCTCTCTCTCTCTCTCTCTCTCTCTCTCTCTCTCTCTCTCTCTCTCTCTCTCTCTCTCTCTCTCTCTCTCTCTCTCTCTCTCTCTCTCTCTCTCTCTCTCTCTCCCTCTCTCTCTCTCTCTCTCTCTCTCTTTCAGCTTCATAAACTCACAACTTATTTAGAGCATTGAATTATTGACTCATTGTCAGTGTATGAGCACTGACCAAATAAAAACTTAATTTTTATTATTGTAATTTTATCATTTTTTATTATTATTATTTATTAGGTTTTATTATTTTTCATGCTTTGCTGTAGAAACAATTTTCAAAAAATTATATATACCAGGTGTATATTATTCTATTCGTCTTTTAGTACAAAATATTTTTAAATCTTTTATATATACAGCATTTATATGCTTTAAAAAAATTCAAATTTTCACGTTTCAAATTTTGGTTTAGCAAAATAGACCACTTGCAATGAAAAGTTTTTATTTGTTGCAACGTGTAAGTGAAAATGATTTTGCCATAAGAAATGCATTGAGAATATTTCAAATTATTTTAAAAAGTTCGTTTATTAGAAGTAATCCATTCGACAAATATTAGAATTAAATTACTATATAATAAGTTGCATGTAAGTGAGAGCATGAATTTGATAAAATATAAATAATAAATCAACATACTAAAGGGAAAAAAAACATCTGTACTAGTTCTTCAAACTTATGAATTATTATGGGTACTCCTTATTTACTGCTTCTTTTTGTCATT
>OX439131.1:19279224-19304224 GCA_949318235.1 Ecdyonurus torrentis
TGTTGAAACTTGAGTTAAGAATGTGGAGGTAAATTAAATTGATATCCAATAAAGTTTATCCAAATGAAGGCTGGAAACACTCTCTAATTATCAAAGTATTTGCACAGAATATTGGAATGTGATTGACCTCATAACATTGATATTAATATGATTATGTCAGTACCATTAAATCTTTGATCAAATTCTCTCTCTCTCTCTCTCTCTCTCTTTCTCTCTGTCTCTCTCTCTCCAAGTCCTAAAGGCTTTTTTTTTTACTTTGCTTCCAGACGGTACAAAAACGTTTAAATTTTCCTAAGGTTATAAGTTAGAGTCACAGAGACGATTTATGTTTGCTCTATTATTAGAATAAGTCTTTGTATAATATTCAAGATAGATATTATGCCTTGAGGCAAAAACTTTAATCAAAGTGAGCACGGTAACTTTAATTTATAACTATCAATTATACCCGTACGCTTATGCTTCATATTATAGCTTATTATGTTGCGTAAAATATATAGTGTTATATTCGTTTTACGACACTTGCTTTTTACTTTTTTTTTGTTAATTAATGTTTGTAATATATATATATATATATATATATATATATATATATATATAACTAATTACAGGAGACCATTTTTTT
This sequence comes from Ecdyonurus torrentis, assembly GCA_949318235.1. Classification (NCBI taxonomy): domain Eukaryota; kingdom Metazoa; phylum Arthropoda; class Insecta; order Ephemeroptera; family Heptageniidae; genus Ecdyonurus; species Ecdyonurus torrentis. The sequence continues at coordinate 19,279,847 of OX439131.1, forward strand.
CCTACAGCTTTATGGCAATATTTTAGTTTTACTAATTTTCTTTACTTTTCTCTGATTTCCATATGAGCTAATATTAATGAAGTTTAAGAATATATATTATATAAAAGTTGTTATTTTTTATTTATACAACCTACAGATGGTACACACTAATTTGAAGTGCTAGCAAAATTTGAATATTTTACTAAAATCGCAAACAAAATGATAGTTAAATACAAATAAGATTGTTTCGCGTTACATTAACTGGAAATATTTATGTTTCTGAAGTTTATACCTAAGGGCTGATTAATACATCACTAACAGTATTTCATCAAACACAACTTTACACACACATCAAAACCCATAACACATACACACGCACAATTCCATTAATACAATTACTTTGATGTGTACAAAATTTACCAAATTAACAAATTCTTTTTTTTTTTTTTAAGCTCACTTAATAATTTAAATTAACTTTATAATAATTAATAACATTAAATTGATGAGTAGATTAATAATTTAAATATTAAACATATTGCATTATAATAAAATTATTATACAATTTTAAAAGAGATTAAATAATATATTCAAGTTATTTTTATTATTTTATCATAGTGAGGGAGTTTATAAAATATAATAATTATTAAAATTTTATTATCATGTTATTATTTCTATATTAAATATAAAAAATGAAATTTAATATAATATAATTTTATAACTTTTGTATGTATTTTTATTTTATGATGTCAAATAAATAAAAGTTTTTTTTTATTTTTTATATTTAGTCGTAACAAATAAACAATGTTCTTACAATGTGTCAAAATGACAGACACTTTTAGGTCAAAATCTTTAGTGTTAAAAAGTAATTTAATGTTTGAAAGAATAAAAAAAATGTGTTGCTTTTATAAATTAAATTATTCAATTACATGGAAAATAATTTAATATTATGAATATTAAGAAGTGTTAGATATAAATAAAACATAAAAATTGTAATTTTCATTCTCTCTCTCTCTCTCTCTCTCTCTCTCCCTGTTGTTTAGCTTTAATTATAATAAAGTTGAACATGAGACAATTAAATTATAAGATTTTGTTTTGTTACAACATATTAAGATATTAATTCTAATTTTCTTGTATAAAATTAGACATTGTTTCTTATTATAATGTATCTTAATCAGAAAATAGGGGGCAGGTATAAATCTTTCTCTTTCTCTTGAGTTATCAGAGTCAAATCTCTGGCAGCTTCTCTCTCTCTCTCTCTCTCTCTCTCTCTCTCTCTCTATACCACCTTTCTCTTCTCAATTCAACGCCCATCTCACAGATGCTGTCTCTTCTCCCACTCTCATGGTGACTGTTAATGTATAAAAAATGACAAGAGAAAACCTTAGCTTCACTGCACGCACGCGGTGCAAACTGGCACCAAACTTTATCTAACAGAGAGTGAGAGAAAGAGAGAGGAAACTACCTTTTGACCCAATCGGCCCCTTTTTTAGAGCTTGGTGGTAGTCATCTCTCTCTCTCTCTCGCTCTCTCTAGGAAAACACTGTGGAAAAGGAGTAAGAAACATGCCCTCGTGCACTAGATAAAGCAAGAGAGAGAGAGAGAGAGAGAGAGAGAGAGAGAGAGAGAGAGAGAGAGAGAGAGAGATAACGGACCTCCGGCCTAAAGCTTTCCTCTATTTCTTCCTAAGAAAACAACTTAACGTTCTAAATAATGGGTAAAATCGACATTTTTAACCGTATTTTCGGTGCAAAAACCTTTAAGAAAAACACCATTTATTTTTATATTGATTACTATTTATAGTATATTATTTGTAAAATTAGTTTTTGCACTACCCCTATTTATTTTATCAACTATTGACATAAAAGTATTAATAATTTATATAATATCGTATAGTATGAAAATTTTATTTTAGTATTAAGTTTTAAAAGGTAATATAATTTAGTATATAAAAGGTTATAATGTCATATAATAATGTAAATAAGTTTATTAAATATTATATTATTATTGCATAAACAGAAACACATAGAAACTGTTTATAACTTTCAAAGAAATTATCAATATTAAACTTATTTTAAAATTTAAGTAATAATATTTTGAGAAAGTTCGAGAGAGAGAGAGAGAGAGAGAGAGAGAGAGAGAGAGAGAGAGAGAGAGAGAGAATAGTAAATTGGTTCAAATTAGCTATGAAGATGACGATATAATGGAATACAGTAAGTAAGTTGATGTTAGCTATGGCAACAGCTGCCTACAAACATGTTGAGACTTGTGTTCACACTCACACTCTCACACATACTTATGTGTTGTGTCAAGCAAAAGTAAAATCCTCTCACGTGTTGTTCATCCATCGTATTCATTAAAAGCAATTATAAAATTGTCATACTACAGTTAATAATAATAAGAAGCAACTTCTCATAATGTGTCTTTAACTTAACATAAACATTCAAGTATCCTGCGTGCTTATGCAACCAGTTGGGTATTAATGTATTGCTGAGTTGCATAACAATCAGGATACTCTATGACGTCATTAAAGCACCTGCATGATAGAAGAGAGGGGGCTAGAGAACTATTCATTATAAAGAAAAAAATGTATTTCCTGCATTGTAATTGAACTTTATTTTGAAATAAAGCAAATATTGAACTATAATGAACTGCTGTTTTTTTTCCATGTACTTACAGGCAAAAAAAAAAATAGAAACTCCCTAAGTAAATCTATTTATTATTATTATTTTTTAAATATTATTTGCAGAACTGCAATTTACTTTTTTTTTTTTTTTTTTTTTTTTTTTTTAAACAGTGATTACAGTTTTATTTATATTTAAAAGTTGTAATTAATATATAAGTAACTTTTACATTAAAAAAAAGGTTTGCGTAGACTTAAAAATATTAAATATTTATAATGAACAATTCTCTTGGTTGTAGAATTTTTATGTAAAAGGCCAAAAAATGTAAATATTTCTTCTTTCTTTTATTTCTACGTGAAACTTAAGATTATAATACTAAAAAATGTACACATTTAACTATTATTACTTTTTTTATTATATTTTAGTGATATTAAAACTTACAGATTTTTTTTCATCGTTTTTATATTTAAATATGAATATAAAATAATAGTAAAAAAAAAAAAAAAAAAAAAAAAAAAAAACCTGAAATGGTGTGTAAAGATTTTAGTAGTATACAATTTTTGTTATGTATAACTTAAACATATTTAAATATATTATTATATAATAAAAGATATAAAAAATATTATATTATATAACTTTCCTTACCATACAGCTCAAATATATTTTTAATAGCAAAAGTGAATAAGATAGTTCTAAAAAAAAAATTTTTTTTTTCTTAGTTATACACAATAATGGCATTGTCTTGACGTTAAAATATGGTTAAAGTTTACGGTAATTTTTACCTGAATAAAATAAAGTAAAATAAATAAATAATAATAAACACTATTAAAGTAAAAGAGCTTTGAACACGCATATCTTGTTGAACCTTTTTACTGGAGAAATGTTTTTTAGTGATGGATTTTTTTTTTTTTTTTTTTTTTTTTTACACTCTGGTAACAACGGCGGGGGTAAGTAATGAGAGAGCAAGAGAGGGCAGGGACTGAAGTAAAAAGGCAGTTGAGTTAAAGATATAGGTAGGTAGTAGGAAATACGATATAGATCGCAACAGTCTCGGACACAATAGATGGAGCTCTCGCTCGCTATACACTATCCATCACGCACTCCACACGCTACTCCATACCCACCCCCTTACCCCTTTCTTTGCTTCTCCACCCAATATATATATATATATATATATATATATATATCCAAACCTTCATGTCGTTACACTAAACCCTATCGTATCGTAGGAGAATAGCCTTCACTTTGGGCAACTGAGATCGAATGACCTTTTTTGCGTGGACATTATAGCCATAGCTATAGCCTCGTAATGCTATTCCAAACTCTCTTGTTATATATATATTTTTTGTTATACCAGGAGAACTCTTTAAAAAAAAAAAAAAGGAAGACTGACAATTGACTCGTATAAATCTTTGAAATGTTTTTTGTATACCTTATCTTTTATGTCAACATTTTTTTCCTATAAAAATAGCAAGAAAAAGTGAATCAATTTTTATCAATACATGATAAACAATATAAAGAATTCATAGTGTATAAAAAAGACGGATTTTTCTTCCTTTCTATCTCTGACTCTCTCTCTCTCTCTCTCTCTCTCTCTCTCTCTCTCTCTCTCTCTCTCTCTCTCTCTCTCTCTCTCTCTCTCTCTCTCTCCCTCACTCTTCTTTTTATGTAATATAGATATTTTTATTTAATAAAGTGTCATTCAACAATTTTTATATATATATATATATATATATATATATATATATATATATATATATATATACAGTGTTTTAAATCAAAGTATGTCTTTAAGACAATATCCAAGATTGTTAAATCTCTTAGACAAGTTGTTCGATGAGTTACTGCAACACAGAGAGAGCAAGAAAGAGAGAGAGAGAGAAGAAATAAAAATTGTCAAAAGCATCTGCCGTTGTCTGCCGAAATGAACAACAGACAAGAAGAAAGTTGTGCCAGCGTAAAGTAAAGACTGAAATTGGCTTTGCGATCGAATTGTTCTTTAATAAGTTATCAAACATCTTGACATCAAGCAAAACAAGACGATAAGTCATAAAAAAAAAGTTAACCAAAATAAATGTTGTTCAATGTTTTTCCGTTTATTTTTAATATACATATAAAAGATAAAAAAATAATAATGTGAAAATAAAAGAAATATGAATATATTGACGATATTACTTCTGTAATTAATAAAGAAAATTTATTTTATGAACTTTTTCCCCTTATAATAAAACCAAATATTTTATTAGTTTATCTTTATGAATTCCATTCACATCAGTGTTTTTCATATATATAAATATATATATATATATATATATATATATATATATATATATATATATATATATATATATATATATACATACAAACATACATATTAGAGCACATACACTATTGATAAAACACTAATGTATGTATAAAAAATTGAAATAAAAAATTCAATAAACATATAAATTGACTTCACTTTATCTAAATATAAACTCTAAATACCAAGCATTTTTTGTGTTAACTTTATTGAAATTTTATTTTTAGAATTTTTTTTTATGTTTATTTAAATATTAATATTCAAATATTTCAAAAAATATGTTTATTTTGAGATATGTATATATACATAATATAGAATATCAAATAATAAAATAAAAAGTCCTGATACAAAAACGAATAAAGTTTCGGAAATGATAAAGATCAGTAAAACGGAAATTGTGTGATATTTGAGTATAGGATTAAAGCGTATAAAAACAACATAATACTAAGCTAATCAAATAACGCTCACAGCAAGAAACTGTCTTTATTTTTCATTTGTCTTTATTATATATTTATCTTTTTATTATTCTTATTTCATTTGTTCTTCTGTCATTTTGGACATTTTTTTTCCTCTCTCTCTAAACCCCCTTTTTTTCACACAAGTCCATACTGATCTTTTTTTTATATATATTATTATATTTATTTTATTTTTTTGACTTGTCAAAAAAATCGGACACTTTCTTTTTGTTTCAACTGTCAAGATGCGCTTTATTCTTTTTTTTTGTTTTTTTATGAAACTTTCTACACAGTATATAAAGTAGAGAAAAGTTTTCCTGTGTAAATTCAACCAACTTTTCTTCTGCATCCCATGTGTTACTTTACAAACGTAAATTTGATTATTACTTTCTATGCAATCTATCTCAATTATATCTTCTTTACTTTAATATCAAAAAGTAAAAGGAGACTTTTGCTAGACTAAAACTTTTTTTATTATTATTATTATTAATTTAGAAATAATCAAATTATAATTAACGTTTTATTGTCTATGGAAATTTAAAAGCAGAGAAATATTTATTTTTGAAATTTAATTTCATACTGTTCAGTCATAGCTGATTTGATTTTTTTTTTTTTTTTTTTTTTTATAAATTATTGTTTTTTTTTTATATATTATAGAAATTAATGGCACGGGTAAGTTGAAAAAGAAAATGTCAGTAGAAATTCATACATTTTAATTTTGACAATAATAACGAGATTAAATTAAAGTTGGTTTAATTTAATCATGAATTAATTATTTATCTGGACAAAAAGGAAACAATAATAATAATAAACGTTGAAAGATACAATATAATAATTCTCGCTTTACTACTTTTCAAAGCATACATATTGCATCTTTACCAAGAAAACTCCGCAAAGATTGATTTATGTTTTATTCAAATATTTGCGCAGAATTTTCAATATTATTCTTATGAGAAAAATGCGCGCAGAGTAAATTTAGAAAAGAAGAAACGTTTTTAAGTGTATTTTAACATTTTTATTATAGTGTAAAAACAAAATTATGCATTTTACATATTATTATATACATTATATTTATATCAAATTAGTACTACTTTACCTTTTAATCTTTTATCAGAACGCAAAGTGAAGTAATATTTTACAAACATCTTTTAAATTTATTCATGCTGGAAAAATTGAAGTTATCTAAAACCTTATTATTATAAATAGAAGCCGTTTCACCTTTAAAATATTATAAAACGCTGTATTAATTACGCTCTAGTAAATTATAATTCTCAACATATATTTTATATATTCTCTTTAAAAACAAAACAAAATCATTTTCCTATTTTATAAATAAATTTTAATAAAATATTGACATTCTATCGTTAAACATCAGACGGCTTGGATAACAAAGAGATTGTTAAGTTGGATTTGCATTTTGTTTGTTCACAATATTGTCATTGTGTTTATTTACTCTCAGTCGTTTCCTCCCTTCAAGCCATGTTTCGTGTGTATATTTATACATTAAATACGAATACGGTGCTGCTTGTTTTTATTTTACACAAATATGTATAATATATAATAGTCATGAGAAAGTATAAAAAAGTCACCTATAATAATGAAAGCAGGTAAATACTACATTTTTTTTTCTTTTTGCACTGTCGTATTAAGGTTAGGAATTTAAATTAATTTTTTTACACGTATATATATATACATATATATATATATATATATATATATATATATATATATATATATATATATATATATATATATATATATATATATATATATATATATATATTTAGTTTAAAAAATTATGTTTATAAATAATTGAATTTTTAAAAAGGGTTAAAATGTATGAGAGAGAGAGTGAGAGAGAGAGACAGAGAGAGAGAGAGAAATTTATATAGTATGGCATACTGTACATAAAGTAAATGAATGCAAATAATGTAAAATATTTAAAAAGCCTGAATAAGTGAGATTAGATTTCTTGCTTTGATAAACTAAAAAAAAAAAAAAAATCTTTAAAATTTACAGTAAAATTTATCTGAAATTTTAAATCGTAATGTATTATGCATAAATATTTATTCAGGCACCAACCGTATTTATATATATTTTTTATTTCTCTTAATGGTATTACGTAGGTTGATTGATCCTTAAAAAATGCTTATCCTGAAAATATTTTTTATAATATTGTCATTTTTATGAAAATTTTGAATATTTTTGGAAAAAAGTTACCCCAAATTTGACGTTATCTAAAACCTTTTCCTTTAATGTAGAGATTTTGGATATTAGCAGTTCATACTTGATGATACAATAACGTGTGTGTGTGTGTGTACACACACACACACACACACACACACACACACACACACACACATATATATATATATATATATATATATATATATATATATATATATATATATATATATATATATATATATATATATATATAATACATATATGTATATAAATAATTGCTATGTATAAAAACTCTCTATATGTCAATTTATTCGAATTACATCCCCATTCTTTTTATAACACCATTGTACATTGGACCGTAATGATTGGAGAGTGAACATATGGGTCTGTCAGATGACTTCAATATCTCGACTCTATATACCAAAATGCATTGACTTCATGTCTGTCAAAATAAAATAATAAAAAGAAATCTCCTTTTTTGAATAGCAAAATCGTATAAATAAATATTAAATATATATAAAAACATGTCAAATTAAACCAATAATATAGAACAATAATATTTCTAGTTTCTATTTCAAATTTCTAGAATGAAACTTTAGTGTATTTGACAAGTAGTTTGTATATTATGTTACGTCTTTCACTTTGGTTTTGTAACATAATATACAATAAAATTAATAACATTATTCTAAAGACATATTATGTAAATCACATATATATAAAGTGAGTGTAAATGAAGTTTATTACAATATTATATGAATTAACTTCATGTTATAGTGCATATGACGTAATTAATAATAATTATTATTATTTACGTATTATATATATATATATATATATATTGTATTGGCTTATAAAGTTTATAATTTCAAGAAACTCTGTCTTAATTGTATAATAAACTTATATGAACTTTTTAATAATATTTACATATATTATAATATATATATATATATATATATATATATATGTACACAATAAATAGTTTCTATAGTCAGGTTAATTATAAGTTTTAATTACTTGGTTTAGATGTAATTTCTGCATAAAGTGAGCAATACATTTGACGTGCATGACCTCGTATGTAATATTACATGTTGTAATATGTGTATACTACATATGTGTATGTATTATACAGTAGTATACATAGTATTCATTTATATAACATGCACTAGCGTGCATAAAACCTTTATTAATTGTATCTAACTTAAACATTAAAATGTCTGGTGCTCTTAAATCTAAAACTTAAGCATTATTAAAATGTATTTAAATAAATTGCACTTTAATAGTTAAGTTAAATCAAAAGTAAAATAACATGTTTCCTTTTGTTTTTACCTGCTATTCAATTTTTTCCTTGTCTTTTAATTTTTTTTAAAATTTTTAAGCATTGTGTATAAATATAAAATAATAACTTTTTTTTATACTGTTACTATATTATATAATATAATTCAGTCTTGTTAGAGAAATACTAAAATTAAAATTTTAAATAGCTATTTAAGATTTTATGTAAGCTTACTCATCACTCTCATCAGGTCATCACTTTATTTTACAATAAAACAGAGAAATTATTAAATTAAAATATATCAAGAGGACACAAATATATAGCATTTAGAATGTCGATTTCATTGTAAAATTTTATTGAATTAAATAAACAATATTTCATAAAATTTTATGTTATACTACGCGAGTTTTATGATTGTTATTTAAATTTTGTAATTTGTGTAATATTATTCGGGCGTTATTGACGTTTTATTTTTGTGCATATTAATAATTTTCATTTGAGTAATTTCAAGGCAATTTTACATGCAAATGTTTAACAATAATGATTTTAACTCTCTCTCTCTCTCTCTCTCTCTCTCTCTCTCTCTCTGTGTGTGTGTTTTTCTTTTTCTCTCTCTTTATTGTTTTTGCATCTCAAATAAACATTTTACTTTTTATTCCTGCCTACTTATATATTTTTTGTAACGTTCACTCTTAAGTTTTTTTCACAGCAGTTTCGTAAGGATTACAAGAGTAATAAAAAAGAGGAAGCTTCTACTTTCTTTTCCCATTTAGTTTAAAAATTCCAATTTTGAACATTTTCCTCTAGATATTTTAACGTTATTTTTATGTCAAGTAAAAAGTTACTGTTTTTAACTTTAGAATTTTACAAGACTTAAAAGCTATATTTATTTTGCTGTATTCGTTTTTTATATAAATTTCTAAATAATTAGCCAACAAAATAAACTAGCATCACGTTAAAAAAAATATAAACAAAACTTACAATGTAAAAAAAAAAATGCAATTTCTGATTTAAGCGATACCAATTTTTCATTTCCACTTACAACAAACAACCTGTGTTTACATTTATAGAAGATATAATCTAGTATCTATCTTCTAGTGTATCTAATTTTTTGGAGGGAAAAAAATAGATAGAAAAAGTTATAGAAAGAAAATAATAACGTGTGAGAAACTATTGGGTCTTCTAACTTGACACTTCGTCTATATGTCTGACGCTTTTCACTTCTGCCAATTCTCAATTTCGTTTCCTTTTCCAATATTACACCACTGCTTTTCTATCTCTATCTCTCTCTCTCTCTCTCTCTCTCTCTCTCTTTCTCCCTCTCGTACTTCTATATGCTGCTCACTTCATCTCTCTACGCCTTAGTATAGCAATAGAACTAACATCTAACGCAAGTATAGAAAATATATAACTGGAGCCAAGAACATGAACACCGCCCTCTAATGCAGGTACCTTTTCACACACCCGCTAACCATTTATACTAGCTTTAATAACTTGCTTCCTATCACCTCAACTGAAACTCCCCTATATCTCTATGTTATGTATGTTTGTGTCTAATCATAGTCACTTTTCACACCTTTTATCCCTTGTCAATATTCCCATTAATACCATAGACACATTATTGACATCTATTTTATTACAAATCAAATTATTATTATTCAAAAAATTATTGTTCGTAATAATTGTGAGTATAAAAATGAATTTTTGTTTCATTTGTAATTGTAATTTTTTATTGTAGATAAAAAGAAATTAGTGGCTCATTTGAATTTGAATTTTTTTCAACACATTTTATAGCAATAACAAATTTTAATCAAATATCCGTGTCATATTTCACTATAGATATTTTATATACAAATGATTATTTTTCACCTTTTACAAGATACAATAAAAATAGTTCATTCATTATTAAATAAAAAAAACTAACACAACAAGTATAATTATTGTCTAAAGAAATGAGCTATAAAATATAATATGCTTTATATAATGCTTTATATTTTTCTTTTTCGTATCGTAAACATACATGATTGATAAAAAAATAAATAAAAAAATAAACTTATTGAGTTTAATTTATAATACTTTTTAGTTGGATGGAAACAAAAAAGATTTTGCTTCACAAATTTCTTTGTATCTACCAGGGAAAAAAACAAGTTTATAAAATTTTATCTTTGGAAAAAAAATCAACTCTCATAAAACAAAACTTAATGAATAAACATTTTTTTTATTGTTGCTAATTTTCCAACAAATATTTTTTTTTAACGTTGTATAACAATCTTTTTATCTTTTATGTTATTTTGTGTTTCATCAAATCAAACGAATTTTATTGACGTAAAATTGAATTTTTTTTTTGCTTCATCCTCGGGGTATTGTAACTTTTGTTGATATCAAACAGTAATTAAAATAATTTCAATGTTTCTAATTTGTACTTCATGCTTCATTCGTTTTCGTAAATAATTAAAAAAATGGATTTCTACTTCCATGAGAGATTATTTTTAGCCTGTTTAAAATATTGAAATAATTTTAGAAAATATATATTTGTGGATGTGAGTGTTTATATATATATATATATATATATATATATATATATATATATATATATATATATATATATATATATATATATATATATATATATATATATATATATATATATATATATATATATATATAATTTTGTAAACAACAAACAGAATGAAAAATGATTTTATTTATCTTTTGTTTAACAATTTTTTAAATCGTATAACAGAACATTTTTAGTCAACATTATTTACAAGCAATGTACTCATTTCATTTTTTGAATTAAAAAGGCTTTAGATTTTTATATATAAATTTTTATCGCACAGCTTGCAAAAAAAAAAAAAAAAAAAAAAATATATATATATATAGCAATCAATACTTAACAAATGATATTTGTTGAAACTTTAAAGTCTGAAATTCAAAGTTCAGGGTCTTTAAAAAAAAAATTAAACTTAAATTGTAAAATCAATTTAACAATTAATCTTTTTTTTTTTTTTTTAATTTTATGATAAAAAATTAATAACATTTTTTGTTATGAAACCCTTATAAAATGATGTGGAAGTAAAGCTAATACCTCCATAACTTCGAAAATTGGTTGATTGATTATGTTTCACTTTCTTTAAGGTGCATTAGTTATAATTTCAAAGATGAAATTAATTTTATACCTAACTTGAGATGAAATAAAATTCATTTAAAAAGTCCAATTTTTCTTTTGTAAATTTAAATCATTCAATAAATAATTCTTTTGAATGAATTGATGTAATTTTACTGATGGTCTGTTGAGTAAAGCGGGTTTAATTCTAACATATCAGTTTATCGCTATGTTAGGTGCAGGTTTATTTATACTTGTCTTCTTTCCACACCATGGTAATGTATTGTATATACACAATAATTTTTACGTAATAATCCTGCTAGCTCAATATAGCAACATTTATGCATAACAACATAATTTATGATATATTGTACTGCACATACATAGCAAATGCATAAACATGCATATACATAACATGCATAGCACATACATATAACATATATATATATATATATATACATATATATATATATATGTATATATATTATATAATATGTATAGCATAATAGTTAAGTTATGTTCAGCATGATTACTCATGCTATTTTTAAAATAGCAACATTTGTGCTCCACAATATAGCAATTATTTATAATGTACATATCATAAAAATTTTTTACGTGTACAAACATCATATCAAAATTGTAAACAACAATCAGAATATTATTCAAAAATTTCCACAGAAACAAAAACTTTCCGTTTATATAAAAGAAAAATAATATTTAATCGTTTATTTATTTGATTAAAACTTCAAAGATGAATTTTAATCTTCTTTTTGAAACATGGAGCTGTTTTGTGTCTTGTTTTCTTTCAACTTTAGTGTTTATTTTACGTTTGATTCAATACAAAATAATGATAAAAGAAAATGTGGGGGTTAAAATTACTTATATAATATATTTGTATATATATATACATATATATATATATATATATATATATATATATATATATATATATATATATATATATATATATATATATATATATATATATATATATATATATATATATATATATATATATATATATATATATATATATATTATAAATATAATAATATTATTTTATATTATATATAAAGGAATAATTTAAATTTAAGATAAAAATTTGAAGCGTTTGTAACTAGAAAATTATATAAATTTACTTTTTTTCTCAATGTGATTCTAAAGCTTCTTTTATGTGGAACAGTTAAAAAAACTGTAGGCTTAATTTTTTTATATACAATTTATTTTATGAATTTAAAAGAAGATTCAAAGGTTGACAAGAAAATTACAGCTATTCATTCCCTTAATTCTAAAGTCTGAATATACATGGTACGAGAAAAAAAGAGAAATTGACACGACTTTTTTAAGAGGGAAAGATGGAAGAGAGAGAGAGAGAGAGAGAGAGAGAGAGAGAGAGAGAGAGAGAGAGAGAGAGAGAGAAAGAAACAATTTTATTGTAATATGTTATACATATAATAAAAAACTAAGTTATAAATTTTTTTTTTTTTTTTTATTTTTTGTTATCTTCAACAATCGATGTTCAAATATTTTTCCATACATTTAATAAAATGTTTGAATATAAAATATAATATATGTTTCGTTTAGTTTAGTTTAGTTTCGTTTTTTTTTTTTTTTTTTTTTTTTCTTCTCTTTTTTTTGCTGGCTATCTATACTCTTATTTACTCAATCTCACACTAACGAATTCAATTCACGAGTTATAACTGCATTACTGCGGCAAAAAAATCTGCCTGATTGGAAACGTTGAGGGACAGTGTCATAACATTCTCTACATGGTGTCACCAAAACTGAGTTAGGGATGACATTTAAGAGAGTAGATATGAAGAAAACGACGGAGCTTTTTAGTTCTAACCGCACCATATACTTTCTCACACGCACATACACACACACACAGACATATATATATATAAATAATGTGTTACAGTTTGAAGCTTTGACAAGCAATAGGGCAACATGCCAGTTTAGAAATGTTCAAGCAAGCGAGAGAAAAATATAACATAATGTATTTATAAAAATAAATAACTATAAAAAAATGAAGCTCTGTAATAGTTATACATATATTTGAGCAAACTTTTAATTGAAATTGTGTATAATATACAAATAAAATTTGTAAAAATGCGTATTTTTTTATTTTATTAGTTGTTCATAATAGTCTAATAGTTTTCTTTTATTATCGTTATTGTTAATCAAAAGTAATTCATGTATTCAAAATAATAATAATCAGAAAATTAATTTTTCGTTGATCTTATTTGTACGTACATTTATTTCTCTTGGCAAATACATATATTATATTTTTACCTCCTTTCCCTTCATTATCCCAGTAGCAGAATTATCTCTAAATAACGTTACGGGCTTTTGAGTTGAAACCACAAGTAAACACACAAAGCCTTATCGGCTTAGCAATAGTTCTGTTTCTGCGCCTCTCTGCTTGTTTTACTTACTTGCGTGCTTTGCACACAGCACAGCACGTTATATTTACACAAATTTCAATTGTGAAAAATATTCTCTTTGTCTATTCTTAATTTTATTTCAGTATAAATATATAGAGTTTAGAGGTGACCTTAGGTTGCTAGAATATAAAGTATCAAAAATGTAGGCAGTACAAATATATAGAAAGTTTAACTACTTTATATGTAAAGAATGGGGAAAAAAAAGTTGAAAAACGAAAATCAATTTCAACACAACATAAAAGTTTTAAAAAGTTGGACGTGCTACCCCCACTATTCCCTTAAAGCCTACAAAACCATCAAAAAAAGTGTGGAAAAGAGGGAAAAATCTTTACAAGGACAAATACGTTTTTTTTCTATCTTGTACTAAAGTGAAAATCGATGAATTTGAATCTTTGTATCGAATTTTTTAAATGAAAAAAAAAAAAAACAAAAAAAAAAACAAGAATAAAAAAACAAGAAAACCTGAAACAAAACAATAGCCTGTTTCCCATATTATACATAAAATAAATGTCAACAAAAGATTTTGCAACGGAAATATATCTAAATTAAGTTCTATTATGTTATTTAAGATGAAAAAATAAATTAAAATGTCGTAACCAATCACTTTAAATATGTTTCCTACTTTTGAATTGCGACATGAAACAATTTGTTTCTTAAATAATGAAATAATGTTAAGTAAAAATATATTTTACATCAATTATAAAACGGATCAATAAATTAATTTAAAAAGCCATGATATGAATAAATGTATTTAAATTGAGGAAAGACGAAACAAGATAAAGGAAAAGTTTATTCACCCGACGATGTTTTTATTGCCTCAGTTCTGGCACGAAAGAACGCGTGATGAGCAAATGGGTCACCTGATGGGATTTTTTTTCTTCTTTTTTTTTTTGTAGCAGTAACATTTTCATGTAAATTTAGGACTCGTAATTGCTACCAATACATTTTTGATGAGTTTTAAACTATCATGAAGAAGTAGTAAGAGTGCATTTTCAAAATACAATGGGCACATTAAGGTTTTTTTTGTCATTACCAACGTCGCCAACTCTAAACGTTCTAATCTATTTTGTGCAGTATGCTCTCCATACTTATCACAAATTACATTTTTGAAAATTATGAAAAGTTTTTGGAAATTACATGCATTTTTGCTATCATTTCATGAAATGATACCTAATAATTTTAAAAGAAAGTATAGTATATATTATCAGATCATACTTAATTCATTTTCATATTATTCTATATTTACATTAATTGCTTCTGTATTGAATAAGTTTTGAGGGAAATTATTGCATACAAATATACAAATTACTTAGAAAGAGAAAAATATTTGAAATCCATGATTAAATAAGAGAGATAAATCATTTCGTTTAGTATAAAATTATAACAATCTTTTAGACATTTTCTTGTGGTATAAACACTAAAAATTTCATGATTAAAACAAAATTTATTATTTTGTATTTCAAAAAAAAAAAAAAAAAAAAAACTCCCCTTATGGCATTTTTATTATACAGAGAGCGATACATGTTGATTTACGTTTACAAAATGACATTAGATATACGAGATATCAAGCTTGCTAGCTCTGGTTTTAATTAGAGTGACGTAGGGGTGACACCTTTCCCTCTCTCTCTCCGTGTAATATACGCACACATGACGCTCCGAGGGTGCGTTTGTACTGATAGGTTGCCTACACTGTATGCAATAGAGGGTGTGTTGTTTTAAGTTGGTTCTACTGGGTGTCAAGCTACCGTGACCTGTCACATACTTTAACAACACGATTATAATCTAACAAATCATTTCATTTAACTACAGTCTAATTAAATATATTTAATTAATTTTATATTTTTAGCTTGAAGTGTATATTTTTTAAAAACAATTAAACAATCTAGTGAATGTTTTATTTTTAATATAATGGAGAGATAATTTTAATAATTTTAAAAAAAAGTACAATATTATACATAGCTAATGTGTTATTTTGTTATTTATGGATTTTTCTGAAAAAAAAAAAAAAAAAAAACTTTTAAACCCCGAATTTTAATTGCAATTGAACTTAAGTATAAAGATTTATGTATCTGTTTTCCTTGTGTTTAAGATATTTAAACAGTTGCATTATACGTATACTAAAAAGCGAAAAATTTGAGAAGACCCCAGTTGAAAATGTTTCGATATTAAATTTAAAACTCCCCAATAAAGTTTTAATTAAATCTCTTTAAAAGTTTGTAATGCATTTTGTTAAACAATTGTTAAATTCTTAAAAAATTTCGAAATAAATTTCATTCAAGTTATCTTTAACAAAAGTTCCAACAAAAAAATGTTTAAAAATTTAATTCAATCTTGCGTAAAGAAAAACGGATTTCCTATCTTTTATTCTCTTTTTCGTTATAATTTTACAATTGCCTTGAAGGTATTTAAGAATTTATCTTCTCTCCTGTCAATCCATCATTCTTTCCTCTCTCTCTCTCTCTCTCTCTCTCTCTCTCTCTCTCTCTCTCTCTCTCTCTCTCTCTTCCTCCGACAAAGCCAGCTGCTGAATGCAATATACTAAAGTAAAATGACGTTAATATTTCAATAAATTTTAAATCTCCATAATTTTACCCTTAACACAGGTAACAGTAAATAATTAATACTTAATCTATTCTGGCATCCCTGCACATTATACTTATTACATTTCATATAAATAATATACTGAAAAAGAATATAGAAATATTTCTACGGAAAAAAAAAGTATGAAAGGTATGAAAGTTGAGTCTATATAATTAACATTGAGTGAAGCATACTTTTCTAATAGGGATTATCTTATGAGGCAAAAGGAATTACCATTTAATCCATGCAATCAACGAGTTTAATGGTTAAAACTTTGCTGATGGTCACTATAGGAACAATATGCTTGCTCCATAACTGTGCATTTTACTACTTCAAAGTGGTACTTTTGTAACAAAGTTTCTTACGTACATACACAGCCATTCCATTTTACTTTACCTTCTTTTTTTTATATAGAAACATTGCTTAAGATATATTTTTCTTAATATATTGTAAGAGTTCATTATTAGATCTTTATCGTTAGGTATTACATTTTATTACTTAGATTTATCTAAAATTAATAATATATTATATATTTTTAGGTGTGTTTACGTGGCTCAATATATTATTCTTACACAGTACATGGAAGTATTAAAATTCTATTTCTCTCTCCCTCTCTCTTATACAATAAGTTATGTTTTTCAATATCCGTGTAAGCACCCCTGAGAAATACGTGCACTTTCTAACTTTTAACCCTAAAATCTGTAGATATTAATTTTTATAGCCCGAAGTAATATCAAGTAAAAAAAATACATATAATTCTTACTAAAATAAAAAAATATCTGTTATATACTATAAAAAAAATTATACACAATTTCTCAAAAAGCTTTGAAGTATAACGAAATTTGGAATTCATAATTAAACGAATGTTTAAAAAAAAAGTTATGGATATATTTTTTTGTAATCATGAAGAGTTTAAAAGTTTTATATTTCAGTATGTTGATATAATATTAAACATAAAAATGAGAGAAATTAGTTGTGTTTTTTAACATTTCTCTAACTGATGCTAACACAAATAAAAAATTATTGTAACTGCAAAGTAATAAAATTTTAACATTCATGAAAAAAATAATATATATTGAACTATATCTGTTGCAAAAAAAAATATATATATATATATATATATATATTATTTTTATATAAAAAATAGTTATATATTCATCATCAAAGCTTTGTTTATATTATCAGTTGTTTTATTATTGATAGTTTTATATTGATTTTTGCTTGGGTTGGTATAGTCGTTGAGATTTGTATGATAATAACTGGGGAAAAGTATGAATAAAAATAGGTTATGTTTTGTATGTATTTCTCTCTCTCTCTCTCTCTCTCTCTCTCTTTATCTTTTGCATACACACTCTGTTATGGATATGCTATGCAAAGAGACAGTGAGAGAAACAGTGAGGTAGAGAGAGAGACAGAGAGAGAGAGAGAGAGAGAGAGAGAGAGAGAGAGAGAGAGAGAGAGAGAGAGAGAGTAGTATTGAAGATATTCGCTAGGGAATTCATGAAAAATTTGTGATAACGACTGACAACTTTGGTCCTATATGTTTAAAATGAGTATGTATATACTGTACAATAGAAAATAATATATAATACATAAAAAGAGGAAAGGAAAGGATAAAAAATATATATTTTACATATAGGTTATGGTATATATATTCGATTTCCATATCATGAGTATAGACTAAAGCTTGCTAAATGCAACATACATATACACAAAGTCATACAGCAATTGACTACAACGATATCATGAATAATTGATATGATATGTATGCTGTTTCTCTACTACACACTACTGTTTATACCATGATACGTGCACATATACATTCAACAACAACAACAACACAAAACGTTTGTGTGTCGCCGTGCTTTTCTATATTATATGATAAATATTTATCTTTTGCATATTTTAAAATCAATATAAACACAATATAAAAAAATTTAGTTCTATTATATCAAATGTTCCTATATCTTTTTATTTTTATGATTTACTTATGTTTTTATAATGAAATATTATATGATATTGGTTTACAATTTTAGTTTTGTTTCAGTAACAATGGTATGTTTTTGATGAAAAAGACAAGTCATTTAAAAATCAGCATTTTTCATTCATTTGCGTATATTTTGTCAGTTGAAATATCATAAGTGTTGCAGAGAGAATAATTTTAAATTTAAATCAACTAATTTAAACAAAAGAGATACTTTTCGCTCTAGTCTATATCATGTAAAAGAAATAGTTTTTAAAATTTACTGCAATCACTTAAATAAAAAAAAAGTACCAAAATAAGAAAAATCGCGTGTAGATGAACATGAAATAGCAGTAAAACTTGTGCAAAGTAATTTCAAGTTTTATAGCTTTCAAAACTATTATTATACATACAAAACCAATTTTTTACTGTTTAAATATAACATTATTTATAACATGAAAATTTTGTTGATGATTTAATGTTTCAAATTTATGTGGTAATTACACAAATTTTATTTTCTATTGTTTTTTGTGTGTGTTTTTTTAAATTCGATACAAAAGGTAGATAAACACAATAGAATGTATGTAATTTTTGTAAAATTTAAAACTTTTTTTTATATAATTTTTAGAAATTTGATATTTTATATATGATAATATAAAAATACAAAGGTATAGAGGAAAAAGGTTTCAAATAAAAATATACTCTTTTTTTTAATTCAATGCCTTTGTTACTATGTTACTATTATTTTTGTATTATTAGCAAAAATCGTTGTATTTAAAAAAAATGAAAATTTCTCGTGTTCAATCATCACTGTACATTACTATAGTATGTTGAATAATCCCTATGGATTAATAGAACAACCCTCTCACTTTGTGTATGTGTGTGTCTCCATTCTCTCACCCCCATTATAAAGAAATAGTGGGGAAAAAATAGACTGAATTTATGCATTCACTTTAATAATTAAAAATGAAGTGTTTTATAATATAATTTCTTTTTTTTTTCTTTTTTTAATTATAATGTAACTAAATAAAAATAATTACATGATAATATAAAATGCATAAAAGTAGTGTAATATTATTATTAAAAGATAAAAATGAGGTTAAATATAATTTTAATTAAGCGAGTGAGTTGCACTTCAGTTGACCCATGCAGCAGTCAATGACCTTTTTGTAGTTGTGTGGACGTTGCATACTAATGATTTCTTTCTTTTTCTTTTTTAACTTACTAAAGTCAAAGCTGCAATTTTTTCTCGTCACTCCCTTCCTTGAAGCAGATTATGTCACCTCAAAAACTTATCCTATGAATCAAAAGCTTTAAAAAAAAAAAAAAAAAAAAAAAAAAAGAAGAAGAAGAAGAAGAAGAAGAAGAAGAAGAAGAAGAAGAAGAAGAAGAAGAAGAAGAAGAAGAAGAAGAAGAAGAAGAAGAAGAAGAAGAAGAAGAAGAAGAAGAAGAAGAAGAAGAAGAAGAAGAAGAAGAAGAAGAAGAAGAAGAAGAAGAAGAAGAAGAAGAAGAAGAAGAAGAAGATTTTAACACAAAAAGCTTCCTTATACTTTATTATGTGAGAAAGAAAGAAGTAAAACTATAACATTATCATATTCATAAATTATTTTATAATGCTTATTTAATGATAATTTTAGTTTCACTTATTATAATATTTTATAATCCTGTTTAAAAATACATTATATTTATGTTATACACGTAAAAAAAGACAGAAAAAATTACATAAAATATGATGTACAACTCTATTTATTTTTTTTATTTACCCTATTATTATGAAGATTAGGTGTATTTTATTGTAATCACAGTACTACGAAGATTTCTATATATAGCTTACATTTAACCAAATAATTATATTTTAATAACTCTAAATTGCTTTAAAAAAAATCAATGAAATCAGAAGATAAAAATGAATAGATTTTTTTAAATGTCATATATTTAAAAAAAAAATGCATACACGTATCATAATTGCTTGATATTTAATCCAACACGATTATTTTTAAACAGAGTAATCTTTAGATATCTTTTTTTTAAACAAGCGTGTGTTAGTTCTTAAGTATGATGTCACAACTTATTTCAGAGAAATCGATTGAGAGATGTGTTGATAATTGCTCAGTGAACCAAGAGTGATTGGTAACAGCCACACAAGCTTTGTATCATTTTTTGTTTAACATTGGCAAAAAAAAAAAATGAAAAATATATAAATCCATCTCATTCATTGGTATACATCTAAAAAGAAGAAGACGAAAAATGTTATATTTTTTTTCTCTTTTTTATCAAAAACATATATACATAAATAAAAAATTATTTTATGATTTATTGAATATAAATCATAAAATAGGTACAAAGTGTATAATATATAAAATTAATATTAATGAAAACATTTTTATGGGGGAAAAAAGTTATGTGAATGTAACTTTCTTTAGAAATTAAAAAAATTAAAATACCTTTGACAAAGAAGACTGTAGAATATATATGGCTTGTTAAGTTGTAATATAATAAATAAATAAAATTAAATATAATATTATTTCGTATGTAGAAGCCAGAATAACTAAACAAGAACTCTAAAAATAAAATTATCAGATACAATTTTCACATAAAAAAAAACTAAAAACTTTCCCGTTGCGTTATTTATTATTTTCTTTTCTAAAAACAAATTTGGGAGTGTATTAAAATTTAAAATATTTTCACTCTTATTTCCAACGTATCAAAAAGTTGTAATAAAAATCAACTAAGTTAGTTTTGACTAGCAATGAAGTGGTATGATTTTAGTATCATTTTTGCTACTCTAAAATAAGTTTGTATTGCATTCCTACTAAATTATGATTACTACATATTGTATTTTTTTTTTAGCTGTATAATTTATTTGTCAATTTACAAAATTAAAAGAAAAAAAATTATCCTCTGGTTATATTTTTATTATGACCAGTAATTTAAGCTTAAAATATTTCAAAGCAGGAAAATAAATATAAATTTTAGACTGTTTCATAATTCTTCTGAGTGGAAAAAATAGCACATTTTTAAGACATGTTTATACGCGTGTTTTGTGATGTTTGTAGCATTTTAGAAGTACCCGCACCTCCCTTTTGCCTCCCTACAGATCAATACGCAAGAATTCCGCGGCATATTTCGCTACCAGAGATGTTATCTCGAGCACCAGTACAGCCACTGAACAAGGCAAAAACCAACATTTTACTACATATATGCAGTATTAGAGCCGACTCAAAAAAGCATAGCAAAAATTATTTCTCTCTCTCTCTCTCTCTCGCTCACTCTCTCGTCAGTTCTTTCACATCTGCAGGTACCCTTATGCAAGGAGAACGAGACTTTTTTTTTCAACCCCTCCCTTGCCCTATAACCCCTCGACGTTTTCCTAACCACCGCTTACCAGATTATAAAAGCATACTTAACCTTATATAATATAATATGTTTATATATACGTGTGCCTTTTTCGTTAAACCAAGCATCAAAATATTATATTACAATATATAATATAAAAATAATTATTTTTGTATTCAACGTGTTTTTTTACTTATATTTACACATGAGTTTCTATATTATGTTAGATGTAAATTTTATATATAAATTTGATTTCAGGTTGAGTTTAAAAATCTTGGTAAAGCGAGAAGTATTTCTCACTAAAAATTTAATGTTGTATAAGAGTATTCTCCAATTCTTAAAAATTCATAGAATATTTATTATTATTAGTATTTTTTCCCCCTCGCTTTTACATACTATAGTTTACGGGGTGTATATTATACACGTACATACTGTACATTTGGCTTATTCTTGGGATTGCGAAAAAAAAAAGTATGCACGTCTACTTTTTTATACCTTTCTTTAAATATTTTATAATTTCATGATAATTTATTATCATAAATAATTGTTTAAATACATAACATGATTCTTTAAGACGGCAGAGAATAATTTATAATATAGCTACAGAAATTACGTCTCGTTTCAACTTTAATATCACAACTATAACTTTTGCTTTTATTTTCGTTAATAAAGTTGAAAAAAAAATCATAAAATATAAAAGGTATTAAGTTAAAAAATACTAAATAATATTCAATATATAAAACCTTTTTTTTTCTGGTGTAGGGATATTACAAAAATACGTATATTTTAGAGAGAGCGAAATACATGAAGTTTTTTCAATTACATTTAAATTTGAATTTAGTTTTTGCGTCACGTGTGTTCGTGTTACATATTATGTGAATGTGAACGCAATATTTATCGAAACTCTGGAGCTCACCAAAATGTAATCCCCACAACGTTATACTCGCACAAACTTATAAAGAAGTTTTTTTTTTTTTCTTTCCTTTTCCACATTTTGCGGCCAGGCAGTCTTAAACTTTCTATCACGGACTTTTCTCTTTCATGAAAAACATTAATCAGTAACAAATTTTACATTTTATGATTAAAACTTGATAATTTAGCATTTAAAAAAATATATAATGATAATATATAAAATGTAAACAAGTTTATTTTCCTCGAAACATAATTAAGCAAAACGACTGGGATTGGAATTAAACATAAAATTTCATGAAATGGCTTTGTTTTTACATAAAATAATATGAGGTTCCGTATTTTTTTCCCCTCAATAAAATTACACTTTTTTTTTTATTTCATGAGCACGAATACAGAAAATGCTTTGAATTAAAAAAATTAGTTTAGTGTGTGTATTCCAACCATTACCCAATTATATAGAAAAAATATAAATAATAATTAATACTCACACCTTATTTGTTACACAAGTTGAAGTAATCTGCTGTACAAGTAATATAAAGTACGAACAATGCACTTTTGACACCACAACATTATAAGTAATACAACATAATATAAATATGTATAAATATAATTAAAACACGTACTGCACAAAGAACAATAAATGTTATAGATTATTAATTTGTGTATCAAATAGTTTATCTAACTTCAAAAGAGAATAATGTGATATGAACAGTGCTCAACTGCCCAGGCTCACAGACTGCTCACAGACTGCTGTAAAGAAGATCAAATGAACACCGGAAGTATGTCGTCAAGAGCTCGAGTGCTATGGTGTCACGGGTCGAGTGACTAAACACAGCAAAGTCACACACAATACAATACGTCATACGTATACCTGTGTCATATACAACGACCTTGAATCTATCACTTTTGTTGCGTAGAAATATGGTAGAAAAAAATTTGTACCATGATCTAGGGAATATGTCTAGAAATAGGGAAGAATACAAATACAATGAAACATCAAACTTATATATTCAGATATTTATGTGAAACTGCTCTTTGTGTTGCATTTTTGCGTTAATAATTTTCTAGGGTATTTCAATACTTTATTTACCCAATTAACTTATAATATAAGTTTGTATATTATACATAAATGCTACAACCAATACAAAATTAATATACAAAGATAATATTATTTATAATTATTAATATATTTAAATATTCTGTTTTTGTAGTCTTCT
>OX439131.1:19309224-19326724 GCA_949318235.1 Ecdyonurus torrentis
ATTTTTAATTGATATAAGTATTGATTATAGGGGATGAAATTATAAATAAAATGTGAGGGAATTGTTTTTTATTTATTTTACAGTAAATACCTACTACTCATTATATTATTTTATCAAGATACTTTTTCCTGCTTATTTTAGTTGAATATTGATACACACAAAATAATGTGTTTTTTGTTTATGTTTTGATAATGAAATACGACTACTAAAAATTGTAAATAGCAGTACAGAATTATCGGGTACTAAAGCTTAGTAATTACACAAAACAAAACAAACAAATATTTAAAGTGTAGGATATTATTATTATTTTTTTTTGTTTATTGAAAGTTATTATAATAGTACTTGATAACAAATGTTGTTTTATTTCATTATTTATTAAATCAATCATAGAAAATTACACTGCATATGTAACTTTGGATCAG
The DNA here is from genome assembly GCA_949318235.1 of Ecdyonurus torrentis. NCBI lineage: Eukaryota > Metazoa > Arthropoda > Insecta > Ephemeroptera > Heptageniidae > Ecdyonurus > Ecdyonurus torrentis. The sequence continues at coordinate 19,309,647 of OX439131.1, forward strand.
TAATTTAATTGCGACTTACATATTTCACTTCTAATTAATAAATTGAGGTCTGCTTTATTAAATTGAAAACTGTTAAAGCCCATGTAGATGAAAAAACAATGAGAACTTTATATTTTTCTGTTGTACATTCTCATATTTTGTATGGATTATTATCTTATGGGTTTACTAAATCAAATAAATAATAGCACTCGAAAAAAATGCAATTAAGAATTCTTAAATTCTTAAAAAAAAGGTAAAAATTTTTGATAAAGATAGTGATTATTTTAAGCACTTTAGTATTTTACCTTTTACAGCAGGTATGAGAATTCAAAAATGTAAAAGTTGAAATTGTAAACACTATTTTAATAATTACAATATTAATAAAGTAAAGAAATTGAACTTTACTGAAATGTAGTAAGTAAAATAAACATACTGTAGACATACTGTAAACAACCAATTTACCAAGGTATATTTACAATCAAAATTGTAAATTAGTTTAGATATTATCAAACATTGCAAAATGTAAAGAAAACGTTCTTCTTTTTTTTATTGATACAAAAATAAATGACTTATTATATATTTATGTTTAAAAAACCGCATACAGAAAAGACGATGCTACAATATTGTAATGTATATAACAATGTAAACCTGCCCAAGTCAGCCGGTGTATTGAGGTGAACAACTTGTGGTAATATAAGCAAACAGACATTGTATAGAGTACATTCTGTGTGTTATATAATGACATAATACAAATGAGAACATAAGCAAAGTTGAAAAAAAAAAGTTTAACATGAAAAAAAAAAAAAAAAAAAAAAAAAGTTTGCATGTTACGAGGCCATAAAAATGAAGATTTGTTTCAAAGATTTTTTTTTTAAACCTCAGCAGAACTAATTTTCTCGATATATTCTTACTATTATTCTTATATGTATATATTTGAGTTAGAAAAAAAAACTTACCCTTGTAGTTTTTAACTTTTTACAGAAAAAGAAATGAAAAGAAAAATCATGTATTATTTAAAGTTATAAATCAATGTTAGATTTTATATAAGAAACAGGATAAAAAAAAAAATAATAGAGTATAGAATTTGAAATAAAAGATTAGTTTTATTATCACGAATTAATGCAGAATATAATAAATCTTATTATATTTAAAATGAAACATTTTAATAATAATAATAATATAGTTTTCTGAATAAATCTTTCAAAAATGTAATCAAATTGAGTTAAGAAAAAAAATTTAACGAAAGATAGAATGTGAATAGAGAATTTCATTTTCATTTTATTTCTTGATTATATAACAGTTTATAACAAAAAGTTTATATGATTCATCTTATTACATTTTAGTAATCTACAATATATATATAAAGAACTTTATATAAACTTGACTAACTTCAATTTAACCCACACTTTCTTTATACAACATTATTGAGAGTTTTAGCGCCAAATCAATTTAAACGGCACAATTTACACAGTTTTCTTTTTATACTTTCTATTTAATAATATATAACTTTTTTATATTATATATATAAAAAAAAATTCAATGACTTTTAAAATTTTATAGATAACTATAAAAATAGATCAGAAAATTTTGATTGAAATATAGTAGACATTTTTATATGTCAAGCAACATAATATTGAATATTTATAGTCGATAACTTTATTAGTTTCATACGTGGTTCAAAAATAAAGAATTGAACTATATGCTTAAATATTTTGTTATTTTTTTGATCACATCTCAAGCTACGACAGCAAGCTTTACATATTGGCAGCTGAAAATACTTAATTTGTATTATATATTCATTATCAAATTTTCAGCTTGCAAAAACTTTTTCCATCAATTTTTAATCAAAAATTAGTTTTTTTTTATTAAATAAGGCAATTTGTAGTAAGAAAGAGTTGCATTGTTGAAGAAGTTCATTTCTGTTTTTGCACAATCAAAACTTTTCTGATTTAAAAAAATATTTCAGAACATATATTATTGATAAATTTTATTATATTAAAATATATGTTAAAATATATATATATATATATATATATAATATAATATATGATATTTTTCGTGACGTGTTGAAATATGTTGTAAAGTAATTGTTGGAACATTCTTCAAAGTGGTTCACATAGTCTTTCTTGACCCGGGTGGAGGTGAATGTGTGAGAGAGGATAAAGTATGGAAGTAGGGAGGTTACCAACGATAGTAGATGTGGTGATGGCAGTAAGAGAGAGAGAGAGAGAGAGAGAGAGAGAGAGAGAGAGAGAGAGAGAGAGAGAGAGAGAGAGAGAGAGAGAGAGAGAGAGAGAGAGAGAGAGAGAGAGAGAGAGAGAAAGTAAAGGATCCGGTAGTAAGGAAAGAGAGGGTGGGATGAGATTAATGCTAGAAGCTCTCGATTCCGATAGTTACATTATTCATGCTGCCAGCAAGATAGCAAGCAAAACCGTGCCAAAGCTAAAACCTACTAAAACGGAAGAGAACCTTTACAGAAATAACTATCAAGAAGAAAGAAAGAAAGCGAGAGAGAGAGAGAGAGAGAGAAAGTCTGATAAGAAACATCGATAACTAAACATAAAACAATCAAAGCGTAACTTTATTTGCGTAACTCTAAAAAAAAGCATTAATAATGTAATTTATACTATTTTTTATTTTAAGTAATAGAAGCATCTGTAAAAAAGATATAAATAACTGAATAAACTCGCCCATTTGAGAAATAATCGACACAAAAGGATAAAGAAAAAGAATTTCATTTCTAAAAAGCAAATGCTCAATTCTTTTCATATTAAAAAAAAAAGTTTACATTTTTATATTTTATTAATCAAAACTTAATTTTGTAATTAAATTACACTTCATTTTTCTAACTAAAAATGTAATTAAAAATTTATTACTAAAAGAGAAATTAAAAATGTATATAGCAACAAAAAAAAAGTTAGTGAATAAAGAACATGATTTTTTTTTTTTACTGTAAGTTAAAGTTAAAAATAATTTAAATTAAAAAATAAGCAATAAATTTTTCTTTTATTATATTTTAAAATGTATTTTAAAACACTAAGTGATAGTTCTAATAATGTTACAAAAATTATAGTAAAGATAAGTGGAAATTAATCCTAAAGGATCAAAAATTTGGCAGATGAATTTAGTAATTTCTCACATTCGACTTTTAGTATAAATTCTAGTAGAAAGTGCCACATTAATCCAAAGCTTAAACTTAAATCTAGTATAAACCAAAAGTAAATTTAACTTAAATCTAAATTGTTCTATTCACTTAATATTATTTCTATATCATGTTAAAATAATACTCAATAGTTCAGTTAATGTATTTTATTTTTTTCATATCTCATATAAAATCGAATTAATTTTATATACTTTCCCTTTTTTGGTTTAATTTTTTTCCCATTTAGTTATATTTGTTCACTGAAAGGTTTTACTATAATAGCTCCATTTTGCTGTTGACAGCCTCTTGACAAAGTTTTGAAAGCTTACACAGGAAATGGCGATGGGTGACATTTTAATTACTTTGCTGGTTGATTTCCTATAAAAGCGGCTGGCGACAAAAGCAACGTGACAATCGGTGAGCTTCTATTGATTTCAAATCTCACTCTCGTCACTCAGGCACACCCTGTGGGCTTCTCTCTCTCTCTCTCTCTCTCTCTCTCTCTCTCTCTCTCTCTCCTCTCTCTCTCTCTCTCTCTCTCTCTCTCTCAACAGACACAATAAGCGATCAAGTATACGAGAAAAAGCGTCTTTGCCAAACCCTCAATATATATTTTTGCCATTGGCGTAAACTATAAACACACTTATTTCTTATATAACAATGTAGACATTCCTCTCAAACGCTAACAAATTTAAACATTTCATCTTCAAAAAAAAAAACTCAAATGGAGTAAACTTTTTGACAGCAAAAAAGTGTACATAGTACATACTGTACAAGAAGACAATTTTAATTTTTCTCTTTGCGTGACGTGAGATAAATTTATAAAATGAAGAAAGCAATGCATCAAAAGTATTCGTGCTCACCACTAAAAGTAATGTAGTAGATTGTTGTTGTCGCTACCTTCATATCCGGTAAATGTCTTCTTAAAGCTTATTTATAGCTATTACTATACTATTATGACCTATTTCATTTTTCTCTTATGTTTAAGACAAGATAATAATTTACTAAAAAAATTGTGAAGTTTGAAAGATTTGGACTCAGTCCATTGTCTAGTGGAGAGAGCTGTATCTTTACACGCACATCCGCTTCGATTCTCAGCAGCTACCACGAGTTTAAACTAAGGTAGGTACTTAAGAAAGTCATGCTGAACTTGAGAGACACTTACGTGTTAGTTATTTCACTAACCGCGCACTTCAAACAAAAAAAGGCTAATATTACCTGCCCTATTCAAGTTTTATTCCTGTATAGCAATAGAAACCATGTATACAGTAAGAAGTATGTAATAATAATACATAAATAAAAAGACGTGACCATGTTTCAATAAGCCAATGACTGCAACAATAACAAAACAAAAACTCTTTTTATTGAAATTACAATATATTTAAACATTGGGACCTTTTTCCCCCCTGAAATTTAACTAATTTTGCCGCCACAAGGGAAGATAAAAGATACGACCATGACCACTAACCCAGTGATCGTATAGTAGTACTAAACTCTTTATGACATTTAGTTCACTGTGGTGACATTTCAGCCACATTTTCTCGCCAAATCAGCTGAGAGCTGGACCTACTTCTTCTACTACTATACTTCTTCTTCTTCTTTTTTTTTTTTTTTTTTTCAAGTGGATTTAGATTTTGTAGTTATGAGCATCATTACCCTATAATAATGGCTGACAAACTTTAGTTTTATAGCTTACATGTACCGCCTATTGATCTTAAAGAAAAACTTTTTATAGCATTACGTATCTAACCAATAGTAATTCTTTTTTAGAAATATATATATAATGGCATATAAAAAGCAAAATAATATTGGCATAAAAATGTTATACGACTTTCCGAATACGTGATAACGTTCCCTTTTTTTTTGCTCCTATTTTGTAATATTATTGCAAAAATAAGAAAAATATAATTTTATATTTATTATTATTATTTTTAAGTGTTAAAATAGAAATTTTAAACTGGATTTTTCTTCTTATTTTTTCCTAATAATAGCTGGAATGTACATTACATTAAATTTCAAAAATGTATATTTACTTTCACCATTTTTTTTAAATTTGATTACTTTTTTAATTAGAAGTTCAATGGCATTTTACCTGTTTTGATTGATAGTACAATAGTAATAATTAAAAAAATATATAAAAGCAAATGAAATAAAATTGTCACACACACATAACAATAAATAATTTCAAATAATATACAGTTATATTATAGAGTTTATAGTATTTTTTTGTACTTTTGCATTATTTTTAATGGGTGTGATTGAAAAATAGTACCTTACCCTGAATACCCTGAGAATAAAGCCTACTTTTTCTTAAAAGTAAAAAAATTGAATAATTCCAGGTACCATTTGAATAGCTTATTTAAGCTTTTTTTTATCCTTTAGATTTAACTTGGTTATTTCAAAATAATATAAACAAAGAAGATCATCAAAAATCAGAGCTAAAGCTGCATTCCAGCCATAAATAATTCATCGTGGCATTTTGAAAGCCCCTGCAGTATTAGTTAGCTATGCAACCAGATGGGTACATATGACACACCGGTTGCATAAACTTTAGGCGCTCTCACCGGGAGAGAGAGAGAGAGAGAGAGAGAGAGAGAGAGAGAGAGAGAGAGGATTCTCTCCATGTCAATCATCGATTTTTATTTAGTTAGTATAGAACCGTAATTAATTATTCACACCACCAATTTGTGTTAGTTAGGAATTTATGCAATACCATACGTGCCTTCCCTTAATTTTAGTATTGCTCAACAGACTGTTAATTCAAACTAATGAAACTAGAATTATTCCATTGAAAAACAAAAAGTTCCATATTTTTCAAACTTCTTACGACTAGAACATCACTTCGTCTGATACAAACTGTTAAAAATGCAAGGCACTGTACAATTTCGTAAATTTTTATGGCATATTTCAAAGTAAAAGAGCTGAAAATACACATTGAGCTATATTATTCTAATAGATTTCATTGCGTTAAGATTTCAATTAATATTCTCTACCAGTTATATTTTATATAAATTATAATTAAGTTCCTTTTTCATATTGTATGATTGGATTAATATTGTAAATTTAACTGTTATTTTTATGAATCATGTGTCAAGAGATTGAGCAGGAATGAAGCATTGATGGCAATGTTCTAACAATTCTCAAGAGAACGCGTGTGTATAAGAGAACGTTAGAGTTGAGTTTATGCTTGAAAGAGAAGAGAGAGACGGGATGCCTAGTAATTAACGACTAATCAACGCCCAATTTCAAATTCAATTTCGTTCCTAAAATCTGGTTATATTCTGAATATATCTATATACTCGCAGTACAGTCAGTATTACGTACATTTATATATATATATATATATATATATATATATATATATATATATATATATATATATATATATATATATATATATATATATATATATTATATATATATATATAGTGCAGTGATGAGTAAAAGCTCATAGTAGCAAAATATGTATATAAATGAATACCTATGTATAGGTACGAGAGAGTGAGAGAGAGAAAATGAGAGAGGGGGATATATACGCATCAAATGAACGAACATCAAGTTAAATTTGCGTACTTCTATATACCTACAACCCACACTAAATTTCAACTCATCCCATATATAATATCTCTAACTTTTGCTCTCTCTCTCTCTCTTTCTCTCTCTCTCTTTCTCTCTCTCTCTTTCTCACTCACACACACTTTTCTCTACGTTTCTCACTAACTCGCTCTAACTCACAATTTACAGAGACACAAGCAGTATTCAATTTATTGCCTGTCAGTGAAACGTATCGTATGACTATGACTTTGCATTTTTATATCACTCAACATAAAAAAAATTGTCAAGAGAAAGTCTCACATTATCTATGTATGAAGGTAAAAGAAAATAAATATTCTTATATACATTTAAAAAAAAAGTATTTTACTACACAAAAATAATATAATATACGAGGGTGGGATGGAAAGTTCGCGTAGTCGCATATGTAGAAAAAAAATTCGGACCTACCACTGATCTTAATTATCGACATAGTATCCCTTGAGACTATTGCACTTGGTTTTGTCACTCTCCCATCTCGTAATGCATTTATAATGGGGTGGTTGTGGGAGGACCTCAAAATGCCTATTTTTTCCATAGTTAGCTTTCTTTGATTACGTTTAACACAAGATAGTTTCCATTGCCATGACTGTTTCTTTGGTTCAGATGTTACATAATAAACCTAGTATTCGTCCCATATGATCATTTGGTGTACCAAGTCAAATATTTTTAATTTAGAGCGTTTTTTATTTATTAATGTTTTTACCAAAAATGGTCAAAAAATGGACCAGCTGACCAGCATCTAGTATGTGACAGGGAAACAGAACAGTGCATGTGAAATTTGTTTAAACATATTGGAAACAATAAGGGACAATGCTTCATCATGTCCTGCAGGTTTCAAATGGGTACCTTAATTTTAGACTGGTTATACTGACCTTTGAAGTTGACCTCTCAAAAATGGCCAAAATTGGCTCCCACTGAAGATATGATTAAAAAAGTATACAAAATTTTGGTTCAACACCAACGTATGAGGTATCAGCAGATAGCTAAGACTTTGGGCTATTACATGAAATGAAAAAAAGTTATGCACATACAAAAATTAAGGGTGAAAAAAATGTTGGAAAAATAGGTACCACAAGTAGGTTTGTCGTCATAGCCCATTTGCGGCACACTTTTTTCCAATAGTTTTTTTACCCTCAATTTTTGTATGTGCGTAACTTTTTGTCATTTCATGTTGTAGCCCAAAGTCTTAGCTATCTGCTGATATCTCATACGTTGGTGTTGAACCAAAATTTTGTATACTTTTTTAATCATATCTTCAGTGGGAGCCAATTTTGGCCATTTTTGAGAGGTCAACTTCAAAGGTCAGCATAACTAGTCTAAAATTAAGATACCCATTTGAAACCTGAAGGACATGATGAAGCATTGTCCCCTATTGTTTCCAATATGTTAAAACGAATTTCACATGCACTGTTCTGTTTCCATGTCACGTACTAGATGCTGGTCAGCAACACATTTTTGGCCATTTCTTGGAGCACCCGACGTTGCTTCACATAAGTTACTGCCCTGCACTTAATAAATTTCACAGAGATATGAAATTTTGAGGTTTGTCTATTGAAATATCACTAATACACGGATAGTTTTTTGTTTTGTCCTAATATATATATTTCTATACGACTACGCGAACTTTCCATCCCACCTCGTAACATTAATGTTTCTGAAGTTTTAGAAAACAGAAAATGTGATGTGATTAAGACTTTTTATTTATTTATTAATTCTTACTTATTTTTATTTGAGGTAGCTAGGCTACTATATGTATTATAACTAAAGTTAAAGCTAAAGCCAAATCTTGCACATTATTTATCTGTGCCAAAATGAGAGAGAGAGAGAGAGAGAGAGAGAGAGAGAGAGAGAGAGAGAGAGAGAGAGAGAGAGAGAGAGAGAGAGAGAATCGTCACTCTTAAAAATAAAAATAATAATAACAATCAATGTAAGGTAAAACCTATATATATTTAAATTATACTTTAATATATATTGTATCTAGTGTCATAATAAATTTTATTTACAATTGATTAGCTATCGTAATTATTATAGTATTGATGATTGGACAAAAATATAGCAATAACAGTTTGTTATTTGCACGCAAACAAGATTATAATGGGAAAACCATGATTGCTCATGAGTAACGCGTTACGTTATAGTCATCACGTCCGTATTAAGCAACCACGTGATATAAATGTGGTTCAGAATGAAATTACATTGGATATCATGATACTGATATGCAGAGAGACAAAGAAAATTTACTTTGCGTATCATTTTTACAAGTGGCAGTAAAAAAAAAAAAAAAAAAAAAAAAAAGTACAGAATAGTACAGTACAGTACAATTCAATTTTTGTTGGGGTGGGAAGGGGAGACAATATTAAATGAAATACTGCAACGTTAACATTGTGTAATAAAATGTTCATTATCTTCAGATTTTATTACTATTTTATTGTTAATGTCATTCATTATTCCCTTTTGAAACAAAAAAAAGGTTAAATTTTTAGATTATTTGGCAAAAAACAAGAGTTAAAAAAAAAAGGCTGATCTAAAAAAATCTAACATGGAATAAAAATAAAATTCCATTTCAAATAATGTTTTGTTTTTATTATCTTGTTTTTCTGCTTTCATTTTTTTTTTTTTTTTTTTTTTTTTTTCATATATAGCTATAAACATATATTACTTGCGATAACACGAGATCAGAATTTTGGAACTGAATGGAAAAAATTTAAAACTTTGTTTACAGCAAACGACGCATATATATATATATATATATATATATATATATATATATATATATATATATATATATATATATATATATATATATATATATATATATATATATGTATATATATATATATTTATATTTATATATTTATATATATATATATATATATATATATATATATATATATATATATATATATATATATATATATATATGTTACACATACGTATTCAAATTTATTTTATTAAAAAAATATGTTATAGAAACCACATATCAAATAATTCAAAATATAAATTATAAGTTGGATTTTGTATTTCTTTCTATCTGAATGTTTGGCTCACTTGCCATAAAATGTACTGATTTTGCAACATTTATTTAAAAATTTAAAACAACCAAAATACAAACAAACACACACACACACAAACACACAACACACACACACACACACACACACACACACACACACACACACACACACACACACACACACACACACACACACACACACACACACACACACACACACACACACACAAACACACACACAGCAATCTTTGATGTGCAGTGTACAGTACTTTAAATATTTTTATCCTGTGTTTTTTTTCTGTCTGACTGCATAATCGTAATTATGTACTGTGACAGATTTATAAATAAAGAAGAAAAAATACAGCCAGACATATTTTTATCTTTGTTAGTAACTTCTGACAATAATATATTCCTTAAAATGTATTGTCGACTCATTTGAAAGTTAAAAATTTATATTTAAAAGAAGAAAAAAAAAACTTGCTTTTTTATTTTACTTTTATAATTTGCAATTTAAATTTTGAGAAATATAGAAGCAAGATAAAGAAATTCCAGAGTTAAAGAAGGAAGTGACTTTATTTCAACATTTTATTAACATACAAGCTTTTTTTATTATGACAAAGAAAGCAAAAATATTTTGTAGTTTTTATACTTTGCATCGCCTGTTGTGCGTTTAGTTCCTCCGCTGTTTGCTAACCATTTGTTATGAAATCAAACTTAACACGCGAAAACTATACAAGTCATTATTTTTTCTCAATATAGCTTTTTAACCATCATTATTTTAAATAAAAAAATAATAATAATAAACAACAAGTTCTATAATTTATTAATTTTACAGAGTAATAAAATTTATTGGTATGAAATATATTTTGTTATTTAAATCTTTTTATCTTTATATTTAAATTAAATACTAAAATATGATTAATTGACTTTCAAGTTATATTATTTTTTAATTTAAAATAAAACTATCTGTAAATTATCTAAATAAAAAAGTAAAATATTGATTCTATTTTATTATTTTTTTTTTAAATATTATTATTATTATTTTTTTTTTAGGATGGTAGTATATTTACGAACCTAAACAACAAATTAATAAAAAAAAAAAATGCACGCAATTTACTAAAAAGAATTTGTAACATAGAAATTTCTATTCTACCTGGCCAAATGTCATTATTTGTATGAATTATTAAAATATTAAACTAATAGAATACATATGAATATGATAATAATATTGAGTTAGAATTTGAAATGCTTAAATTTCTTTAAGTAACATCCAATAAAATTATATTTCATAATTTTAAACAAACCTTTCTTTACGATTAAAATAAATATTATTCTCATTTAAGTTGCATTATTGGAAATTTCAAGTTTCAAGAAGTTCATATCGTAAATGCTCACATGCTGTCCTAACCAACACCATAAAATATCATATTTCATGGATAAGGCCAGAAAACTTTGACAAATAATAATTTTTTTTCATCATGTTATAATTAAATATCACATCAGAAATCTCCCAGCTAGTACATTAACAATTATCATATTTTTGATTACCAACTTATATACGGCTTTAAATCAGGTACAGTGGGGATTTATATTAAAGATGCTAAGTCAGATTATTTATTTTTTACCAAAGTAAAAGAAATTCCAAAGACGTAAAAATTACATTAACCATGCAAAATGTTTAATTAATTTTACCCTCATGAGTTCCCATTTTAATTTGAATGATTTTTATTTCTCTCTCTTCTGTAGGTCATTCATAGTGAAATTTTTATTGTAGGTGTTCCTATTGAATTTCAAAGAACATTAAAAAAGTACGAGGTCAGCTTTTTTTTTTTTTTTTTTTTTTTTTTTTTTTTTTTTTTTTTTTTTTAATTTCAAAGATACGAGCCTTGTAACGACAACCCTTCATATAAATTACTTTTTTTCCCCTCAGATTTTCACCTTAAGAATTGAAGATGCTACAAATGCAATGTTTCTAAATTCTCAAAATTGTATTATCAGTGCTATCCTTCATCATAAATATAATTTTGTAGATATGTAATACTTATTTCTGTAAGATATATTATATGAAAATAGGAAGTTATTATTAATATTTAGTGTTATCAAATAATCATTAGTGTTAATATAATTTAAAGCTTAAGAAAAGAAAAATATTAATAATTTTTCCTTGTAACATTAATTTATAAAGAGACTGATAAAAATCAAGATGGAAGTGATTTGAGGCTAGCAGTACATTTTGAAGAAAAGTTTCGTGACGTTGCGAAGAAAAAGAGAATTGATATCCTTTGGGAGTATTAAAGGCTTAGCGGTCAATAGAGTCTTTCAGCAATACCGGGGCAGCTATATAAATCATGCTTTTCTGCTATATTAATAATATAAAATAATCTGTGAACCATATCTATCTTTATACAAAGATGATATTGAAAAATGTCTTATGCAGTACAATAATATTTCAAAACTCTTAAATATTTTTCTTTCTATAAATATAATTCTCTTTCTCATTTCTTTTTATTATCCAAAAAATATTATGAATATAAACTGTCATAACTTTTCACGCTAAATTTTAAACCATTATCTATATAAAATCTATTCAATATAATAGTTTTTTTTTAATATTATATTATTCATATATGTATTGAGAAAAAAAAGTAAGAGAATTATTTAAGAAACGTGTTTAATTTTCTATGATAAAGTAATTAGTAAAACACGTAATTTTGTAATATTTCATTGTAATATTAAGACAAGTATGTGAAAATAGGATTTACTACTTTTGGTCAAAAAAAAAAAAAAAAAAAAAAAAAAAAAAAAAAAAAGAGCATGAAATAATTTTACTTTAAAAAAAATGTATATAAAATTTACGACATATAGAATTCTCATTATATAAGTCACATAGTATAGTATTATATAAATATATATTATATTATATATCTCTCTTTCTATCCTTATATTATTTTCAAGAGCGTTTTCTGTCACACGTTCTACAAACGTGCCGAGTGAATATAATAGTAGTTAAAATTACGTAATGCTCATTACACAAAGTTTTGCTAGCTCAGCAATAGCACGTATATATGATGATGGTAATGCTGTATGTATGTAAGTCTGTGATGGCTGCACATTGGCCTCATACCTTTCATATATATATATATATATATATATATATATATATATATATATATATATATATATATATATATATATATATATATATATATATATATATATATATATATATATAAATCCTTAAGATAATATATGGCATACAAATAATAAGATTCCATATGACATATGTGGTAACTAAATAGTAACTATTTTATTATTGTTATTCATAACGTGATATAGTGATAATAATTTAATAATATATATTTAGAGAGAGAGAGAGACTAAATATTATAATAATTTTATTTTTATTATTTAACAAAATATATATGATAAAGTAACATAAATAAACATTGAATCGTTTTTATTTGTGTAAAAAAATGTTCTTCTAATTCACAATAAAAGATAATAAAATTGAATAATTTTATAATTAATCTGTTTAATTTCTCATCATATATATTATTGATTTAGAGATAGCCATAATAATCCATACTGAAATGATTTATCTTAAACACTTTAAGTTTATATGGATTATAGCATTAAAGATGTACAAAACTTCTTATCCTATAATTCAGTTCAAAAAGATTCTCAGTCCTTTTATATAATATAATAAAAAAGCGATATCACATTCAGAACAATACACTTAATAAAAAAAATTAACTAAAATGATCATGGTAAGGAAAAAAAACCTGAAAACATCTATAGAATCCTTTCTCTGAAATAAAAACCACTAAAAGTGTTATTAAAAAAAGTCTTCTTACTGTTAGAGAAAAAAAAAAAAAAACATTGAGAAAAAAACATTTCAAAGAGTAAGAAGTAAATAAATGAAAAAGAATCTGCAGTATAAAATGTAAGATAAACTGTTTCTATTCATACTTGATTTTTCTTTATGCCCTTTCACTTGATGGATGATACATAATTTTTTTTATATATATATTATATGAAGCACATACACACAAAAGTGATAAACCTATCATAGAAATTTGTATATATGTGGTATATAAAAATGACGTCAACATCTCTGGCGTGGTAATCATCCACTATAATGTAAATATGTGTATGTGAACACATTTAATGTAGCTAACTATAATTATAATACGGTATTGTACTCCCCAGTTATCGACTAACTCACACGTTTTTATAGTTGGGCTCTCGTGTGGTCATCAAATGTGTACCGCTTACCGCACAATGCACCACGTATATTTCAACCCCATCCCACTTTTACACGCACTAATAATATCTTTATTTATGTCATGTCAATACACAATATAGTATATCGATATCAAAGATAATAAATATATGTTAGAAATTGCACTTTTATACATCATAAACTCATGAAATATAATTTTTATATAGTATAACATATTATCTAGTTAATTTTTTAAATTTTAAATATTTTTATTCGTTGACAGTAATTTAGATTACTAATATTTATACAATTAAATTATAAACTATTGTATAAATATAATATTATTTTCGTTTATGTACAAAAAAAAATGCGATGATAAATGCTTAAAAGAGTGATACACATGATAGAGTTGTAAATAGTATCATTCACACGGAGTTTTTAAGATTTTTACGCGACTGCATTTTGATTTCTAAACAGCGACGTGTTTTTGACCTACGTGACCCTCATAGAACGAGTGTCGCCGCAGTTCCAAACACATACTTTGGTGAGCCAATGCGCCCGCCACCGGCCGAGAAACAAGCGTGCGATCCCACGCGTGCCAAAAACGTGCAACGATCTAACAAAAAGTTGGACATTTTTAATCAGAGATTACAATGCCCGAGTTTTAAAAAGTAAATATTTTTCATTCTTTTTAAGTACTTTCATATGTTATTAAAAAGTGTAGTGGTATTTAAATTTCTAAGAAGAGAGCAAAATTTATTGACGAAATTCCAAGCCATGAAATATTGACATTCCATTCTAATCTTACGCAAGGAAAAAGAGAAGACAAGCCTATATATAACGTGATAATTCATTCATCACGTCGATAATTTTAATAATTCTCCTAAATATTCGCTAATTATTATTCAATAATCTTTGTCTTCTTACTTTAGTTAGGTAGTATAAAAATATACCACTATTTGTTTAAACTATTTTAATAACATTACGTCACGCTGGCAATTACATTCAAATATTATTGCTGAATATTTAAATATTTTGATATAACATAATCTATACACGACTCAAATTTATTTATTTTTCTTTTGTACTTACCACAAGCTTAAATAGTCAACACTGTAAAACTAAAAATAATATAATGTACACATATTATTATTTAACACAGTATATTTATAGTTATCCACTATGACACATACATTAAAACACAATATTATGAAGTATATTGCAATTGATGCACATCCACGTGAGTATAGTACAGTAAGAGGGAAAACACCGGGGTTAAAACTTGAGGGAGATCCCATACAAGAGAATGCAGGGAAGGTCACACCCTAGCACACAACCCCTTGCTGATCCTAGCTCGACTGAAAACCTCCCGGCTTTCTCTTGGCGCTGCAAGCCAGCCAGTGCCAGCCAGCTACCCTACACCCCTGCCATTTAGCGCACGCGTATACAGACTTTTTTTACTTTAAAAATTTTGCTAACTTGCATAAGATTTAAACTGAATGAGAAGAACAAAAGGAAAAAAAATGTAATATTTCTAATAAAAAAAATATACATATACTATTTCTTTATAAAGAAATATGTCTTTTAAAACTATAATACCTATTGTAATAATACTTTTCTTTTTTGTATCAATACTACTGTATATTAATATTGCATATTTGTATATTATTCATTGGTATGCAGATGGAATATAAGAACAAAAGTTTCTTTTCAATACATGTATGTTATTAAATAAAGTTTTCTTCAACTCAAATATAAAATAATGTAGGACATTATTATTATATCATAATATATCTAAGAAAAGAAAAGGACAAAAGAAAAAATATTGAATGATTTGTTAATCAGAAAATGAAAATAGAATTTTGTAAAGTTTTTTTTATATATATATATTTTACCTCTAAATACGTTTCGAATCAAACAAACATTGACAAAAAAAAATCCAATGATTGCATTATTTCCAGTTTAATCTTCTACCGTCTCTCTCTCTCTCTCTCTCCTCAAACATTTTGATAAAAAATATCTTGAAAGAAAGTATTTTGTCATATAATTCAGTTAGATGTATCCTTCCCTCTTATAAAAAAGAGGTCTGTACTTCATTGGCTCAGAAATTAAAAAAAAAAAGATAAAGAGAAAAGGAAAAAAAAAAAAAAAAAAGGAAAAAGAAAAGAAAGGATAAAAAAAAAAAAAAAAAAAAAAAAAAAAAAGAAACGAAAGGAAAGGAAAGGAAGAAAGTTTTGTTTTTCTTCCACAAGAAGATTATCTGTTTTCATTGCTAATGCAAAATACATATATCTCAAAAAATTTAATGTTTAAATTTAGTTTAAATTCTGCTGCCATACATACACAAATACAAATGATACGAAATAAACACACAGAAAATAAACCTATAGTGTAATTTAAGTTGAAAAAAAAGTAACTAAAGCAACTTAAATAATAGCATGTTCATGTAAACTCTGAGTAAGCTAGCGTAATGAATTGAATTGGGAAACTTATTAAAAAAGTTACTATACGTATTGATTTATAAATTTAAGCTGTTCTTAAATGTGATATTTGTATTTTCATTGCAACTTTTCAACAAGAATGGACGAGGGGTCATACAGTAGACTTAAGTAGAAAAAAATCATAATTCTGAATCAACGGTTTCAGTTTTAAGTTAAGCAAAATACGATATATATGTGTGTGTGTGTGTAATGTGTATATATATGATCAAAGTAGATCACTTAAAATTATATTTGCATGATTTTATTTTTAACATGTCCTATATCAAGATATATAGTCAAGATATCGATATCAAATTCAGAAAACTTCAATTAATTGATAGATTAAGTAAGGATGAAAGAAATGAATAAACATTTTTAGATCATGATACATAATATATTATTACTGCTGAATACAAGATATATACCAAATTAAATATGGGTCACATAGTGGTTACAAAATTTTCTATTTTCCAATCTACAAACACAATCAAATAATTAAGTTTCCCCGCTTTGAAGATAACACATAAATGTGAAGAACTCAAATTTTAGTGATAACCCGTAAGTCAAATTAGGAACTTTTTTTATTAAAAAATTTACTCAACTTTTTATAAAACAAAAATAGTTTTCTAAATATTATTAGAAGATTGA
>OX439131.1:19331724-19339224 GCA_949318235.1 Ecdyonurus torrentis
TCGAGCCACTGCTGAGTACGTACATAAGTGGAATGTGAGAACACCATGCACAATGGGTGTTTACAAGCATTCCATGCATTCAGAAAGTGCATTATTGATGTGGTTGCACGTACCTGCCTAGCTGCTTATATGTTTTCAGTTTCTTTAGGCTGTCATGGAGAATTATGGGCTTTGTATTTAGACCCTATCCGGACCATATTTGCAATTTCATTGCAACTGCCGATAAGACTGTCTTGACGGTGGTAAAGGTGTAGCACAATATCACAAAGTGGAAGAAAATAATATAACGTTACCACATTTTATACCATTTGAAATTTTTCGTTTCCGACTCATGATTTTAAACGCCCTTAAAACACTTATTTTTATTTATTTATATATTTTTGCTTATAATCATACAAATTTGCAATATTTATAATTAAAATGAACAAATTGAAATACTTCAATTTATTCGTTCGTACTAATATAAGGTATTTATTTTTTTCATTTCATACTCAGGTTATTTCATTTTGTATACTTTCAAAAAAAAATCTTTTTTCCATTTAGAGTGACTGCTGACTGCGTAATAATGAATTAAGTAAATTGGTATATATACCTCAAAGGCAATTACTTTTAGAATTGCTTTGCACTCACTTGCATTAAAAACAAGTGCTCACTCAGCCAAATTGCTTTTTTCATTAGAATGTCAATACTGTGTTTACTACTACACAGTGGTGGAATATCGTATGGTATTTTGTGTTCATTACAAAAATGTAGGTTAATATTTTCCACTCAAATTTAACCACTTTAAAACTACTTTACCAACTTGCTTTTTTTTTTCTTTCTATTTTAATTTTTTTAAGCACATATTATTCTATTGAGACAATTATACACTGAAAAAAAACTACTTTTTGTTTTTAAAAATATAATTTATATCTATATAGCAAAAAGGAACTTTCATGCTTTTAACAACACGAAGAGATGTAACAAAACATTAGAAATAAACATAAAAAATATATTTCTATACATGATGTGCACTCGGAAAACAAATGTTTATATAGTGTATATTCACTAAATATTCAATCTTGTAAAGGCTAGTGTTTAATGCAAGTATGATGAGTACAAAAGATACATGAAATCACCGTAAATATAAACGCTCAACATATTTCACTAGTAAACAGTACCCATGCACTGGTAATGAGTAAGCGATTAAATGATGAAGCTCTAGTATCAAATGTTGGATAATGTTAGGTACGATACGTATTATAATTTGATGTATAAGCACGAATGTTTAGAGACAATGCATGATAAATATTTATAGTGAGTATCAGTTTTAAAGTACTAGACTTTACTACTTTGTATTCTCAGTCAGTGTATTATATAAAGTTAAAAATAAAAAAATTAAAGTTTTTTTTCTTTTTAATGAATCTCTATATGTGTGAGTGGAATACTAATCCGTTTTAAAATACTATAATACTCATTATTACTCAATTCAAATATAATATTCTGATAAAATAGTGCTGAGAAAGAAATTAAAAAAAATAAACTCATAACTTTAACAATTATAATAATAATTTTGAAATGAATGCTTGTTATATGTATTGCCTTGCTTTTTAAGGGGGTTGAAAAAAAATCAGTTTGTGCCTCCGAGTATCATTAACAATTAGTTAAAAATCTGCCCTTGGGAGCTTAAAGTGAGGTTACATATAACTTGTGTCCAGTCGTCTCCCCACTAATGTGACTTTTGCACGCTCACATGAGAACGGACATGGCGAGGGAAGAGGATCAGTAATGAAATTTTTAACTTGGTCACCGCTTCCTTCCTCTTTCCTTCCTTCCTGCGTTACATATATAAGAGTTTATTGTTTTTATCTATATATATCTCTAAATTTGTTTATCAACCTTTACATAAGCATATTATGAAAAATTACAAATTGATTTAAATTATAGTTTAAAAATAACTCAAGAATATTTTAATATATATATTTAATGATATTTAAATGATTTTGGAATAGTAAAGTAAGTAGGGGAAAAAGATGCAAAAAATACCATGATGTTTCAACCCCTGGAATATATTTAACATTGATGTAACGTTCTGAATAGTGATGTATCGAGACCCTGTCTTTGAAAGTGATTTAAGTGACGACTACTTTTCTTTCTGGGGTTTTTTTGGTCAACATTGATTCCATCAAACAATTTAATCAAAATAGAAAAATCAATATAAACAAACAGATTTTTTATATAAATTTAAAAACAATTTGCATCCATGAAACCAAATTAAAATGGAAATTAAATAAAGTATTATGTAAGATAGATTTTTTTTTTTTTTTTTTTTTTTTTTTGCTTACTTTTAGATCGACAAATTTAAATTTAAAAAGAAAAATACTTGAACCAAAATCAAAGAATTTAATGCTAAAGAGATTTTCTTAGTAGTATTTTAACACCAATTTTGTATATATATGCGCGTCTTTTTTTTACGTTTAAAATATAAGATAAATGTAAGGAAGAAAGGTAGTTATTGGTACTCGGGGAATTGAGATGATTAAACTTACATATCTATGGGAAACGTGGGATGTAAAAAAACATGAAAACGTACCTACCCTTTAAACGATTTTAGACGTTAAAACATTCATTAAAAAGGGTAATAAAAAAAAGAAGAAAAAAAAAAAAAAAAAAAACGTTGGCATGGAGGCAAATATATATATATATATATATATATATATATTTGTTACTTTTGCTTCTCTTGGGGTTGTTTTATACTATAACATGGACACTCATTGCTTGGTGAGAAAACGAAAAGTCTTAAGGGGTTTTTATGTCATCTTATAAAACAGAAACAACAGTAGTCCATGACATCTTCCTTCTATAGAACACGCATTGACGATCATCATTTACCACTTCTAAAATCACTTAATTTTCAAAGCATAAGCACTCTAAAATCTATAATATACACTGTAAATTTAGTATTCTCAAAAATATAATGTCGTAAAATTTAAGCATATAATTTTATTACTAAAACCTTTTTATTGCTTTAAACTTTTTTCCTGTTTATTTTAAAACTTTTACTTAAAATTGATAATTTTTTATTATTTAATATATATATTATATGTTTAAAATTTTATTTTAATTTCCATCGTTTAATTAACAAGGTAATTAAGATTGTGTAATAAAAATTAAGAAGTTTTCGTCGTGTATTTAATAGGTGAAATTAGTAATGATGAGAGAGAGAGAGAGAGAGAGAGAGATCGTAATGTTAAAGGAAAGACTCAAAAGTAGTTTGCAGATATTACATAAAATTAAGGGAAGATTTTTGGGGAAGTTATTAAAATTTCTAACTTTATGTTTGATCAAAATGTTACTATTCAAATACATATGTGAAATTTTCTTATATATATATATATATATATATATATATATATATATATATATATATATGTTATATTATACTTGAAGTTCTCATGCTATAAAATTTTATTATGAACAAACTAATATAAAACGTAAATCATATAAGTATATGACATTTCTATAATATATGTCACTTTCAGTTCACAATTCATACACATATGTGTATATCTAATATTAAAATACATAAACTTTTATAAATTCTAAACATTTTGGCATAATATAAATAAATAATAATATAAAATATAGTCATACACACACACACACACACACACACACACACACACACACACACACACACACACACACACACACACACACACACACACACACACACACACACACACACACACACACACACAAGAAATATTGTAATAATTTTGTCAATCATTAAGATTTAAAGAGGTTTTTCATAATCAAATATTTGTAAAACCCATGTTGTAAACATAAAACGAAAACACTTTCATTATCTTAACATGAAATGTGTGACATATTTCAAAGCAATTGCTTTGTGTAAAGTAAACTTCAGCTTGTATGGAGATTGTAATGCACTGCGAAATATACGTGCAAATATTTCTAACTTTCTTTATGTCAAATCTTCTTCTGAATCTTTCAAATCTTTTTTAATATGCATGTAGTTATTTGCATGATAAGTTTGCGATGAATACGAATTAAAATTAATTCAGGGCTAGTCACGCTTTATTTAGTGTAAAAAACATTACATTAACTTTTCATTTTTTTTTTAATTTAGTCAACAATTTATAGAGATGCCATATTACTCTATGATATATTATTTAAAATAGTAAAAACGATGGATAGTTTAGAGGTACTTAGAATTTTCTATTTCTATTTTCTACGTTTTCAAGAGAAAGCAGGATGGTAAATCTACTCCCCAAGATTTTTATGTAATCATGTAATGACAATTCTTCTTTTGGTGATTCTATATTGGCAGAGTTTTAAACGCAAAACTACTAAAATTTTGGTAAAAATTGGCGATTTAATAAACTAAAATGAAATATTTTAGAAAATATTACATAATATTTTACACAATAGGATTTATGCATTCTTTTCTTAATATAGCACAATTAAAAATAATAATAATAAAAAGAATAGCAAATTTATAGGGCATAAGTAAATGAAACCAATGTTATTTTCCACTCTACATGAATGTATTACATTACTATATTAAATAACATATTTATACTTTATAAGTTTTTTTTTTTTTTTTTTTTTTTTTTTTTTTGAAAATTAATGTCATAATGTTTTACGCATGACTGCAAACTTTTATTCATACACTCCACTCGTACTCTAGTTTTGTTTTAATTTCGAAAGGGTAAAAACCACTCTTTTATAATATTTTTAAACACATACCATGAGCATTCATGATGAAAATATTTTTAATATAAGTAAATTAAAAAGTACTTAGTTATGATTAAAAAATTGTACGTATACTACAGTATATTTATGTTGTTGTTCATGATTTTCTATTATAATTCTTTTGTATGATCTATTTAAACAACGTAGCATAAACGTGTGTGTGTGTGTGTGTGTGTGTGTGTGTGTGTGTGTGTGTGTGTGTGTGTGTGTGTGTATTATATATAAAATCGTGGCAAACGCATGAAATTAAAATACTTTCCTAAATTTGATAATTTACGAAGCTAAAGCATTGGAAAAAAAAGTATATCTAAATATAACATTTATTTTATCAATGTCATATGCGATAACTTCAACAAAAAGTAAAGAGAAATATAATTTCTCATTCAAAACGAGGGTTAAAAGAGAAACTGGATTTCGTATATTGTGATGAAGAGCTCCTATGCCTGCTGCAAAATACGACTATACTTTTTTTTCTCTAAAAATAAACTGCTTTAACATTTTCAAATGAGGATCACTAAATCGATATATAACTCTGCAATTCACAAAACATTCATATATGTTTAAGCAATGTTTGAAGGTCCAATTAAAAAAAAAAAATCTAAGCTACATTGCAAAGAGTTGCGTAAACATTATATTATATGCGTACAGTACGTACTGTATTCTCGCCATATCCTTATTAAACAATGTTTTTACATACCTCCGCATCGTAATTAGTAATCAAGATAAAAACGAATCATGGAATTTTGGCCCATTATTATTAAGTTTAAAGTTTGCATGCTCACTAATATTCATATACACAGCCTTTCTAATATTCACCACATGGTGCATGTTGATAAAACAATAAAAAATTTAGAATATCATAATTACCATAATACTTTTTGAAGCAAAAATGTTAAGATTTTTTTTTATTATTATTATTATAATGTCTTTTAGTTCAGTCGTTAATGTGA
This sequence comes from Ecdyonurus torrentis, assembly GCA_949318235.1. Taxonomy (NCBI): domain Eukaryota; kingdom Metazoa; phylum Arthropoda; class Insecta; order Ephemeroptera; family Heptageniidae; genus Ecdyonurus; species Ecdyonurus torrentis. Next base: position 19,337,430 of record OX439131.1, read on the forward strand.
TGTTTTTAATGCGTAAGTCGTTTATACCTTACTTTATGACGTTTTTAAAGTCTTTAAAATATATTTAATGATTCTTTCTCACATAATCAAAAAGTGAATTTTAATCGAATGATAGATTATTTTTCTATCATATTATACAAAAGAATTTTAAAAACTCCTCTGACGGATTTCATTTTTTTTAATGCTCCTTACGATAACATCTAATCACTTGTTTAAAAGTGCATAATTTTATGGAATCCAGAATGATTATACTTGACTTTATTTTCAGTTCATGATTAAGTATTCAACGCAGAATATAAAGACAGAATAACCACGAAAACAATGTATGTATATTAGTATGGAACGCAGCAAAAGTTATAAATAGTTATAAATTTTGAGCCTCAAACACTGTACAAATACTGTACAATTTACGTTTTAAATGAAGATGTCTGTCTTTTCATGTTTTAGCATAGCAGTAAATATATAATACAATATGCTCAATTCATCTTAAACTACCATTGTAAATATATGCTTAATTTTTATTATACGAGTATTTATTTATATATAACAAAATCATCAAGCTATGGGTACCTAATTAAAATGCTACATATATAATCAGAAAGAGAGAGAGAGAGTAGAAAGAAGAAAAAAAAAGATATTCGTGATATATATAGAGAGGGCAGGAGAGGAGCATTATGATCATGAAGTAGAACACAAGCAAGTGAGCAAGCAAAGCTATAGCAAAACAAGCTATAGCAGGCAGGCAAGGGTGTAAAGTGTCACGGTGAATTACGCGGCTCATGTTGGCACCACATGCAATGTCAAGCCGGCCTCTGGAGAACAATAAATATTTCATTGTCTCACAACTTTGCCTGACAACCCAAGCTAAATCTTCTCATAGACAATACATGGATTATGCATCAAAACAGGTCAATCTATATTACATAAAAAATATATACAACAACCATATAAATTACATTACTAATTGAAATATCGAGAAAATTAATGTATATAAAATTTATTAATACACAATACTCATACATGATTATTGTTGAATTATATTATTAGTACTTTAATTGAAAAATAATTTCCCGTTGCATAATTGAATACTGTATAATCTCACACTGCAAAACGAAATGTATTATTTTATCGCATGCTTAAAGCCATAGACCACATAAAACAACATGTGCTTTTTAAAGAATAAACACAAAATGAGATCTTCAAATCTGTTGACAATTTTTACCAGAATGTTAATGTAGCCCCACGAGAGAGCGTGAAAAAACTGTAAAGTATGCAATTTGCGTGAAAGTTCATGTTTATGACGTCAGAAACATGCAAAAATTAGTATGAAAATGTTGTGCGGGTTGCATAAACCAAAATTTCTGATCACTGCTACGGGGCTACAGTTGGATTTTGAGACAAACTAAAGTTATTTATGTAAATCTCATCAAGTGTTTTGTGATATAAATGCTTATGTTTTTCTCCGGTCTATTCCTTTAAAGCCATCATATTCAATAAAATTGATGAAATTATTATAAAATAAAGATTTTTGTTTGATCCATTTTAAATCCTTTAACAACAAGTTTCAATCCATTAAATATAGAGAGTAATGTTTTTGAACTGACGTTTAAATAATGAAAATCAACAGTGAAATTCATTTCTTCAATGAGAGTTTAATTAAAATAGATTTCAACCTGTCTTTCATGGTATTTGTGTAAACATACAGTGTAATGAAAAATAGTTTTTTTTTTGTGATACTAAATTAATTAAAAATTGCGAAAAATTCAAACATTGTTGCAATTTTTTAAAAAATATA
>OX439131.1:19344224-19586724 GCA_949318235.1 Ecdyonurus torrentis
CATTTCAGTAATTAAAGCGATCAATATTATACTATTTTCTCCTTAAAAACGATAGCAATGAACTTTTGAATAGTCTAGATTAATATAGTATAATAATCGAACATTTATTTTTCACTTTTGTATAATAATTATGCCTTTAACTGCTAGCATGTTAGCTAGAAATTTTATCTGTGTTTTAACTTTACATATATACATAGGTGTCGATATATGAGCTTTATATTATCTAAAGTGTTTTAATTACCGTTAGAAGGAGAGAGAGAGAGAGAGAGAGGATCTTTCTTTAGTTCGGATTTCCTGCTCATATATCCCCCGATATTAATCTGACGGCGTATATATATCGTACGTTATTTTACCTAGCCACTAATCTACCCCCACCTCCCGCCCCTCAACTCCCCCTACCCTAGTCTTAAACTGTTTGTTCTCACTTGTAAGCCTCACTTCCCGTCTTTTAAAACAAACTTTCTAACTTTTACATAGCATACAAAATTTACATTTTATGTCTCTTTTATTCTAACTACTTTTTTTTTTTTTTTTTTTTTTTTTTTTACAACATCTCTAAAATGTATTCTTTTACATGCATAAAAATGATTTTAACATTTTTATTACTTTTCCTGATAAAAAAAGGAATTAATTTCATTATAACATTCTCAATTTTATAACCTTTTCATATATATTTTTTTTTTTTGGTATATAACAAAAAAAAAATGGATCAAGGTATAATAAATTCAGTAAAAATCTAAATTGTATAGAAAAAAGGTATAGTATATAGTTGAATAAAGGAAACCACATAATAAAAGCTCCATTTTAAAGACAAAAATAGTTGTATAAACTTTGTTGACAGTTTTGAAACGGAAACCGGTAGCAGACTGTTTCTTTTTATTACATGTCTTTATCTTGTTACACGCTAAAACAAATACTTAGTGTCAACTTATAGTTTTAATAATTGCCAACAATACGCTTTTATATCTAACATAATATCATTTTACACAAATAAAATAAAAAGAAACAAGTAAGTTAACAATAAAATTTTCATCTTATAGAATGTTTTCTTTTATATAAAAGTTTAGTATTTTCATACTTTTGGTTTTCTGTTTCAAACATTAATATATTATCATGAAAAAACATTGATACATACATTGATCAAGTTTGGCGATTTTTATATCCAGTGTTTATACTCCGAGTAATATAGGAACTTTTTATTTGTACATTCTTTACACGCTTACTATGGTACATAAAACACAAGTAAGCTGTGATGCGATGCTTACTCACAACTTTAATGGTGCACAATAACATTTTGTTTAGCATGCTACTTTTTAAATTTTATTGTTTCAAATTTTATACTCTTAGCTTATAAAGTTATACAGCTTATCTTTTCAAAATATATATATATATATATATATACAAACAAGTTATACTTTAGGTCTTATTATCGTATTGAATATTATTTACACGGGCAAAAAAATCCTTAAAAAATAGGTAACACTGATTTTTTTTTTGAAGGCAAATTATCCTAGTTAAAGTTGCGAAGTATAAAATAGTGATAACTTACTGCAGAAATCACTTCATGTTTGAATAAGAGAGATGCATGTTATACACAAGCCATACTCCAAGCTCCAAGCCCTCGTATTGCATTCTCACACGCGGCACTCGAACATAATTCATGGAAATAAAAAAGCACCATTTTTATTTTGGATTATAACTCTTCATAATATGCCAGTTACATTGATGTAAAGTAACATCAAGTTTGGGGTAGCAGATATAGTTTTATAGGCTCGCAAAGTTACTGCGATGAGCCGGTAAGCGGTGCTACGCGGCGCGCTGACCCCGCGCAGAGGCCTCTACAGAAACCGCTGTAAAAAATAACAGACGCAAAAAAGCAAAACTTTTATTGCAGTTTCTTAAAGTACACATTCTTAGCTTTCGTCTCATATGCATAAAATATTTTAAAAATTAGGAAGGACCCGGTTTATTTGCTCACGAACATGTCGAATTTTAGAAAAAGCGTCATTTTGGGGACTTGATTTGTAGGTCACCAAAATTTTCAAAAATTTTGATAATCACTTTTTCATGTTTAAATAAACATGGTTGATACACATAGACCGTAAATGAGTCAAAAATAATTTTTAACGATGTGTAGCACGACTTTATAAAAGAAAAAATATATTGATTTTTACCATTTTGAGAAATTTTTAATGGAAGCAATAATTTTTGAAATCACTAATTAAAGATTTCATTATAACTACATGTAAGTTTTCTTTTATTAAAAAAAGTTTCAAACGTCTACCTTTAATATTTTACGAGATATGAGTACTCAAATGTCCCTACAAGCGCTCCGCCGCTCCAGCGCTCGCAATTACCACTTTTGGTTTTGGCGCCACCAAAATTCGAGTTATCAACCTACGATGCTCAAACTTGGTCATGATTCTTAGAATTACTCCCTGAATACACATTATTTTTTTCAGAGCGATCCTAGAGGGTCAGGTGCCAACTTTTTGAATCAGATTTAATTTTAATCTATATATATATATATATATATATATATATATATATATATTATCAAACTCATTTAATATTTATTATTTCATTTTTACTAATTATGTTTCAACAGTAAAATTTTAAGTAAAATAATATACATTTATAACGCAGTAAAAAAAATGCTTTTATGAATGGAGATGAAAACGTGTATTTTTTAACCCCCGTCAAAAACTAAGTAAGTAAGCCCACAAAAGTATGGATAAACAAAAAATATAAAAATATAAAAAAAAGATTACATTTTTCCAGCTAAGTGGAAATTTTTAAACATCTCTAATTAGACCCAGAAAAAAATGTTTATTGTTTTATTATTTGCATACCTACACAACTTAGTCTCAAGTTCTTTTCAATTTTTCAAGTTCTTTTTTTCTCAGAGATTGTATTATATACGTAGCTAATAAAAGTCCAATTTGAAATAATTCTTAGAAAGATTGTTATAAATAAAAAAAAAATGTAGCATAAAATGAAAATAAAGTACATTTAAATAATAAGAACAAAGAGAGGAGAAAACATAATTAACGTAGCCATCTAATTAGTAAGTTCAAGCAACCGTGTATATACAACCAAACCACCACATTTATTTAATGAACATTGTTGTAAATTTTGTACGGTATTAATATAATAATAAAACAGTTTGAATGCTAAAATACGAGTAGTGTATATTATAACAATAAAATAAGCTATAAGGCATTTTAGAAAACGAGAAAATTGATTTTCAAAATGTTTATGCTCAAAATAATATTAGAAGATGTTTGAATTACTAAAAATGGCGAGCCAAAAAACTCACTACAAAATCTCCTATACCCCCCCCCCCCCCCCAACCTCTAACAAATCAATTATTAAATTGCAATACAAGACTTGCAAAAGTGGGTTTAGTGAGAAAAAAAATCAACCTGAGAACCCAACAATACTAACAAAATGCTAGCAGACGACTTTGTGTTCCTTTCTTGATTCAACATGCTTTCTTATGGGGAATAAAACAGCTATAACTCAAGTAAGACTTTTTCTCCAACTTGAAATTTTTACTAAGCTTACTGAGCATCAGCGCTGTCCTTTTCCTGAATTTTAAGCAATTTTGTAAAAAGATTTTCTCTGTCCAATTAACTTCTAATGCAGGAACACAATGGCTTTAAAACTTAGTATAAGCTAAAGTAAAAGTTTTGGTACCGTTAAAAAAAATCAAACTCAAGTTATAGCTATACGTTATCCCATAAGAAAGCATATTACATCAATAAAGACAGGAACACAAGTGTTGTTCGTAAACTCTGTTTTCTTGCACCAAAAAAATGCGCATTAAATTTGAATAACCATAGTTGATCGTCATTTTAGTAGCATAGGGGTTACGAAAAGCTAAAGCATTTAGCTAAAGCGAAAAGCATTTTGTTAGTATTGTTGGGCTCCTGAGTTTGTTTATTTTCTTTAAACCACTTTTGCAAGAAGTCTTAAATTTGTTTAACTGAATTCATAATTTCCATTAGGTTTTCTTTAATTGAAGAAAAAAAATTATGAAAGTTGTGAGGTGCATATTTTTATGCATTACAAACACATTACACTGTGTCATGCCATAGCCTCTTTCATTTTTGTTTTTCATTTTGTATAAAATAGACTTTATCAAATTCAATACAAATTTTCCAAACTTAAACTGTCAAAAACATAATACATAAGATATAGAACAACAATAACGTAGAAATTAATATTTCATTCAATATAAGATTGGAAAAACAAGAAGTATTCCTTATCTTTACTTTTTTTTTCCTCCGTATGCTTTATTATATAATACATAATATTCACCAAAAAAAGGTGCAATATATTTTTACAAAGACTGTATTTTTTTAATACGTTAGTTTTATTGTTGATCAAAAACAGGACTTTTAAAATTAATTTATTTTGCAAGTAAAATTAACATTTATTTATATTTAATCAAACATATAATTTATAAAAAACTCTGTACAATCAGTTCAGTTTAACAAAGTAATAAATATTTCAAAATGTATAAGATTTATTTAACTATAAATATAATTTAAATGGAACATAACACGCACGTAAGGATATATCTTTATAAGTGATCTTGTTGTTACACTTTTATTATTATTACATTCATAAATTTTAATTATTACTCTTATAATATTTAATTGTAATTATTGAGATTTTAAATTTCTTATTTATAAGTTAAACGTTATACTATTATTATTTGTTTAACATTATAAATTTAAAGTAAAAATTTTAGCAGAATTTAATGATTACTCTGCAAGTGTTAATAATATAATAATATTAATCAATAAGCTGGAAAATTATGTACGTACATAGTTAAATTTTGATTCGTCTAAATTATGTTGCCATTTTATGATTTTTAAAATTAAATTCATTTTTCTATGGACCGATATGTTTGTGATTGGTTGCCACCGAATAAAGATAACGTATAAGTATAGAATATTTATGTCATTATATTATATAATCATATTTCTATAGGTTTTGTGTCACATTATGTATTAGTACTTGGTATACTGTATTTGTAAATATCTGCGTAATCCGAATATTTAATTCTTTCTTTTATGATGTAATATATAAATTATTTGTGTTAAATACTATATCCCTTTAATTTGTATGAAATACTAAAATTTCGTTGTATCTGTTTTGATATTAAAAAAAAAAAAAAAAAAAATGAAAAAGAAAAAAAAAGTAAAGTAAATTATTCTTTCACGTTTTAATAAAAATTTAAAAAATATGAATAAACATTAATTTGCAATTTTTCTCTACCTCATGTATATTATATATAAGCGTTATTGTAACGTGTGTTTTACTGTTATATGTATAGTTAGTTACCTTCATAAAATTGTGTTTTTATCGATTTTATACTATTGCGCAAAAGCTCCAAACAGAATAAATTGACTTCATTTTACATTAAAAATATTTTTTAATGGTATAATAACTATACGATTTTTTATAATATATTTTTATGTATAAATTTTTTGGGTGTTAAATTTTGTGTGGTGAGAAAAGATATGAGCGAGTGTCAGTGCGTGTGTGTTAGCTTGATAAATTAGCAGATTAGATTTATTATTCACGTGTAGAAGAGAAAGATGACCCAAGCGTGAGCGTATCATCTTGCAAAAGCTTTTTTCCCTTCTCGCTCGTAGTGTTCCTATATTTTTTGTAATATACTATGTCTCACTTGTCTATCATAATGCAACTCAATTTAAAGTTGGTAATGCATATTATACTGTGCACATAATGTTATTAAAATTATTAATAATTAAAATTTAGGTAATTTTGTAGAATTGTATTAATTATAAAGCACAATAAGAAAAACGTTTTTATTGTTATTTGTTGCTAATTTGTATATTGAAACAACAAATTTCATTTTTTTAATTAAGCTATACAGCATAATTATTGCATTTCTGCGCAGCAAAATATCATGTTGTTGGGAGTTATATGAGTTACATTATTGTAGAATATAGCAATTTTGCAGTCGAGCTATGTTTCTAAAAGTATAGCTTTGCTATACAACATAGTTAATTCTACTGACTCTATTTCCCGTATTTCTGTGTATACAGTATAGGTAAAATATTTTTAAAAGTTAAGCATGCATAGGATAGGGGATCAAAGAATCAAGTCGTCTGTAATATTTGGTTGCTTTTATTTGTGTGTGTCATGTATATCATATCATATCATATCATATCATATCATATCATATCATATCATATCATATCATATCATATCATATTATACAGGATGTATGCATTTATGTTTAAGTCGACGCTATGGCCATGTTGGATCACTCAATAACATGGGCCGCGTAGGAAAATGACTCAAATGTTTAAAAATACTTTGCATCATTTTTTAGAGCATTGATGCTGTTAATAGGTTGATTTATTATATGAAGTATGTGAGACAAATAACATTAACAAAAAATTAACTAATTTCCCAAAGAAAATAGCCAAAAACAAAGTTTGTCTTATGCTGAGCAATGTTGTTCATTACTCCAGTATGGCGTCCAAGCGCATTAAATATGATGTCATGCGGATACACTCTACACAGTATAATATTATATTATATACAATATATATATAATTATATATATATATACATATATATATATATATATATATATATATATATATATATATATATATATATATATACACAAATTTATTTGTTCAGAAACATTTCCATAAAAAAATATCACAAAATTATATTATGGCTATTAAGAACAAAAATTTTATTTTCACACATTTTTGCTACTTTCATCAGCAAATTTACATTATTTGGAATTTAAATATAAAAAACAAAATTTTAGACAATTTTTTTAATTTGTAATTAAAAAAATGTATGTTCCAGTGGGCAGAGATAACTAAGGCAAAACAAATTAGAACAGCATCCAAGAGTAAAAGTTATATACACTGTATATCCAACGTAGTAGTAACTTTTGTATAGTCCACAACATAAATTGTACAGTGCCAAGGAGGGTAGGCAAAAAGTACAAACTTAATTGGGAGTTTCATTTATAACTGAGGCCCGAGGCCCCCCAGGGATGAGAGAAAAGGAGTTCTGCTGACCCCCCCTCATCTTCCCTTATATAGCAGTAAGTAACCAATGGTCTCTCAGTATTTTACTTTATATACTTACGCTATAATATACTTCATGGCGTCTCAAGACCATTGATCATCAAGAAACGTGATATACAATATTGTCTGTATATATAGTCTCTTGTAAATTTACATCAAATTTCATCCCTTAAAATATTATGCTACATGAAAATTATTAATAACAGTATCGTTTATTATTACTTCTATATAATTACTAAGCACAGCAGGGAAAGAATTATCTATGCACACAATTTATTCATGGACATTAATCAAGTTAATTCATTAAAATTTCTAAAAAGGTAAAAATTGACGAGACTATCAATTGCCAGGAAAATGAAAAGAGAAGTATAGCGATTGACAATCAGTTAAGTGTTATTAATGTAAAATAATAATAATAAAAAAAATAAATATAATAATATATTTTGGCCTGAGAGATTTTTTTTTAATATAATTCACAATTGGAAGAAAAAAAAAAAAAAAAAAAAGGAAGGGTCTTGCAATGCTACAGGATAGGAAATTAGGGGTTTCTTGACGTTTCCTACTCCGTCTGTAATTGTGACTATCACGTACTCCGTCATCAGTTTAAGTTTCATAATACATTTACCAATCGACGAATTTGAAAATTATATAATAAAAAAGATATATATTTCTATTTTTTACTTTTTGTTCTTTTATTTTTAGTAATATTGTAATTTTCTTAGTTAAAATTGCTCTAACTTCTGGCACTTTCCTGTACGATTATTAATTTGTCACCCCATGACGATTGACATCATTTTTTTGAATTCTTATTTATTAGCACCAGTGAGTCAAACTTAAATAGTTTGATATAGTCTCTCTTAAAACATCATTCGTTTATTTTAATTTAATATTTTAATAACGCTCTCTCTCTATTTCAAGTGTGGGAGTAACGCGAGAGCTTACACGCTCTTACTCGCGCACGTCTTGTATACGTAATTTAATTACCACAATTACCGCAAACAATTATAAAAGTTATTAAATGCTGCTTTTACTCGTCGTGTTTATAAAGGCATATTTCTGGCTTTTTAGATTAAATCTACAGAATTTAATTACTTAAATTTTTTTCTTTGTTATACACATATAACATATTTTTGATGTTGTATCTTGTTGTTTTTTATATCCGCATATGTTAAATTTGTATGTCTCCCTAAAAGAATTCATGCATTTAAAAAAACTCTTTGTGAAATGGACATTTGGTGTAAAACTCATATCGCATGCTAGGATTTACATATATATATATATATATATATATATATATATATATATATATATATATATATATATATATATATATATATATATATATATGAAACATACGTAATTGAATCCGGCTTGTGATAAAATCTTTTCCATGCAAACTCGACATAAAAATTCCTTATTCATGTAAAATTAAAATAAAATTCAACAGTGTATCGTGCCAGCTTGTACAAACTTTTGTGTATATAAATATAAATACAGTTTTAACTATGTATATGTATACATATGAGTGATAAATGATTACGTTTTGAAAATATATTCAAAAAATATGCCATTTATTATGCAAAAATTAAAACTTTAGCAATCATAGCTATTTAAGTTACTGTGTTGATAATTTGAAGCTAAAATAATATAAAATATACAAAAATTATATTAAATAACAATAACTATACCTCTCAAATAATATAATTAAAATCTATATCATTGAAATTGCATTTTTAGAAAACATAACGATGAAATAAATATAATTATATAAAATGCAAATTCCGAGTTTGTTTTCATTTGCAAGATGAATGCGGTGTGTGCACGCCTAGAGCCTGAATTTAATTTAAAATATATATACATATTTTCTTTGTTATTATAATATTTTTATATTATATTGTATCGCTGACCTCTCTTCTTTCTGCAAATCTCACTCTTTACATTTTGTTTCTGACGTGTGTGTCTTGATTATTTCTAAAATATTTTATTGGATATGTCTTCTTGGCTCATTTTACTTATAGATAGATAACAACAAAAGACTTTTACATCCCTATCTAATTTATCAGCCTTGATGTGCTATATGGTTATACTTTGATAGTCAACTTCTTTTGCAAATTTTTAAACATAAAAATGTTGAAAACTAAATTGACGCAATATTATTGATCTAAAAAACATTACGGAAAAAAAATACTGCAGAGAGAGAAAACTTTTACATATCTCAACTTACTAATGTAGCACTAGCTTTCCTCATTTCTTGTAGTATACAGATAAAACTAGATATATACAATTTTTGTTACAAAATGAATATTTTATGAGGTTGGAGAGAGAGAGAGAGAGGAAAAAAATGTATATTTTGTGTATATTATTTGAGTAGAGATGAGGTCCACTTGAGTTGAGACAGTGGTCGTGCAGCATCCGGCTGCTGCTCCAGAGGTTTCATGTGAAGAGTTTATATGAGAGTGATGGAGAGCGTCCTTCACAAAGCTCTTTGTTTTGTTTACCACACGAGAGAGTAAGAGAGGCGAGTAAAAATAATATATGCAGTTGTCACCTCTCATTGTAACATATATTATCATTTTTTGTTTTATCTTTGTGTATACACACATATATTTATAATATTCATTATAAGGTTAATTTTTGCATTATTTTTTATTATTCAACTGTGACATTTCATTTCAATTGAAAAAAATATATTAATAATAAAAAAACTATCATATTGAACTACAGATGAGAGAGATTTTTTTTTGTGTGACTGATAATGAATAGGATATAGGTCATTGTTTGTGACATCGGATATATCACGACAATAAAAATAACAACAATGGAAAAAGTATAATATTTTACTGTATCACAATTGAGGTCATAATACCGTATACAGAGTACATACTGGAGATTATATGCATTTTAAAGCAAAAAATAAAAACTTAAGTTATATTTAATTAATACTGATACCAAACACATCATGAATAATGCGTAATATAAAAAGTGATTATAAAGTGATTTTTTTTAAAAATAAAATCATTGAGTAATTTTATACTTTTAATAATATATTAATTTTACAGTTTTTTCATCACAATGATTTATAAAATATATTATATTATAAACGAAAGTATTTATCAAAAGTTCATAAAATAACCTGTCTCTCTGGTAAATCTCTATAACAAAACTCATGAAATTTTAATCATATAGATCATAGTATTATGCTAATAATCTCAAATCATCTTTGTTTTTATTTTATTTATACTATCACTTAATTATACCAGTGTTGTTAAATATATTTTATTAGAATTTTAGAATTGTGATATGCCTATAAGACAAGACTATATCTCAAAGGCGCTCAAAATTTCTTGCAGGATTCAGGATATATACTGTATACTGTATATGGACTTAATATCGTTATAATTAGAGTTATTAAAACCAATACATAACATGAAGATATATAAACTCTGAAACTATATATATATTATATACATAAATAACTGACTATATATACAAAACGATGGGTTTTTGTTTTAATGAGGATACTTGAACCTAGTATTAAAAGCAGAGAAGCAAAGCAGCAAAAGAATGAAGTCAGAGAAGTGTGATGTAGCAGCCAAGCTTCTCGTATTGTGTTCTGAATACAGTTGCGTATACTGAATTCTCATCGTCGTTGTTGTTTATCAAGCTTTACGTATGTATATATATTATATACTTTTTATACCCCATCACCATCGTTCTTTTTCTCGCTGAGTAACCTAACCAAAGCTCCCAGCTTTTTAATTACGTCAAAACGTACTCGTATTACAAGTACCATCTCTCGCTTCACCGACTACAAATTTATGCGTTTTTTCTTCTTTTATATTTTATATAATATATATCTCGAGCGATTGTAAATTATTTAAACGTGGCGCAGTATTACACACTAACAAGAGAATAATAGAGAGCGGGTAAAAATTCTTTTAATAATAAATTATATATATATATATATAAATATATAAAAGTAAAATATGTAGTATTTTATTGTATGCTTATGGCTCTATATGCGTATCAATCTATTCTCATTAATAATTTGTGTACTTTTTTGCTTTAAAATTATATTAGGTTATGATTAGATGAAACAGCAAGTTTAAATTTCTGATACATAATAACTATGTATATATATGTATATATATATATATACGCACTTTAAAAATTTTTACGTATAATTATGCTGTATTGCGCAATTCCTATATTGGAGATCACAAAATGTTGCTATTTTTTAATATATGACATAAAAGTATATTATGTGTGCTAAGCATCTTAACTATTATCATACTATACCTATCGACAATGCAACATTAATTATGTTGTTATGCATAAATATGGATATACGACGTTGAGGTATCATTATTATTCATTATTATAATTAAGCATTTATTTTTTTACCGTGCAGCTTTTGGAACGTGGAGCAGCGATATAAGCAAGCAGGTTTTCATGTTAAAATATTTATTTTCATGCAACTTAAATTTTACTAGATATTATAATATTTAGGTACTTTATAAAGTTATATTTATACAGTCATTTTACTTGAAAATGAATTTCTATTGGCTTTTGGCCACTCAATGCAATTTAGATGGAGATTTCAGTTGACGCAAAATTCTATATCTAAATACTTATGTTATTCCCATCCCATATATGCCAATAGAAATTTATTTTTTAGTAAAAATGATCGTACTATTTACATCATAACTCTATAATATAAAATGGAAAATAAAGGGATAACTTTTGAATGCCTAAGTTAATGTTGTTCTGGTTTTGTTATTATCTGAACTAGTTTTATGCTTATAAAAATAATACTTCAAATTTATCCAACGACCGTATTCCACTACAGATTATTAGTTCAGTGATATTTCATTTTCTTTCATAAAAAATTATTTTATTATATCAATTGATCAGTCTGCCAAATTTGAGACAAATATTATTTTAAGAATTTGAAACTGAATTGATAAGCAGTATCTGAAAATATATCACTATAAATTTATGATATTCCAAAAATTCTTATTTAATAATTATAAATTATACGACTTTTATTCACCACAATATATTTTTTTTTATTTACCGCGGTATAAGGAACAAAAAATAAGCTCGACTTCTTTTTCTAAATATATTGTTGTTATACGTTTCTTGTTTTTATGACAAACTCGCTAAACGCTGAGTTATTGTTGAATTACACCGCCTATATAGTAAAAAATTATAAGTTGTTAATTATGGAATGTGTCTTTTTGTCTTGATGAAGTTTTTTTCTGTGAAAATAGTTCAATTAATTACTACTAAACACGACGAATTCTGTTCGTTTATGTGAGAACGTGTTCAATTTCTTAATTAAATATTTCTAAGACTCTATAATATATATCACGAGCATGATCATTAATCAAACTGATACTTCAACAATCCAACTAAACTATTTATATTATAGTATAATTAAGTATGCATCCAGTGTCGCATGGTGTGTATAGCGTCCGACCAATATTTGTCAACCGAATGATCAACGATATATCCGAACGCTATAATGATCATAATTGCAATTATTATCATGACATGTCATGTCGATCTTTAAGCACACTAAGCACACTTACCAGAAACCGTGTTCTTTTGTGTATATAAATAGGTCTAGCTGAGTATAGTACAGAGTACACATAAATAAATAAATAAATAAATAAATAAATAAATAAATAAATAAATAAATAATCGTCTTTATTAAATATATGATAGAATAATATTTTTTATAAAAAAAAGCCCTCAGAATCTATACAATACTTTTCAGGTACAATAAAATGGCAGAGCACAGAGCACCATAATCTCGGAATTTTCTGATGGATTGCGGTGAAAGAAAAATAAAAATATTATTTTTTTGATGCTATGACCATATCGCATTGTGTATATAATATATATTATAATATTTTCATATAAAATATCATAATATATATTATGCCATAATTCATATTTAAAGATTTTACACCACTATGTTCGTAAAATTTGAGACTTTTAGTTTTATATATATTATGCATATTGTTTTTTTCATTTGTGAGCTCCTATAATTTTCATATAGCTTTCATTTTATCATATGAACTTAGAGATTTGATCTGCTGCTATTTTTATGTATATTTATGACATGTGTACTGTATATAGGCTATAGAAACTAACGTTTGTATTATTAACGCGCGTGTTATTCTCTCTCATCTCTCTTCTCTCTCTCTCTCTCTCTCTCTCTCTCTCTCTCTCTCTCTCTCTCTCTCTCTCTCTCTCTCTCTCATCTCTATAGCTCTTTTTCTTGTTTTCATTTTTTCTTTCATTTCATAGTCAGGATATCAGGAAATGCATAAAATGAATTAATAAAAGCATCAAATAGATCATTATAAAAAGGTTGGAATGACTATTTTACTATTAAGACATCATAGAGAAAACTTGTTCTTACCTCACACTTCTCTTCTTGCTCCTCGCTATCTCCAATCTCTATATCTTTCAAAACGAAATAGGCACACAAAAACACACGTGTATAATATTATAGTGCATGCAGCATATACATATATTATTTATTATACACATAATATACATTATAACACTATTTTATTTCTTACGTACACTATATGTTAATTAATAAAATAATATAAGGGATGAGCAGAATTGTAAAACTTATATTTTACCACTTTATCATGAGAGTCCAAGGAAGAGTCCATAATATACACACACGACAGAAAGTGACGAGCTCCGCCGAGTCAAACGTGTGGCATGCACACGGCATGTTCTGCAGAGGTGAGACGGGTGAGAGCAGGTTGAGAGTTTGCTCTCTGCATGAGTTTGCTCCAGTTCGCTTTTTGAATGGAAGCAATTTTGGCGGTGCGCAGCGGTGCGCCGGGCGCGAGCGACAGTCACTTCTTTTTCCTCAGCTGACTTTTTGTTGTTTTCATTTCACGTGACTGAATCTCTCAGATTTTAGCAAACAAATTTCCGTATTTTCTAGTGTTTGTAAATCAGTTAAGAGTGTAGTTTAAGCACCAATGTCAAGAATAATGAAGAAAAAAGTAAGCATAACTATTTTTACTTCAGTAAACATTTGCACGGCTAATACATACCGTATGTATGTATTTGTTGAAATTCTGATGCCCTTCTCGGCCTTTCCTTTCATATGCATCAAGGTGCGTAGAAATTAAACATTTGTGTGCACTGTCCCAAAAATGTTTCACCTATTTAACAATTAATTGTGCATTAGTATTATATGATTTATAGTTGACACGTTCAACTATATATATACGTTCAAGATAATATAATATATGCATATGTACCGTACTAAATGTACATACATATATGTATGTATGTACATATTATGATGTATGCATATTATGTATGTACTATGTAACACATGTATGATAAAATTTTCAACCTTTTATATATATATATATATATATTATAATATTTTTTTATATCATAGGTTCTGCTGATGGGTAAAAGTGGATCTGGAAAGACCAGTATGAGGTCCATTATCTTTGCAAACTACATAGCAAGAGATACGAGAAGATTAGGAGCTACAAGTACGTAAATTTCATATATGCATATATATACTCACACTCAGCCTTCTGTAAATCAAAGCGATGCCGCTTTCTTCAGAAAATGGTCATCATGTCATCTTCAGTGACAGCAGCATTGTCAGATTTAACCATCACTAATGGAGCTGCAGGTGTTCTGCAAGGTTAAATTCTGGCTACCCTGCTGTCACTTAATATGACATGTTGACCATTTTTTGAGGAAAGTAGCATCGCTTTGATGGATAGAGAAGACTGTGAGTGTACACTTAAGTCCCTCGTAAATGTAACATCAAAGACGATGCCGCTTTTAAGGGAAAAGGGTAGAAATGCGTAGTCAGGTAAGAGCAGCGTTGCCACCTGCTCTTTTCTTGCTTTTGCTAAGTGAGAAAGTGATTGACATCTCACTTCATTATTTTTACTCTTCTTTGTATTCGCGAGCATGAAAACAACATAACAAATCTAAATAACTTAAGTGAAAAAAGCTTTTAAGACACAATAGCAAAATATTTCGTGTCTTTTACAAATAATATGCAGGTTTTGTTATCTGAAATGAGATGTCAATCACTTTCTCACTTAGCAAAAGCAAGAAAAGAGCAGGTGGCAACGCTGCTCTTACCTGACTACGCATTTCTACCCTTTTCCTTAAAAAGCGGCATCGTCTTTGATGTTACATTTACGAGGGACTTAAGTGTACATTACATACATGCATATGTTGTGCTAACATTTTGTATTCTAAATTTTCAGTTGACGTTGAGCATTCACATGTTCGTTTTCTGGGAAATCTTGTGTTAAATCTGTGGGATTGTGGTGGGTAAGTATCTTAAAATATTCACATATACATAGTTTTAATCAAGAATATTTACATGTAAACAAATTTCTTATAGACAAGAAGCTTTCATGGAGAACTATTTTGCGAGTCAACGAGACAATATATTCCGCAACGTAGAAGTCTTGATCTATGTATTTGACGTAGAAAGTCGTGAGCTGGATAAAGACATGCATTATTATCAGAGCTGCTTAGAGGCTATCTTGCAGAACTCTCCAGAAGCCAGGGTATTTTGCTTGGTGCACAAGATGGATCTGGTACAGGAAGATCAGCGAGACATGGTCAGTTTTCACATATCACGCCACATCTTAATAAATAGGATTTTGAAGCTGAGAAAAGAATAAGACAGGATATTTAAACTCAATGATGAGGCACTTAGGAAAAGCAAAGAGCCTTCTAATTTTCTTTCCTTTATCATGGTGGGACCATGTTAATAACATTTTTTTTTTTAACTACTGCACGGAGGTTAGAAGTACTGTATTTGAATGATGAAATATACATACTCTTTTGTGTTCTAAGCTACAATACAAAATAATAATAATAAATCAATAGTACTCATCAATTCTTTACTGTTTGGTATCATTTTTTCATGTTCAAGAAAGTGGGTTTGGTATACTAAAGTTTTCTTTTAATTACACACAAAATCAGCTTTTACCAAATGGATAAGGTTAGGTATTTTTAAGTCCGCTGGTGAATGTCAATTACATTGTGGTTGATACTTCAATTAACTACCATTTACCAATGTAATAAAATAAGCAAATATAGTATTTAATAGATAACAAATTCTCATGTTTATTTACAGTACAGTACAATGATTATTATTTTTTTTTTCTTTTCCAGATTTTTCAAGAACGTGAAGAAGACTTAAAGCGCCTCTCAAAGCCCCTGGATTGTACTTGTTTCAGAACATCTATTTGGGATGAAACTCTGTATAGAGTAAGTCACCAATTTTTAAACGTTTATCCTTTAAAAAAAAAATGCTGCAGTTTTTATTTTCAATACTTAAACTTAAAATTCAACAAAATTGATATTGCACTATAAAAATAAACACTATGCTAGAATATTACACTACATTGACTATTATATTAACATCATTATACTATTTATATTTTATTATTTACTACAATAACTAGGTGCTAGGTTATCGTTTTTACTAAAATCCAAGTATATGGTACTAACTACCTTCATTTTATTTTCTAGGCTTGGTCTAGCATTGTGTACATGTTGATTCCAAATGTAAAAGAATTAGAACACAGCCTACAGGAATTTGCTAGTATCATTGATGCAGATGAAGTTCTTCTGTTTGAGCGGGCAACCTTCTTAGTGATCTCACATTGCGAGCGTCGTACACATCGTGACATTCATCGCTTTGAGAAAGTCAGCAACATCATCAAGCAGTTCAAGCTCAGCTGCAGGTATGCTCAAAATAACTTTTCAGCTTTGAATTTTTATTTTGAAACAATTATCTATTATGAATAATACAATTTTCTTAGTAACTAATAACTTGAATTAATTTACAGCAAACTAGCAGCACAGTTCCAGAGTATGGAAGTTGTCAACTCTAATTTTGCAGCATTTATTGATATTTTTACCCCTAACACTTATGTTATGGTGATTTTGTCAGATCCATCTATCCGTAAGTATTTTATTTTACAGCATTCTCTATTTCACACAATGCAGTTACATCTTAATGCGATTTTTTTTAATTGAGGGCAAATTTATAATGTGAAAAGGCCATTGCAAAATAGGGAAATTTTTAAAAAATATATATTCTCCCCCTTCCAATCTTATCAATCAAGTACTGTATTGCAAAGTTTACCTACAACCGAGATGTTTTTTTCCCCTCATATACGTTTATTTATTTGATTACTATTGTTTAAAAGAAAGTGTAAAATATTTCAGTTTGCATGTCGATGTTTACCCGTCAAAGTGAACGAAATATACTTTACAAATATCGCTCAAAATGAACGATCTGCGTTTGGCGCTTCTACGCATTTTAACATGAGAACTAGATGGGAAAACTTGGAATTTGTAAAGTGTAGAACGGCCATTTTTCACAAAATTTGTAAAGTGTAGTTCGTTCACTTCGACGGATTAGCATCGATATGTTATTAAAGGGAGGCATAAGAAAACCAGCAAGTGGTTTACCACAATGATGAACCTAGGTACAGTCATGGGGTGTAACCTTAAACATGGAGTGTAGCATTGAACAACCAGTCACAAGCATCGGTACATTGTCTTCTATACTTTTATACATACAGGTATTTTGAAAGCTCATCACTTTCAAGTTCAAAGTTGTGCCCAGGGTTCAATGTTTAAGGCCCTCGCAGCCGTCTTATTTTATTTAATATTAAATTAATTTATGAAAATAAGCCGCTGTGATTGACTGAGAATCGACTCTCAGCCAATTACAGCGGCTTATTTTCTTAAATTAATTTAATATTAAATAAAATACAACGGCTGCGCGGGCCTTTACACACCATGACTAACAATATTGAAAGAAGCAATTTTTCCTATCTTCATTTTCTTCTCTCTCTCTCTCTCTCTCTCTCTCTCTCTCTCTCTCTCTCTCTCTCTCTGTTTTTCTATTTTTAAAATTAAAATATGTACATTACTTAAAGGGGTTGTAAACCCAAATCATTTTATTGCATATTTTGTACTTATGATGAGTACTGATTTCAAATCTGGCAAAGAAAAAAATCGCAAAATTTTATTTTAGGTACATAGGTTTGCCTACTGATGATGTCATATGGGCAAACATATATTTTCTTCATTTTAGGCCTTTGCCACCCATTGTTTATGCGGTCACGGCATATTTAGTTTTCAAAACAAGACACTAGTAAGGAGTAAAAATAGTACTGCAGATCATGAGGGGGTCTCATTACGCGTGGCAAATTATATTTTATGTGCAACTATAGAATCGAAGAAAATGATGGGTCGTTTTTGCAGTAATAAGCTTTGAATTTAGCCCTTGCGCGCTAGGGAAGCTTATGCTGCATAGACCGGACGCTGCATTGGGCGCGCCACCCCCACATCTGGAATGCATTTATCTTGTCTTCTCTTGGTTCACTCTCCACCTCTTTAAAAACAACAAGCGGCTTATATTTAGGGGAGTCATTAAATTTTATTTTTCTATGCAAAAAGTAGTTTTACAAATCAATTAATTGTTCAGTTAGTATTTATTTTCTATTGCTCAGACAAAGACGAAAAATGTATTATATATTTGCCAAAATCACACGGTGAGTCAAAAGTAGTTAGACACACATATAGCGTAGATATTGCCATTCAAAGTGCAAGTACTTTGATTTTAGATAGGAAGCCGCCACATTTTTCACCATATGCAGACAAATAATAAAAATATAAACCGGGCAAAATTGAATGAAATAAATTTTTGCAATTTTTTGTCTTTAAATATAATGAACTACAATACTTGTCCAGTAGCTATGGTAAGAGAAAACGTTATTTCCTGACAAACCCTTTAAGACTTCTAGGTATTTTTCAGTTACTTTGAGTGTAGTGCCAATATATCTAAATAAAAATGGTTTCCAATTTCTTTTAAATAAATATAAATAGGCCTATTATTTGAAATTAAAGAAAATTGTTAATAAACGTATTTTTGTTAACTAAAAGGGGAAAAACCTTGTGTTGCTAGTTGCTAGGCTAAACTAGCTTTTGAGTATCTGCAAATTGAATTTAAAATCTAAGTGTGTATTGACATGTCATATGAATTTTGCTTAAACTACTGGTCATCAATTATTATGATAAATTTAATTATTTTACTTTTAGCATCTGCTGCAACGTTGATCAATATCCGCAATGCTAGGAAGCACTTTGAACGTCTAGAGAATCAAAGTCAACAGAGCCAACTGGTAGCTGCAAGACAGAATTAGCTAGAGTAATGCTTGTCTGTGCGTGTCTATGATGATGTGATGTGGACCAAGAATAATATTCGCTCTATTATATAATGACTCAATGTTAAAATATAAATGTTGATTAAATGTGAGAAAGTTAACTGAAGTTAGAAGCGGAGAGAAATGTTTTATCATGTGCTAGAAAGTATTTTTAGATGTCCATTACTAATTAACATTTTTTTCCTTACTGCATCAATTTGTTAATTAGTTTAATTACATTTAAGAAATATATATAACATATACTTGCAATTAAAATATATGAAACTCAGCATAAACCTTGACGTGCTTCATATATATATATATATATTTTTTTTTTTTGTCAGTGAATGCTAATATTACAGCAACAACGACAAAAATGTGAATTATTTCATTATGTTATGTGTTTTTCTATTTTACATTATTTTTAAGCCCACCTTGTATATTGTTTTAATAATTCATTATAATGTAACTATATATGTTTGTAAGGAAGTTACAGATTATTGGTTTGTGAACTTTCAAAGGTGAAGCAGATGGGAAGAAAAAATAGTTGTTGTTTTTTATGGGTGCAGGCCCTCTTGATTTTTAAATGGACTTAAATATGGAAGAGTTTTAAGTCCAATTTGCTTATATTATCATAATTTTTTTTTTTTTTTTTTTTTTGCCATAATACTGTATACTAATTAAAAAAAAAAAAAAAAAAAAAACTAAAAATTGTGTACTTTGTTTTTTGCATTGCCAATTATTTGTCCTGTGCAATTATGAGGCAAGATAAAAAATTGTAATGTAGCATACAGTATACTGATCTTTTGTGGTTTCTAAATTTAAATGCTGTATTTTCATTTTATTTTCCTGGTTATAGTTTATAACTGAAACATATGAGGCTTTGTTCATAAATCTGTTGTCTTGCCCCCAAAAATATGCACTCCCATTTCATAAACATTAAGTGATCATAATTTTTGCAAGTTCTGAAGCACAAAAAATGGTGTTTATGAACAAGCTGGTGCACAAAAATAATGATATTTAATATAAGCAATATGAATTCATTAATTACGCCAATACTTGATCAGTGATTAATGCGAAATGCTTTTATTTTAGGGTCAGCTTCCTATATATATATATATATATATATATATTGTCTTCATGGTTCATGAATCATGAGTCTTTTAATTCAATTCAATTGAATCTGATTCATACCATAATTAAAAAATTTCAATTTCTATTACTTTATATTGTAGCATGTGCATTATTTTCATTTAAAAAAATTGTTTTGTTTTTTCTTTTGTATGCTTTACATCTGCTAATAGATCTGCTGAGGCATTTGAAAAATTATGACTGCAAAAGTATAAAAATTATAATAATAATTTAGCCTAGTACAATTTTAAATTACGTTTTATCCCCCCCCCCCCCCCCCCCCCCCCCGTGTTTTATTGTAAATATATGTTTATTTTTTTGTGCCTTATTGCTATTTTTAAAAAGGCTTGATTTTACTGTACGAAATTTAATACAAAAAATATAATACAAAATAAATGTTTAAGTTTGTTGTGTTAATTATTTCATATTTAAAATCCAACATATTTATCTGTTTGAATTTTTTTTCCCTGCCCTTTGTTGGCTGTAAAAGTTATTAGGCTGGGGAATATGATGGAAAATATTAAAACAAAATTATATTTTCAAGAGCAGGACAAGATTTTCTTCTCTTAATTAAATTTCAAATTATTATTTTATAAATAGTGATGTTTTGTTCCAAGCCCTTTTTATGCCTTTGGGACAAATTGAGTGTTTAAATGAGGCAGCAAAGTTTTTTTTTTCTAAAATTATTATATTTTATAATAGATTGCGTCCTTATATTTATTGTATATAATCTTATCTGCAGCCTGCCTGCAGCCACTCCAGCCAGCACCAGCACATAATGCTTCGGCCAAGGCCTTTTTTTATATTTTAAAAATCCCACCAAATGCGCATTATGTGTGACGTCATATGCGAATCGAAAATAAATAAAAACAAAGGGTTTAAATGGCACGTTCTCAATTTAGGTGAGTAAAAAGTTGTTTTTTGGTAAACATTGTCGTTAATATGAGAGTAAATATTTATTTGACTGAAATCTGTACCTTATGAAGTTATGAAAAACATGAAAATATGATTATAAAAAGTTAAACTCGAAGATGTAGATGCTGGTCTTAAACACGAGGTTTTTCCCAGCCTGAGTCATACACCAAATTATGTATCACTTATGAGGTGTGTCCATATATACTCCCCCTATTGTTTGTGAATGCATGTGTAATTAATATTCATGTTATGTCTCCTTCAGAGAGATAAACATAGTATGTTACTGTTCAAATATGAAATTGAATGGCTATAGTTGTTTCCGTGCTTGCTTGCTTGCTTGATGAAGTCCATATGTATGTTATGTACATAACATAATATACATACATACGTATGTACATAAAATGCATGTTAAATACGTACATATAAAAAAATGAATACTGTACATTTTATATAGAATATATATCATACATAATATGCAGCCTATATGATCGTTGAAATTTAAGGGATATCGGATATTATCAGACACAACATTATTTGCTTTTGTAACATAGTTTTGCATTTTTCAGGCTCGGGAATATCTTACATACAGACATGAAGATTTGTTAAAAACTATATTTTTTATTTGGTCAAGTTATATTTTTTTTATAAATAAAAGTCAGTGATTATATTTTTATGAACCATTCATGAATTTAGATTGAAAATGCATGTATGTATTGTACAGCTCTAGCCAAAAGTTCCCGAACGGGGCAGCGGAGGCCGCTGCATTTTCTTCATAAAGATAACATAGTTTGGTTGCGGGTTGCCTATGCAAATCGTTCGGCAACTTTTGGCCAGAGCTGTACATACATTATGTAGGCTCGTATGCATACATACATACAGACATTATCATATCGTACATAATATACTGTATGTACACTATGGGTCCCAAT
Organism: Ecdyonurus torrentis; assembly: GCA_949318235.1. Taxonomy (NCBI): domain Eukaryota; kingdom Metazoa; phylum Arthropoda; class Insecta; order Ephemeroptera; family Heptageniidae; genus Ecdyonurus; species Ecdyonurus torrentis. The sequence goes on from OX439131.1 coordinate 19,366,554, forward strand.
AAATCTGACTGCTTGCGGTAAAAGTTTCCCCATATATATATTATATAATAAATGTTTTTTGGAGAGATATAATGTTATATGTTCAGATTTATTCGGGACCATAGTGTACAATCACAAATGTATATATATATTATATATATAAAAACAAATGTATTGCTATTGTGTTGTTACATACTGTACATCATATAATCTTAGTTTTGATTATGTATATGTTTTAGTAAGGTTGATGAATATGGATTTGAAAGACCAGAGGATTTTGACTATCAGTCCTATGAAGAATTCATGTCTCATTACCTCGTTATATTAGCTAAACGAGCAAGAAAATGGTCTTTATTGCTAGGAGATAAGAAAAGTATAAAACGATGTTTAACTGTGAAACGTTATATAAGAAAAGGAATACCCAGTGAACACCGTGGCCATGTAAGTAAACAAACTTCTTTTGTCTTGAGAATTGTAAATATACTTTTATTTTATTTTTATTTTTTTAATTGTTCATTAGGTATGGATGGAAGTGAGTGGTGCAGAGCTATGTAGACAGCAATATCCAGATTTGTATCGTGAACGTCTCAAAGGTCCAGTCAATGAAGATATCGTAGCTAGTATACGTACAGACTTGCCAAGAACATTCCCTGATAACATTAACTATAGATCTACAGCTGAGCTAGTGAATTCTACTAAAGTTCAACTTAAAGGATCTCAGCCTCAGCAGTTATTTAATGTGCTTGTAGCATATGCTCATGATAATGAAGAAGTTGGTTATTGTCAGGTAAGGGTGGAAGTTTTAAAATTGTACAAAGAAGCTTGAAAGTTCTTTTTATAACATTTCTGCAAAAAAGCAGTTTTTAATAATTAGAAGGTAAAAATTAAAACCACTTTCATAAGAAAGTGCAGAGTTACGTTTTTTTTAATTGATGTGAAATGTTCTTGTATACATGCTTTAGTTTAAAATATTATAGGAGAAAAAGTGGTGTAGTTAATCGGAAGAGAAATACTTAAATACCCCGAGTAAAATTTTAACGATGACACAACGATGAAATAAGAATGACAAATAAATGCGACACAAAGATGAAATAACGATGAAACGTGTCCCATTTCATCGTTATTTCATCGTTAGCCCCATGTTATTTATATGGAGTTAAAAAATAGAAATATTAGCAAAACGAGCAAAATATTTTCGACGAAATTTCAATGACATAAGTATGAAACAACGATGACATAAGTATGAAACAACGATGACATAAGTATGACACAACGATGACATAAATGAGAAATAATGACGACAAAATTATACTACTAGAAATTATCGATGAAATTTCAATGACATATGTATGAAATAAAGATGACAAAAATTTTCAGGATAATTTTAATAATGTAAAAATATGAAATATCGACGACAAACTTTCAAAGTACACCGCGCGACCACCTCGGAGACCTGCCTGTTAATAAAATCTAGTGCCTATATACCAAATGCTACCTGCCTAACATGAAATTTTATATACGGGGTTGGAGTTTTCTTCTTTCGTGTAGAGTAGCTCGCATTATATTATATAAAAAAGCTTTCCAAACTCAGTAACCCAGCATTTTTTAAGTCTCACTTGAAACTTGTTTTGCAGATTTCTTAATTAATTTGTAATCAAGTGAATACTTTTATGCAAATCTAAGTCAGAAAACACAATAAATCGTCATTTTTGTAGTAAATTACATATTTTATAAATAATTAAAACTTTTATTACCTGCCCTAAAAAGTATCAAAACCTCCGAAACAAACGAAAAAATAGGTATTAATTCTTGACTTTGAATTTTTTTTTTCAAGTCTGAGAGTCACCGGAAAAAGCTACTATATTACATTGCACTACCACAAAGATTTTGTACAGGAATTGATAAATACATATTGTGATTAGAATCCTGTTACAGGATTCTAATCACAATATGTATTTATCAAATATATTGCTTGTATTGAATATTAATTAAACGCAACAATGTATTTGCAATATTTAATAATATTTTTTATGCATTATTTTATGCATTAAAAAAACCAAATAAGTGATTATAATAATTGTCAGTTTTGGCACTAAATTATTACTTTCCATATATTTATGCAATACTAAATTTTGAATTGTTTGAAACATATTTATAATATATTTTTTTAAATTTTCTTTTAATGCTGCAATTAATTTGCCTTATCGTACGCGTGTTAAGAAATATATAACAATAAAAATTCAATCAATTTAACAATTTTTGTTGCGCTTATAGAGTTAATAATAAGCACATTGACTATATTTAAAGCTGATTTAGATTGGCATAATTTTTAGTAAAATATTAAATTTCATTACATTAATAACTAATATAATATAAAATAATTATTTTATATTTTTACAATATTGAAAAATACACACTCCGAAACCGTTTAGCATGCATTTTTGCACATAGGAAAAAAAATCTATATAATTATGTCAGTAGTAATTTTAATCAAATACGTTATATTAATATAGATTAATTATTTAATTATATATAATATGATATTTTTCTATCAATCTACCAGCTAAAACCGAAAATTCGATGACTTAAAGACGACATAACGACGACATGAAATTTTTTGTTTTTACAAAAATGAAATAAGTATGACAGCAAAAAATTATTGATGAAATAACGATGGCAGTTTTATTTTTCAAAAACCTAAATGCGACACAACGATGACAACGATTAAAATTCAATATGTATGAAATAACGATGACACGAAGAAATAATAATTTAAATTATTATTTCTTCGTGTCATCGTTATTTCATACATATTGAATTTTAATCGTTGTCGTCGTTGTGTCGCATTTAGGTTTTTGAAAAATAAAACTGCCATCGTTATTTCATCAATAATTTTTTGCTGTCATACTTATTTCATTTTTGTAAAAACAAAAAATTTCATGTCGTCGTTATGTCGTCTTTTTGTCATCGAAATTTCATTGTTAGACATTTTAAAAAAATTATTTTTGTGACTTTGTCATACTTTGTCTTCATTAAATCGCAGTTGTGTCATCGTTATGGGACATTTCATTGAAATTTCATTGAAAAATCATAGAATTGTCATACTTAGCGTTCTACTCGGGACCTTAGTATGACCAAATACCTTAGTAAATTTGACCAAATTATATGATATCATATCTGTTCCAGGGTCTCAATTATATTGCGGGACTATTATTATTGGCAACTGGGAATGATGAGGTGTCATTCTGGTTGCTGAAGGTAAATATTTTATTGAATATGCTGAAGTGAATTGAGTTTTGCTATAAAATTAAAACTTTTGTCAATGTTGCAAATTAATGTTTGACATTTTACCTCTTATCATATAAATTACTGTACTTGAAAAATACAGCAGTAAGATTTAGGTGTTATTTTAAAATTATAGACCCTGGTAGACCGTGCTTTACCTGGATATTACACTCGTACAATGGCTGGTATAGTTAGAGACATTGACGTACTTGCAGAGCTAGTAAGGTAAGGATTTGAGAATAAAATAGTTTTGTAGCATGTTCATGTACACTGATCCCCAATCAATCTGACCGCTTGCGTTTAAGTCTCCTCACATATGTATATACCATTTGGGGAGATGAACGCTGCGGTCAGATTTTTAGGAACCAGTGTACTTATTTTCAATACAGTATTCAATAAATTTGATTGCATTCAATCTTCTTTTTCATACAATCATATTTATATCAAAACAAATAAGTTTATTGATCATAAAAGATTTGACAGAAAAACACATAGATTAGGAAAAATTAAGGAATGGGAGATGGTAATTAGCACTGACAATTACGCCATGGTTAGGAACAATTTCTAACCCAGGCCGGAAATAAATTTATAAATGTATGTACTAATGGCTCATATTGATCTGTAGAAAGCAAGATTTTAAAAGGGGAATTATGGCTTGCATATTGGTTTAGATGGCATAAGCGTTGCACATAGAACACTGTCATTTTTAGCACCGCATCTCTAGCCATGGACAGCTGTTTCGTCCTTCCTGATAAGATACGTATATTTAGATAGGTACAGTATACCGCGAAAATAATATCCCCCTCTATTCCCCGTGCCCCTCTACGTTGCCAAACAATGGATGCTCCTATACCGGTAATGTTAATCGAGTGATTTCAGAGCTTTCGTACACTGTCTCCAATGATGTAGATCCTTATTTAATGGCATGTAGTTAAACTTCAATTCTTCAACTTTTATTTTACGTTGCATTTAGATTTTTAGAGTCTATCAAATTTAAATGAGAAGTTATTAAAAATGTTCCTTTTTTCCATGAAGTTGCACAAGCAATCTGAAGTCATTCAATATTTCTAAACCGTAAATTGAATTGAAAAAAAGTTAAAAGCTACTGTATATCATAAATTTTTATATTGTAAAGTAATAATTTAGCGATATTTAGCTGACTAAAACGCTTGATTATAAATATTTATAATATAATCAATTACTCAATGAATCCCGTTGTTACGTTGCTGACCAGCTGTTTCCGGTTTTGGGGGCGGAGTTTCTCTGTACTTTACCTATCTAAATATACGTATCTTACTTACTGAGACTTAACAGCATGGTGAGGAGAGAGAAGCCCTTGCCTAGGCTGACCATATCTCCTAGAGGCTAAATCAGGACGCCCTGACCCAGGGAGCAAAGCAACCTGGGACAGGGGGAGTGGGTCCTGCTGTTTTTTTTTTTTTTTTTTTTTTTCTAAAAGTGGGCGTGGCCCCTATTTTTATTTGTATTTTGAATGTTTTTCAAATGGCTAAATGAAAAAAAATCTAAAAATTAACGTAAGTGCTACAGCTGTAAAGGTAACTTTTTTTTTTTTTTTTTCATTAGAAGCAAAAAATTATAGAGGTACGTTTAACTTTTTTTTTAAAGAGTATATCGTAAAAAAAATCCTAATTTTTAAATATTTTGAACTCCTTGTTTGATTTTTTTTAAAAAGCAAAATCATAAAATTTGCTCTTTAATAAAAATAATCACAATGTTTTTATGTTTAAATCATTCATGTGAGCTGTTTATATATATTTTTATATTTTTTTAAATTTTATTTATTAAACACAGTGCGTGTACAACATACATCTAAATATACAATTTAAAGACCAATTGACGTACAATTGACCAATTGTACATATAATAATCTCCAATGAGCCACACCATTATACATGCTGATCATTCCCCTCGCCATAAAAGCCCATACTTAACTGTCTATTAGTACATGTGAGGAGATGATTTGATTTTTTTCTCTTTTAATCTGATTTATTTCCCTTTGTGAGAAATCGGGACATTTCAATTTAAAGCCTGGATGAGGTGTAAAAATCGGGATTGTCCTGGTCAGCCTACCCTTGCCCTACCTCTAACCTAAAAGGCTGGTAGAGAACTGGTGCTCTGGCTGCTAAACTACAGATTTGTATAACCACGGCCACGCACTGCCAGCAAGGTGCAGGAAAATCGCTTTCTACAGATCAATATTAGCCACTAGTACATATCGAGGGTGCTCCGCTATAATGTCCTAAGTCCATTTGACCTTGAAAAATATTTTTTGCTGCAAATGACCTGAAATGGATAAATCCAAAATTTGGGGTTGATCCGACGATTTTTTATTTTTCAAGGTCAAGTGGACTTAGGACATTATAGCGGAGCACCCTCGATATGCTTATGTATTTCTTGTTATAAATTTTTCTCTGCCCTTTGTCCCTGTCAGTGCTCATTACCCAATTTTTCCTAATCTATTCGATGTGTTGTTTTTTTTCTATCAATTATTGCATGGATAATTTTCATAATATTTATTATTGATCATAAAGATTTCATTGTAGATAGTAATGCAATTATGAAGATGCAAATATTGCTCCTCGTATATAGGCCATAATTTTTTATATTATTAATTACGTCATAATTATTATTATTTTTCAGGCTCAAAGTTCCTGATGTTCATCGTCATGTTCAAACCTTGGGGCTGCCGTGGGCTGTAATTACCACCAAGTGGTTTGTCTGCTTGTTTGCTGAAGTTTTACCAGTCGAGGTATAATTAAATTACATGTCATTTAAATCTGCAGTAAGCACCAACAGAGTCATTTCAATGCTAAAGCCCTTGATTTTGTAAAATGACTATGTTCTAACAATAAGTCCCTTGTAATTTCACAAAATCAAGTATTTATTGTATTCTTTTGTAGTTTACTATCTCATGTTGAAAATTCATGTTGAAAAGTTGAAAATTCAGCAACCAAGCAATTTTTAAAAAGTATAACTAACTAATTTTATCTTTATTCTATAGACCGTCCTTCGTATCTGGGACTGTCTATTTTATGAGGGTGCAAAAATCTTGTTCCGAGTTGCGCTGACCTTGATTGCCAACAATGCTGAAGCCCTCTTAAGCTGTGATGATTTCACCTCCCTTGCCCAGTGCTTCAAAGAAATAACTCATGACGCCATGGCCACAAATTGTCACGATTTTATGCAGGTTTGTTACTTTTTTTAATTTTGATTTCTTTCTTTCTTTCTTTCTTTCTTTCTTTCTTTCTTTCTTTCTTTCTTTCTTTCTTTCTTTCTTTCTTTCTTTCTTTCTTTCTTTCTTTCTTTCTTTCTTTCTTTCTTTCTTTCCTTCTTTCCTTCTTTCCTTCTTTCCTTCTTTCCTTCTTTCCTTCTTTCCTTCTTTCCTTCTTTCCTTCTTTCCTTCTTTCTTTCTTTCTTTCTTTCTTTCTTTCTTTCTTTCTTTCTTTCTTTCTTTCTTTCTTTCTTTCTTTCTTTCTTTCTTTCTTTCTTTCTTTCTTTCTTTCTTTCTTTCTTTCTTTCTTTCTTTCTTTCTTTCTTTCTTTCTTTCTTTCTTTCTTTCTTTCTTTCTTTCTTTCTTTCTTTCTTTCTTTCCTTCTTTCTTTCCTTCTTTCTTTCTTTCTTTCTTTCTTTCTTTCTTTCTTTCTTTCTTTCTTTCTTTCCACTTTCTTTCTTTCTTTTTCTTTGTCTTTCTTTTATTTTTTTTTTTATTTTTTTTTTAACAATACCAGATGATATGTTATGTTTGATATGATATGAATTATGTTTGCTTGCACTTAATTTTATATTAAAGTGTGAATATTTTATGTATGTCAGAGTAAAAATTTGGAACTAACTGTAGTATGTAGGTACTTAATTATCATTTGATAATAAAAAAACATTTCTATTTTCAGAATATATTTAAGGTGCCTGGATCACTGCCAAACTCAAAAATTACAAGTTTACGAGAACAATTTAGCAAACAAGAAAAGTCATAATAGATTTATATTACTTATACATAATGTTAAAACAAAACAAAAATGAAATAATTACTGTAAATTATGTTAAAATTGTGTTTATCATGTTTGATGACTGTTCCTTTTTACATTTGCCAAAAATGTGCATTTTTTTCTTGTAGCAAGTTACATATTATAATCTACCCCACCCCCTCTTGCCTTCACAAAGGAGCATTTTTTTTTTTTTTTTTTTTTTTTTATTAAGGAGGTAGGAGACCGTAGATGGCAGCACAGAGTGAAATTAACATAAGAAAAATTCAGCCATATCAATGATTCTATAGGTATGATAGGACATGCTAATTTCAATTGTCAATTTTTTTGTTGAAATTCCCTATCTTTTAACGTTCAACAAATGACACGCGAAATTTTAAAAAGTCGTTTGTGCCCTATCGTACCTGTAGAATCATGGAACCATATTGGATAACAGGTGATGTTTTCCTATCTAAAAATATAGTGCTGCCATATACGGTCCCCTACCTCCTTAATTGTGTACCTTATAAAAGATTATGAAAAGTTATTAGTTTCCATAAGTAGAGAAACACTGATTATAGTTTTGTTTTCTTCTTTAATTTGCTGCTGTTGTTGATCTCTTTTAATGTTGCACTAATTGTCTAATAGTATAACTCTTAATTATACTTTACACTACAATTTTGCAAAGCTATTTTGCAGCATAAATTATATTTTGACTGCAGTTTGATTATAAAATTTGTTTTCTATGTATACTACTTTATTTAGGATTAGATAATAATCTGTTTTGAGTGTTGCTATATTAAATTTTTTAAATACAATTGCAATGTTTTGTTGTGTAAAAATTTTATCATTTAAAGACGCTTTCACAAATAAGATAATTTCCTTTTATCAGATTTGTATCAAGTTTAAGCAAAATATGTTTTGTTTACATAAATGCTTTAACAAGAGATTTTGCAGTTTGTTTTGTTATATTATAGTGTTGCTAGCCAATTTTAGCTTCTTTTAACCTGTTCACGATGGCGCCTTCTACATACACTATGGTCCGCCTGGCCGGAGTAAAATGCTAGCGCGTAAGCTACAGAATGTAATATTTTGTATGGCGGCTCGAGAGCCCAGCCGCTGTAGCTCGTAATATTACATGCTCCGTCGTCAACAGGTTAAGCATAAAGATGTTAATTTGTTATTTTGTATTAATGTTAATATAATATGTTGCATTAAGTTTGGCTGTGATTTTTTTTTGAGAACAATAAATTAAAATATTTAGAAGTATTTAATATATCTTATTTATTCACTTTTATCACAGTACTTTATTACATATTTATGAACTCTTATTTAGTTTATAATGGTATTCTTGTACGGATAAGATAAGTAAAGACATCCATTAAAACTAAATTGAGCCATTAACAATCCAAGGAATTTGCAATTTAGAGAAAAGTGCTATTCACTTGATAATCATCTTAAAAACCTATATATCTACAAGAGTATTTCATGATTTGCCAGTCTCAAGGAAATCTTTTGCTTCATTAATTTTGGCTGCTAAATATGGAGAGCCTCCTCGGTCAGGATGATTCAAAGACATAATTCGTTTGTGAGCCTCCTAAAAAAAATATAGAGAGAAATTTAACTTTGCCTTAAAAAGTAAAATACTATTGTAAAATTAAGGTCAAGATTAATTTCTAGTGTTCAATGATATATTAATTAAAAGTGAAAGCTCTTGTAAAGAGCAGTACATTTTATGCTATATTCCCCTTTCCATGATAAGCTAACAGATGTAAAATTAATAAATTATGTAAACAAAAAATTTAGCATTGCTATTGCTAAAATATAGTGTGAATTAAATTTAATAAAATTGCATTTATTAAAAAAAAATAAAAAAAAAAATAATAATAAAAGGAAAGAAAAGAAAAAATAAACATGTGCTTTTAAAATCTATACACAATCTGCAATCTGCACAATGTATACCTACAATTTAATATAAATATAAGAAGAAAACAACAATCATTTCGGTTTAAATTGCAAATCAAAGAAAAGTAATAGATAATTGTAATTAAAGCACGCTATATTGAAAGCTATATTATGCGAAAATCTTTAATTCAATAGATACAAAAAAGGGGACGCAAAATTGCAAGCACAAGGCTGCTAATGAGAGAATTTTACTGCCGTGATTGAGATGCGAGCAAACTACCTGATTTACTACTTCGTCAAGTTGTGGACACGTGTTTCGCCCTACCTACTATCAAAGTATCGCATTCCATCAAACTTAAATATCACGCAGTTACTTAATTAATTAACTAAATACATTCAATGCATTTTGATACACATCTAATAAACTACTAGATGTGTATCGTAATGCATCGAATGTATTATCATTTAGTTAATTAATTAAGTAACTGCGTGATATTTAAGTTTGATGGAATGCGATACTTTGATAGTAGGTAGGGCGAAACACGTGTCCGCAACTTGATGAAGTGGTAAATCAGGTAGTTTGCTCGCATCTCAATCACGGCAGTAAAATTCTCTTATTAGCAGCCTTGTGCTTGCAATTTTGCGTCCCCTTTTTTGTATCTATTTAATTAAAGATTTTCGCATAATATAGCAATATAGCTTTTAAGATAGCGTGCTTTAATTACAATTATCTATTTCTTTTCTTTGATTTGCAATGTATACAATTTGTACACAATCTCTTACTATACAAAGAGGCTCACATATCGATCTTGTTGCGAACAAAATGTCTATGTATCTCGTTTATTGTCACTGTAAGCAAAATATCTATCTCGTTTTTTGTCACCTTAAGCAAAATGTCTATCTTGTTTTTGTCACGAAACGCAAAATGTCTATCTCAAGCACCATCTCCATAACTTCTCGTGACAAAATACGAGATAGACATATTGCTTTGCGTGACAAAATACGAGATAGACATTTTGCTTCGTGTGACAAAATACGATATAGACATTTTTTTTCCCCCAACAAGATTGATATGCTGGTTTTCTCCTTTATTTAATTTAACTACAATACTAAGTCAAAGTTACCTTGATACGAAGCTTATTTGCAGTTGGAGAAACTCCAAGAATCAAACTTGCCTCTCGTTTTGACATCTTTGGTTCAAATCCTCCTTTGTAATATTTGCTGTTGGCCAACGACTGAAATATAGCAATAAATTAATAAAAGTAAAGTATCATGTTTTGGCTTAAAAATACAACTATATACCAAAATAGCATTAAATAGATTATTTACATAGCAGTACAACTTGAAGCCATATAAATTTGTTTCATAAAAATTCTAAAATATTACAAGTCATCCCACCAACAATAAGAAAGTGATTATGACTCTTACCCCCGTAAGCTGTAATCTGTAATCGGGCTGTAAGCTGCAACCTCTAGTTAAACCTTAGTTATCTTTTTTTAATTGTTGCAACAATCAAAATAACAACTTAACTACGGTTTAACTAGTTAGTTAGCGTCGCAGCTTACGCCACATGCAGCTTATCATCTACATGCCAAGTTAATTTGACATGCGTCCTTTGATATCATGGAAATTAACAGTTAGTGTACGTACATAAATCTCTACCTTGTACATGAGAAAGAGTACTTTGCATGCGCGGAAAACTTTGACGTCCGTTTACGGGTAAACAAAGTTGCAATACAATATGATGTTAAAAAAATGAACCCTTTTACATAGTTTTAAAACTGAAGGATACCGATGGATGTTGATGAGCACAGCTGGTAACACCCAGCTTTCTATCTGCTGCTATCCATCAAAACGATGGACAGCAATGGATGCAATGTCCCTTACATGTCTTCCAACTCTTGACTGATTTTTTAGACACGCTGTTTTAAATTTCCCTCTCTAGGGAACACTGTGATACACATGGGGGCCATTTGAACTATTATATGATAAGGATTGATAAGGCTGACTAAAGGTCAGAAACAATATAATGAATGACGTAAACAGAGATAACTACTCGGAATTCTTGCGCTCAGGTGACAACAAGATCTCAAACCTTTGTAAAGCAGTATTTGTAATATAGTAGTTCTGGCTGCCAATCGCAGCGCTAGTGTAAAAGCTTGAATCATGCTTGTCTACACATTTATACAGAGAGTCGGAAGACATGTAAGAGACATTGCAATGGATGTATGTGAAAAGTTGGATTTGTTTACATAAGTGCGCAGCTCTATCTGTCAGTATCCGCCAATAATGGTGCATGAGAACGGGGCGATATGTTTATAGTAACGCAGCTCTATCTGTTGGCGTCCATCAGTTTTCCATGCATATGCAGTACTGTATGCTTTCTCATGTGAAATAGGCAAATTTGTTTAACAGTAAGTTTCCGTTGACATTCATTACTGTCTGTCGTCAGACGTAAAACTTTTGCTCCATGTGAATAATGATACTTAAAAATCCAGATGTAAAAATATCTTAATCTTAATATTGAACAATTGCTAGCAGGCTAATTTCCTATCTTGATTTAATATGCTTTTCGTATGAAGGAATGACTATATATAATAACTTAATAGAGTTGGATTTTGTTTTTCACGATACTGAAATTTATACCACAGCTTACTGAGCCCCAAAACTCTTTTTACTGTATTTATTTATTTTTTTATTTTTTTCTTCTTTTTTTTTTTCTGAATTTCAACCAATTTAGTTACAAATTATGATTCTGTTGATTGACTTGACATTTAGGAAAGCTAATTAGCTTCAAGGCTCAGAAGCTTTAGTTTAAATTTTAGTACAGTAACATGAATAGACACAGACACTATGTAACTTGAGTTATAACTGTTACATTCCCCCACAAGAAAACTTGCTAAATCAAAACAGGAATAAAAAGTCGTCTATGTTAGCAATTCATTATTATCGCTGGGCCCCGCTAGTTTATTTCCTCAATACCCCCACTTTTGCAAGTCTTCCATTCTAAAATATTATTTATCGTGGTATACCTATATTTAAAAATGAAAATCAACAAAGTAATAAATCATACTTGAGCATCAAGCTTGGGAAACAGCTTAGCAGCTTCACTCATTTTCTGACTTAGATTTGGTACTGTCCTGAGAATGTAGCGCCCCGTAAAGCCAATCACAGCCAGTCCTAAACCAGCAACCACTGCTGTAGAAGCCTGCAGAAGAACCACAACATTATTGACTTGTGTGAATACCAAATACCTATACCTTCAGTACACAGTACTAATATGAAAACGATTTAGAACAAATTGACGATGATACAATCATCATAGATACATATACATATGTACCGGTACATAATGTAAAGCATATGCATATACATACATTTATGTACATCTCATATCAAACATGTGATGCCATAGTATGTAAATGCTGGCTAGGCTAGAATAGCACATATATGTATAATGTAATAGTTTAAATGCATATATTCTGTACTGTATTGTACAGGGTCTGACTGGCATGCAAGGGGCCACGTTCATGAACGGAGCATAACATCCTCTAGGGGGGCCACAAAAGGGGGTGTAACACCTTGTTTACGCCCTTTTTAGGACCTTAAGGGCCTCCAAACAAGAGGGGCTACGTTCCCTATCGTGGACTTACTCTAATGGCCAGTCCGAGCCTGGTACTGTACTGTACATATGTATCATATCATGAATATGTATGCATAACTATAATCTGTCACATGCGTGTAAATAAGTAATGATATTTCTGCATCATGGAAACAAATTTGACAAATTTTCATCGTCTATGGGACAAAATGATGATAATAATTAATAATATAGTAATAATGAAGTCCAAAAAGGGTGCCAGAAAAAAAAATCCATGATAGGAATGGCACGTTATTTTGTATTTTCGTACAGTTCACGAAGGTACTATGTACTTACCATTTTCCCTTTATAGTGGACTGTTTAATATATATATGTTTCTAATAATAAATAGTAATTTTTAATTATATAATATCGTTGTCCAAACGTCCAACCAAACACAGCATGCAAGCAAAGCAAAACATTGCCAGCTGATGAAATTTCCTTCTAGGGAAATTAGCCACCTGGCGGCAAATATTAAAACTTAAGTTTAAAATCCAGACTTTTTAAACTTTCATTTCATTCATTAAAAAAGATAATAATGTAATAATCTATTCTCTTTTATTTATTGCATTAACAAGAATTTAAAATATTTTGATGCACACTTCATATTAGAGTTTCCTCTTTTTACTCTTTTTTTACTTCATTTTCTTATGGTCACCTAAATTTTTATTCAATAGGCCTTTCATTTACATCAGAGTAAAATTTTACATGACAAAATCTGTATGGCACATAAGCAAATAAATAAATGAGGGGAATCAAGCAGAGGAAAAAAATGTCAAAAGATTTTGATCAAGACTATAATTTTTAATTACACTAAAACATTACAGTAAATTTGTTAAAGTCAAATATTTTTATCCTTCCAGTCAAATAATTAAAAATAATTAAATATTTATACAGAAATTTCATTTCAACATTTAAGAATAATTACGTATACTCCATAAGGCTAAGCAGTTTTAAATCTGCATAATATTTTCTGTGTCGTATGCATATACACTTTCTATATAAGATTAAATTAAAATTGCAAACTGTTAAAAACAGAAATCCGCTAATTGCTAAATCTAAAAATGCAAAACTTTTGAAAGTTGAAACCATTTAACGATAAATTAACTAAGAGGATGATAGGCTTCTGCTCTCTTTTTCCTCTGTGGGTGCAATAGGGGATACTACAGAGTCTTGTAGGAAGAAACGTTGTGTCTGATTACTGGTTAACTCTGAAGTTAATCCTCCCTCCATGGACACAGGTGTGGAGTGAGAAATGCCAGGTCCTGATGGAGCTCTCTGAGCTGCAAAGTCAATGCAACTGGAGTCTGATAATCTTGGCTGCATCTCATCAGAACTGGAAGATAAACTCTCTGCTTGCTTCATTCTACGCATCATGTTAGAACTCCACGGTACTACATTCATTTCTTGTAGTTTCTTCTCTAACTCTGGAGAGAGTAATCTGTCAGCTTGGGCATTCATAGGCAATGCTAGAGTAGGAAGACCTCGCTTTTTTAGTTCAGCCTCCACGTCAAATATTGAGCTGCTTGAGTCAATTGCAACACTTTTGTCTTCTTCAGCTACTAATAAAGAGTCTGCTTCAATAATTGTTGATAGTCGTGCATTTTCAGTGGGTCTGGAACAATAACAGAAGAAGCATTCAATGAGTTGTCTACATTATAGGAGCTACAAGAAAGAAAGATGTTAATCACAAATTTGATACTGTGTAACTATATATTCTCCTATATTTTTCTTTCAAATTATCATAAATAGATAAAGGCATCATAATCCTCTGGTAAAGGTGGGGCATGACAAATACTTTCTAGTTAATTTATTATGAGCTGTGACTTGATAGACTACAGGCTTTAAACACCATACTACTCTGGGCTTATAATCAGTCTTGTAGTCGTTAACGTAAAATTGTTAACATTAAGTTAACCATAACGTTAAGTTGTTATTTCTATAATATAGATTAACAACATTGCAAGATGTAACAATATAGTTATAGATTAATAAATATTGACATTACCATAGCAATAACTATAACGTTACTTTTTGAAAGAAATTTTTACTTTATACTGACTAAAAAAAAAAAAAAAAAAAAAATTAACTGATGAGGTGATAGAAATAATAAGTAAATTTAACCTTTTATTTATAAGTGAGTAAATATAAGTAAAATATTGACTTTCTAAATGATTAAATTTCTGAATAATCTTAAAAAAGACATTTTGTCTAAAATAGTTGGGTCAGAATTCCTCAACTCACACAGTATAACACCCTCATCTGAAATTTTTAGTGAAAAAAATATATGTTATTGAGGACTGTCTAAAACCTATAAATATGAAGTTTTAGGTAAATCGGACCAAAACTGAAATTTTGGGGCGGGAAATTCAAAATTGAACAATTGAGATTTTGAGCTAAACTTAGTTTTTCCCCATAATTTGGTACGATGATATTTGGGAATTTTTATATTATATTTGGATACTATGGCAGTATACACATTACGTGAAACCAAAAAAGTCGATTTTTCCCGTAACGATTTTTTAGGAAAAATCGTGGAAAATCGGCTGAAAAAAGCTTATTTTATGTATTGTTTGGAGCCGTATTGCAGCGAAACTAATACGAACTTTGAAATGTAAGTTTGCATATAGGTACCTGGGTGTTTGTGCTTACTAAAAATTTTAATATTATTTTTCCAGTCACCTTTGTTGAATTTAGCGGGAATTTTGAATTTTGATAAAAATGAAAAAATATGCAAAATATAAAAATGAATTACAAAAAAGTCTCCAAATATATTTTTAATTTTTTTGATCTAAAATACTTCTACACTATTGTTCTAACATATGACAAAAAATCAGCTTGGCCTTTTGATTATTACTATTTTTTTTCTAATTTTGAAAATCGTAGTTTTTTCATCGGACGGCAAAAAGCTTCAGAGCTTACGGATGTATTTTATTTTCGATGTGCATGGTTCAAAACAACTTAAGCAACATTATAAAATCACCTCAAAGTCTTGATCTAACAAATTAACACAAGTACCTATATTACCCCCTCCCCCTCCCCCTACTTCTTACCTAATTTCTGGAAATATGACGTTTTTTTGTAAATATATAAGAAGTAGGGGGGAGGGGAAGGGGGTAATATAGGTACTTGTGTTAATTTGTTAGATCAAGACTTTGAGGTGATTTTATAATGTTGCTTAAGTTGTTTTGAACCATGCACATCGAAAATAAAATACATCCGTAAGCTCTGAAGCTTTTTGCCGTCCGATGAAAAAACTACGATTTTCAAAATTAGAAAAAAAATAGTAATAATCAAAAGGCCAAGCTGATTTTTTGTGATATGTTAGAACAATAGTGTAGAAGTATTTTAGATCAAAAAAATTAAAAATATATTTGGAGACTTTTTTGTAATTCATTTTTATATTTTGCATATTTTTTCATTTTTATCAAAATTCAAAATTCCCGCTAAATTCAACAAAGGTGACTGGAAAAATAATATTAAAATTTTTAGTAAGCAAAAACACCCAGGTACCTATATGCAAACTTACGTTTCAAAATTCATATTAGTTTCGCTGCAATACGGCTCCAAACAATACATAAAATAAGCTTTTTCAGCCGATTTTCCACGATTTTTCCTAAAAAATCGTTACGGGAAAAATCGACTTTTTTGGTTTCACGTAATGTGTATACTGCCATAGTATTCAAATATAATATAAAAATTCCCAAAATTCCAAAATATCATCGTACCAAATTATGGGAAAAAAACTAAGTTTAGCTCAAAATCTCAATTATTCAATTTTGAATTTCCCGCCCCAAAATTTCAGTTTTGGTCCGATTTACCTAAAACTTCATATTTATAGGTTTTAGACAGTCCTCAATAACATATATTTTTTTCACTAAAAATTTCAGATGAGGGTGTTATACTGTGTGAGATGAGGAATTCTGGCCCAGTTGTTAACGTTATAGTTAACGTAAGTTAACTTTAATGTTAAAGGTAACGTTATAGTTGAGGACAAATTAGAGTCAATGCTATCATTAAAGTTTCATATGAAATTAACTTAATGTTATAGAAAATTCATGTAACGACTACAAGACTGCTTATAATACCAGCTCTGCTTATGGCTTGGATTACAATGGATCTTACAAAGGCAGAACTGTACCCGCCACAATAAGCAAGAGGTGATTACTATCTGGTCTGGCCTAACACCACATTGGCAATGCACACACCGAGACATTACCGCTCAACAGTCAACACCGCACACTTACTAGTTGGCTATCAAGGTCAGCCAGCACGGGCTTGTTATCAAATGCTGGTCCTCCATGCAGCAAACTAGAAATGTTAGCCACAACCCCCACAGGCACATATAATTAAATTATACTAAAACAGTGTTATATTGCAATGAGGCTGGCAAAGCTTACCTGGCAGGAACATCAGAAGTTTGTGATGTATTTGGCAGCTTTGACAAATCAATATGAATATTGACTGACTTTGAAGTTGGTCCGTAGCTAATCTTGGTAGGTACTTTACTAGATAAATCTTGCAGAGATAAATAAGCCGTGGAGTCCAATTCTTCATAGGACTGCAAAACACCACTTGAGGTCAGTGCTGCATTCTTCACCTTAGAATCATCGGATAGTGAAGACTCTTTGTTTGAGGAACTTTCTGAGAACTTCAGCTTAGAGTCAAGTGATGTAGAGGAGGAGAGTTGAGCTGCAGAGCCTGAGGCAGAGTCTGAAGTGTGAATAACAGGAATGCCAGGTGATGGCAATGACACAGTCACCTGGCTGTCTTCAGTACTGGGTGATTTGACTAATTCAATACTAGTCGAGGAACTTGCAGATTCAGTGCTTTTCTTCTTTGACCTTTTCTTCTTCTTTTTACGACTACCAGATACATCTGAACTTGACTCTGTTACATCACTTACACTTAAATTATCCACACTATCACGAGTCATCGTCAAGAGTTTACCAATATACTGAGGTAAGTTAATGTTTTCTGCAGTTACTGTTGTCTTTTGTTTACTTTTAGACTGCAAAAACGCCTCTACCTCACTTTTTTCTTTCTCGATGGATTTTAAATATGTTTCAATATTTTCATCTGCTAACAAATTATCTGGAGGACTATGATACTGAGTACTATTAGATACAAAACTTTGTTTGTTGTATCTGAACTGAAGGTCTTCAGAATAGCTAGTTTGTCCTTGCACTAAATCTCTCCTCACAGCCCCCGAGACAGACTCACTCACACCGACATCTTGTGCACCTGCAACTGGAGTTTTCTTGATATATGCCACTCCATGATCATCAATCTCAACTGACTTTACGACTTTTTCCAATGTTTCACTATCTTCCGTTTCAATACACCCTGAAACTTGTCCTGAAGATGATGAGCCTTCTTGTTGTTTTTCTTTAGAAGGTTCTGAAGTTTGTGACTTCTTTTTAGTTTTTTTCTTAGAAGATTTTTGTCCTTCTGGTTTGGTAGCAGCATCTTTTTCTTTAGCATCAACTGTATCTGGAACAGCGTCACTTGGTGGTGCTTGAGCTTTTGATTTCTTCTTTTTTCTCTTGTTTTTGCTTTTGCTGGTAACAGTCACATTTACCTCTGAAGTGCTGGTGATTGTAGATGGGGAGGAAGGTGGAGTACCCTCCACAACCACTTGGTGAGTTGTTTTCACATCGAGAGTTACTTTCCTTGTTGACACAACCTGATTTGTGGGAGGAGGGGATTCTGGAGGTGGCTCATCAAAATCCTCATCATAGAAATCAAAGTCATCGTCATCTACAACTTCTTGTAGTCTACGTCTACTCTCCTCTGCAAGACTGTCTAGTAGCACCTGCAAGCTGGATGCAGTAGCTCCCAGTGCACCTGCTTCCTCTTCAGTGAACTGGGTTGTGGGGAACTCTGTGAAATTCAGCTGAGGTGGAGTATCTGTAAACAAAACACACACATACAAAAATTTAATTTTATATTCATATCACAATATAGGAACAAAATGCTACATATGACTAATATGTCTAATATTTCAAATTTAATAAGCTTAATAAATTTAATAATCTTCACATTTTATTTACTTTTAATTCAATGTGCTCTAATCTCTATACAGTATTTTCTATTAAATATACATACACACATACATATCATGACACCATAATCCCTTTCGGGGTAGGCCAGGACGAATCCTTTTTAGTAAGAGGGCTTACAATGACATGTGGTTTACCAGACCACAGGCTCTACCCTTAATACCACACTCCTCTGGGCTCCTAATACCAGACCTGTGCAGCTCGGACCACCAAATCTTACGACGGCAGCACTCGCCACTATGGACGAAAGGTGGTCAAACTGCCTGGCCAACCCACGCATTGCAGCGGAAACGTACTCATAGAAACACACTGAAACTTCACCGTTCTAACCACCGCTCTTACAAGCTGGCCTTTCAAGGCCAACCCGGCTTGGTAACGAACGCGTGTCAAACGAGCACGCTAACCACTGCACCACATGGGCACATGGTCTATTAAATATAAAATATATAATTACAAAATCATAATACAGTAATTAATTACCTTGTCCATTTTGATGAGGCTCCATGGCTCTTACTGGTGGTTCAGCAATAGTAACTTTCTTTATCTTAGGTTTACGTTGTAGTTTAGATTTCTTCTCTTTCTCTACTTGAGTAATTTCTGCCAAAGTCACTGGTGCATCCTGAGAAAATTCATAATTTTGTAATTGCCTAGATTTACAGCCAATGTGTGGGTGGAAGGGGGGATTAGAGGGGGGGGGGGGTAACTTACAGTTCTTGTTAGAGTCTCTTGCTGCACCAGCACTGGCAACCTCTCAAGAAGAGTGTTGTATTCTTTCTGTAGAGATTTACGTGCACATGCAGCAGTACCCAGCCAGTGAGACAACTGCTCCTTCTTTGCTCTTTCTTTCTCCCACTCTGCTTGTGCTTTCAATTCTTCTTCTGCCTGTTCTTTAGCTGTAACCTGAAAAAATAAAAAAATTCTCAAAAAATTATTTATTTCATATTGCTCTAAGTTAATTAGTAACTAATTACAACCAGTTCTATTAATCCTGTTTTCAAGTATACATTTTGTTGTGTTAGAGCACAAACCATATATCTACGGAAGCAGCTAAGTCAAAAAATCTTACCTTGTTATACTGTACAGTATATAGTTTTGCAGTTTGTTGCTTTTGCAGATACACAGTATGTGCTCTAAGGCGACGATTTGTCAAATAATCCTGTAATTTAATTCAAACTTACTTTACACGTGCTAGGAGTTAGTTTTTCAACAACGTTATCTGGAAGTGAAGTGAATTGCTGCTGATGGGGCTGGCTGTAGTTGTACAGCTCAACTTTACTGCCAGAATTAGCACTGCGTCCAGTTTTATCTTGAGAGGATCTGCTATTGCTGCTGCTCGGCAAACTAAGGGCTGGAAGCTCGCGGGAGCTGCTTTTCCCAGAATCTGATTTGTTGGAGCTTAAATCATAAATACATAGTAGGTATTAATACATGCAATGAAATAACACATTTAGTTTAGTTTAAAACCAAACCCACCTGTCCTGTAGACTAGCTACTGCTTTAGCTCTTAAATTTTCAAGGGCTCGGAGCTCTTCTCTGTCTCTTTGTCGCCTCTCTTCTCTCAGCTGGTCTTCTTCCAACTCTTTCTGCACTTCTTTGGCAGCAATCAATCCTCGTTCTAGGGCTAATTTCTCGCTTTCTAATTTCTTCTCTTGTTTTTCTTTAAGTGCTGAAATCTAATTTATGTCCGCATTAAACTATTTTCAAAAACATACAACATAAATATTGCCTGTTTTGTTAATTTGCTTTGTAAATATGCATCCAACATATGTGTATGTGTGTATATATGTATAATATGTGCCTATATGCACAATTTAACTGACCTCTTTATCAACGGTTTTGAAACTTTCTCCGATGCAATCCAAGCCGTAATCCAATTCAACCCGCAGAGAACTCAACTTCTGATGTTTCCACTGTTTCAACTTTTCTTCTTTTTGCTGTTTGAGAAGATCCTCTTCTTTTTCTTTTAGAGTACGAGTGCGAGCAATCACTTGACTTGCAACAAGCTTTGACTGCTGTCGAACCTGCTTGTCAACATTCAAAAATTTGTTTTACGTACTGTTGTTTAAATCTAATGTAAATAATGAATTTATATTAACATACTTGCTGTATACGTAAAATTCGTCTGCGAGCTCTTTCTTCCTTTTTCAATGTTTCTAAATCTGCAAAAATTGATATTTTTTGATGCCGAAATTCACTTGGCATCATTTTACCCCCCGCTACAAATCATTCTACTGACATCCAATGTTGCCAAGTCGTTTACTCGTTTACCAAAATATAGCTAAATAGCTAATGAATCTCAAAATAGTGCTATAAATTTAATAAAATTATATTAATTGCTATAAAAGGTGCTACTTATTTGTATTTTTGCCTAATTTCATGAAAAATTAGAAGTTTAGTTAAGGTCAAGGCTAATATCTGACGTCATCAAGTACGTCACAGATTTTGTTCCCATAATACATTGCGCGGCACATGTGTTTTTTGTTTTGAATTTTTTTTGATCTGCAGCAAAGACGCAAAGACCAAAAGAGACACAAGATAGACATGTTACATGCAGATTATTCAATAAAAAATCCACCAAAATAGAAGTTTCACAACGAGGGCACATGTGAAGTAAGTTTGAATTGTTTTACTTCAAAGAATTAAAGTAACAGTGGTTGTGGTAATACTGTAATACAGCCAAAGTTGTAGTCGTAAAAGTTCACATTTTCACACGGTATATCCATTCTACATATTGGGTTGGACTAAAAACCTATCACATATCATACAATATAGGCCAATAAAATGACATACGTAGGACTAAGATTATTAAATTTAATTTTACCACTCATAAATATGTATGCATGAATATGTTGAAGCATATAATATGTACATGCATTATTGAAGCTTAGAAAACGCCGTACAGTCTGTAAAGAAAATTTCATTCACATATATATCGATGTATCTATACCGTAAATACATTCAATTGTACATATATACACAGGGGCATGGGGGGGGGGGGGTCAGGTTCCGGACCCCCCCCCCCCCCCGGTCAGGTCTGAAAAGGCATGGATGGGCAAAGGGGGTGGGTTTCCCCCCTTTGCCTATGCTCAACTATATATAGGCTAGACGCTGGACTCGGTTGGACCCCCCCCCCCCCCCTCCGTTGCAAAATCCTGGATACGCCCCTGTATACATATTACATATATTATGATGAGGTGACCTATACATACATGTGAAGAATATATGTATTTATGTATGTATTAGTGCTGTCGAAAAAAATCCGGATTTTGAAATCCGGATAAAAAATTATCCGTTATCCGAATTTCTATCCGGATCACGATCCGGATCATGCGATCCGGATAATTTGATCCGGATCGCGATCCGAAAATTTTTGATCCGGATCATATTCGGATAATATTGATCCGGATAATTTGATCGAGATCGTGATCCGGTTTATTTTTTCCACATTAATGACCTAGATCACGATTTCATATAATTACGATAAATATTAAGCGTAATTGTGAATCTCGCGTCGGAGATGTTAGAAATAGCTTGGATTTAAATACAAATTATGAATATAAGTGCTAATTTAAAGAACTAAAATTCAAATAAAAATTACCTGTTATACGTTAGGGTATTTTACAGGCTATAACAAAACTAATCTTCTGATTGATGCTGTAAAAAAAATCCGGATTTTGAAATCCGGATAAAAAATTATCCGTTATCCGAATTTCTATCCGGATCACGATCCGGATACACGGATTCGGATAATTTGATCCGGATCGTGATCCGGATAATTTTGATCCGGATCATGATCCGGATACGATCCGGATTTAAAACGGATCAGGGAATCCGGATAATTTTTTGTCCGCTGAATCCGGATCCATCGATCCGGATAACTTTCTATCCGAAATCCGGATTTTAAATTTATCCGGATTTTGACAGCACTAGTATGTATATACACTCCTCGGATGTCTCCCGAATAAATCTGACCGCTTGCGTTATAAAGTTTTCCCCCATATATTTAACATTTGGAGAAATTAAAATGCTTCGGTCAGATTTATTCGGGAGGAGTGTACATAATCCACATATATGTACAGTATTTAGATATGTTTGTAAAGCTGGAAAAGAGCTTCTCAATGGGGCGTATATTCAACCTGCGTTTTTCTCGTAAGAAAAAGCATTGGGCTTTTGCAGGTTGCCATTGGAAACACCACGTTTGTAAACTTTTATCCAGAGCTGTACGTGTATACCATCCTATATAGTTTGTCTATATGTAGGTATACGGATATATTTCAGTATATGAATGTATTCTGAACTTATCCATTGATAATGTCATGCACTGTGACACTGTGACCCCACAAAAATCTGACGGATTGCGGTAAAGTTTCCCAATCATACAGTTATTATAATCTCTTTGTTCCCAACCCAAGACACAATCAGATTTTTTTTTTTTTTTTCAAGACTATAATATAAATACCATTCAATATTTATTTACAGTCCATTATTAATTATGCATTTAGTTCATTAATAGTAAGAGTTCAACTCATAATTATGAAACTAGAAATTTAAATAGTAAATTACCATCAGTATATTGTAGAACTGAAATGTATAAAAACGGTCCGTTTTGCATTTGTTTAAACATAATATATCGATGTTGGGATGCAGAAATGCGACCGATGAGAAAAATCATGAGTAAAAACCTCATGATTTTTCTTATCGGTCGCATTTCTGCATCCCAACATCGATATAATAAATTACCATTATAGAGATGAGACTTATTAGTGATTTCAATGTTTTTAAAAAGAAATTGAAATTTTTCTTATTAAATAATTCATTTTACAACTTGCAAGAATTTTATGATTTTTAAATAATAATTATATAAAAAAAAAATAATAATAATAAAGTTGATAAAGCCAGGGCCCTAGAGTGAGCCCACAGCTATGTTTTTATTGATTTTAATAATAATATAAATATGAATGTAAAAGTAGCACCAAATGTGCATATTATAGTATGTGAGTGTTTTGACTTTTTCTGTCTATTAATTAACCTTGACGAATACGATGTATATTGTATACGATTGAAGGAAAGAGAGAAATAAAGAATTTTTTTTTTTAATTCTCTGTGGATGCATGTATTTTTATGTCCCAGACCGTGAGAAAAAAAAATTGTATATGGTAATACTCATCATTATACTGACACTAGAACAACGGTCAGAAAAGAAATTGTCTGATATTTAATAAAAATAACAACTGTGATAAGGACGTGAGCTCACTGTGACTGTTGCTACTCAAGTTATCAACACTCAGTCATGTGTGTAAAGTAATTGGGTTTTGTCTAGTGGGGTATTAATTAATCCCTTGTATTCATAAAAGCAATTTTTTCCTTTCTTTTGACTACGGTCCGCGCGCGCATAAACCGGGTGAACTGTGACGTCAGTGACCGGCAGCAGCATTTTGTGAATGAAAAATAAATTAGAAATCAATGACTCCGGCCAAATCAACGTTGATTTTCAGGTTTCTTAGGATATTACACAACTTTTTTTGTTCAAGGTGTTCTACGCCTTTAGAATAAGAAGAAAAAAAT
The DNA here is from genome assembly GCA_949318235.1 of Ecdyonurus torrentis. Taxonomy (NCBI): domain Eukaryota; kingdom Metazoa; phylum Arthropoda; class Insecta; order Ephemeroptera; family Heptageniidae; genus Ecdyonurus; species Ecdyonurus torrentis. The sequence continues at coordinate 19,390,973 of OX439131.1, forward strand.
GAATCACCTTAATTATTAAATTATGTACTATCAAAATCAGGTGCAGTGCAGGTGCAAAATGCACTTTATGTATAAAAATCAACATGTCAAGTGATTCTGTATTGATTCAATTTTAGAATTTAAAATGAAATATTTTTTTTCCTGATAGGAGAGCACATATAAAAATGGATTCATGACATTATTGTTATCTGTGCAATATTATTAATTAATATGACTTTGAGATTCAAATATGTGAAATAGAAAAAATAGAGTGAGATAAAAAATATGTCATCATGTCTTGTTTATTTCTTGGCCTTACTATTTAATATTTGAAGGCTTGAATAATAAAGTTTATGTACACCTCTAGATATTTGAATGCTGTGGCCAGATTTTTTCAAGACCAGTGATGGTTTTTATATTGTCTGGTCTGGATTAATAATGTTAACAAATATTTATCCTAATTTTGTGAATAAATAATTATAATTCCAGGTACAGTGGATAACTTATATTCTTGTTACATAATTTTCTTTTGTATACAAAAGTATTGTATAGTCTTGAATTTAGTTTAGAATAATTTCTGTTCTGCCAATTATAATTATGCTATGCTTTTGGGATGACTGTGAGTGTGGGAACACTGTATCTCTATGCAGACACAAAAATGTGATGTATCATTTTACTATACTAATTCTTATCTTTTCACTTTAAAAACATCTTGAGATTATCCAGCATTTAAATTCTCAGTAGTACCTGTTATCAGTTGTTTAAATGTCAAACAAAATAGTGCATAACAATAATACTTTAAAGATATAATTTTCATATATTTTTCTCTACAGAATGCTAGCATAATATTCTAAGTTTTATACAATGGAGGAATGGTTGAAAGTTTCTCTATTATTATGCACATTTGGATTTTTTAAAGAAATTCGACCATCAGAACCATATGTGACACACTATTTAGTGGGACCATGGAAAAACTTAACTCAGGAACAGGTAAAGACTTTAAATAAATGACTGGTTTTATTTTTTCAAACTCATGCATAATGTACTGTAACATTGTATTATTATTGTTTGTATAGGTAATGGAAGAGATATATCCTGTTGGAACATACTCCACATTTGCTCTCCTCATTGTTGTTTTTCTTATAACGGATCTCTTACGCCACAAACCTGTGATTATAGCAGAAGGTTTGATGGGTATTGCAATATGGTCCCTACTGCTTTGGGGTCAAGGCATTCCTGTAATGCAGGTAAAGTATTAAGAATTTAAGAAATAATTCAAGTTTACAGTATATATGTACACTGTAATAAAAAAATAAATAAATAAACTTATGCAAATGATTTTATTATTTTCAGTTGGTTCAAGTTTTGTATGGAGGATTTATTGCTGCTGAAGTAGCTTATTACACATATATTTATGCAAGAGTAGATCGGGATAAGTTTCAAATTGTGTCTGGGCACACAAGAGCAGCTTATTTGTTAGGAAGATTTGCTTCTGGAGTGATGGCTCAGGCCTTGGTTTCCACTGATTCAATGGATTATCGTGAATTAAACTTCATTACTTTGGGAGCAATGTTTGTAGCCACTGCATGGGCTCTTCTCTTACCTTCTGCTAAATTTAGTACATATTTTCATAGAACTACCACCAACAATAATATTAAACCACAATCACAGGTAAATTGATGAAATCATTCTCTTAATAATTTGTGTTACATTCATATTGTAATATTCTTGCTGTTTTGTTCATGTTGTATACTATTTTGTTGAACATTTTATTGCTGTTTCTTGCAGGTATTTATGGTAAATAATGATCAAGAAAATGATAATAAAGAAATCCACACAAAGTTAAAGAAAACAGACCGGGTGAAGCAAGCCTTTATTTTAATTTGGCAAGACTTAAAGGCAGCTTACACTAATGAAACTGTGATTAAATGGTCAATCTGGTGGGCCCTTGCTACTTGTGGTTTCTATCAGGTGATCAACTATACACAGCTACTGTGGGAAGAAATAATATCTGAGACAGATCAAAATCTTTATAATGGTGGAGTTGAAGCAGCTTATACTATTATTGGCAAGTCATATGAGCATACTGTAAAGTATATGTATAGTTGTATACCTCTGGACAAAAGTGTGAGAACGTGAGATGCTAGGCACATCGTATTTTATTTTGACACTATACCTCCATCCCTTTAACGTCTACTTTTCAACTAGCTCAAGCTAGAATATTTGATCCCTAGTCCCAATTTACTATTTAAATTAGAGAATTTTCGCGTTTTATTAATTTTCAATTCAACGTGCTCTAATCTCTACCAACTATTTTCTAAATATTTTTTTAAACTTATTAATACTAACTGCGATGGTTTTTTCCTAATACACAAAAATAATAATTACAACAATAATACTAGTAGAAAATAGAGAGAGAGAGAGAGAGAGAGACGATAAAATCTATTTAATCTAAAAATATGTAGCACATACTCATCTACGTTATAACATTTGATCCCAAGTCCCAATTTACTGTATAAATTATAGCATCTTTGCATGTTATTAGTTTTCAATTCAACGTGTTCTAATTTCTCTGCCTACTATTTTCTATTATTAAACTTATTTTTATATTTGAAGGTGCTGTTTGTGCTCTAAGCCTTGGTTCACTCAGGGTAGACTGGTCTCTTCTTGGAGCTCCAGTACTTGCAGTTTGTGCCATTGCTCAGGCAGTCACCCTCTTTGTAGCAGCAGATACACATGATTTATGGACTGCATATGGTTGTTATATTGCCTGCTTGGTTGCATATCAAGCTCTGGTAACCATTGCAAGGTTAATATATAGTTTGATTTTTTTTTTTTTTTTTTTTTAATCTCAATTTTAATAATTTTTTCTTTTTTTTTCTTTTTAGTGCTGAAGTAGCTAAGCAGCTCTCGGAAGACAGTTATGCTCTAATATTTGGTGTAAATACATTTATTGCTCTTGCACTTCAAAGTGTGCTTACTGCGGTTGTGCTGAACTGGCTACAACTTCCTCCTAGAGATCAGGTGAGTCACCAACAGATATCAGCCCCCTTTTTGTACATAATATTAAATATATGTTAATTAAGATTTAAAAGTATACTGTGCCAACATTTTACACTCAGCATTTAGCTGCTCGAAGCTGGTATTTATACCTTTTTAATCTTTTAATCAAAGGTTTCAAAAATAATTCTCAAACAATGTTACTCTCAAATAAAGCCACCTATAGTGAACTATCAGAATATCATATATCGCTCTGGCTGCGCCCAAAGGGCGTGCTTGCATTTCAAGGCCGTCTTACATAAGGCATACTTGCATTTTTGTCCAGTTTGCACTTGGTTTTACATGTTAAGCTTATGGCGGATGCGCGCTCAGCATCAAAAGTAGCCAAATGCAAGTAGACCCTTTGCGTGAAAGTAGCCAAATGCAAGTTCGCCCTTTGGGCGCAGCCACGGCAATATAATCTTTCAATGCAATCTTCTGATAACTATTCTTTACCAATCATTATTAATTAGTTTATATTATCAAAGAAAAGAATAGGGAAACGATGAAGCACCTTACCATGGTGAAGTCTGTAGCTAGGTGAATATTTTAATGGCAGTTAACATAAATATTTACATTCATTAAGATGCTTTGAGGGTGACAGCCTTTACTCTTTGTGTTAACTGTGCCATCATTGCCATCAAAATCTTCACTTAGCTACGTACCTCATTGTGTTAAGGTGCTTGCTTGTTGGTTTTCCTATTCTTTCCTTTGATAATGTAGCCAAACTGAATTTGTTTTAATTTCCTAATTATTGATTACAGTTTGTAGTTTATGGAGCTTACTTCTCTGCACTTGGTACATGCTTTATTGGAGTTTCACTTGTTGCTATCTGCAGAGGAGATTGGGCTAGCCTCTCACGTCAGTCATTCTGCTTACCAAAGCCAACAAATGAAGTGGTTTAAGAAGAAAAATTGTACTAGATACAGTAATTTAAAATGATAGTACAATATAAATAGGATGAGTGTTTATGTGTGCCACAATAATCCTTAATTATAATCAAAGTATTTTCTTTTATTGTTTACTACTTTCTTATTACTTTTTTTTTTTTTTTTTTTTTTTATATATTATAACATTCCTATTTTTTATAATAATTTGATTATGTGTAGTATTAATTATCAGGTTTTATGTTGTGTTCTATTGGCCCTCTTTTGTTGCACAAAATTCATTCATATTTGCTAATTATGATTGGAGGGAGGGTGTGCAAAAATAAATTTAGAAATGGTGAAGATATTAAATTGAATTGAAATTTTTATAATTAAAATGAGAAATTATTTTTACTGCAATAATATGCATTATATTAAAGATCTTTTTATTATATATTTTTTAAGTTAGAAATGTTTAGTGAAAGCTACAGGAAGTTTGCATGGAGTAAAAATGTTTTCTTTGAATCTATTGCATAGCAACGATGATCATAGCTTCAGAGTTACATTTTATTGAGAACGAGTTATTAATATGCTGTTATATTATCCTACATAGAAGACTTATTTAGAAATATTTAACTAGTTGTAATGAACAATGTTTTAAACATTTAAATATTGTAGTTGATTTTACTTCTAAATGTTATTTTTATAGTTGTTATTAGTGCATGTTGTGATTTATAAAATATAAAGTGTTATTTTTTTAAAAGTGGAATTTATTTAGAGAAAGTATTACAATAAATTTTACATGTTATTATCTTTTTCTTTCATTTATACCTTAATCATAAGACAAACTAATTTTTAATTTACCAAGTTGCTGTAAATGAGAATTAACCAAAGCCGCAATAAGTTTATAACTTACGAAGATCAAGAACAAATACCTGTAATCAAAATATTAAAATTAAAATTTGTTATTATGTACACCAAATTAAATTTTACTTACGCTTCCATCTGAGGCACTTGCGCCAACTTTATCTCCTCTGGAGTTCCAGCAAACCTCAAATATTCCACCAGTGCCCTTGTAGCTGTGAACTAGCTGGCCACTCTGTAAGCAGTTTAAAACAGTGATAAAGTACATATAAATCAACAAAAGTTACATTAGACATTATGGAAAATAAAAAAAGTTAAAAAGCAGAGACAATATTGAAAATACAAGCAATTGAAATGGTATACTCGAGCACAAATTATTATTTTAAGAAATAGAATGACAGAGTTTTCTCTATGTGAACATACGTTAACTTAATGCCTAATTGTACAAAAAGGGTAGATAATTTTTTTTTAATACACAGCATAATGTGGAGAAATACACTATGTACCAAAATTCAGCTCAAAATCTTTCTGACAAGTCACAAATGTACCTTGTTAGTCTTAAAGCCAGGGTCGGCCTGGGAGGAAAAGGCCCGGTCCGCGAGATTACAAAAGGGCCCGCGAACAAAGGGGGGTTTGGGGGCGAAGCCCCCAAAAAATGCGCCGCAGGTGAAATTTTTTTGAGGCCACTTAGGAATTTTAAAATACTTCACTTTTGTTTGAGATTTTTATGACATGCACACTACAAATAAAATCATTATAATGTTTTTAAATGAGCTAAGATAATGGAGAAAAATATGGTGTTAAGAAAAAAGCTTAAATTAAAAAATACAATTGAATAAAATCAACTATTTTATTTAAACGCGGAGAACGACAGCATTCTTTGTTTAGGATCTTTTCCACACTTATCCAATTCTTTTCTAGCGGACTGAGTACGTTTCAGTGCACCAGTATTGTGTTTATATTCTGGTTTAGCAAACATTTAGGAGCGATAATTTAATTATAAATTTATCTTTACTAATTAGTATTGTCACACCGACACTTGCCGCACCAAGTCACATTTCTTCCCCGCCGTTCAATCAAAAAATCACATTTTTTTTTATTATTTTTACCAAAATAAAAAGGGGGACAAATTATATGAAGGAGGTGAACAATAACAAAACAATTGCTAATTGACCACTAGACTAGAGTTCACTAGGAGTGCAATTTTTTAAAAAATTAAAAGCGGCGAGAATTTTAAGATTGGATGTAATTTCTTATCGTCTTTTGCAAGAAAAAGAAAATTTATCAGTCTGAAATTGTCCTTTTAATTTTCTTCTTCTTCTTCTTCTTCTCCTTTTTTTTTTTTTTTTTTTTTTTTTTTTTTTTTTTAATTGGAGTGTTGTGGGCACGGTAAGGGCCCGCGCCCGGGGGGGCCCGGTCCGCAATCGCGGACTAGCGGACCTGGCCAGGCCGACCCTGCTTAAAGCCCTTGTCAACTTACTTTTTTATCATTTAGAATACTAGATTGATAATTATTATACCTTATTATCCATGAATTAGACACCAACACGTTGATTTTGTATTTATTTTAATTTATTTTCCTTTTGACGGTTATTTCACGTATCTGACGTCGCAATGTTCCGATGGGTCTGTGTCTGTGATAGGGTTAAAGAACTTGAGGGAGGGGATTAAATATACCACGTGAACAGAGCGGTGACTGTGATTGGCGGTGGTACATTGTGACGTCAGACGTGTGAAATAACCGTCAAAATGAAAATAAATCTAAATAAATACAAAATCAACGTGTTGGTGTATAATTCATGAATAATAAGGTATGGTTATATCAATCTAATATTCTAAATGATAAAAAAATTAAATTGACAAGGGCTTTAATGGGAATGTAGGCCATAGACTTTCATTGTTCTGTAGTCTATGCTCACATTAAGGCTATGTACATTTCTCTGCATTATAGCTGTGTAATAATGAGTTGTTTTTTTTACTATCCTTTTCTTATAATTTATTATCAAATAACCGCGATGTTTTTCCCCGATTATACATATTCTTTTTAATAAGATATATTAAGGAAAATAAATGCCCCTTCTCCCCCCCCCCCCCCCCCCCAACAAATTAATAAAAACTTAGACTTATCTTATGCTTGTGCTAAATATGCAAAGTTTCCAAAATTATTTTTAAAACATGCCCCAGACTGATCCAAGTTTTCAGTATCCACTTTCAACTATTGCTATTTACAAAATAATAAATAAATGAATAAATATCTTACTTGAGTGGACCAGATGTGAACACATTTATCAAAACTTCCTGAAGCAAGGAATTTTCCATCAGGTGAGAAGGCAACGCTGTACACAGGTTCTGTGTGTTTTGTGAGGGTGTGAATGCAGGCTCCTCTCTCGACGTCCCATAGTCGCACAGTGGAGTCAAATGATGCACTGGGAAAAATATGGCCACATTGTTTAATTTTTCATAATTAACTAATAATAATAATAGCCTATAATATTATCCTATTATTAATATTATTAATAATAGGCCTATTATTAATAATATTATATGCTTATTATAGGCTATAATATTATAATAATATAATAAGCAAGGATAGAATAACCAGCAAGGGCCTTACCACAGTAGAAGTTCTATGGAGAGGTCGAAGTCTCGCATGGCACAGTGTTTTGTTATAAAAAAGTTCATCTTATAACTGAGAGCTTTCGTCATATATTAATGACATTATCAATCAAAGAAGAAAATTACTTGAGCACATCACCGAGCAGTGTCTTGTCTTGTTTTCTTCTTTGATTGATAATGTCATTAATATATGATGAAAGCTCTTAGTTATAAAATGAACTTTTTTATAACAAAACCGTGTGCCATGCGAGACTTCGACCTCTCCATAGAAATTCTACTGTGGTAAGGCCCTTGCTGGTTATTCTATCCTTTTCTTTAATATTGATCCTAACCGTGATGGTTTTTTCCTTAAATTGATAATATAATAAGCAACTAATAATATGATACAAAATTGCATAATAATTGTGAAATGTGAACTTCTGAAGCTTGTTTTAATTATGCAATTCATACTGAAACTTTTTATTTTTTTATTATTATTTTTTTATAATACCTGGCTAAAATAAGATTCATGTTAGGGTTAGAGGTTCCTGGTCCAGTAGGACTCCACTTTATAGTGTAGATTTCCTTGCTATGAGCTTGCAGGTCATGTACACATGTATCTTGTTTCATTGACCAAATCTACAACACGCAAAAATTGTTTTTTATTTTTTATTTTTAAATACATTCAAAAAAAAATTATTGCATATATTTTTTCACGTACCTTTAAAGTCATATCATCTGAGCAGGAAGCAAGTAAATTGCCTTGTGGATCCCATTTAATGGCATTCACTTCATTCTAAAATAAACAAAACAGCTTCAGTAAAACCACTTAATCATTAATAAATATAGATACAGCAAATATCTTCTGTATATTTTGAATATAGAGCAATTGGATATTAATTGATGTTATTATACATGTTAAATATTATTTCAAAATTTAAGATAATATATTATATGATTGATCTTGATAATCAAAATACAATCCATGAATGTAACGAAAGTTGCAGCTTTGGTATTGATAAAATTGCTTACTGTATGCCCCTGGAAGGACTTGATGGGTTTGTCCACATGTAACTTGCACACATGGATGCACTGATCAGTGGAGCATGAGGCAAAGCTTGTATTTGTCTGCCAGTCAACATCCAGAGCAGGTGCAAGATGGAAAGAGAACTGTTGTGTACACTGTCCAGAGGCTGCATCCCAAATAATAGTGGTCTAAAATCAATTGTAATTAATCTTTTAGATTGTAAATTTCAGTAAAAACATGCCAAGTCAGTACAAAGAAGACAGGGGAAAAAAGAATCAAAGTTTTAAGTTGATTGAATGATTAAAATTATTGCTAACATTTGCTCTTAAAAACTGTAAAATTGTGTTATCATAAATGTAACTTCAACATAGTAAACTTAAAAAAAAATGTAATTACCGTATTTGTAAAGCAAATAAATACTAAATACACACCTTATCAACTCCTGCACTTAAAATGTAGTTCCCTCTCTTGTTCCACTTTAGTGCAAAAATAGGCCCCTTATGCTGTCCTAGAGTACTTGCAAGACGTCCCTCAGTGGTCCAGATACGGGCATACCCATCATATGAACCAGTTGCCAGTAAGGAGCCATCACACTGTAATTATAATTTCCAATTAGGTCAATTTTAACATATCATAGCTTATAACACTTACATTCCAGTCAAGTGATGTCACGTCTTTATTGCTGGGAACTTCAGTACCTCCTTTCTGAATACAATGACGAAGCACAAGTTGATTTGGAGTACCTGTGCTGTCTCCCATATCCCAGATACGTGCCGTGCTATCTCCAGACCTACAAAAACAATAAAGCATGCACTGTTTGTTTATATAAGAGCTTTACAAGCAGGGCTGTTGTTAGAGAGGACAGGTGGGGTGCCTGCAGAGAATGAACATTTCAGAAGATGGAATTTTTTTCAAATCAATATAGGGGGAAAAAATAAAAAATAAAAAAATAAAAAGGATATAATGTTAGAAATTTCAAATTCAAATTTATTTTCAAGAAAACTCTTAAATAATTTTATTTAAAGGTGTAGAACACCTTGAACAAAAAACATGTCTAATATACTAACATACCTAAATATCAACGTTGACTTGGCCGGAGTCATTGATTTCTAATTGATTTTCATTCACAAAATTGCAGCTGCGGGTTTGTGACGTCACAGCTCCCCTGTTGCCGTGCGCATGGACTAGTGAGCTGTGACGTCACATTTGCAAATTTGCGATTTTGCGAATGGAAAATAAATTAGAAATAAATGACTACGGCCAAATCAATGTTGATATTTAGGTATGTTAGGATACTGTATTAGAAATGTTTTTTGTTCAAGGTGTTCTATGCCTTTAAGAAAATATTGACTTTGTGATGTTATATAATTATACTGTACTGTACTTGATAAAATAAATAAATAAATAAATAAATAAATAAATAAATAAATAAATAAATAAATAAATAAATAAATAAATATTAATAAGTTTAAAAAAATATTTAGAAAATAGTTGGTAGAGATTAGAGCACGTTGAATTGAAAATTAATAAAACGCGAAAATTCTCTAATTTAAATAGTAAATTGGGACTAGGGATCAAATATTCTAGCTTTAGCTAGTTAAAAAGTAGACGTTAAAGGGATGGAGGTATAGTGTCAAAATAAAATACAATGTGCCTAGCATCTCACGTTCTCACACCACGTCAAAGACACAACATTATAAAACAGCATCAGACTTACTCTTTGCCTTAGACCGGTTTCGTCCTTTACCTAGGACTCATCAGTAAGGCTCGGCAGAGAGCTCTGTACAGCTAGAGATGGCTCACACCACATCTGCTAACTGACTGAGCTGAGGAAGCAAGTGGCAGTCGCGTTTATATACGCGATGCCCCCGCAGCTGCACGCGCTGATTGGTTAAAATCGCGCGCGCAAACTCGGCTTGCTGTTTAAAACCTCTCATCCTCACACTGTAATATAACATCGTGTCTAAGAGGGGTGTAAGACAGGCAGCCAGCAAGAAATAGTGTCCTCCCTTACTTCCCAGAGTTCCCCAACTCTAGAAAGATCGCGAGAACACTACGCCTACCGACTGCACAGTATCGTGATTCACGCTAGTTACATCGCTTTATATGTTGACACTGGGGTAGGAAAAGCAAAAAGGAGATAGAGTAGGAGAGATAGAATAAATATTATGCGCTTTGGCATATATAGTTTAATTAATTTAGTACGTGCTCTTATTGACGTTGGCAAGTAAAAGGGCCGAATAAAATAAAAATGAAAGAATATTATTTACAAAAGCTTAAAATTAAAACAAAAAGATCGACTTGGCGATAATATGCGAATACGCATAAATAAATAAATAAATAAATAAATAAATAAATAAATAAATAAATAAATAAATAAATAAAAAGATTTGACAGAAAAGCTCACAGATATTTTGGAAAATTTGGGGGAAGGGAGGTAAGCATTGGCTGAGAGACACTGTGAGAGTGTGTGAGAGAGAAAATAGTATCTAATGCAGGTAAAAATTAAATATATCTCAGTGTTAAATTATACAATCAAAAATTAAATACTTAGTGTAACATTTAATTTTGGTCTGGTTTAGTAATTATTTTCTCTCTGGGTCACCCTGTCAGCTAATGCTCACCCCTTTCCTCTATACATTATACAGTATTTTCATTTTTTTTTAAATAAACTTTTTGATTGTTATATTTACAAAATGTACTGCCATGAAAGTATTGAACAATTATAGGTACTGTATTATATATATTTTTTACTATAGGGTATAGTAGAGAAGAAAAGAAGTAAACCATGAAATGTGTATACCTAAAATTGAGTGGTTCTTCAATATTTACGAAAGAAATTAAAAATGAAAATTAAGCAGAAAAATCATTCTGAATACTCCCTCCTACTCTTAGAATGCATTTATTTATTTTTCCTGTCCTCTGCAACTACAGCAATATTTTATTTTTGCATAGCAATGAGGAAGACTACTGATTTTTGGGACAGTTTTTAAGCACATTATTAGAAAGAGTATACTTAGTAAGATTCTATAGGTGTCATATTATTTATATTACTCAAAATATACATACCCTGACGCAAGCAGATCAGTTGCAGGGTTCCATGCACAAATGAAAACCTCTGACTCGTGTCCTCGTAAGACAGTGGCTTTGCTTGGAGGAATTTCAATGCTGCTGTCAACTTCCATGGTATCTACAACCACACTAGCAGTGCCTGTAGTGCCAGTTCCCCCACTGCCTGTAGTTGTGGGTACACCCACGCTTGCAGCTGTAAAATAGATTACAATCAATGATACACACATTAAAGTTACATTAAAAATTTTGCAAATCAGCCAAATTTTTAAATATGCGTACTATAATATCCATATCGATATTCTTGAGTCAAAATAAAGCTTCTACATTTTACAAATGTGCGTCTACCAGGAGCATTACACACCTGTTTTATATAGCAGAAGCTCCTGGTAAGGCGTAACTTTGTATAGTGTAGAAGCTTCATTTTGACACAAGAAGATTGATATCCATAATATACCTAACCTAACCATACGTTTATAACAATAGTACTCTATGAATGTTCTCTTTTTCAAATAACAGGGTTGTATGGACATGATTGTTTTACTTATATTTTATATGTAGCTTAGAACGAGTATCAAAACGAGAATTAAAATATTATAATGGGAATTTCTTTGATGTGCTTGAAAAGTATGCATGTGCATCGCATTACCATCTTCTCCGTTGGTTTCTTGTGCTTCATTTTTAATAAGGCCTGGAGGTCCTTTGCTGGTTGTTGTAGTCTGCTGTTGACCCTGTTGTTGTACTTGTGCTTGCTGCCGACTTGCAACTACATCTGGCATCACCGCATCAATCAACGACAAGCTTTCTATCATTCGTTGTTCAGTACCATCCTGAAAATTTAAATTACAGTAATATTTTAAATTATGGTTTGCATTGGATACCTACTGGACATGTAAGCCTCTGGACAAAAGCTTACAAACAATTTACATTGGGAAATATACTGTGCTATCTTTATGAGCCGCATTGGGAACTTTTGTCCAGAGGTGTACTACATATAGAATTGTTCGACAAACGAATAAAAAATGCAATACTTGTAAAAAGTCATGCTTTGTATTTATAAACATAATGCATACCTCTCCAATACTAATTTCAGCCTCCGTGTATTGCAAACCCTTTTGAAGAATGCTAAGTAATGCTGCTGGTGGAACAAGGGCTCCATTTATATTGGATTGTGAAATATGAGACTCTATACCAAAAGTGTAAGCTGAATGCTGGAATCCTATAAAATAGAAATGGAGAGCAAATACATATTAAATGCTGTCAAGTTCAATGACCGAGAACGTATTTTTTATTTTTATTATTATTCAGCATTTTACCTGACTCTTGGAGATATCTGTAAACTAAAAAATTAACTTCGTCACTTGAAATGCTCATCATTGGTTACAAATTTTAACATTACACATACAAAACAACCAATTCTTTATGTTGAGATGTTTTTTTCAAGAAGCCGAATGAATTCTGAAACCAAAACATTGGATATTAGTTGCGGTTTACATACAGTAAGCACGTTAATTCTGTAAATAACCCATCATATAATTCCGATTAATTTTATTTTAAAACAACACTAGAATCCTAAGATACCTTTTTCAATGGCTCTTGAGCATAAAAACACATCCAATGGTGTAATAATTGCACAAATATTTTAATACTTCATAAGGTGTGTTTTGCTGGTTTTGCTTCTATGTTGATGTTGATGGCGTCGGCGAGACAGAAGCGATGTTGCCAAATCCCAAATTCTTCCCGCTAACAGTGTTGCCGCATGTCAAAACAAATCAAGGAGAAAAACCGGAGAACGCTGGAGACTGGAGAAGGAGAAAGGAGAGAAGCGGAGTGGGAGAGAAGACGTGAAAATGAAAACTGAGGGGAAAACTTCAGCAAAATGTGTGATTGCGGTGATAAATAAGTAGGAAAGAAGGTGTAAAGAAAAATAGCCAGTAGGGATTACAAGACAAGCCGGCAAATGTGTGAGGAATAAATAACAAATTTTTCAGCAATTTAAGCTTCACCAAAAAATATTACATACATACATTAAAAGCAGCACTATAAAGTTCATTTTCATTTTCTATAGGTGTATAACGCCCACCGCAACACAAAACAAACAACTATAAAAAATTAATAAAAATAATAAAAAAATACATTTTTGTTGCTCAGTGATCATTTCATATCCGACTTTTTTTGTGAGAGAAGATAAATCATATTGTGGAATAAATATTGTAATATTACATCCATAGTTTCCGCGGAACGAATCATGAAACTTTAGGACTTATGGATATTGACTTGCAAACGGACGTTACAGACCGCTACATTCAGTAGAAAGTGATCAAGTCAAGAGTGATCGTTGCGAAATCCTCTTACACAGACAGTAAATCTCCTAGTCACTCTTATAATGTTATGAATTTGTTATGCAAATCTACAGTGTCCTAATGATGATTAAAATGTTTCATTTAAGGAGAATTTTGTTTTTAATTCTCATTGGATGCTTTCTCTATGGCATAACTCAGTTCATAAGGGCACAATGGTACATGCGAACATTTGAAGAGGACCTGCGACGGTGGGGCGTGTAAGTATTCTGCAAATTAAGATACAGTAAAATATATTTACATACAGGAAAGAAAAGCATGTAATGAGCATTAATTTCTTTGTATACTGTACTCTTGATCCCTTCCAAATTTGGGTATACTCACGTACTGCAGTACAGTACGTGAGCATACTCTGTGTGTGATGGTACACCTATATGATTATGATTTATAGCCAGACTATAGCTCTTTCTATGGCTATATAGATGAAAGGCCTGCAGACAAGAGGCCTTAGCTGTGTGCAGGTAGCTGCCACGATTTACCTGTGTACCTTGTATGCATAAAAAAAAACTATACATAGCCGAATGTCTGTCAGAAGGTCCGCATACAAAAGGCCCTCGGACAAAAGGCCCTGACTGTACGCACAAGTAAAGCGTATCGGCGAGCGACGCACAGTTAGGGTCTTTTGTCGTAGGGCCTTTTGTCTGCGGACCTATACGACATAGCCAATGTATAGTTTTTTTTTTATACGAGGGCCTTTTGTTTGCTAGTCGTATTAAAAGTCAGGCATTTGAAACAAAGAACAAAGTCAAATTTTGTTTAGGCTGCATAAAAAAATGTGTTAAGTTATACTCAAGTTCAACAGCTTCTGTCGTTGCATAGACTCCTTCCCCTTTATCTTGTTTCCCTTGCTCTAAGAAAGTAATTTTTATTGTCGAGGGTAGAAAATGATGTCATCGTACATTTGCTGCAAGGGATACACTATAGTCACCCAAGTAATATTTAAAAGCCTGATATAAAGTGAAATGGTATACCATTACAGGATTAGGAGTGATGTAGTGGGTAGTGGGGGAAGATTGTGCAACAGAAGTTGATGAGTGAGTTTTAGTAAACATATGTTTTTGACACATAGAATATGATAGAATGTTATCTGTTACAGAAAAGAACAAATCACCTATGTAAATACATCAGATCCCAAAATGTAAGTATATAAGAAAAAGAAAAATGAATCCAGGAAACTGGAATTTAAATTTGAGATCACATTAAACAAAATATACTTGTGCTTAATTCCAGCAGTCCTGGAGCACAGGCATGTAAACACCCAACCCTGGATGTCCATGCAAGAGAAATCATGAGGTTTATTCAGCCTGCAACTCCTATTGTATGCAGCGAGACTGCAGATTGGGTGAAAGTAGTGGGCAGTACAGCTGTCATTACTGAGGAGGCTAAGAAAGCACATGGAGATGTTGAATGCACATTTACTGGTGAGTTGTAATTTTTCTTCGTATTTTTTGGTGTTAAAGTCGACTCGATGTTGGCTTTCTCAATAACATGGGCCAGTTTAGGGGGGGGGGGACTAATTTTACCAGCTTGTAAATATTTCACAATAATTTAAAGAGCATTGATGCTGAACAGGGGGTCTGTTCCGTAAGACTTCAAGAGAAAATCGGTATCAAGAAAGGGAGCGTGGCTCACGAGTTCTCTATAGTAAACAAGGGGGTTACGCCCCCTTTCTCAATACCGAATTTCTCGTGAGGACTTACGGAACAGTCCTCCAGGTTGAATTAGGTTTTCAAGTATGTGAGAAAAATAATAATAACACAAGAATTAACCAATTTTTGTCAGAAACCGATTTTTGTCAGAAAATTGAAAATATTTATGTTTCTTATGTTATTCATTGGTCCAAAGCGCATTGATTATGACATCGCATGCACATACATCCTATTGCTGCTGTATTTCTATGCCCTGATAAGCCATTTGCTCCATGCAATATTACTAAAGATCTTTAATTATTGCTGTTGCTGATCAATTAAACTTTGTATTTAACACGCTAACAAATATACCTATTAAACAGTATGTGTCATAATATCAATGCTGTCCACTATATATTTTAACGAGTAGAAAAAAGTAATAATAGAAAAAATAAATGATAAAAATACAACAACACATATTTATCATTATATTTTGGTTTTCCTGTTTGGCTGACAAAATATGTACATATGAAAAAATCGGGAAACATAATAAACTGAAATTGAATAAGTGAGTAAAACTAAATACAGTACTCATAGATCAGTGGTAAACACTCGCTTGATTCTTTTTTTTTTTTTTTTTTTTTTTTTTTCAAGCTCCCCCCCCCCCCCCCCCCTTCTCTTCCTCCTCCTCCAAGAGCAAGATTTTTGTGGAACATTGTTGCTATGAAAAATATAGGTGAAACCAGCAAGGCCCATACTATAATGAATAGAATCCCATAGCTCGGTGAAAATCTTGCTAGCACAGAGATAAAACACTAACACATTGGATAGCTTTTAGTTGGAACAAGTAGTATATTGTATCTCTACAAAACAAAAGAGATGTATATTTTAGTGCTGTCAAGATCTGGATAATTTTCAAATCCTTATTATGCATTAGAACTCGTACGTATCGAGCAGTCTGGATTTAACTAAGGTGTTAATTAATTAGAAATATCATCATAATAAAAGTATCAATATATTTCTATATTTTATCGGTTATGGAATTTGTAAATTTATTTGATTGACTGATTAAAATCAAGAGAAAACTGCAGTTATTGATGTTTCTTTTACATAAAACTTGTGTGACTAAAATAAATAAATAAATAAAAAAAAAAAAAATGTTAAAAATATATAGGCCTAATGTACATTGAAAGTACAAATGTACAAATTGAAAGTTTTGAACACAGCTTCTGTTTTCCTTATCCATTTTAGAAGAGAATTCTTATTAGCTCTTGACTGATGAACAACAAAATTTACACTGTAAATTTTGAAAGTAGACTTGTCTAATCAAAAGTATAAAAAAATGTGTGTTTTCTTGTATGACAGAATATGATGATAAAAATGCATAATAGGTATGAACATGACAAAAAAAAGAAGTAATAATAAATAAAAATAAACATGCAAGCAGCTGTGCTGTGATAAGAAACTTGATAATATTTGTAGCCTGCTGCCTTTAGTACATCTTATCTATTACAATGTGACAATATACCTATGCCACAACATTAATGTTTATTGTTATAATATTAGATGTTATTATACTTACACATTTACTTATAAACATTATACATATATGTACCGCTATCTTTTACTGCATATCTATTGTATACTTTGATTAGGTATCATCATCTATTCTAAATAAAATATATACCTATTGCCTATACACACACACACACACACACACATATATATATATATATATATATATATATGATAAGAAATTTTCTTGGTGAAATAAATTACTGTCTTTCCTTCTGTGAAGACACTGGGCTTTACACTCGCTGATGTCACTATTTTAAATAACAATGATAAAATAATAGTCACTTTGTACATAATAATAAAAACACTCACTTCACAGTCTTTTTTAAAATAACATAGCTATGTTATTTACACACAATGTTTAACGTTTTCGGAGACTATATATCAAAAATGATACATACTGTCTGTCTCCTTCCTCAGAACTGAAAACTAAACTCTCACTCTCTGTTGTGCTGACCTCCTGAGGGGAGGAGAGGGCGTACGCGCCTCATCAGGTGCAAGCAAAATGTTGACTTTAATTTTAGTACGATTACATGGTACTTTCTTATCAAATGGTTTCAAAAGGGGGATCCATATGCTCGGCAATTCAAAACTTGGTTGACTGATAATTGTTTCATCTTTCCTTCTTGCCATTTCTATTGCTTCTAAAAATTTTCTCTTTTTATAATGACTTTCTCTACCTATAATTTTAGCTTCTTCCCATTGAATTTTATGATTATTATCCAGAGCATGGTCCATAAGTTTTGAATATCCTGTATCTCTTTTTTCTGTTTTTTGCTTGTGTTCTTTTACCCTAATATCTAAAGGGCGACCAGTTTCACCGATGTATTCCATTTCACAATCACAGGGTATTGTGTATACAACATTTTTATTCATACTTTTTTTCATGTCTGGTTTTGTACGTACTAATTTTGATTTTATAGTTTCTCTTGACGAACACACAAATCTTAAATTTACTTCTCTGCCAACTCTTTGTAATTTTTCACTTAGTCCTTGAACATAAGGGATGCAAATTGTACCAGCTGGTTTTTCTTTTTCTATTTTTGTGTGTTCTTTATTTTTATTTCTCTGTAACTTTTTAATAAAGTGTGGTGGATAGTCATTTTCTGTTAATATATTTGCAACGAAACATTCTTCATCTTTCAATAACTGGTTGCCAGCGCAGTGACTTTTTGCTCTGTGTAATAATGTAGCTGCGATACCAGATTTCGTTGCATATGGGTGGTTTGAATTGTAACTAAGATAACGACCACTATCAGTAGCTTTTCTATAGACTGAGGTAATTCGAAAGACAATTCGTAAGACATTCGATATATATATATATATATATATATATATATATATATATATATATATATATATAGGCCCCAATTATTAGGCCCCAAGCACGCTAAATTCAGTAACAGACATCCATTAAATAAGTTCAACAATATTTGCTAGTTTTTTTGTTTACAGTACATGAAGCTATATGCATGTTCACATGCACATACCTGCATATATATTAACATTGCCCTGGTCAGTCTCCTTTATATATATATATATATATATATATATATATATATATATATATATATATATATTTTTACTTAATAATATCTATACGTATTTAATATACATGTGACTTACATCCACTCTTCATTATTTTTATTTATTATTATTATTATTTCGTGGTGAGGCTCTTGCTGGTTTCCTCTTTTTCTTTTAAATCATCAACCTAACCGCGATGGTGTAAATTATTTATTTTTGCAGAACTAAAATTGATCTAATATTTATGAAACAGGATAACTTTAGTAACTCAGGCCAAGATGGAGTTAAAATATAATAATAAAATACAATAGGGTGTATCCACATGACATCATATTTAATGCACTTGGACACCATACTGGAGTAATGAATAGCATAAGACAAACTTCCTTTGTGGCTATTATCTTTGAGAAATTGGTTATTTTTTTTATTATTATTCCTAATACTTGAGATAGCTCTAAAAATATTGCTTAGTATTTTTAAACTGGCAAAATGAGTAATTTTTTTATGTGGCAAATGTTATTGAGTGATCCAACAAGAGGTCAGCATTAACATGAATGCAAGACCCTATAAAAATGGAAGAATATATCGCACGCATAGAATGAAAAGCTCGTATTAGAAATTCCCGTGTTTTCGAAGTTTGAATCCCTAGAATTCAAAAATTAAAAGTCAGAAAAAATTGTAATTATTTTTGTCCTGTGACTTATATATCTGACAATACATTTGATAAATTTCAAATTTTTATTGCAAACAGTTTGCTCACAAATTAGTAATTAGTAAACTAAAACACCCTGTTTTGAACTTCGTTTAAAAAAGTGAAATTAAAATTATTTTTCCTATGCAAAACCAAGCAATAAAAATTTCAAATTGATATCATAGATTCAAGAAATATAATATAATAGGAAAAAACCATCGCGGTTGGTATTAATTACGTTTAAAAAAATAATTAGAAAATAGTTGGTAGAGATTACAGCACGTTGAATTGAAAATTAATAATAATTAATAAAACGCGAAAATGAATTTTTATTAATTAATTTTTAATTGTTTTAATTAATTTTATTTTTTATTTTATATTATATTTTTTATTTTATTTTTATTAATTTTCAATTCAACGCGTGCTCTAATCTCTACCAACTATTTTCTAATTATTTTTTTAAACGTAATTAATTAGATTCAAGAAATGTTACTTATTCTTAATGTATACAGTTGAAATTTTTTTGCAAGCAACCCCTTTGTCAAAATTTGCAAAAAAACAATCTCGCATTGTATTAATGCTTTGAAGCTAAAAATTATTTAAGTGGTGCAATTTCATATTCTTAAAATAAAAGATTTCTTTGCAATATACAGTACATAAAATGCCTGATAACCGCAACCAGCAGTACATCAAATTTTTAAAAATTCATTTAATATTATGGAAATAAGATAGTTACATTATTAGCAAAAGAACATTTAAGGGATTCAAAATTGCACCCCTAGAACAATTTTCAGCTTCAAAGCATTAATAGAACGTGAGATCCGTTTTTTGCAAATTTTGGAAAAGGGGTTGCTTGCAAAAAATTTCAACTGTACATTATGAATAAGCAACATTTCTTGACTAAGATATTAATTTGAAGTTTTTATTGCTTGTTGTTGCATGGGAAAAATAAATTTAATAACACATTTTTGGACAACGTTCGAAAACAGGGTGTTTTAGTTTACTAATTGATGAATTGTGAACGAATAACTGTTTGCCATAAAAATATGAAAATTATAAAATATATTGATTGTCAGATTTATAAACCGCACGACAAAAGTAATTTCAATTTTTTGTGACTTTTTATTTTTGTATTATAACGATTCAAACTTCGAAAACACGGGAATTTCTAATACGAGCTTTTCATTCTATGCGTGCGAATATAGGGTGTATGTATTAATGTTAAAATTGGTGCCATGTTATATCACTCAATAACATTGACTACATAAGAAAATGATTCATTTTTCTAGTTTAAAAATATTTTTAAACTGGTCAAACGTATATAAAGCAATATTTTGAAGAGCATTGATGCTGTTTATAGGTTGAATTAGTAGGTTATCTCAAATATGTGAGAAAAATAATACCCAAAAATTAACCGATTTTTCAAAGATAAATGTAAAAAAAAAAAAAAAAAAAAAAAAAAAAAAAGAAAGAAAGAAAGAAAGAAAAAAGAAAGTTCGTCCTATGCTTTATTCAGTACTCCAGTATGGCCTCCAAGCGCATTAAATATGATGTGATGCAGATACACCCTATATAGTACTTTTTTCACCTTTTTTTTTTTTTTTTTTTTTTTTTTTTTTTTCAATTTTTGGCACCTTTTTTAACGATTTTTTTCATCTTTTTAGGTACCTTAAAAAAAAAAAAAAAAAAAAATCCGCCCTCAAAAAATAATAAGATTATATACATAGGCCTACATATCATGACTCTATAATCCCTTTCGGGGTAAGCCAACAACACAGATGTTTTATCCTGACCCAGTGATAGACCTCCACAACTTCCTATAACATTATATAATGTAATATTATACAGTACTATAATTAAAATTTAATTATTTCCTTTTATACGTAATTATAAATTTATAATTTAGGTATGTATAAAATGAAATAATTATTATTTCTATATTAATTAATTAATTATATCTATATTAATATAGATATAACTTATAATATACATTTAAATGAATTTTTAACAAAATGTTTAATCCTTTTAAAATTAATATATTAAAAGATTAGTATAAATTGTTATAATTAACAACACTTCCATGTGCATTATGCACATGATGCAATACATATATAATATATATATATAGTGTGCAATAATAAATTTTATTGCACAATCAATTTCTATTTCAATAACTATTAAATTGTCATGCAAGCAAATTATAAATAATGCAAATAAATGTTGCTTCATGTAAACAAGATCATTTTATATTTATACATATAATATAAAAATAGTTTTAAAATTAGTATGTGTAATTACTTTGTTGTACATTTTTTTTAGTTTTCATGTATGATTTTAATGACATATTTTGTATAACATATATATATAAAAATAGACCTATATGTGTGTGTGTGGGTGTGTGTGTGTGTATAGTTGTGTGATTGAGTCTTGATTGTACTAATATAAATTAATGTTGTCAAAATCGATCTAATAAAAAAACGTTCTGTTAAAAAAAAACTAAAAACGCCCCACATGCGATCATGCAATATACTTTTTGATAAGTTCATGTCGTTTGTGGTTATTTAACTGGTGGTTTTTAAATCAGTTTTACATTTTAAAATCACTTCCAGGATATAGATATAGTTATAATTATACAGCATTTATTTTTTATACTTCGATATAGATCTATTATTATTATTTATTACCTAATAAATTTGATATGAAATGTTTTAATTGTTATGTTATAAATCGCGAGCTTGATGTATAAAATAATATTTTTACAAATGTTTGTTAGAGGCAATGTGTAAAAAAAACAAAAAACATGTATCACCTGCCTTCCCACACAAAATGTTAGTTGGAATTAAGTTTAAATAATTAATTATTACAAGAGGTTTGACAACAAATTTTATAGGTTGTTAATTACAGCGTCATTTTATGTATCTTTTGTATATATATTGCAACAAGTGTGACTCTGATTTTTAGCCTTTTTATTCAAAACGTATTAGTCACCAGTTGCGGCATCTCATAAATAATAATTATTATTATGTAAATAAATTTATATTATAGGATTTATTAGCTAAATATATTTATATTAGGGGCAATAAAAAAAAAAAGCGGTTGATGTATAATATGCTTATTATTATTATAATTATTTTAAAGGCGTAGAACACCTTGAACCAAAAACATGTCTAATATCCTAACATACCTAAATATCAACTTTCGTTTGGCCGGAGTCATTGATTTCTAATTTATTTTCCATTCACAAAATGGAAGCTGCGGGTTTGTGACGTCATAGCTCGCCTGTTTTCGCGCGCGTGGACTACTGAATTGTGACGTCACAAACCCGCAGCTGTGATTTTGTGAATTGAAAATAAATTAGAAATCAATGACTCCGGTCAAATTAACCTTGATATTTCGGTATGTTAGGATATAAGACATGTTTTATGTTCAAGGTGTTCTACGCCTTTAAATAAAAATTATTAGGTAGAGATAAGAGCAAATTGAAATAAGACTTCAGCAAATGTTAAGGCTTTGACGAGTGCCAGACCATTTGTTCCCTGGTCCTAATTTACCATAATAAATTAGGGAATCTTTGCGTTTTATTAATTTTCAATTCAACGTATATGCTCTAATCTCTACCTATTATTTTGTAAAAGTTTTTTAAAAACATATCAGTTAATAAATTAAATACTATATGGTTTTATATATATATGGTATATATGGTATATATGGTAACCACGGTGTCCATGATTCATTACTTGTCTTGATAAATACATTGTAATGTTTGCAGACATTATTCGTGAGACGGATGGAATGAACAAAAATGGTCTGACGACACGTACCCACACAGAATATGTACTGTCTGCAAGTGATTACGTCCGTGTTATGTGCAAAGGAAATTCAAACAGCAAGTAAGTTTAAACCATTTTGTATTATGATACTTAGTTTTTTTTTTTTTTTTTTTTTTTAAGTGTGTCAATTTTTGTGCTTGATAGATTTGATAATACTGTTTAAAAAAGAAGGGTGTTTTAATTACATTAAAAGTATAATTATTTTCTATGTCAGGTGGAAAGGAATTTTGTCTGGTATTCGCCATGATCCTGAGCTAATAGAAAACTCTGACTTTGAGAGTGTTAAGAAAACTGGACTGCCATTGAATGTGTTAATCTGGGGCCATGACTCACTATCTCGCAACATGTTCATGAGAAAGTTACCTCACACCTACCACTACATGCGCAACACTCTGGAGGCACTTGTCCTAGAGGGATACAACATTGTGGGTGATGGAACTCCACAGGCTCTCATTCCCATCCTAACAGGTAGGGAATCCACGTGCAGCATTTCCATTGGCAGTTGCTAAATTATTATTATTATTATTATTTTTTTTTTACAATGTTAAGGTGTTATAAACTAAACATAGTCTATTTTATAAAAAAAAATATATATTGCAGGCAAAACTGAGCTAGAATTACCAGAAACAAGGAAAAGAATGGGAGATAAAGCAAGTTATGTAAACATCTACCCATTTGTTTGGAACAACTATAAAGAGGCTGGCTATATCACTGGTAATTATTATTATTTTATCATATCAAGTCTTCCGGATAGAAATGTCGTTGTAGAGGTTTTTTGTGATGCGACCTTGAATCTTACCTGTTCTTTTCATAGAGCTTATAGTCGCATGGCAAAAAAACTCTACAATGACATTTCTATCCGGAAGAACTGATATACTATTCTCAACTGAATATTTTGTAATTAATTTAATGTATGATCAGAAGTTTATATACGTAACAATAAAATATGTTTGTTTATAAAATATACAGCATACAACGAAGACTGCCCTCACATTGGTACTTTTACCTATAGACTACGTGGATTTGAAACTCAGCCTACTGACCATTACATGAGATCTTTCTATATTTCTGCTAGTCCTGAATATGGAGGGCAAAAGAAGTTCTGTATGGGTAGCATCCCTCGACATCAAGTTAGTTGTTTTATTTGTTTTGCCTTTTAAGGCGGTGGGGGACCGACTTGGACCGGAAATCGCTAAATGAAGAACTATATTTTTCCAATAATTTTTTGTACATGATTTAATTCCAATAAAACAAACACTATAATTTTCAAATAAAATCAAGTAAATTTAAAAATTATAATAACAAATATTTACATGTTATCTTTTAAGTGTAATAACTTAAATATTTGATCGTGTTTTCACATGTTTGACATAACTAAATTTTTAAGTAACATTTCTTCTTTTACTTTGTGTTATTATTATTATTCGCAACCGTCCTAGTTTGCGAGATATCAGTCGGTCACCTACCTCCTTAAGTGCTGTTATTACACTTATTATTGTTAATTGTTTTCTTTTTTCTTTTCATAAATATTTTGTAACATTGTGTTTGTAGATTGTAATGAACCAAGTGCGTCACCTGTACCAAGTTTACCCTGACAAACCAAAATTCATCTTTAGCTTTCACTCTGAACTTTCACATGACTCCTTTAATCAGATTGGTGCAGCAGATGATGATCTGGTGGAGTTTCTCAAGTTCATGCATGAGAAAGGACACCTCAATCGTACTCTGCTCATCATGATGAGCGACCATGGACACAGGTAAGAATCATTATCTACCTTTTCATTTTTTTGATTCCTCTTGTCTGAATGAAAAATGGATGTAACCAGCATATCAAGCTAGCCGATCACAGGTGGTATGTCCAAATAGGTTGCATTTCCACTTATTTCCTATCCTTTTACATTACTTTTTTTTAAATCAAATTTTAATAATTTAAATGAGTGATACTAGACACTTTCACATATTTTTGCCATAAACACTCATTAGCGTCATTAATTTTTTAGTACATTTATTTATTTTTTGAGGAATGCTTTTGATGTGCAACACTTTGCTGTTTCAGATTTACCCAAATTCGTGATACCCAGCAAGGCAAACAAGAAGAAAGATTACCTATGTTCAGTTTCATCTTCCCCCTGTGGTTCAAACATAAGTACCCTGAAGCGTACAAGAACTTTAAGTAAGTTATGCTTATTATTGGATTTGTGGATATGCTTTTTTATTATTATTTATTTATTCATGTTTTGGCCCTCTGCATGACCCCCCTCCCCCCCCCCCCCCCTGCTTTCAAGCAAGGGTTATGTTAAAGGGTTTGATGAGACAAAAAGAAAGTTTTTTTTCCCGTTTTCTTTTTGTTATTTATGTTTGAGATTGTTCTTTTTTTTTTTTCATCCTCCTTTAATAACTATCCATATGAATGGTGTATATGCAACTAACATGCATCGTGATTGTTGTATTTTTAACTCAGGACCAACACCAAACGTCTCACAACTCCGTTTGATATTTACCCAACTTTAAAAGCAATCCTTGATTTTCCATCAACTAAAGGATTGCCCCTTGGTAAAGGTGATGTACGAAATCGATCCATCAGTCTTTTCACTGAGGTAAATAACAACATACTGTATATAATATACTAGAAAAAAAAAAAGAAAGAAAAAAGGTTTTAATGTAAATCGATAGAAGAAGAATATTTTTAACAATTTAAGCATGTATTTTGGAAACTTATATTTCATGAAAATCTTTAATTAAAGAAACAAAAGCAGTGGGACCTACAGTTACTGCAGCACTAGGCCACAAAATAGAGAGAGAAATTACCCCCCCCCCCCCTCCTACCCAAATCAGTCAAGCTGCAGACATGTGTTTTGGTGTTCCCATTTTCAAAATATTGTATTCAATTGTAATTAATATTAATTCTATAAAGAGTATGAACAGAAAAATAAAAAAACATTGCAATCATATACGATACTACTTATCCAGTGGTAAGGACCTTGTCAGTGCAATAATGATCCAGATCCACGACGTGGTACAGTTAAAGCAGGAGTGCATGTTCTGCTCTATTTATCTGTCTAAAGCTTGCAATAACCTTGTGTTCCATAGTTCTTATTTCTTTAATTAAAGATTTTTTATGAACACAATTGTCCATTTTACGTGCTTTAATTGTCTTGTCTTTGATTTACACAATATACCATAGTGCCTTTATTTTGCAATATATATGAATTATTGTAAGAAGTAGACTGAAGTATATGGTACTTTCATTAAAATAGGTAATTTGTTTGAGTTTTCTGTCTTGCAAAATAGTAAAAAAAAAAAAAAAAAAAAAAAAAAAAATTGTGGTTGTTCTATATTTAGTTTGCTCCAGACATTGATATCTGCATGTTGAATTGAGAACAATTAACATCTAATTGAAATTTATAATTACTCTATATTAACTTAATATAACAATGACTATGACATAGATACCAAGAGAACGTACTTGTGAGGATGCTGGTATTGAGCCTCACTGGTGTGCATGTCTGGCATGGCACGAACTAAAACCTGGCGAAGATCCACTAGCTCAACGAGCTGCGGAAGCATTAGTGGACTCAATCAATAAGGAAACAGAGTCCACACGATCATTGTGTGCACCACTTAGACTCTCCAGACTGGCCTGGTCTGGTCGTTTTCAACCTCATACTGGACTGCTACAGTTCCGCAAGAATGCAGATGTTGATGGATTTGTGGCAGATCTCAGCGCTCATACTGAAGTCTCACAGTTGCTGTATCAGGTAGGTTGAATTAGTGTAGCAATATCATGAGTGGAAGTTAATTTTTTATTTTCGTAATAAAACTTGTATTGGCAATAAATAATAATAATGAGTGATGGTGACTAGGAGAGTACTTACCAAATTTAAACTTTGTCTAGGTTAAAGTACGGACACAGCCAGGAGCAGGAATATTTGAAGCTTCACTGAGATATGATACCAGAGACAAGAGCTTTGCAGTGAGGGTGAGTCCAGTTAATTATAATTATCTCTTGTACATTTTCTAGCATAACATTTATTTTCAATTTAATGTGCCCCAATTGTTTTACTTACTATTTTCTTTTATGTTATTTTTAACATTCATATAATATTAATTGAAGAAAAATTGAACTTGTAGTACTTGAAAAATTAAAAGGTTTGATGGGAAGGGGGAAAATTAAGACAAATAATAATAATAAAAATAGATTGATTGAAATGGGGAAAGGAGGTGAGCATTGGCTGCCAGAGAGCCTTATAAGACAGAAATTAATCTGTAACCAGAACAAAACTAAACATGTAGAGCATGTAACAAGCATATGTACTGGCCACTCCTACTATGTATCAACAGCTGGTCATGTCTCCTTCTCTTTCCCTTATTATTATTTTTTTATCTTTATTCTTTACCTACTGAAAAAATAAAGCCTGTCACTACCAAAACCTCGTGACAAATGACGGAGCACATTTCTTAGTGTTTAAACAATCCCATGATCAAGAGAGAGTATTCTCTCTCTCTCTCTCTCTCTCTCTCTCTCTCTCTCTCTACTTTTTTTCTTTTCTTTGTTGTACACTCCTCCCGAATAAATCTAACCGCAGCGTTCATGTCTCCAAATGTTAAATATATGGGGAAACTTTAACGCAACTGGTCAGATTTATTCAGGAGGATTTAATCTGGCATGCTTTTTTTTTTTTAATGATAAAATTCAAATATCTTTGACATTTGCTCTACACCCAATATTTGTTTATATGCATGAAGTAGCTTTTAAGACACTTTAAGTTTTAAAGTATAACATAGTATAATGCAGCTATTTGACGGTGAAAATATATAAAATGTGTTTCCTCCCACAGATTGAAGATGTGTCTCGTATCAACAAATATGGCAATGCTGCACACTGTGTTGAGCGTAGTCAGGAGCAACTTCGCAAATTCTGTTACTGCAAGGAATCACCTCCTGTCCCCGCCCCTACTCCTGTTGCACTCCAAACTAACTAATCTTCTCAGTGTTTTAAACTTTTATACACATTTTTCAAAAGTTAAAAATTTTAAATCTCATTTATTTGTTTCAATTTAATCAACATAAATTTAAACTGCAGTGAAAATTTCACAATGAACTAAATCATTGTCATTTAAAAAAAATAAATAAATAAATAAATAATGATAATCATTTATTCCCTCAATATAATATTGTGGTTCCAAAAATTTTCATCAAAGGGCACAAAAAGGTATTGTAACTTAACATTTTTCTATAATGTGGTGATATTTAATTTTAATCATTTTTTCCTTAGCTGTAAAAATAAAAATACTCAATAATGATTTGCAATTTAAATAATCTCATATCAAAACAATGTCATTTGCATATTTTATTTTAATTAAAATTAGAGTATTACACTGTAATTAAAATATTAAAAGACGTGAGATAATTTGTAAATATTATCTATACAATTATAAAGAAAACTGTGTGTTAATATGTAGGACCATTTTATGTAACTACTGATTTTGTTACAGCTATGAGTTACCCATTATATGGTACCAGTACATATGATCTGTGTTTCTATTATACTATAATTACGTATATTATAGTAATAATATTTAGCAGTTATTTTGAGAGTGGGAAAATTGGATGAGGAGTAATCATTATTCCTTCTAGATTTCCTTTTATAAAGAGCCAGCACAAAATTATTTAAAAAATTCAACATACACATGCATTGTAATAAGCTATTTAAAACAATATTCAATAATTCCAATAATGCATGTATCTTTAGTATGATTGTATGTTTTTGTATATAAATATTTGAATCTCAATTTTAAGGAAAAAAAAAACAAAAAAAACATTGCGGTTAGGACAAATATTAAAGTAAAGGGTAGAAATATTATCAGGAACTTCCACAGTGGAAGTTTTAAGTGGAACTTCTATGGAAAGGTCAAGGTCTTGTGTGGCATATACTGTAGTTTAGTTATATCCGATATTTTTTAACCGAGAGCTTTTGTCATCATATTGGTATTATCAATAAAAGAAGATATTTACTTAAATTCAGTATACTGAACATCAGAGAAAGTGCGTTGTCTTCCACTCAGTCCATGAATGACTCAGTCATAATTGAGTCATAATAATGGTGTACTTGGTTATAAAAACATTATAAGTAAACTCTGTGCCTCGTGAGACTTAAACCTGTCCATATAACTTCTATTGTTGTAAGGCCCTTGCTGGTATTTCTATTCTTTACTTAAATATTTCCTTGTATTTAAATCTTAATTCATTAAAGACGTAGAACACCTTGAACAAAAAACTTGCCTAATATCCTAAAATACCCAAATATTAACATTATTTTGGCGGGTGTCAATTATTTCTAATTTATTTTCCATTTACAAAATGTCAGTTGCGGGTTTACTACGTCACATCTTGCCTGTTTCCGCGCGCGTGGACCAGGCGAGCTGTGACGTAGTAAACCCGCAACTGACATTTTGTAAATGGAAAATAAATTAGAAATCAATGACTCCGGCCAAAATAATGTTGATATTTGGGTATGTTAGGATATTAGGCAAGTTTTTTGTTCAAGGTGTTCTACGCCTTTAAATGGCATGTTACATTAATTTTTCATTTGTTATTCTCTATTTTGTGTTTCATGGAAATAAACTTAGACTATTTTTCAATTCCTTTATTGTGACACAAAATATATTTATGACAAATAAAACTAGTTTAGTGTTATAAAATATACACAAACAAACAAAAATTACCACATACGGTAAATCTTTATTTTTACAGACATTTTTTTGTTTATTTATAAAGCGTAAAAATTCTAAAGAAAATAAAACCTATATATGTATAAAATATTGGTAGGAATAATATTATAATATATAACCAACTGTATTCTAATTGTATACAGTATATACATATATATAAATATATATTATAGGAATAACTGTTGATAGTTAAATAGTCTTAATTATATTCTTCAAAACGATGCTTACATAGAAAAATTTGCTGTATGTTTCAAAAATTTCACTTTATACGTATAGATGCAGTGTAGGTCAATACAATATGATTAGTTATTTGTTTTTATTTAATTGGCTGCATGGGGAAAAGAAAAAAATAAATTAATTTTATGTGGTTTAATTTTCAACGTTTTCTGTACATATGGTGGGAAAAAAAATGTATATACAAAAAACATTGTTTTCATTTATACTTTTTATTTATTATTTTTTTTTTATTAGGCCTATTATTATTATTTTTTTTTTTTTACCCTCTTTAAAAAGTTATTTAAACTTAAAATATTGATCGTTCTAACTGACCTATACTGTTCATTATATTTCTAAAATGTTGATAATAAAACATAGAAGAAAGTACTTTACATTGACATTATAGTTGCTTAAGTATGAGCTTGTGTATTATGTAATTAATTAGTAATTACTGTACTTAAGATAATGAGAGCTTACAAATGTCAATGGCATATTTTTTAATCAACAGATAATAGCTATTTATTACATTAATTTATTCTAAATAATAGTATCAGAACTTTGAAATGTTTTGAAATATACAGCAAATCATAAATTGAAATAATATAATATATAATAAATTTCTTTTATAATTTATTTGGTTAACAAAAAAATCAAATAAATAATTTGAAAACTTCCAATGCTTGTTGTTTATAGCATTAAATTTAAAAATATATTATTGTATAATTGTAGCATGCAAGTAAGATTGAGTACTCATTGTTGGCAAGGGTGTGTGCCATGGAATACACTGACATGTGTTAAAAGATGATATTATCAAAGAATAAATCTTCAGTTATACACGATTGTAATATAAATTACATACTGTATTACCTACTTTGTTATTAATGTGATTTTTTTTTTTAATATAATAACTTTATGTTGCTCAAATAAGTCATTTAGTGATAAGTTGAATTGTTATTGTTTTTTGTTGTTTCATTTTGTCTGTACCAAAAACGGATACATACTTTACTATATAGTGTAAAGAAAATTTCATACAGAAATAGAACATGATCTTATATATAATATGCATTTAATTTTTAATTGATAAATATTGTGATTATAACATTAAATAATCAAGTGTCGATAAAAATATGCCTCTTTTTTTCCTTTTCTTTTTTTCTTTGTTTATTGCATAATCGTCTGTTGAGCTTAAACTTTTTGTAAATTACCTGAAGTAAAAAAAAAGTATTATTATACACCTCTAAAATCTACAAATTATAGGTATACTTTAATTATTGATTAAATATACTGTATATATTTATATGTACAAGAATCCAAGCATTATTATAGTTTACTTGTTGCACAGGGCATTGCACATATATTTCAGAAAGGAATAAAGAAAAACATTATTGTACAATTAAATATGCTTTTCTTCATCTTGTTTTCTTTTTTTGCTGCATACAAAATATATTAATTAAATATGTTTTCTTCCTGTGTTAAAGTAATTTTTTATTTTGTCTTGAAACTTTTATATAGTTAAGTTATATAATTACCAGCAGGATGTTACCTGCAAAGCATGCTAGCCAATCACAGGCAACGTGAAAATAGATGCAGTCTCACTAATTTCCAACCTCTTTGCATTTTGTTTAGAAAACTACTGCACGGAGCCTAGAAATTTTTTAATGGGTGATATATCAAAGAAAAAACATACTTTTATGGTATGTTTTAAGACAATAAAAATTTTGGGCAAATTCTTTTCGCCAGTAACACCCTTTTATGTTTATTAATTGCTTGCTGTAATTTTATATATTTTTCTTGGAAGATAACTTTTTAAAACTGATAGAAACTTAAAGAAAAAGTATTGTAGATATATTAATACCATTTCTAAACATTCATTTTATTTAAACAAAATATTTTCTCTGTTTCACTAATATCTTAAAAAAATTTTGAGTATCTAAATTAAACCTCCAGCATAAAATTCCAATGGTGAAATATGTTTTTCATTTCATTTTCTCTTCAAGAAAAACAACATCTAGCAAGTAATATAACTGAATTGGAAAAAAAAAAAGCAAATTGTACAACATTGTTTTTATACATATATTATACTGCTTATTATGTTCTTCACTTTACTGTGCACATAGAATAAGTAAACATGTTCCATTTATATAATACTATGTGTGTGCCAAGTTATTCTCTTGCATCAGTTATCTTATCAATATATGTGGTTCTAAAATATACATAAACTATTGTGATGTCTACAATAAAATGTCGTTATTTTATAATGCTGTGTACTTTATTTTAATATCTTAATTTATTCTCACTCTATAATATCTTTATTATATAATATTTATAATTAGTTATTATCTGTATTCTAAAAGGGTTTTTTATCTATATTATTTAAATTTTAAATTAAACAAGAGTTATACAATTATTCACATTTTATTTAAATTTATTTCACAGATGAACACAAATGCTTATGACTAAATATGTATAAAAAATTAATTTACAGTTTAAGGTTTGGGTTTGTGAACTTAACATAATTTAAGAGCATCTCATTCTCTTCGCACACCCAAGGTTTGAAGTGGTGACAAGCAACGTCGTGCCAATTGACTCCATCCTTATAGAACTGGTTGAGGATTGCAAGGCAGTTCTCAGAGTCACCTCCCATCACACCTTCACGGTTGTCAGGCTGAGGACGACCAATTCTGCACAAGGTGTAAAAATTTGTTAAAATCAATTATACGTAATTTATTTTAAACCTGCTTAAAATTATGATTTTTAAATTAATTGCTTCTTTTATTGTTATTGTAATTAATTATCTTAATATTGCAATTTATATATCTTACCCTCCAGTGTGGCTCCAGTCATTCTGAACACGGTCAGTGGTGGGTGCGAGTTTCTTTAGTTCAGCGGTCCAGAACCATCCGTTAATGTGAAGAGGCTTCAAATCAGGTCTGTCGCAACCCTTGAAGTCACAAAGACGTCCAGAGGTCCAAATGTATTTCACCTTATCTAAAATCAAGTCATAAAAAGTTAATTCATTATTGCAATACGCTTCACAATTTTAGAGTGGAAAGATGTAATTTAAATTCTTAATTAGATTTTTAAATATATTGTATAATAGGATACATAAATTATATGATCAATTTTTATCTACAAAACTGCACATCTTGCACTCACCATCAACCATGCGTTTCTTGATAAAATCATTTTCTGGCTTGGTATCAGGGGACACCAAATCCATGCAACGCTGGCGACAGTAATTACGTGCTCCCAGCCAGTCCTCCTCGCGACCCTTGGTGCTTGGCTCCTTCCATGAGAAGAAATAACCCTTGCCGTTAAACCTCTCGTGAATTTTTCCTGCGTGATTTACATGTGATTATTACAGAGAAAAATGTTCCGTTTCAGTTATAATTATATAACTTACTTTGTGCACACAAGGCTGGCACTGGGGGCTCGAGAATGCGACCTGGCTGTTGGGTTTGTGCGCTCACGGCGACCACGAGCAACGCCAAGGCAAATACAATGGTGTGTGTCATTTTTTGAACAACCTGAAATTAGAGAGGTGAAAATTAAACCTAGATAATTATTAATTATACTAAAAGAAAGATATTTATTATCGTTTGAGACAGACAGAGAATGGGAATTTTGTTAATATTAATTTAATTGTTCAAGCAATTTCTAACAAAGTTTGATTTTTTTTTTTTTTTTTTTTTTTTTTTTTTTTGTAATTTATTTAATTCTTAAATTTAGTTTGAATTAAAAATCTATAAAAGTAAATATTTTGTAATTATTATGAAAATATTTTTGATTCTTAATTATTGTTCAAAGAATCATAACATGAAAATTGACTTACCTTTTAGAGTGGTTGCGATCAAATAATGTGATGTTTGTTTGAAGGCACGTCTTTTATACTTGAGGATGCGGTCACGCGCGGCGGGTGAGCGGGGGTGGTGCGTGGTGGTGATTATTGAGTTGAGTTTGGTAGCTGTTGTTTGCAGTGAAAGTGTCAAACCCCGCGGCATTGTCGAGTCAATACGTCAAATCGAGAAACACCGGACCTTGGCCGCGCGGGGTTAACAATATTAGTAATATTACCCAAAAATTATTCAAACAAAAAAAATGTTGACATTTTCATAATCTAATTCTATAGCGATATCATCATGTATAAATTTAACTCAATTAAGATGCTTGCTGCGGCGAGTGGTATAATATAAAATGTCCTGCTCTACTCGTTTATTTATTTTATTTCTCGCGGATCGCGCAAAAAAAATATATAATATATATATACAAAAAAAAAATTTCAAAACGCCGCAACAACGATTTAGTTTTTAATGTATAATATTTTATAATTTTAAATTATTCAAATAAATAAAAAATACACTTTTCTAAAATTGATATAATAATTAATAATTATAATATATATATATATATTTTAGAATAAATAAATAGAGATAAAATTAAGAATATATAATAACAATTATTGGGTTAACTTTTGTGTAAATGTTGAAGTTTGAAGTTGAATAATATATTGAAGTGAGTGAAATGCAGTGCTTATATAACAAGAAATATAAGCAAAAATATATTTTTCCTAATGTATATTTGTATTACTGTTTTCAAATTCAGTCATACTTTCTACAATTGAATATTATTGTAAAGTATATTTATAATATATTTTTAAGTTACTAATTACGCAATACACAATTTTGCGCTAAAATCTAAACACAAAAGGAGTGGTGGGTAAAATATATTTCAATAAAACTTGACAAAAACATGGAATAATCAGTGAATATTTTATTTTTATTTGCTTCAACAATATTTTATAAAACCAAGAAATTCACCATATAATGATAAATCCATTAAAATAATAAAGAAAAATTTACTAGATAATTACATTGTCATAATGTCATTACAAAATTAAGAGCAACTAATTAAAATACAGTAAAATATTAGAGGCATAGAAATTATTATAAAATTAACAGTTATATTTCACTTTCTAATGAGATTGAAATTTTAGAAATTTGACCAACTTTTAATTCTTTGATATAGAGAAGTAAAAATAATTAACAGTTAATTTTATTACAAAACTGACACTTCAATTTATTAGTATTTTTAAATTAAAATATGTTTGAAATTTACTATTTTCAAAACACAAAAAAAAGTACTTGTCAATTTTTTACTTGACTTTTCAGTACTAACATTTATTATTATTACTGATGATTAGTCTGTGTCACAATAACTATCAATAATAAAGCTTCCATACTTAAATATAATAAACTACAAAACTAAATTATTATTATTACTTTTACTTTGATATACATACTGAAATTTTATCTATTAAAATAATATTACACCAAGCAATAATTTCTATAAGATAATTTCTTAGAAATCACGGCAATAGTAAAGTAATTCAAAAAGTATTAAACGCATAGACCACAAGAATACATAAGCATTTATATCACAAAGTAATTGATGGGACTTACATAAATAACATTAGTTTATCTGGAAACCCAACTGTAGTGCAGTAGTAGTGATCAGAAAATTTCTATTTATGCAACATACACTACATTATTATTTTAATTTTTGCTTGTTTCCGATGTTAGAAATTGGAATCGTCGCGCAAATAGCACACTTTAAAGTACTTTCATGCTCTCTTGTGGGCCAAATTTACATTCAGGTAAAAATTGTCATTAATTTTGGAGATCCCATTTTGTGTTTAATCATTAAAAAGTACGTACATATTGTTCCATGTGGTCTATGGGTTTAACGCAATATTTTAGTGCCTACAATATCAGATTTAAATTTTATATTCATTACATCTATCTTGACAATCTATGACTATCAAACATGTGAAATGTAGTTTAATAAGACAAATTTCTTTGTATGTACACTTTTGTCATGAACACAGCATCCAGATGTTGTGTGAAAATAAAATTTCACTTCTAATGCTGTAGCGACAAAATCCCATATATAAAAGAAAAGAAATGCTTATAAAGAGCAATAAGTATAAAATATTTGGAAAATAATTAGAAGAATAGCAGAAATTTTCAAAAATACATCCAATTGTATTATATAACAAAATGCATATTATTCCATTCAAGCTGTTAAATTTGTAAAGAAATTTTCACTTTTTTTTTTTTAAACAACATTGGCACCCTTTGCATGTATTCCTAATATTAGGATGAAGATGAATAACTTGAAGTAAAATATCTACCTTTTAGCATGCTAGAGATTTTGATTTTGATTTTTTTTTTTTTTTTTTTTTTTTTTTTAACATTTGTACAATATTTCATACCACACTTCAATACAAATGCAAGACTAATTAAAGATCTTATATAAGCATATTTTCTACTTATTAAGTCTATTATCTATAAGCTATTATTTTAAACTATACAGACAGTAATAATAGAAGTAGAAGTATGATTATCACCAATGACTAGTGAGTTTTTGTGGTTATTTTATTTTTGTTAGTATAATACTTTTACTTATTTTTATGTTTAAAAAACCATGCAAACAAAATGAAAATTATTTTGATATTCTGTTATTTGATGTACTTTTATTTTTGAAGTATAAACATTTTTGTTGAAGAAAAAAGTTATACGAAAGAAAATATAAGCTCTGTATGTTGTTAAATAACTTAGCCAGTAATAACATTATACATTTCATATTTTCCAACAATAGGTATATTTACAAATTGTACAATGATTCATTTCATTAACTTATCTTATTGTGCAAGATTTTCAATTGCAGTTTTGCAGGGGGTAAACCAATTTCCATACAGCTTGATATTTAGAAATTGAATAATTTTTCATAGTAGCCTAATATATAATTTTAAAACTACGTAGGTTTCTAAAAAAGGGGGGGGAGGGGAAATTAAATGCTCGTAACATAATATGCATAACAATTCCAACCATATTGAAGATAGCACTAATTTGAAGTTTAAACTTTCACTCCATACATAAATCAGTCTAACGCCTTGCTTTTAAATTCTGATCTTCATTATACACCTTACAACTTACAAGCTTTCTTATTTTGAAGTTTGCTTTTGTTTCCTTTGTTTGTTTTGTTATAATAATTATATGTACCCATGTACAAGGTAAATATTTACAGTAAAAATAATTGGTGAATGGTTCTAATGGAAAAAAAATGCCTCATTTGCATAAAAATTAGCACATTTATATATT
Organism: Ecdyonurus torrentis; assembly: GCA_949318235.1. Lineage (NCBI taxonomy): Eukaryota > Metazoa > Arthropoda > Insecta > Ephemeroptera > Heptageniidae > Ecdyonurus > Ecdyonurus torrentis. The sequence continues at coordinate 19,428,130 of OX439131.1, forward strand.
TGTGGTATAACACACAGTGCAAACTAAATATTTTGATTTAAAACAAACTATTATTACCAGTATAACTTTGCTATAATATCTTTGATTTCTATGATGAGGTTGGGAATAGATGTTTAAGCTTGTAGGTTGTAGGTGAAGGTAATGCACTATGAAGGAGACCTTGAAAGCCAGAGAACAGATTTGACAAGGAAGTAAGCAATGCCAATGGCGAGAAGCACTTTCTCCCTCTGTTGTTGTTGCATCACCTCGTTCTCTACAGCAAACACTCGACGGCTCAGCTTGACTACCTGACGTCGCAGCATCAGCACCTCTTCAGCAGGGGTCAAGTTCATGGAGGACATGCTTGTATCTCCAGCAGCACCAGGGGGAGTCACTTCTCTGTAAATATAACAGTTTTTTTTTCTTTTTACATCAAAACTGAGTTCCAATTATGCATTTTTAATACAGTATTGGGAACTATTAATTTCTGTAAACCTCCGAGCAAAAGTTTTTTGAACGGGGTTGCAGCTGCCACTGCGTTTTCTCATAAAGATAGCATAGTGTGGCTGTGGGTTGACTGGGTTGCCTTTACAAATTGTTCGGAAACTTTTGTCCAGAGGTGTATGTACCTACAAACTGCTGCTAATATTTTATTTATTTAATGGTCTTTATTTTATAAATCAGATACTAGAAGCTATATAAGTTACGGTAGCTTTCATTGATTTTAGATATAAAAGCTTTATATAAAAAACACGTAATGTAATCTGATGTTAAGGCAAACATGACGGTTTAAGAAAATTGCAACTTATCACCAGTTCTTATTGGATGTGATTCATCAAGCTTAGATCACCTAAAGACCATTTAAGGCATTAAGCAGACCAAAGTGCTTTGAGGAAACACACCCATCGTGTATGAGTTTAGGTATGCTTATTATTAGATATATTGATACCCTGATACATACCTAATAGACAAGTTTGACTTTTGAAAATCGCCAGTTTCATTCAGCAGCATTGGACCATTACGAGTTGACATTACGACATGTGCTTGTTTGTAGTTATCAAAATCATTCTTGGTAGACATTTCATCAGCTGTAGGAATGTAGTGGTCATCCAGAGATATTACTCGAGGAGGAGTCTGTAATTTGACATCAAATCATTTTAATTATTATCCAAATGTTGCTTAAATATTTTAAAGGAGTTGTCTCGATATTATAAATTTATTCACTAGCTTTGCAAGAATATAAACGTCACATAAACACTTGCTACAGTACTAATTTTCAGGATAAAGAATGAAACACTATGAAACACATGTCAAGTAAATTTTGAAAATCGTCAGCGAATATTGACAGAAACCAAAGATTATGCAAATTTGCACATACAAAAAAAAAAAAAAAAAAAAAAAGGGAGAGAGCATACTGGGCATTCTTGGAAAACTGACAAATACTGACAAACTGAGCTGTGTTAATATAAACATATACCGTAGACCCTTTTACATGCACTGTTATTGATGGATACTGACATTACTGATGGATGGAGCTGTGGATGTAAAATGTAAACAATGTAAAGCTGTAAATGTAAACAAAATGCAACCCTTCATATGTACAGCTCTGGCCAAAAGTTTAAGAACGGGGCAGTGGCGGCCGCAGCGTTTTCTCATAAAGATAACATAGAGTGGTTGCTGGTTGCCTGCACAAATCATTCTCAAACTTTTGGCCAGAGCTGTACATATCTGTTACTATCTGTCAGTATCTGCTGTTTTGACAGATAGAAAGCTGTGAGATGGCATTTTTGCTTGTCAGTATCCGTTAATTTTAAAAAACATGTAAAAGGGACCATTTGTTTATCCATCAACAAATGTCAAATATTTACTCGCCATGTTACTTTACTTATCAGTTTATCACTTGTAAATATTGTAATTACATACTGTAATTACTATATACAAGAGGCCAACATCTAACTTTTTACCTTCAATGTTGTTTATATTGTTTAGAATAAATTAAATTTAGTACAAATAAATTACATACTCCATTGTTAATTGCCATACATATTCTTCATTTAACATTACAGCATGCATTCTTATACAATAATACACACTACAAATGTACAGTACTGACCTGAACTCTAACAAAGCCTGGGTCTGGTGGCATTACAGCATTTTCCAGTTGCAGTTCACGAGGAGGAGCTTTGGTGCCTATGTGTTGTTCTTGACCTGAAAAGTAATGTGTAAATAATGTATTGTGTGATATATTTGCACTGAAAGATTATAATTAAAATAACTTTAAGGTAACTATGTACATTATAACATACAGTAATAATAAATGTGGCAAGATTTGATGTTTAACTATAGATTATTATAATTAATTCTAGCCTTTATTATTTAATTACTACAATTAGATGTTTCCTACCTATTTTCAAGAGGAACAGATACATATGAGATAAAATAAGTACTGATCCAGTATGATTAAATAACCAAAATGAAACAATTTTTGTGAGCTTAAAGGGCATGACCATGGATTGTCCCAGTATTTTACTATCGAACCTTGCCAATAACAACACATTATTTGTTTTTATATATCGCCCTTGTTGCGTTCAAAGGACATACTTGCATTTAAAAGTCGTCTTTCAAAAGGCTTACTTGCATTTTTATCCAGTACCACAAATAACATACTTGCACTTGGTTTTACATGTTACGCTTACGATGTGTGTGCTGCATCGAAAGTAGCCAAATGCAAGTACGCCCTTTGGACGCAACAAGGGCAATATATAGCTTGGTATGAGGGAGGCAGTATTTATGTCCAATAATACACTAATTTTACCATCAAGCTTGGTAAATTGCAGAATCAATCTTTCTCTCTCAATAATAATCGACTAATAAAGGAACAACTGTTTTGAGACTAACTTTAAGCAATTTTGGTCACACCTGCTTCCGTTTCTACTTACTACAAATGCGCAGTAAGTTGAAACGAGAGCGGATTTAAGCAAAATTGTTTATCCAAACAGTTGTTCCTTTATTAGTCCATAATGCTGAATTCATGTGATGTCAAAATACCTACCAACAACTAAAATTCTGTCTGGTACATGCATCTCAAATTTTTCATGGAGGTCCATTGGGCTGATCCAGTGGTTGTGGTGATCATCAGAATCTCCTAAAGAAAGATTTTGATATATTTTACAGAATTGATACTTAAAGCTATTAATATACTGTAGCGATGTAGTTAAAAAACTTTCTCTTAACAGTGAAAATTTTTAGTGCGACTTTGAGTTCCATCAAGAAAAGAGTTATGGTTCAAGGTCGCAGCATACATTTTCTCAGATATGAGAAAGCCATTTGACTTTATCAAATATGTATTATCATACCTGCAGCTCGGATGTGCTTCGGAACCCTCATTTTCTGACTTATGTCTGCAGTAAAATTTGATTCAAAGTATGTATCAATATCAGAAGGATGTCTAGATGGACTGGACATGTTGGACATCTAAAAAACACAAATTAAAATTTTAATCTCATCCATATATGTATGTACAGTATGTAAATATTCAAATTATTATTGGGTTAATGGGGGAAAATACTGTATTCTACATTCTACTGATTACACCCTTACCGGAAACTGAGCTAAAAACTTAACATTAGAAAGATATGCACGTATGATGTATGTATTTTGATAAAGTTCCCATAAAATAACGGCTATAATGCTGGGCTATATGTATATGTATGGTAGCCCAGAGGACTATGTACTATGTATCTACGCATTCCAGGATAACTTAGGACGAAAATTATCATAAATTAAATTGAAAGTTGTTCTGAACTGTTACCTTTGCAGTATTTTTGGCTATTGTGATTTTCAAATACTCAGATGTACGATATTTTGCAAAATTCTACAAATTTTATCAAGAAATAAAAAATATTTTCTTCTCACTCGAACAGCTGATAAACTTGCGGAGTTGCCAGATCTAATACATTTTCTTCCTTTCTTATGAAACATTTGCAATAATTCATTATCTATCATATTTTATTTTTCTTAAAAAAGTAAAATGTACATGTTTGATACTGCGAATAATTTGAAACTACATTGTGTGTAAGTTTTCTTTAAAAATCACATAAAAATTTGTGTTGAGCAGGTGGAGTTTTGAATTTGCCGCTTTAACAGAAAAGCGCGGAAAACAAGTGAAAATCGAAATTTCCCCCACCAAACGGCAGCCGGCATGAAATTTTCGAGAAGAAATCACCAATGTCGGTCAATCAACAATTATTAAGGTTTAATTAAGGAAATTTTATGATTTAAGACAATGTTTACCAAAAAAAGAGATCTTGATGCACATGTGCAAGAAATTTTTAAGAAGACTAAGTCCGAGAAAGAGGTAAGTTCACATATTATTGCTTTGGTTTCCCTGGGATGACCTCGTGTTTTTTCCTTGTTAATGGCCGTTGGAATCTGTCAAATATTGCAAATTTAACATCACTTTGACCAAACTTTATGCAATATATATTAAAAATTTATGAAAAATTCTTTATTTACGTAGAAATTGATTCATTTATGCTTACGAATTTAACCCGTTGAACAGTATTTTGTGATGGCGAAGGGTTAGCGGGGGGTATGAACTCTTAATGCTGTGCAGGAGAGCACAAGTTATGACGTTTTGTTTTGTGTTGGTTTGACTTGGGGGGGCCTGCTGTGCTGTTACTATATCTGGATCTTTATCATTCGCAATACATACTGCGATTAGACGGGGGGGGGGGGGGGGAGGGGGGGGGGGAAGCATGTTATGTAATTTTTGGCTAAAACTTCAGAAACCATAGGAAGTAAAGACAAAAATACTGCACAATATGATGCAATAATTGTTTTGTAAACATTGAAAAAAGTATATGTATTTATTTTTCTCGTGTTGATTTCTTCTAATAATATCAAAGTACAGTATGTATGAATGATATGCATACATGTATTAGCGGCCTGTTTTATATGTATACGTACATAAGCACTAATGCATAATTATACTTGCAAGCATAATAATATTATGTACACTCCCCCGAGATAAATCTGACCGCAGCGTTCATGTCTCCAAATGTTAAATATATGAGGAGACTTGAACGCGACCGGTCAGATTTATCTCGGGGGAGTGTACAACGTACATACATACATACTTGTGTATGTATGTACACTACTTTTTCGGATTTTTCTTGAATTATGGATATGTACAGCGGTAGCCAAAAATTTTGAGAACTATTTGCATAGGCACCCTGCAACCACACTAAGGGTTCATACCGATACTCACTGCCAGCGCTGTGGCAGTTGAGGTACGAATACCCAGCGATTCCAATTTTTTGGATTCAGTATGGGAGTAATGGTACGAAAATCAGCTGCAGATCAGCTTTGCCATTTCGCTGCGGTTGCCTCACCTGTTCACCGCCAGCGTTTCTAGCAAAAATTTTACTGGAAGTGGCGGTCAGCTGTTGCTCTTTCGGCAAATGCTAAAAGCGCTAGCAGTGGTGTTGCGGTCCGATTTCACAGCACTGGCAACAAGTATCGGTACGCACCCTATGCTATCTTTATGAAGAAAAAAAAACAGTGGCCACCACTGCCTCGTTCTTAAAGCCATAGACCACATTAAACAACATGTGCTTTTTAATGAATGAATACGAAATGGGATCTTCAAAACTGATGACAATTTTTACCAGAACGTTAATGTAGCCTCACGAGAGAGCGTGAAAAAACTGTAAAGTATGCAATTTGCGTGAAAATTCATGTTTATGACGTCAGAAACATGCAAAAATTAGTATGAAAATGTTGTGCGGATTGCATAAATAGAATTTTCTGATCTTTGCTACGGGGCTACTGGTGGTTTTTGAGACAAACTAAAGTTATTTATGGAAATCCCATCAAGTGTATTGTGATATAAATGCTTATGTTTTTCTCTGGTCTATTCCTTTAAACTCTTGGCCAGAGCATACACATTTTTCTTACAGTACATAACTTGAAACCGTATCTTTTAAGTATCATTCACATTGTTTATAAATTTATCTGCATGCAATATCATTGTTTAAAATTAATGTGTGTGTGCTAATTTTTCTATTTTGTTGAATTTATTGCAGAGGAACTTTAAGTGTTTGACTTTTGCACGTCAATATGCTCAGCTCAAGGAGTGGGCTGTGGCTAAAAGATATGCAACTGCATACTTATTAGAGCGCCCTAATTCTGCACAAGCTCTTAAACTTCAAGGTGAATGTGATGAAAACCTACAGCACAAGGAGAAAGCACTCAATGCATATCGCAGTAGTTTAGCCATTGATGGAACACAGCGAGAACTTGTTTTTAAAGGTATTTTGTAAATCTATAAATAATTATAATAATTGTGAATCAGTAATACAAGTATTTTTTTTCTTCCAGTTTGTGAGCTCCTTTGCTCTGTCCCTGCTGATGCTGATGCTTACCAATATTGGAGTGAGAGAGCAGAGCAATTAGATAACGGACATCCTGTTGTTTTTAAGTTACGTGAACACGTGCTTAACATGGCTTCTGAGAAGTCTGACAACAATACTGTTCGTAAAGAACTGGAAGAGCTAATTCTAGGTACTGTAGTAAAATATTTTAATATATTCATCTATCATTTTTAAATATTTAATGTGATATTAATGATAAAATCTTGTATATTCTTAGCCGAGCAGAAGGCAAGACCTAATGATCCCCGGCCAAAGTGCCGTCTACTAAAACTATACCTAGAAAAGGGACAAGTGGTTGAAGCTTACCAGTTGGCAGTGCAAACTGAAACTCAGACACCATTCACAACTGACAACTATTGGTATGAGACATTATGTAATGTCTTTGATGTAAGTATTTCAAACGCAATGCATCAATAGAATTGCTTGGTTCTAAATATATAATTTTTTATTTTGTTATTATTATTATTTTTCAGGAATACAAGAAGTTGGGAAAAGTTGATTGGGAGTTTCATGCCCAAAAACTTCTTATTCTTGATCGTATGACCGCATTATGTCTTACTGAAGCAAAGATGGATGGCACTAGTGCTACAGATAACAAGGACATAAACAATCCTAAAACACCCTCAAAAAATATTAATTCTCCAACACCTACAAGTGCTTGTGTTGAAGCCATCTACTTGTTGGATCAGGCGTTATTTGAAGCATACAAAACTGTAAGATTTATTAATGAATTCTTTTGTGCTTTACCTTTAATGTAATTAATTTTTTTCAGACCTTACCAGCTCAAATTGCTAAGCGACAAGCTGCCCAAGCTCTTTTAAGCCATGTTGCAGCACAACTTGCATTTTACATGGCAACTCTACTATTTAAGAAAGCTAAGAAGGTAAACTAAATTCATTTATAGTTAATATAAGATTGAAGACTAATCGGGCTGCCAAGGCCTCATAACGCCTTAATAAGGTTATTATTACTAATAATGTGTAAATGTGCAATCAGGATGGCAGCCAATGGGCTATTGCATTGAAGTGCTCTGGACCTTTGCTTCTCTTGGCATGCCAGACGTGTCCACCAGAGGAGGATGTTGCATGGATTAAGGACTTGACTGAGGTTGCCAGAGCTGCGGCCAAGGTGTGGATTGCAGCTGGTCAACTGAGGCGTAGTCAAGCTGGTAGGTTTCAAGCACCATTGATTAAATGAAACAAAGTTGGGCTAAATTTTTTTTACATATATTTATTTTAATTAATTTTTTTACCTATTCCAGGAAATATTCTGCTTGTATTGAACCAGAAGAAAAAATTCCTAGACTCAGTAGCCCCATTTATGGTCACCAAATGGCAAGACAGGCTATACGAGGTAAAGCTTGATTTACATACAGTATTAATATAATTTGATGAACTGGAAAATGGAAGTTTAGGCTCAATTGCCCAATTTGCCAATTTTTCAAATTGCCACATGTTTTTATATCAAATCTGTCAACTAATCAACTATAGTACATAGCATAATATGTAACTATATAACGTATAATTTTCCCCCCTTAATTATCATTATTTGTAACTATATTTAATATTATTTTTACAGACTTTCTTCTCATCTAGAATTCACCAGCAAAATCGTAATACGTCCTACTTTGCTTCACTCTGTGACACAAGCAACTTGGCAATCACATTACCAACACCAGATGATTTGTGGCCGTGTGATGAAATTACCCAAATCCAAAAAAGAGATGATTTAAACTACCTGATATGGTATGGACTTATCTTTCTACCATACGGACATCCTTGGAATCCAATAAGTCAGTCCAACGATGACCCATCTCTGGCTGCCTCAAATGTTGTACCCAAGCGAGCACTGTGTCCTCAGTTTGAAACCTTGAAGCAGTTTACACGAGAAGTTGTAGGATTGGTTCCTGCTACTCCGGAGACCTTGTGTCAGCTAGATGTTGATGCATTCCTTTATGCCACTGGTAAGCAAAAATCAGTCCTTTAAGCTAAATCAGTCCTTCAATGAGTTAAATAAAATAAAAAAATAAAAAAATGTATATAAAATCATTACAGTTAGCTTATATTTTTAGTCTCCTCCTCCCCTTAAAGTAGTTTGAACGAGTTTTGATATTATTTAAACGCTGTTTTAGTGTTACCTATAGATTCCTTATTTCTCTATGCTCCTATTGATGTAATAAAAAATACATTTAGTTCGAAACGCAGATAAAAAAAATAGCCGCAAAGTCGAGCATTTTCTCATACAGCATTGGTTAATGGCTGAAAAAGCCATGCTCCTTCCACAGTAGATCATTCATATTTCTGCGAAAGTGTATTTAAATGGACTCAAAAACAGATAAATAAGCTCTTTGATAAACAAAGAAACTTTTAAAAGCATTAATCAAAATTTGGTTCGAAACGCACTGAGAACTTTGTGACTAAAAGAGCTGAAATTGAGAAAGATATTCAATTATAGTTCCGAATGCGGTCGTAATCTCAGTGGCGCTGCAGTTGCTTATATTCTTGGCGATCGAGGGAGAAACGATATAACCGTCAATTGAGCTCATAAACGTTAATAAAACTCTTGTAAATGTACTTAATATGTATTAACTTCATTATAATTAATTAATATATGCACTGAGAAGCGAGAAAAGTGTTTGATTATAAAATAGTTACAAAAAGCAATATATAATAGCAATATATATAATTTGCTGGATTATTTCCCAGTGCCTTGACAGCACAGTTGGTAGAGCGCTGCTTTTAAATGACGAGGGTCAGCGGATCGAGACTTGGTTATTGCAAAGTTTTTAATGATTAAATTAAAATCAAATGAGCGCCAAACTTCAAATAAATTTAAAATCAGCTGTTAACAACCTCGTTCAAACTACTTTAATATGCAATATTTAAATACAGTAGATGTTTATATTTTGTATTATATCAATTATACTCTTAACTCCACAAAACTTTTTACATGGGTACAATTTTCCATTGTTGCAGTGGTGTGTGCTGCCAGTGTGCAAGAAGAACAGAGGAAACGTTGGAGTGATGAGAGACCCTCAACTCTGCCAACAATGATTTCAGATGCTCTGTGTACTCCTGTGCAAGCTCAATGGTAAGCTGTGAAGTAATGACTTTGGGCTGTATACAATACTGAAAATCTTGTTTTTGATCCTCAGGTGGTCTTCTGTGTGCTGGCTAATCATGCCTTCATCATCAAATAAGTGTGTCTCCCTGGAAGTACGCAGGACTCTCAAGTCTGGATTAGAAGCTGTAAGAGCAGTAGAAGGTCAGAGTGGACTTCAGGATGTACGACTTCTATGTGCTCTTGCAAGATACTTCTCTGGACGTGCATTCCTAGCAGAGCAAGCCAAGGAGAGCTCAGATGTATTAGCAGCTCTGTATGCTCGTGCAAGCCACTATTGGTCTTGTGCTAAACCTTCTCTTGAGAGAATCAAAGCTGATCGTATTGCTCGACAGGTTGCATCCGTAGGAATGTTCTTCTTACCAGGGTAAGTTTTAGTATTGACAAGGTTAAAAAAAATGGTATGTCTAATTATCTTGTAATGTGTCTATAGGAAAGATTTAGACAAGGATTCAGCACAGTCCCTCTTGTATGAGGCAAGTTACTCTGAAGCAGTTCAACTTGAGAGAGCAGGGCGCTTGGAAGAGGCTATTGAAGCTTTCAGTGAACTGCCCAGCCCGTATGCTAGCATGAGACAAGCCTTGGTGAGAGAAATGTATTTTAGTAGACCACAGGTTCTTTTAATTAACTGTCAATTAATTAATTTACAGATGCAATACTGACATTTGATAGACAAATTTATCATACTTTAAGGGGTAGTCAACAATGGCTTTTTAAATAGTGCTCATCATGTTATTAAACTTACGATCTCATCGAGCAAACTTACGAGCAAAAACCATTACAGCGACCCAGAACCTACGTCACAACTAAACTTGATCTCACTCTAGTTTGGCATGACCGGGAGTTACTCTTGTCTTTGCATAAATTATTCTACTACATATCTGTAGCTGTTATATATATATATATATATATATATATATATATATATATATATATATATATATATATATACATATATATATATATATATATATATCGAGGGTGCTCCGCTATAATGTCCTAAGTCCACTTGACCTTGAAAAATAAAAAATCGTCGGATCAACTCCAAATTTTGGATTTATCCATTTCAGGTCATTTGCAGCAAAAAATATTTTTCAAGGTCAAATGGACTTAGGACATTATAGCGGAGCACCCTCGATATATATATATACACATATATATGTACGTAGAATATTATGTAAAGTAGTGAAAGCAAAAATAGGAGTAACTCACACTCGCGTCAAACTAGAGTGAGAGCAAGTTTAGTTGTGACATAGGTTCAGGGTCGCTGTAACGGCTTTAGCTCTCACGCTTCAATAATTCTTTAATAATTAAAAATTTGAGATCGAGTTTTCGGGAGGTTTAATAGCACAATGATCACTATTAAAAAAGCCATCATTGACTACTGTACCCTTTTAAATTCAACAAAAAACATTATGTAATGTTATGTTGTAATGTATGTATTAATGTATTATGTATGTAATGTTATTAACCATAATTATTATTTGTATATCTGGGTACTGTATTTGTTAGCATCAATTGTGTATTGTATTTTGCTTATACAACTTTGTATTTTTCGAAATTAGCTTTATAAAGAACTTGGCGAGAATGAAAAGTCTGATGAGACACTTAAGAAAGCACTATTGACTCGAGCAAGAGATAGTTTGTACGTCACTCTGGATCGTCTCCGAGCACCAAGTAATTTCAATATTAATGTAAGTTTTAATTGAGGATATTTCTAACACTTGTTGCTTTGCAGAAGTTGACCCTCGTCACCCACTAAATGCTGAGCTGAGAGATCACATTGAAGAAGTGGAGGATCACATCAACACACTCTTCCCTGACAACAGCTTACCAACTGGCCGTTATGGACTGCTCAGTGATACTTCTTCTGAGGAAGAACAGTTCCAGTCACATGTCTCAAGAACTCCTCAGAACATGTCATCATTAGGAACACCAGTTTCTGTACGTTATTATTATTATTTTTTGCACATGTAAATCTTAAATCTATTATATTAACATAGTATATTTGATACTTGTATATTAACAGTTGCTAGGGTATGCATACAGTATTTATTGTAATAGAAGGAGACAAATTCCAAATTATTTTTACTGAGTTTAAATAAAAGCCTAGTGTGATGAATACAACTATTTTCTCCTCTTTTAATCTTTAATTGTCGTGCTGTTAAATACTAGAACTTATCAATGATGTAGCATTATTGTAATTTTGTGAAGTATGAGCCTAATGATCTTTAAATATCCTCAGGCTCGTACCAGAACTCCCAGGGATGCAAGACACCACAACGGCACACCAGTGAATGGCAATCGCCAGATGCATTCTTCATTCCGAAATACTCCAAGAGACGTCACTGATAGTGGCAGATTGAGAGAAGTAAGCTAATAAAATGAATATTTGTTTTTACATTTTCTAATGTATGTTATCTATAGGAGGCACGTCCAAGTCCAGAGAGACTTGATGCCCAATTACGTCAGCTCATGCTACAGAGAGACTCTGAACTTCAAGCCATGGCTCGTCTAGTAGAGGCAGCACGCTCCGATGATCATGGCACAAAGGTTAGCTCTCCTATTCTGCTTCTCATAACTTCATCTAACAACAATGTATCTGTTACAGGATGAACTGAAAACACTGAATAAGAAAGTAATTGAAACTCAGACAGAGGTCCAAGAACTTAGAAAAGAAAACCAAGAGCTACAAAAGTGTGTTAAGGATATTCAAATTGATGTTCAAAAACTTGTGAAAGCCTTAATGGCCACTCAACTTCAAGCTGCAAGTCCTGGGGTATGTTCATTCAATATTATTGATATGGAACTGGCATAATTTTGTTGTATTTTATGTTAAAGGTATCAGAACCACACAACATTCCAGATGAAGAGTTATACCTGTATGGAGATGAGGAGTTAGAAAATGAGTATTCTGCTGATATTGCAGCCGCCGCTGCTCACTTAGGAGCTCCATACCCTCAGCAGACTGCTACTCACCCACAAGCTCGAGTGGTTCCACCAGCTAACCCAGTAGCAGCAGTGGCTGCTGCGGCAGCTGCATTCCCTGCTCTACCCCCTGGCTTCCAGTTCAGAGCACCTGGCTTCTTCCCTCTTGCAAGAGCAGTTGACCCTGCACTCATGTATCAACAGCTTAGTTACTATGGACAAGGAGCTTTACCTTTCAGGTAAAAATCTAAATACAGTTATATCATGTGTGTAGTGTCGTATAACTCTCCAGCCTCACCCTGGATATGGGCAAATTTCTAGCACTTATCCTCCTTTATGGCTGGTATATAAATACTGCTCTGTGTTGGGGGATGACTGACTTGATTAAGTCTCATCAAGTTGGTGTCTCCTCCGTGCACCCACACAACTTACAAATTGTTTTAAAATGAATGTGTAGCATTACTGGTAGTTGTTAGTTGTTAAATAAAGTGTCGATGATTGAACAATATAATGCTTTTTCAGTGAGGGTCAGAGACTGCCTGATTTCCAAATTCCACCCCAAATGTTGCCTGGAGCAGGTGTGCTACCCACAATACCTCCACCAGTGCAACCAGGCAGTGTCTTTGCTCGGCTTGGTTCTATGCTGAGTGGAGCAGCCGATCCTACTTTGGAGGTTAGTAATTTCATGTATCATGTAATTCTTTACTCCAGGGATACAATCTTTGTCATCAGTAGAAGCTGCAATCTTCTTTCAATTAATAGTTTTGGTTGAAATAATCATATCATGCTCCTTTTTTTTTTTTTTTTTTTTTTTTTAGGTTGGAATGTCAGCAATTCAAGCGCAAGAGAATCTTGTAGCAACTCAGAGGTATGTTACCACTTTACCTCCTACAACCTCAAAATATCCAATCAACCTACAAGTTACCATTGTAAACAATAAACCTACTAATTAAGCAAACGTGTGGCAAATCACCTTAAAATTCCTGCTTTCAATTAAAGATGTGCTTACATCACTTGTGTTAGTTGTGTTACACCATTTTTTATGATTAAATCTTTTTTTGTGATTCAGTGCTCTTGGTGTGACATCAATAAAGTAGTTTATATCATCATTTAAAAGTATCAGTATTTATTTATTTATTTTGTGAATTTTATTATTGTTAATATTATGGGTGTGGCATTGATAAAATTAACTTTCTTCACAAAGTCATTTGTATGTTGAGTTGCTGTAAAGATTATCAAGAAGAGATGGTCAAGCAAAAGTTCTTGCAAATAAGCATACATAAGCTTTCACAATGGACATAATATTCTGCATCATCAATGTGCTGCAATGTGCATCATGGAAAATTCAACTTTCACAGAATCTTACATCCATTGTGAAAATGGCTGATAAGATAATTGATATAGATTTATTTAATGTGACATTTTTGGTGGCACATCAGTGGTTAATAAGATCAAAATATTAATGCTGTGTATTTATTTAGGCCTATGCAAGCTCCTCCCATCATGCCCCCACAGTCTACAGCTGTAGGCATGATGCAAGGTATGCCTTTGGTCATTCCTGGCTACCCACAAGAGCCACATCAGCCTCACAACTTCCAGATCAGTATGCCACCACAAGCACAAATTCCTACTGAATCTCCATTGGATAAGACTCCAAGCATGGGTGGTGAGTTTTACCAAAATGTTATTCATGTGACCAAAAGCAAGGAGCAAACTTATTTTTTATACCTATTTATTTGTTTTCTCTTGTTATTTTACTTATGATTCAAATGTGACAACTTGTCTTTTATTATTACTGGTATTTATTTAATACTTAAGCTTCTATACATTCCCTTGTTCTATTTAATATTTAAGTTGGCTCCTTTTTAATTTATAATTTAGCTGATGTGTTTTATCTTTACTAATATTTTATGTTTTTTAATTTCACTTTTATAAATCTGTTTATGTTTGATTTAATTGTACAGTTCTTCTTTCTGACTATATTTTGTTTTAATTTTTTATTGTGTTTAGCTTGTGTTAGCCAAGTATAAGTTTTAAGCCAAATGTTCCAGGACTTGTGGTGTCCCCTAAATCAATTCTGCAATCTGTTCCCTCACCAGAGTTCTCGTCTGTTGTTCCTGTCACACCTGAGGGACAGAAACAGAAGAAAGACACACCTAGGAGGACACAAAGAATATCCACTGGATCAGGTGAGTTCAGGAATCAACTCTAAATAAATAAGTTTGTTTATAATTAAAAATGAAATGCATTATATTGATCTACATAAATATAATTATTGGTCATTCAACAGAAATGTTAAGAGAACTGCAATCCATGCACTATTACTTGATTTCTCTGATTAGGTGTTGGTTCTGATGATGGGGATGATATTCCTGAACATGATCCATGCCCAGACTTCCAGCCTATCATCCCACTTCCAGATGAAATTGTGCCTACCACAGGAGAGGAGGGAGAGAAGGTAAGTTAGCTGTTGTGTATGTTTAGATCAGCAAGTGAATGGCCTTTGCTTGTTTGTTAGGTGCTGTTTGAATGCAGAGCCAAGCTGTTCCGATATGTGGATAATGAATGGAAAGAAAGAGGAGTTGGCATGTTGAAAATCTTGGAGAATCCTAGCACAGGCAAGGCGCGTATCCTGATGAGGAGAGAGCAGGTAAGATTAGGCCAGTAATCATGTTTGCATGTCTGCCTGCTGTGCTGCATTGTTTTTGTTTGTTGCATGCTTGAATCTTCCACTTGTAGAGAAAGGAATTTTTAATTCCTTGTATTTATTTGTTTATGTTACCAGTTAAAATAAAAGTTTGTATTTCATAGAAAAATAGTCCTCAAATTGCTCATTATTCTAATATAGATGATTATATTGATTGGGCTTACAAACTTGCATGATGCTTGCCTGCTTTTGCCTGGTAATGTTGCATTGTTACTGTCGACCCTGATTTAATGTTGAGGGTTGCCCAGGTGCTGAAAGTTTGCTGCAACCATATCATTCCTGCCAATATGATGCTGACTCACATTGCAAACAATGATCGCACCTGGTCGTGGGCAGCTCAGGACTTTGCTGATGAACAAATGAGACCAGAGAAACTAGGAGTAAGGTTCAAGACTGTAGATGAAGCTAATCTCTTCAAAGAAGTGATTGAGAGTGCTAAAGTTGCTGCAGGAAAGGCAGATAAATCTCCAGTGAAAGGTAAGATAAATTTTGTTTGTTTAAAGTCTAGTGTTTGACATTGACAATTTGCAGAAGCCTCTCCTTTGGTGCAAGCAGCTGTCAGTAAGACTCCACCTGCTGGCTTGATATTTGCAGCTCCTAAACTCCAACATACTAGTGAGGCTACCTTCACTCCACCAACTGCTCAAGCTCCATTTACCACTCCAACTACTGACAAAAGTGGAACGTCTAGTGGCAAAGTATCCCTAGGAGGTTTTACTTTCACCTCTACGCCTACAGTAGTTCAAAAAACTGTTAATCAAGAAGAGTCCAAGCAACTAGAAGAAGCACCAAAGCCAAGCCCATTTGCTAACTTTACCTTTGGCTCTCCTGCTGCAGTTGCTTTTGGAAAGCCTGCATCCATTTTTGGAGTCCCTGCAAATGGAGGTATGTCTTATCAAATTTATATTTTATGTCATGTGATTTTGTGTGTTGCTTCAGTTCATTTGTATATTTTATTATCTTTATTTTCAGATAACAATGGCAATAAAGCAGCACCTTGCCTCAACACTACAAAAGTATTTGAATCTTCCCCTCTCTCTCAACTTAGCTTTGCTAACATTGCCAAAAAATCTAACCCTGCTGTTACTGCACCAGTTCCGAAAGCACAAGGTTTTGAGGGTGCTGGCTCTCAAGTGTTTGGTACTTCATCTACACCTTCTGCCGGCAAGTTGGCAGTCACCACCCCTGGCTCCCCTGAGGATGGGGCAGTAGAAGAGTTTGAGCCCAATGTGGACTTCAAGCCTGTTGTACCTCTGCCGGAATTGGTTGATGTCAAAACAGGTTAGTTACACTCAAGTTCTGAGTACTACTTTTCAATGTTAAAGCCCTTGTCAACTTAATTTTTATCATTTATAATACTGGAATGATAATTACCATACCTTAGTATCCATGAATGAGACATCACCATAGTGATTTTGTATTTATTTTCATTTTGACGGTTATTTCATGCATCTGACGTCACAATGTACTGATGGGGCCATGATAGCGTGCAAAGAACTTGCGGGAGAGGCTTAGATTTATCACGTGACCAGAGCGGTTACTGTGATTGGTGGTGGTACATTGTGACATCAGATGCGTGAAAGAATCGTCAAAATAAAAATACATGAAAATAAATACAAAATCAATGTGGTGGTGTCTAATTCATGGATAATAAGGTATGGTAATTATTAATCTAGTATTCTAAATGATAGAAAAAGTAAGTTGACAAGGGCTTTAAATATGAAAAAAAGAATGAGATCTTTGTGCAGTACCATTTCAAGTAACTGCTATACTCGACTCAAAAGACCTCAACCGATTTATCGTTTTACCACTAATGTATCGCCCATTTCTTGTGCGCATTTCACAGGAGGGCGGCTCGGCGACACCGTAAAAAGTCCAACGGCTGGTAGCTCAGGCTTTTTGAAACGAGTATAGCTAATGATCATTAGTTGTTTTTTTTAGTGTAAAAGTGATGTTACTTTAAGGTATCTGTAATTAATAGTCATGGTTGATTGTTCAAGGTGAGGAGGGTGAAGAAGTTTTGTATGAACAAAGAGCTAAAATTCTACGTTTTGATGTGTCACTTAAGGAGTGGAAAGAAAGAGGAATTGGAAAAATGAAAATAACACTGAATCCAAGAACTGGTCGTGTGCGCTTGATAATGCGCAGAGAACAGGTTAGTATGCAGTGTGTGCAGTGGCGTTCGGTGCCTATTTTTAGAATTCAAATGATTATAGCGCCGAATTTTAACGATCGATTTTTTAGAAATTTTGGAATTTTGTAGTCAAAAAGTCAAAATTATGAACACTATTTTTTATTTTTTTGTAATTGGAAGTTAAAGGTCCCAAAGGGCCCCTTAAATAGAAAAATTGAGGTAATTTTTTACTCTTCTGATCTTCTGAGTTTTGCCGATTTTGGTGTGTAATATATTGATTCCTATGTTTTTGGCCATTACAAATTGATTTCTGCAGTTAGATTTTTGATATCTTGCTGTTTGAAAAAAATAGGGCCCCTTTGGGCCCTTTTGGGGAGAATTGACACCCCAAAAAATACAAAATTTATAGTTTTCGTTTTTCTAGCTGAATTTGTAATTTTTGTTTCAATTTAAAAATATTTTGACTTTGAAGTGTCCCTAATTAGACCCACATAACAAATCAAGACCAATTTTGGGGTTTTGCGCTTTAATCAAAACTCTTTTATCCTGAAATTTAGTTCTTATTCGATTTTTTAATTTTCAGTGTCCTTTCTGATCAGAAGAGTAAAAAATTACCTCAATTTTTCTATTTAAGGGGCCCTTTGGGACCTTTAACTTCCAATTACAAAAAAATAAAAAATAGTGTTCATAATTTTGACTTTCTGACTACAAAATTCCAAAATTTCTAAAAAATCGATCGTTAAAATTCGGCGCTATAATCATTTGAATTCTAAAAATAGGCACCGAACGCCACTGAGTGTGTGTATTTATATTTTGATAGACAATAAAGAACCAGTTAAGTTATCTAATACGTGCATGCCATTTATATTATTTGTAGGTACTGAAAGTGTGCTGCAATCATTTCCTTGTCTCTGACATGGTGCTACAACCACTCAAGGCATCAGATAAATCCTGGATGTGGTATGCTCAGGATTACTCAGAGGGAACTTTACAGAAAGAACTTTTTGCTATTAAGTTCAAAAATCCAGATGAGGTATGTTCAATATTAAGTACATTAATCTATATGATGATTCAGCTAAGTATTCTCAGTACTTTATCAATACATTTAACTTTTGTTCAGGTCCTTGGATTCAAAGATAAGTGGAATGAGCTGCAGAAAGAGATGGTCGATGACAAGTTGCTTCGTGGAGGAGAATCACAAAGCAAAGCTGAAGCTGCTCCTGCTGAACCCAAAACATTATCAGAGCTATTCAAACCTGCAGCTGGGTCATGGGAGTGCACAGAGTGTTACACAAGAAACACAGGAGATAAGACAAAGTGTGTTTCTTGCACTAACCCCAGACCTGGAGCAGTAGCTCCTAAGCCTGCATTAACTGTTGCCAAACCTCTATCTGAGTTATTTAAACCTGCAGCTGGGTCATGGGAGTGCACAGAGTGTTACACAAGAAACACAGAAGATAAGACAAAGTGTGTTTCTTGCACTAACCCCAGACCTGGAGCAGTAGCTCCTAAGCCTGCATTAACTGTTGCCAAACCTCTCTCTGAGATGTTCAAACCTGCTGCTGGTTCATGGGAATGTACAGGTTGCTACACTAGGAATGATGGGGATAAAACCAAGTGTTTAGCTTGTGAAGGACCTAAACCAGGGTGTGAAGATGAGGCTGCAACTACAACCAAACCTACTGGCACTCCATTGTTCTCATTTGGTATGCCAGCTGTAGCTCCAGGAGCTCCAACAACCTCCCAGCCAGCTACAACATTTTCTTTTGGCACCAATACAGGTAAGCTTCATACTTACTTGTAGTCCAATTGCTATGTACAGAATTATAAGTTAATTGTTTTAAACATTCTTCAAATACTTTTTTTTTCTCTCTCCATGAAATGAAAGTGAGGGAAGTTTTAAAATGGTTATATACATATGACCATATTATAATTTATTCAAGCTTAACAAATATAATGTAAACTGTACTAAAACTTCTATTATCTTATAGCTACAGCCACTGCCAGTACTGCTGACCTGAAAACCACAACCACTTCATCATTCATATTTGGTACTAGTGCAGCTCCCAAAACTTCCTTTGTATTTGGCACTGGTGTGCCACTGCCACAGCCGACACAGCAACAGCCTGCAACAACTGCTGCTTCCAGTAGCTTCAGTTTTGGAACCCCCAAGACATCATTTGTATTTGGTGGTAACAAGCCACAGGAGAACTCACCTACTCAAGTAACTTTCAACTTCTCTTCTAATGTTGGCATCATCAAGGAGCCCCTAACCATTCCGAAAGGCATTACTTCAACAACTAGCCAGAAAACAGATGACACAACAGGTAAACATAATAAAGCTTCATATTTCATACAAAGGTGGCAAGAGAAAACATCACAAAACTCATTTTATTTGCTTTAGCCATGTAAACTATAGTTACCGTTTTCTTTTTGGGACGTAGAGTTACTGCATTTGTCTTCACAAACTTTTCCTACGTACGTTATATTTGTAGATTCAGCATTCAAGTTTGGAGGCCCACACAAGTTTGAGTTCAACTTTAAGCCTACCGCAACTGCTCAGGGCTCTCCTCCTAAGCCAACTCGTTCTCCACGCACCAGTACCAGTGTATCCAGTCCAGGGGGAGCAGAGGAAGATAGTGATGGAGAAGTAGAGAATGATGAAGGAGACCACATCCATTTTACAGTAAGTCGTAATAAGTTGTTTCATTATGGTATTTCTTAACCTTAGTACTGTTTTCTTAGTTAGTACACTCGCCCAAGTTTAACTTATTTTTATTTATTTATTTAAATTTTGCCAGTATTTTCCTGGTAAAAAAGCTTTGGAAATTTGGGGTGATTATTTGAATAATAAACAAAATAATCTTGATTAGGTGTGCATCTCTTTTAGGTTGTTTATTAAGATGCTGTAATTATAAAAATAATAACAAAAAGAAAGTTCTATTGTAGGCTCTTGTTAAACAATAAATTTACCTCCCCTTTCTCCACTAATTTAAGCCCTTTTGCAAGTCAAGTAAATTGTGCTAAATACTGTAGTGAATTATATATTCTTTGCTGTAAGTATCAATTTAACTTTTAAATTTTGTATTTTTATTATGTGCATTATTTATGAAATAAATAGATTTGTACTTACCACTTCTGTTTTTTTCGTTGTGTAGCCCGTGATTCCGCTGCCTGAGATGGTCCAGGTGGTGACTGGAGAAGAGGATGAAGATGTTCTGTATTGCCAGAGAGCAAAATTGTATCGCTTGGTAGACTCAGAGTGGAAAGAGAGAGGAATTGGGGACTTCAAAATATTGAAACACAAAGTTAATAAGACAATCAGGTAAACAAATCTACAAATTAAACGTCATAATTAGGGATCTGTAGTTTCATTTCTAATATTGGTATGTTTAAGAAGGAAACCAACAAGCACCTTACCATGATGAAGTGTGAAGTTAGGTGAAGATCTTGATGACACAGTTAAAACAAACATTTACACTGATTAAGATTTTCCGAGAGTGACAGTCCACTTATTCAGATGCTAAAGAGTAATCTACACTCAGGAACTGAGGAAGAGGGCTGGTGCTTTCAAAGCGTCTTGATCAATATTAATTTTTGTGCTATTAAAGGGGTAGTCAACAATCGCTTTTTTCATCGTCATCATTGTGCTATTAAACCTCCCGAAAACGCGATCTCAAAATTTTAATTATTAACGTGTTGAGAGCAAAAGCCGTTTAGCGACCTTGCTCTCACACTAGCTTGGCGTGACCTGGAGTTACTCTTATCATTACATAATTTATTTTACTACATATCTGTAGCCGTAAAAACATTTTATATGCGTAAAATATTACGTCAAGTAGCAAGAGTAAAAATAAGAGTAAGTCACGCTCGCGTCAAACTAGCATGAGAACAAGTTGTAGCTGTGATGTAGGTTGCTAGACAGCTTTTGCTCTCAGCACGTTATGAATAAATATTTTGAAATCGCGTTTTCGGAAGGTTTAATTACACGATGATCACTATTAAACAAGCCATTGGTGACTGCCCCTTTAAGATCTTTGACTAGCTTAAGGCTTCATCACAGTAAGGTGCTATTTAGTTTCCACATTCTTTCCTTTGATAATACATCTAAACCTATTTTAATTTTTGTCATGTTTTAGGTTCTTAATGAGACGAGACCAGGTTTTAAAGATATGTTTGAATCATCGCTTAACTGCAGATTTGGTCATTGAACCTAAAGACAAAGATGACAGGTCCTTTGTGTGGGTAGCACAAGATTTCTCAGAACAGGAAATGAAACAAGAGCGCTTTGCTATTCGTTTTAAAACTCCAGAGATTGCTGCAAACTTCAAGGCAGCTGTGACAAACATACAAGAGTCTCTTGCTTCTGGTGAAGATTCAGCACCTTCAACACCCTCAGTGGATGCCAGCATGTTGGCTCAAGCAGGAACACCTTTTACTGTTTCTAAAATGTCCACTGCAGAGGGTAAGGGAGACTTACTTTAATTAATACTATCTTGTAAAATTAATACAATAGGATAGAAATAGAACAAGAGAAATTAGAGCACTGTGTATTGAAAGTTAATGCAAAGCAAAATTCTCTAATGTTGATAGTTAATGGGATAGGGAAACAAATTAATTGACGTAAATTAATGGACGTTTTTTTATGAAAAGGATTTAAAAGGATGATTCTGTGCAAAAGCTTGCCATACATTCCAAATATCCTCACGACCCAACTTCGTAATCTGGCTGGACGTGTTTCGTCCATATCCGCTCCGAATATTGTGCATTAAATAAATTAAATAAATGCACAAAAAACATCCCGGGTCTCTGGCACTCTTCAGCAGCCCATGGCAATACAATATGCGCTCTCAATATCAATATGCTTGATATGTGTGGTTCATACTGCCTGCCAAGCGATAGTGAGAGACGGGGCAGTAGCACGTGCCAAGCGATGCCCGACGCGCTCCCCTTCCCACATTCCCCAATGTGAAGAAGCAAGCGACCGGCCACCACCCTGCATGTCATCACCTCATTCGTGGTATATACTTGTATGCATGACTAGTTTTGCACAGAGGAGAGGAAAAAAGTAAAAGACGATAGAGGTTAGATATAGAAATATAAAATACAACCAAACGTCCTAGCAATGTCTAGTGAATTACTTTGAATCCCTATCCCATTAACTATCAAAATTAGAGAATTTCGCTTTATATTAACTTTCAATACACTGTGCTCTAATTTCTCTCGTTCTATTTCTATCTTATTGTATTAGTATCATTAACCGTGGTGTTTTTTTCATATATTTATCTTGTAAATTAAGTTGAGTATTGTTATAAGATCTAATATCATGTGAATTATGCACAGCTGATACAACAGTGTCCTCGACTACAAGTAGTCAATTTGAATCACCTGCGATGCGCAGCTTTTCATTTGCTCAAACCACCCCATCTCCCGCCCCTGCCTTCTCTCTTGGAGGATTACTAGGTGTTTCTCAACCTCAAGGTATGAAGCTTGCGATACTGACAAATGTTCATGTAGGTATATAATTTTACCTTTGCTTACAGACCCAGTTAAGAGAAATATCTTTGGAGGAGCTGCTGCTTCAACCAAAGAATCCGATGGTATGTACTGCACAATTGTTAAAGACCAAAACATACTGCTTTCAATACAAACCTCTCTCTCTCTCTCTCTCTCTCTCTCTCTCTCTCTCTCTCTCTCTCTCTCTCTCTCTCTCTCCCTCCCTCCCTCCTTTTTTTTTTTTTTTTTTTTTTTTTTTTTCATTCAGAAATATGCATAAGAAATTTATTATGGCAGTACAGGAGTATAACATACCTTACACTTGCATTGCATGGATTGAAAAGTCTGGTATCATAATGATTGTTAATTTTAAACTAAAAAAAAAGTACTTTTCTGCTACAATGTGAATTCATGTGGGTTACGTCTGTTGTAGATGATAGCAGTGATGGTGTTGAGTTGGTCTCCATACAGAAAGCAAGTCCCGAGGAGGTGGAGCAAGCTCGTAAGCTGCAATTACCAGACAATTTCTACCTATACAAACAAAAACCTAAATGTCCTGGATGTCGAGGGTGTGAGGATCATGATGACTCTTCTGAGACGAAGAGTGCAACACCAGTTTCACAGTCTGCTGCTCCTGGCTTTGCTGGGTAATTAGAGTGCATTTAACCATTCCCTACTATTGAAATTAAAGGAGGAAAAATTTGTGCCAAAAATAATTGTAAATATGTTCTTATGTGTCATTTACATTTAAAAAAAAAATGGGGAAGGAGGAAAGCATTATTGTGTTCTCCAGCTGTAAACATTGGTATTTTTTAAGTTTGTAAATTTGTCGAAGTATTATTGAAGTATGCATGGGTATGTATATTTCAGACCTGCACAGTTTCCAACTCTTGGGTCTACCCTTGTGGTGAATGGACAATCAGAAGATAAAAACTCATCAGCAGCAGGAGTGGCTTTCCTGCCAACAGCAAATAAATTAGATTTTGCTACTTTAGCTAAGCAGCCTTCACCATTTTCCTTCAGTAAGTTGACAAGCATTATATAGGTAGAGCTTTAGACTAACAATATTTATTGTTATTTTAGCTCCCACACCAAGCAAAGGTTTTATCTGGGAAGGAGTAGGTGCTCCAGTGTTTGGCACACCAAAATCTACCATAAGTCCTGCCACAAAGACAGGCAAGCATGACGAGTCAAGTGGGGAAGAAGAAGGAGGAGAGGATGACACCCACGATCCTCACTTTGAACCCATTGTTGCCTTGCCTGATACCATTGAAGTCCGGACTGGGGAGGAAGATGAGGAGAAATGTAAGATATTAAAACAAATCTTAATCATTCACACTAAAATATACAGTAATTAAACCTGATCCCATTAAGGATGACAAATTTTATTGTCATAAATCTGCCACTCTGCCATTTTTGTTAAGCTATGTGTTTTTATTATTTAAAAATATACTGAATATATCATAAAATTGAAAGAAAATGACTGGAGAAAACCAGCAAGGGCCTTACTATAGTGAACAGAGTCCCATTGTTCAATGAAATTCTTGCTAGCTCAGAGATAAAAAAAAAAATAGGCTAATAATAATAAAAATGATTTTGTCATTAAACACCAAAAGAAAATGGAGTGTTTTATGCCTTTCTCAGTCCTAACAGAAGCTAAGAGAAACATTTATTTTTATTATTAATTTATTGGTTATAAATATGAAATACAAAATATTTGGTCAATTCAAGCTAAGCACAACTAATAACACAAATATATGTTACAGTGTTTAGCCAACGTGCCAAATTGTTTCGCTATGATCATGATCTGAAGGAGTGGAAAGAAAGAGGTGTGGGTGATATGAAGTTGCTGCACCATCCTGCCTCTGGATCATACAGACTTCTGCTGCGTCGAGAGCAGGTGCATAAGGTGGTGCTCAATCAACTTATCACACCAGCCATGGAGCTTGCCTCCATGAGTATGAGTCCAAATGCACGGTGCTGGGCGGGCATGAACCATACTGAGGAAGGGCCACAGTTGGAGAAACTGTCGGTTAGATTTAAGGTAAGAATCCTCCTCTTTCTGTTTGTTTTTGTCTTTAAGTTTCAGGCTTAAATATACTGTAGATAGATAAAGTTCCTGAGCAATGCTGGAATAAAAACTAGAAAAAAAAATGTTACAAAATATTAATTGTATTTAGGAAAAGGAAAGGTACCATCGCAGTAAGGACAAATATGTGACGTTAAAATTTGATAGGGAGAAACCAAATGAGAGTTGGCGCCAGGCAGCAGCGTCAACTGAAAATCTCAAATGGCGATAGTGGATATAAAAATATATATTTGAAAAATATATATATCATGCCATATATTGTCTCAAGCCATTATGCACGGCCCTATGCAAGCTAGGCGTGCAAGGCTATGAGCACTTGTATGCATGTATAATTAATTAGGAGTTAAAGGAATTTTAGTAGGAGGCGGGGGGTTGCAAGCACAGCAATATATTTCATAACAATAAATATAACTCAATAGTTACAAACGTTTCGCCTTCCCACAGGCTCATCAGTGTAACGGGAAGAGTAACACAGTCGCGCTAGAGATGATGCTCACACCACATCTGCTAGCAGCGACTGTGCAGTGGTCTGCGAATTTACTGAGCTTTTATACCCAGTGGCCCCGCAGCCTCACGCGCCGATTGGTTAATAAATCGGCGCGTGAAAATTCGAACGTATTTTAAACCACATACTTACTGTTACATACATATTACTGTGCTTTTAAGGCGAAATAAAGTAAAAAGAAGACAGGAAAGAAAATAGGGGATAGGCTACTAGAAAGAACAGACCGTTTTGCAGTCAAATATATTTTTCTAGCGGGACAACACAGGACGGACAGGAAAAACATAAACAAAATCGTCTTAGCGATAATTGTATTTAGGAAAAGGAAAGGTACCATCGCGGTAAGGACCTGTCCGTCCCGTGTTGTCCCGCTAGAAAAATATCTTTGACTGCAAAACGGTCTGTTCTTTCTAGTAGCCCATCCCCTATTTTCTTTCCTGTCTTCTTTTTACTTTATTTCGCCTTAAAAGCACAGTAATATGTATGTAACAGTAAGTATGTGGTTTAAAATACGTTCGAATTTTCACGCGCCGATTTATTAACCAATCGGCGCGTGAGGCTGCGGGGCCACTGGGTATAAAAGCTCAGTAAATTCGCAGACCACTGCACAGTCACTGCTAGCAGATGTGGTGTGAGCATCATCTCTAGCGCGATCTAGCATCATCTCATCTCATGTTACTCTTCCCGTTACACTGATGAGCCTGTGGGAAGGCGAAAATTTTGTAACTATTCGAGAGTGCAGGGTTCTACTAAAGCCATCTCTTGATGACATTCAAAAGTGCGTGTGGCTGAGGGATCGACGATCGAATTTCGTCAGCTGCTCAAAGGAGTGAGTCAAATCATGATTAATTTTGACAAAAAAGTGATAAAATTGGAAATATCATTATATGTTAATCATCATAAATACATTTACATTATTTTTGTTATTATCTGCTAATTTTTGGAAGGAATTTAAAATGTTTTTTTGAAATAATCAAATGAGGACGACTTCCCTCAGCCTCATAGACTTCATTTTTTTTTTCCTGCAGAGGCGCTGTTTTGTTTACTATGTACTCTCGAATTGAGTTATATTTATTGTTATGTAATATATTGCTGTGCTTGCAACCCCCCGCCTCCTACTAAAATTCCTTTAACTCCTAATTAATTATACATGCATACAAGTGCTCATAGCCTTGCACGCCTAGCGTGCATAGGGCCGTGCATAACGGCTTGAGACAATATATGGCATGATATATATATCGAGGGGGCTCCGCTATATTGTCCTAAGTCCACGTGGTTCATTATTTACTAATGTCCTAAGTCCAAGTGGTTCATTATTTACTAATGTCCTAAGTCCACGTTTTTGAAAAAATACTAATGTCCTAAGTCCATTTTGAACCAAAATGGTTTTTTCGTTTGCAATGATCAAACAACTTATTTTACATATTTACACTAATTTTTACATGAATATCTAAAAAAATAAAGCCGTGGCATAAAAAATTCGACACTATTTGTACCAGACACGCCCCCTTTTATGCGCTAAAGTTATGTACAAGTAAGCGGCTAATTGTTTTGAAAACAACGGTGATTGTATTTAATTGAAATAATTATTGTTAATTTAAGTTAATGTTTTTCATTATAATTTATTTTTAATTGGAAAACTACCCCCAAAACTTTTGCAGGCTCTTAATAGACACTCATTTCTCCGACTTGACTTCCGAAGATTGCTGTGACAATATTAAATTTGCGTATATGTATATGAAAAAATAATATTTTAAGGACTGTCAAGGAATTTTATCGACCTAAGACGCACACAGTACAGAATTTTTTTCATCGGTCTGAAACCGGTGTATAGCTTTAATCATAGACCACAGCGAGCCTCGCGTCTGTACCGAAATTAATAAGATGCATATAATTGAAAGCCGCATGTAAATTTTCCATCATCATGTGATTTTCGCATAAAATATCACGTACTTTATTATTATTATTTTTACAACTATTCCTATACTATTCTATACATTTTTGTGTAGTGTTAATATGTAAGACACACGAGGTACTAAATAATCGCAAAGGATGATATTTTTTTAATACCAGATCTACGGAAGAAATCGTATTTTTTCATGACGCCCATATTATTTTTATAAATGATTTGAATGTCGTTTTATTGTTTTTATTTGTTAATAAATGAGCACTTAATTATAAATCATCTGAACCTTTGATTTAAAAACACAATGATAAAAATATACAAAAAAAAAAGAGCCAAACCAACTTTATTTTTAATTTCCTTAACATACATAAAAATCAACAAGCACTTTAAATCCACCTGAAAACGCAAGAAGTGTATAAAAGTAAAAATTAAGAAAAAAACAATACAATTTTGGCAGTATTTTTAATACTCTTGGATATAAAGAACGAGAAACACTTAAAAAAATTAGGGGTTAAATAAGTGTCATATTCTAAAAGAGAACATCGTCCTGAATCGATTGGTATGTTAATTTCTAATTTTTTAATCCAAGTATTTTTATGTAATTAAAAAAAATTGCAGCAATTTTGTGCCTGTGGGCATAAGAAAAAGTTACTGCCTGTGACGTCATTTTTAAATAATTACATTTTTAAAAAAGGAATTTTTTCTTATGTAATTTTTTTATCTTAAATAATTTGTATATCTAAAAGCTGTTATACTCGCGCAATATAAGTAGTACGTGTTTTATGTTATTAATACAAACTATGCTGCACATGCTATTTTTTTTTTCAAATGAGGTGCAAATATTATTATTTTTAATTAAATCTTTTAATCTAAATAATATTTTTTTTCATTAAAATTATCTTGAAAACTTATAAAAAAAAAATATCATTTAATATTTAATAATTTATTGTGATGAATAATGCCATTTGCTATTTATAAAAATTATCGCATTAAATGGGTCCATAATTACTGGTAATACTCGCGAAAGTAGTTTGTATTTACGTGATTATTAGTTGAGATAATTAGTTTTTTGTTTCTCCTGAAAAGTGAGTAACATTGGACTTAGGACATTAGTAAATTTTGAACCATATGGACTTAGGACATTAGTAAATAATGAACCACTTGGACTTAGGACATTAGTAAATAATGAACCACGTGGACTTAGGACAATATAGCGGAGCCTCCTCGATATATATTTTTTAATCCACTATCGCCATTTGAGATTTTCAGTTGACGCTGCTGCCTGGCGCCAACTCTCATTTGGTTTCTCCCTATCAAAATTTACAAAATATTAAGGCAATTAAACCAATGCAAAAATGCTAGAAATGCCTAGAACGGACTTACTAAATAATAATAATAAAAAAATTGTTTCAATTCAAAGATATCATGCAGACTTATTTTACCTATTAATTTCTTTTATGGCTGTTGCAAATTAGTGGGAAAAAAACTGTTTTGAGTGTACAAATGTAAGCCGCATTGTTCTGATTCCAGAATGAAGATATTCTAAATGAGTTCTGCACAAAAGTTGAAGAATGCAAAGCAGCTTTACAGAAACGTCAGCAGAATCAGTGTGAAGCCTCTAGTAGCAGTGAACCTGGGCCTGTGGGATCTCCTCTGACACCAGCTGATGCTAGCAATGACAATGTTCCCACAACCTTGCTATCACCTGTCACTCTAGCACCTCAAGTGCATGAAGTAGAAGATGAAGACGAAGAAGAGGAGGTGGGAGAGGAAGACTACGAGACTTACGATGATGAAGATGATGAGGTACATTTTCTATGAACATCTTGCTTTGCCTTCATCTCTCATTCAGTTCTATAGCTTCTTCGTATTGTAGAACTTTTTTTTTATACTGTTCACTGACTGCAAATGCTATGTTTTACCAACTTATTTTTATTGCTGGCTATGGTGATATGTGCTACTATTATTTGCTTCTCTATAATTTTAAAATTCTAATTACTTTGTGATTTAAGTTAGCAATAAGACATCTTTTATTTTAGAATTATTAAGGGAATATTTTATATAAGTGTGAGTAGAATTTGAATGACAAAAATAATTTTTACATGTAAAACGTAATGTTACTATTTCAAATGTTCCTTCAATAAAGTGACATATTACTTTGGAAAGTGTTTTATTATTTGTATTATCTTTTTGTTGATGTTAATGTTACATGAATAGAAATATAGTTAATTTATTATATATTTCCTTTTAGTGCATGCCTATTTTCCTATTGTTGTTATTACCTATTGCTCTCTGAAGAATTTTCTCTTTACTTTTTTATTCTCGCTCATCTTAATAATGCTTTGCATCAAACTGCTTTAGGCTTTATTTGGCTGCTAGTTTTTGTTTCTTGGGTTAAATAATAGTAATGAAGCTATGAGGTTGACAAGGAAGGTATTATTGTCTCAGGAAGAGGAAGATGAAGATGAGGGGATGTCTGTGATGTTTGAGAAGAGAGTTACTCTGCTGGAGAGAGGAGTTAATGATCCAGAAGGACAGTGGAAAGCTCTTGGCCAAGGGACACTCAGGGTAAGTCAACTTTTTTTTTTTTTTTTTTTTTGTTACAAAAATGTAACTTAACAATTACCTATATATTAAAGCCTTTGTCAACTTACTTTTTTATCATTTATAATACTAGATTGATAATTACCATGCCTTATTATCCATGAATTAGGCGCCAAAACATTGATTTTGTATTTATTTTCATTTTAACGGTTATTTCACACATCTGACGTCACAATGTACCGATGGGGCCGTGATAGGGGATAGGGGTAAAGAACTTGAGGGAGGGGCTTAAATTTATCACGTGAACAGAGCTGTGACTTATTGGTGGTAGTACATTGTGACGTCAGATGCGTGAAAAAACTGTCAAAATGAAAATAAATACAAAATCAACGTGGTGGTGTCTAATTCATGGATAATAAGGTATGGTAATTTAATTATCAATCTAGTACAGTCGAAATTATAAAAAAAAAAAAAAGTAAGTTGACAGGGGCTTTAAACTCTTTAATTGTTGAATAACTGAACTGCTGATATATTTAAATAAAGATGTGTAATTAATGTTGCTGTGATATGCAGGTTATCCATGAATTTGATATGGGAGGCGTGCGAGTACTTGTGGTAAAAGATGATTCTGGAGAGGTCGTTTGTAACATGCCCATAGAAGTGGAATCCAGTATTATGCAAGAGACGAAGGATTGTGTGTTTACTGGACACGATGTTGTGCAAGATGAACCTGAAATGAAGCATTTTAAGGCTTGCTTTAGTTCTATTCCTGCTGCTGAGGAATTCAAAATTAATTTCCTAGAGGTGAGAATTTGCAAACGTAACACATTTAAATTTTATTTACACTTTCATTTATTATGTTTTATTTTAATAAAAACGTACATCAATTTTAATACTTAAATCTAATAAATTTATATTTCTTGAATTTTTATATTAAAGGCGTAGTACACTTTGAACAAAAAGCTTATCTAACATCCTAACATACCTGAATATCAACATCAATTTGGCCAGAGTCATTTATTTCTAATTTAATTTCCATTCACAAAAAGACAAATGCAGACAATGACGTCACAGCGCACCTGGTCCACGTACGCGTAAAACATTCAAGCTGTGACATTGTCCGCAGCCACTTTTTTGTGAAAGGAAAATCAATTAGAACTAAATGACTTTGGCTAAATCAACGTTGATATTCAGGTATGCTTGGATATTTGACAAGCTTTTTGTTTAACTTGTTCTACGCCTTTAAACATAATATTGCAGGGGGGATGTAATAATGTTAGCATATCTCCATATCTTGATGTATGTTGCAGGGTATGTCCGTTGCTGAGCAAAACGCTGCATATGAAGAGGAAGAGGCAGAGGCTTGATGTCAAGATCTCGCTTAAATTATTATAAAATTTAATTGTTACTCTGTTCTATATATATTTCCAAAAAATAATAATAATAATAATAATACTTGTATCAATTTCTTAGACTTACGGTTTTGTCAACATATTACGTCTCAATTTCTTGTAGTTCAAAATATTATGCTAATACAGTAAATAAAAAAATAAGATATTTGACTCCTATTAATACAATTATTATTTTATTGTTAGATTTATCTTTCCTATTTACTTGTAATTTTTTTTTCTTTTTTTTTTTTTTAATAATATCTTCTTTTTTTTCTAATAACGTATTGAATATTGATGTGAAAAATAATTAATGTAACGCATAATAAGTAGCGGCGACGGCAGATATTTGCAAACTTGAATTAAAAAAATAATAATAAAAAACAACTTGTGATTTAAAATACAAGTTATCTTAGCTCGTCTATTTGAAAAATATTAAAGATTGTGTTGTAGTAATTTTGTGGCCTTTGTAAAAATATATACATACATATATATATAAAGATATATATATATATATATATATATATATATATATATATATATATATATATATATATATATATATATATATATATATAAAGTTATATTGATAAAATATTTTTATGAAATCGCATTATATTTCGCGTTATATCAAATTAAATCATGCTTATTGCGCGTAACAATATTGCTATAGTAACAGTAGTTCACTTAAACATACTTCTAAAATTAAACATCTAGTTAATAATTTTAATTATATATCTATTAAATTAATTCACCCATGCGTATGAAAAGGTAATATAATTTTAACTAGAAGAGAAAAATGTAAATAAAATTTTAGTTCCCATGACGACCAAAATTCTTATACACAGTTGTCATGGGAACGATAAAAGCTGAGACCGGAGACGAGTATTTAGGGGTAGAGAAAAGAGAGGGTGTTGGCCGTATTGACGATATATCGGCTCATGCTCCGTGTAGAGATGCTGCTCCCCCTCTCCCCCTTCCTCTCGCTCTCTCCGTGGCGGCGCGACGCGGCGGGCGGAGTGAATTCTGGCTGCAGTGAAAGAGGTCGTGTGTAAGGACAAAGTACTGCTTACCGTCGCCGGCGTATAAACCAACATCGGAATATAATAATATCACAAGAATTTCTACTGTGTTACAGTAAGTATTAGCCATAGTTACATCGTTAGTAATTATATTTTCATTTATAGTAATTGTAGTACTTAGTGGTAGTATGTAAGTAGTGTAATGTGTGGTATATTTTACACTAATTCAATTTTTGCGGTCAACGTGACTCGATACTTATTAAACTTTAATTTTTACAAAATAAAAAAACTTAATGAAATAATAATCATTTTCTATTTCTAATTAAACCTGTTAATTTTCTCTTAAATTTTTTTATCTTACTATTGAATTTTTTACAACTTTATATTTATTTTTAAATTATATATATTACGTATTATTTGTTTTTTTAATCAAATTTAATTTAATTTTTTTTAATTACGTTTATTTTTAATGTCCATGCAGTGATTGTAGTTTTTGCTTGTCTCAGTGGCGAGTGATGTTGGCAAAACGCCTCGTGCTCCCCGCGTCTCGTCACTTGAGTATAAATAGTCTATCTCTCTTGGTGTGCCGGGAGCGTTATATAGCTAAAGCTTCTCTATCTCTTTGCTTTCTTCTTTCCGCATATCATTCATCGCTGTCCCTTGAGTAGAACTGTACATACACTAATTTCATCCTTCACATGCATTCTCACGTTACATATCGTGTCACTTTTTTATATTACCCTCCAGCACTAAGTTTTTTTTTTTTTTTTTTTTTTTTTTTTTTTAATTTTTTAGATTTTCAATTAAGATTTAAAGTATTTTTTAGCAGAAAAAATATGTCATAGGTCACGCTATAGAATTCCTTCCTCTCCCATCCCCTTCTAATCTATGATTTACTATACCGCTTATATATATTATACATCCAATATCATGATAAAAGTTTAAAAATTTGAATATACTACTAAAATTTAAAATGTATATAATACACGCTATACGATAAGAATTTCGTGTTTAAATAGAATTCGTCGCATTAGTGTTTGAGAAGAAGAGAGAGAGAGAGTATGAAGTTTTATAAAGGTGGAAAAGTTTTTCGTCCCTTGCGGTATAAATTGTTAGCCACAGCTCGGGGTTGTGGGTTGACGAGTCCCTGACGTGGTCTCTTATATGCTCGCCGCTTCACTGCCACGTATATTACATTACATTTTAGGAAAAGCTGCTTAAGGTGCATATCGATTTTGTTTTCTTGTAGCGCAAAAAGTAAGATGTAACTTAGCAAATTTATATTCCCTTTCATTTTTGACCTTTAAAGTCTTCATCGCTCTCTGAAAGTTTGTTCGCTTTTATTATGTATAAAATACCGCATTAAAATTCCGTAAAGGAAATTATGTTAAAGTTTTATGTTCAATTAAAAATTCGCATCAACTGTCAACAAGCATGATATAGTATTATTAATGTTATGATTTTTAATTTTGGATTATCATGAATAATGCGCAGTATGCGCACCTGTGATAATGCGATATATCGGGACTATCTTTGGGACACTTTTTTTGTTTTTTTTTTTATCCCGCTTTTTTTCTCTTTTCTAAATTTTTACTTACGTAATAGAATTTTAAAAAATCACTGTTGACAATATATTATATGTACAGAAAAATAATTAAATTTTAATTGAATACTAATACAATTACAATTAATACTCAATACAATTCTACTACAATACTTATACAATTAATGTAATAACGTTTTAGTTGAGCGTTGGGCGTTATTTTCTTTTTTATTTGTTATTATTATTATTATTTTGAAAGCAAACTACTGTAAGCTCTTGAAGCAACGTTATTTCTCTTGCTTGGCGGCATTTTTGACCAAGATATCGCATAGAAAAAAAATACATGTATATAAATGATACGATAGACCTTAAATATAGTCAACACTTTTGAAAATAATTTTTCCGTTATTGCAAATGAAGTGATCAAAATGCTTTTTCCTATTATTTGATATGGTTACTAAATTTGTAACATTGAAAAAATTATTTTCAAAATTATTATTTTTAAATTAAATAATATGACAATATATAATATACTATGATTATCGTTTGTTTAGATGCAAGTGACGATTTCTTCGAGGTGATAAGAGTGAAGTGTTGTGAACGTATGTGACGAGTGCTGAGAAGAAGCGCTAAGATGGCATTGGTGATGTTACCTTGTGATCTGCCCTGGTGGCCTCAGGTTACACGTCAGCTCAGTCAACTACAAGACGGTGACAAGAACACGGTTGAGGTATTGGTGCGGGTGCTCACCAGCATTCACGCTCTCTGCAAGTAAGTTTTGTTTTTCTCTTTTTAACACGTACGTTATACAATTTTATGATGACTAAACTTATACTGCTTTTTGCTCTGGTAATAGCTGTAATATAAAATTTATAAAGTTGTATATGTACGTAAAACTTGCTTGTCGGTTGTCGTTTCATACAGTTTATCCTGTTTTAAGACTTTCAACAAAAAGTTTGCTTTTTACATGCTATATAACCTCTCCCTCCCTCCCTCTCTCTCTCTCTCTCTCTCTCTCTCTCTCTCTCTCTCTCTCTCTCTCTCTCTCTCTCTCTATACTCCACTCTACACAAACACTATTTATTAAATTATTATATTTTTGGCTCAGAATATTTAATTGCTTTTGCCATGTTACATTTCTATTCAAGATATATGATAGTATAGTGAAATGGTTTAGTTTATATTAATTTGGCCTTTTTATTATTATTATTTTTTTTTTTTTTTTTTTTTACGCGCGATGTTTTTTTTAACTATACAATTTTAAATATTTGTTTAGTGTAATACTCATAATTTCTAATTTTAATACATATTTACTTTAAATTTAATTCTAGACGGTAAAAAAATAATTTTTTTAGCGTTGCTGACCTATCCTTGCATGTATGCGACCAGTTGGTCATATGTGTCACGCGGGTTGCATACTTTAATCGGAGCTTCTATTTATTTTTTCTAAAATGAGTAGCCTAAATATTTATTTCTCATTTTTGTGAAAAATTCATGTCAATGTCAATGCTAAATTTTATACATAAACTTATTTAAATTTCATATTGTATTTGCTATACATGTATCCATTTTTCTTCATAATGTGCGCGCATTAATATGGGGGTTATTGCGACACGTTTGCTGTTATTTCGAAGATTTTTTCCCATTAGCCCAAGTTCAAGTTTACCTAACATCCTCTGTTTTGCTTGATAAAGGAACATTATGACTTTCAAATTACATTCCTAGTGCAGTCATCACTCATCACTTCAAATTGTAAAGTCGACGGCAATGTTATTTGCTACAGTACCATAAAAATTTAGACCTTTTTTTATCTCTTGTATGATTTGTGTTAATTTATACAAGAGAATACGTGAATGTATTTTTGAAGCAAACTTTAAAGTCACTACAGTTTCTTTGTAAGAATGGTGCTCTTTAGTAAAGTACGCAGTTGAAACTTTTTTTTTTTCCCCTTCTTTCTTTCTTTTGTTACCACTGTGAGGAAATGACTTTAAATTCAAGCCGACGATTCTATGGTGAACAGTAAGTCATTTTAGTTTGCAATTTCCTTTACTATTTGACTCTTCTTTGTGGCTCTTGTATTCTTACATTTCTTTTGTCGAAGTGTGGAATCGAAATTATTTGATTCTTCTATCTATAGTCATATATTTAGTGTCTTGGTAATTGCGATTGCCGATTTCAGCTTGCTCGACACGCTTTGAACGAGTATAGTTTTGGACGCGCTTCTTTTATAACCATGATAGTTAATTTAATTATAAAATATATCTAACATTATATGTCAAACATTTACTAATATCTATTGTAACTGACTGTACTGTAAAACAGTTGGGTTAAATTGAGAGGTTGTTATGCCTGATTTCGCCCAATAAAAGCCGTTAATTATTATTATTATTATTATTATTATAGTTATAAGTTATGACATACTTTTATTATTATTATTTGTTTTTCTTCCTTTGGATATTTTTATTATTATTATACTTTTGCTCCAACGATTTAAGACGACGTCCGCTTTCTCCACGCGCAAATGATTTGATAACATTATACAGAGCAGAAGGGCGGTTCAATTTTGCCATATCGAATTATCTTTGAACTTGATAAAAATAGCCCCCTTATCAAACTGTTTATGTTACATATATGTAGCGATACAAGAGATTTATGAACTCATCTATAACTTTCTTTTTTCTATCTCTTGCGTGTTTAGTGTCGGTCTGGACCCAGACGAGCCAGAGACAGTTGATCTTGAACAGTTCTCTCAACTGGCGGCATTTTTGCGTGCTTGTGACGAGGCGGAGCGTACACAGATACTGCAGACGAGTATCCCGTGTCTCGTAAAGTACGCATTACGTCTCAAGGAACTGAAACCGCCTGGTGGACTGCACTTCAGTCTGCAGCAGCAAGGTACGTACGTCCAACTGCATTGATTTTGACTGTTATTGTGATCATAATTGCGGTATATTTCACTAAGTCCAATTGTAAAATACACTTTATCGCCTTTGGTTTTAAGTTGAATTGTATATAATATACAACTTATAGTTTGCTAGGATATATATATGCTATGTATATTATATATATATATATATATATATATAGGCTATATATTGCAATTTTTATGATGTTAATATGACATTCGTAACAAAATAATAATAATAATGTCCTAAAATTTGTTTATAACCCTTCTATCAAGTTTTTATGTGTATTTAAAATGAATGCCAAAAGCTCTATTTTATGTATTAATTTTTGTTATGTTTATAACCTATAATATGTGTACTGTGTGTAGCACTTCTATAAATTTTATAATTTTATGCAAAATTAAATATAGTGTGGAAGTATGGAAGTAATTAAATGAAAAAGAAGTTTTTTAAGGTCACACAAAATAAGCTTAGGTATTGATTCAAATTAATTATATATTACCTATATGTACTAAAGTTGGCCCACCAATTTGTATTAATATTTGATGAAATTTGTACACTATAGCTTCCACGCTATACCAAATTAATTGCAAAATGTTTTGTAATTTATTATATGTTATTAAATGTTATATATATGTGTGCTCGGCCTGCACTTGCACGTTTGGTGTTGGTGCAACAATTGATGTGTAGAATTGCAGGTGATATGTGTGTACATTATGTGCCCACAGCGGACAGTGTCTCGCTGGATAAACGTCTTGCTGCGGCTTTGTTAGCGCACGCATTCTTCTCCTCCTTCCCGAAGCGATCACTCAAAACACATCCCACGCTCATGGACTTCAACTTTAGTTTCTTTTTTAAGCACTTACACCTGTAAGTTTTTCTTCATTTATTTTGTTTCGATTAGATCTCTACTTTTGTTGATCAAACAAACTCTTTGTCTTGTTACTTTTGACAAATCGTCTTTTTTTTTTTTTTTTTTTTTTTTTTTTTTTTTTTTTTTTTTTGTAATATGACAATTAGCAATGTATCTTAATGCATTTTCTTATGTCATATATATTAACTCCTTTTTTTTAATATATAGCAAACAGCTCTTTAAACTATTAAAATATATAAAAAAAAAAAAAAAAAATTCTCGGAAAATTTATAAGAATTGAATATATTAAATTATTATTTCAATGCATGCAGGTTATTGCTGTTTGCAGGGTTATATAACTTATTTCTCCTTCAAGTTAATGCAAGTTTGGATTTACTACGTACATAGTATAGTCACAATTTTAGAGTTTGTTTTTCAACATTATTTGATTCTGGTTTTCGTTTACAATTTATTTCTATATGAATGTATATGAGTATATTTTGATAAATGTAATCCCCCGCAGTAAATACACATTTGAATTGATGTATTTTTGTATGTTACTCTATGTGTGCATTATTTTTCTCTTTATGACATGGAATGCATATGCATGATTACTTAAAGTGACTTGATGGACTTTTGGACTGTTGCAGCCCTACACAACAAGCAAAGTTCAGAAGTCTGATGCACTATTTCTACCTCCTAAGTCAATCAGAACCTCAGGGGGCACTCAAAGTATCTCGTCGTGTGAGTATGTTCTAAAAATTACTTAATTGTTACTCAAATATGTGTACAATTTTTTAAAAATGGTATTCCCTAATTATACACATTATATAGCGCACTTAATAATCAATTTTGTGATCATAAATAGAAAAAAGTAAGGCACTGAAGTATAATAATAATGATGCACATTTTTCTGTTGTATGTGTTTATTAAACAATAACAATGTAAATTTATAGTTATTTGTTGTAAAGATAATATTATGTACTATAGGTGTGCTCATGTGCTGACAGAAATAGCAGTTACACCATTTTTAACATCTTGTCTAAAGTCGTGAAAGAGAATATTATACCAAAGAGGTTTAATGGCGTAAAATAAAAAACTTTTTGCAAAAAAAAAAAAAAAAGAAAGAAAAGAAAGAAAGAAAGAAAAAAAAAAGAAAGTTGTATATTATTTTTTATGATTCATTCTATTGTGTATTTATTTGTTGTTATGGGAACTATTGCAGGTGCTCAACAGCACTCGGTGGCTAACAGTGGAAGACTGGTTAGAAAGCACACGCCCGCTGTGTCCAGTGCTGGTTCGTCACCAGCCGAGGCCCGAGCAGGCACCTGAACAGTCCTCCGTGGTGCTTGCGCCATGCTCTCCACACGTTGGTGTTGGCGTGCTGGCTGAGGGATTCTCCCCACAATGCCGGCTACTTGTAGAGCAGCCAGAGACTCTTGCCATCTTGCTGTTTGTTGAAGCACTTGAGGATAATGAGACGTTGTTGATGGAGGGTGCAAGTAAGCCTGCAAGACTCAACCCTTTACCTCCACACTATGAACCTCTCAATACCGTGAGTACTATTGTTTCATTTATTTTAAAAATATCTTGTAACAAAATCTGATTTGTGATTTCATAAGATATATTAATGAACTTAACATTTTTAAACTGTATAAGAAATTTAATTGCAAGACATAATCGAAGTCATTTATGTGTTAGTCCTTGTGGAGTGGCGGGTCAACACAGTTGTTAAGTTTTGCGGACCCTGAAGACTTCACGGCTCTGCCACCACGTCAGTACGAAGAGGACAATGTGCTAAGAGAACTGAATAAGTTGTTCCTTGCTTTTGAGCCTGCGGTTGTCGTGCTGCCCACCAAACCTCCTGCCTCTCAGACTACACCCACTTCCAAGAGACTTTCACCCATTGGAGAGTCTTTTAGCTCCACCCCGCCAGAACCTGTCACAATTCCAGTCTTAAACAACAATAAATTTAATGCAAAGGTAAACTAATTTTAGGGAAATAGAACTAGTGTTTAAATTGATTTTATTGTTATAATTTAAAAAAGTGGTGTAAAAAATAATCACAATTTACATCATTCTGTCTAAATTTTTGGCTTTTCCATCTGTCTCCCCTGATTGATTGCCAATTAACATACATTGTCAGAAACACAAATTTAAAAATCAAACCTGTTTTTTATTTGTCAGTCTCTCCTACGAGTGAGTTCAGCTGACAGAGCAGGTCGCTTCATTGCTCTTGGATCGTCTGGTGAATTGCTCCCCGTGTCCCGCAATGACATGCCCTCAAATCAGCCAAGGTTCACGGTGCCACGACACTCTCTAATTGGCAAGCAGCAGCCAATAGCACTGGCAGTACCTGTGACTCCGCAGCATAGAATACGCAACAGATCGGGATCAAGTGAGGTTGCACGTCGTCTTGCAAGTCACGAGGAGTCAAGTGATGAAGAATATAGTGAAGAGGATGAGGATGATGTGTTTCACAGTGCTAAGCAGAGTCTCGACCTTAGCGAGGGTATGTTAAGTTTTAGATGCATGTGGTGGGGAGATTTGAATGTCAAGATTTGAAAGTCAAATCTAAGTCATGAGACATAAATAGTTAACATAATTATATTTTGCCAAACAGAAGGAGGCTTACAGTTGGGACACGAGCTTGACACTCCACAACGACGCTGCAGTTTTGCTCAGCGGTTACGTGAGGCGCTAAGACGAGAAGCGAGCGCTCTAGGTGTCTCCTCAGATGCCAGTAAGGAGAACTTCCACACTATGAGCTCTTCCTCGTCGTCCTCGGGTCATGAGGAGGGCAGCTATGCCGTTGGAATCAGTTTTGCCGGCTCTGATGTTGGCGACCACAACTTCAAGTAAGTCTGTTTAAATTCCCTGAATCAATTTCTTTGTGCTTGTAAATGGCAAATGGGGAAAAAAAGGGACAAGGATAATAAAGCGCAGGACAGCGGTCAATTTCTTATCGCTTTTAGTCGGATAGGATAAGAAATTGAGCGCTGTCCTGCGCTTAAAAACCTTGTCTTATTCCTCACCTAAAAATAAAGACTTCTAAAGGCAATTTGAAAAATCCAGTGTTGAAAAATTAAAAAAAAAATAAAATGTACAGTAAGTAAAAGTATAAGAAAAATCAACAAATCTTATGGGAAACTTTTCATGCAATATTTCCCCAACTTTGTGTTTAGTTATGTTAAAATTTTCATAATTTTATGCCTAATAATATTTCACTAAAATTTACAATTTTTGATAGAAAATTTTAATAGTTGTTTTGCAATTAATCTGTGTGAGTAACTGGTTAAAAAAAAAACTAGATGCCTTTCGGAAGGAGTGGTAATCAGACATTAAATTATTGTTCTTTGTCACCCCCCCCCCCCCCAAGTTTATTGTTTATTGCTTTTTTACTTTATTTTTTACGTTATTGTTTTGTGTTGAACATCAAAATTGTTCTTGGCTAGGGTTCACCGTGGTGGTTCCTGTGGGTTTGCTCTGCCTGAGGATCAGGCTCTGGTTCTCAGAAGAAGTCGCAAGGAACAACATGAAGACAGACTGGGGCTTGCCTCTGGCAGATGGCTTGGGCGAGCGCTCTCTAAAGACAGCGAGAGTATGGATGACTCTTGCGCCAGTCAGCACAACTCTGAGTATAGCTCAGGTGAGATATAATAAATTATAATTATTCATTACTTTTTTAACTGCAACGATCTTAAATATAAGTTTGAGGCCATTTCAAAATGTTATACTGTATATTATGTACAAATGTAACTAGAAAGCAAGAAAGCAAATTGAACTTTATGGTGTAATCAGAATATTAGTTATGGTCAACATCTTCAATAAATTTTACCTTTTTTTTTTTTTTTTTTCCTTCTTTCTTTACTTTTCTAGAATTGGAAGAGCTTTATGAGCATTTCTCCCGTTGGCTAGAACACGATAAAGATGGAGAGGAAGAGCAACAAGAAGAAGCAGTTCGTAGTTTTGCTAGAGGACTGTTAACTCGTACACTAAGTGACTGTGGTATAAGTAAGTCAGTGCCGCTGGCGTGTCAGTCTAACGTTGGAGTGACAAGGTCGCTGAGTGAGGCAGCGGGAAGTGCTCAGAGTCGCAGTAACGCTCCACGTAGACTTGCGGCTCACCTCGCCTCACTGCTGGGAGATGGCAGAGCTGGACCTAGGCCTGTGGCTACAGGAAGCTGGTGGGGAGGTCATACCAGCACAGACCCTCAGTTCAAGGCTGTGCTGCAGTGGCTGGCGGCAAGTCAAACACAGTGTTCCTGTCTGCTGTATTACACAGAGAGCATAGAGCAGCTAGCCAAGGTGAGATGATGCAATATCAAAGACAACTTCAAAGATATTTCAAATCAGATTTCTATAGAAGCACATCACTTGTTCTTAGTAATAATTTCAATACCAATTTTATAAGAATAAACATTTGATAGGTTTAATTATCTTTGCTTATGATAAGACAAGAACAGGAACTGCAATTTTAATACATAAATGTTGGGTACAGTATATTTACATAAGCTGGCTTTAGCAAAATATCATCTACAGTGTAGTGCCCACCTCAGGAAATCATTCTGAAGTAATAATTTATTTTTAGGTACTATAGTAAGGAAAATTGACCAGTAACTTGAAAAGAAACAGAGGAAACCAGCAAGAGCCTTACCAAACTTAACGAGTTCTCTGTTTTGGTGAAAATTTTGCTACCATGTAGATATAGATAATAAAAACACAAAGGATATATTTTGGTAATAATCTTCAAGAGAAACAGAGTATGTGTGCGTTCGTTAGTCCTTACAAGTCACATACTTTGTTCCTCTTGGAGATTAGAGCTGAAAGTTATTCGATATGTGTGAATTATCTCTATGCTAGCAAGCTTTTCAGCAAATTATAAGACTCTCTTCACTATGGTATGGTAAGGCCCTTATTGGTTTCCTCAACCTTTATCTTCTTTTAAATTCATTATTATAATTTTTTTTTTTTTTTTTTTTTTTTTTTTGTACATGTTTCAGCTGGACACTCTGTGCCGAGTAATTGTTGACAGACAATGGTCAGTAGGTGAACTGACCAGTGCAGTACTCAGGTATGCACAAGCATTACTTGATATTGATGACCCCGAATATTCAATCTCAGCTCCTAGACGGTCGCTTTTTGATGAACTTATCGGAACAGAAAAACCAGTTGTCACTTTAGAGACGGAACTTTGACGAGTCTCTATCAAGCACTATGTTATGTCTCAACATTATGCAAGGAAAAGAAAATTTATGTTTACAATCTGATTTTAATTAAGATTGGCTCTTCAATAATAATAATAATAATAATCAAGTGCTAAACTATCTCAATATTTTTGTTCCTATAAA
Organism: Ecdyonurus torrentis; assembly: GCA_949318235.1. Taxonomy (NCBI): domain Eukaryota; kingdom Metazoa; phylum Arthropoda; class Insecta; order Ephemeroptera; family Heptageniidae; genus Ecdyonurus; species Ecdyonurus torrentis. The sequence continues at coordinate 19,471,031 of OX439131.1, forward strand.
GAAGTATATATTATACTTCCAAATAAAATCAGAAAGTAAACATTATTTTTTGCCTAAATACGTCTTCACTGTTGTTGATTTTTTTTTTATACCCAAGGCTGTGCTCTCACACCATAAGTGACCTTTGCTATATAATTATAAATAATATTATGCTGCTGCACATACACACACACAGGTTGAAAATATACTATTATTATCATGCTATAATATATAATGTACCATTTTAATTGTTGTTAATTAATTGTTTCAATAATTATATTTTATATGTTTTTTTTAAATATCATGATTTTTGAAGCAATTATGAATATAATTGTTTTAACTTGCTAATAATACATACACACATAATTGTATTGGGAGATAAAGACATGGCAGAAATACTCAAAAGCAATATAAAATACTTGTGTGATTATGATGTTTCTAATATTATAATGCTAGAGTGTACTTTAATTATGTATAATGAAAAAAATAAATATTAATATTTCACTTTCATTAAAAATTATAATAATAAAAATTTATAGTTGATTTTTAATAATGTAAATTTCATGCAAATATTTTCTACTATTTTGCTATGAAAAAATATCCCTAGTCAAAATGCTTTTACTTGTTGCTTTTTTTTTTTTTTTTTTTTTTTTTTTTTTTTTTTTTTTAAAGGTGCATTTTTTAAACTTGTTGGTTTTTAACTTTAGCAGTTTTCTCACTTAAAGAAGTAGAACATCTTGAACAAAAAACTTGCCTAATATCCTAACATACCTAAATATCAACGTTGATTTGGCTGGAGTAATTGATTTCCAATTTATTTTCCATTTACACAATAATAGCTGCGGGGTTTTGACGTCACAGCTCACTAGTCCACGCGCACGGAAACAGGCGAGCTCTGATGTCATAAACCCGCTGCTGCCATTTTGTGAATGGAAAATAAATTAGAAATTAATGACTCTGGCCAAATCAGTTGATATTTAGGTATGTAAGGATATTAGACATGTTTTTTGTTCAAGGTGTTCTATGCCTTTAAAGGATGGTCTTGCATTGCTAAAGGATAAGAAATTAGGGGTTATTTTACTGTGTACACCAATGGTAATAAGCATTTCTTATCATTTGTATGGGTGACAAGAGGTGTGCATTATACACATCAATACAAATCAACAAGAATGTAGTCCTCGATACAAATTATTGATCAAAAAATGTTATTAAAAAAGTAACAGTGGCTTGCAAATAGTTGTAACTATTTTCTACATTCAAACATTTTTATATAATATTTAAAATTAAAAGGATTTGTAAATTATTACAAAAAAATTTGGTGTAGATGATTGTGTTTTTATTTTTTTAGTTTGTAGTCGTACAATTTAAAAAATTTTGTCTTGGATAAAAAAAAAAGTTGCAAAAATGTTTTATTTATAACAAGGCAGTGCGTATTGTGTATAGGAGGGACAATAAATACCATGAGATTGGTATGTGATTGACTAATTAAATACCAATAATTAAATAATATTTTTCAGTCACCTAAGGAGCAATATCAAAGTTCATTTTATTTCATTTCATTTTTTTTTTTTTTTTTTTTAATCATCATTGGAAATTGTTATTGGTAAGAGATCTTTTCAAGACCCAACTCTACCTAACCCTCAATATGACTAACGAAACTGCCAGTCTACATGACTTTATATTAATAATTACTGTATGTGCCAAATATATATTTTTATATAATATTTTACGCCTTAATTCAAAAATTGCACATTTTAAACAACTTCTAATATACATCTCAGATAATACATTTCTAAAATGTACATACTCATTTTTTTTATTTAATTATCTATTAAAGCTTTGAGCTTTAATATCATTAGGTACTCAATTGTAGTTCTCTTTCCCATGGGTCATAGAAATTAAGAAGAAACAATATTTAAGGCATGCATAAAAAAATAAAAATAATTTTTAAACTAATTTATCTATGAAATATAGGTCCTCATTTTTTTTTTTTTTTTTTTTTTTTTTTTTTCTCCTTCTGTGTAATAGATTTTTGTTTTAAATAAAATCTTGTTTGAACAAAACACAAAGAACAGTGAAAAAGTGACAAAGCTTTAAAAAAGAAATTTGACCCATAATGTAAATAATGACATTTCGATGCTAAATGAATTGTTAAGATGATTGTTGCTTGATTTGCCATATATCAGGCTTGTTGGCTAGGTCTAGAGTAGGATGTATCGCCAAACATTGCTTGCTTTGCTTGCTTTACTTAGCCAGCTTCTTGTCCAGAGTTGCACGGATAGCGTCCAGGAAGTCCATGGTGTAAAGGTACATGCCCTCCTTGACATTCTTGATGCCATGGATACAACCAGCAAGGTCCTTGGTCAGATTGCCAGCATCCACAGTTTCAACACAAGCCTCTTCCAATGCAACACAGAACCTAACATAAATATAGGAACAATTAGCTACAATGGAATTCAAGTTAGTCTCAAAATGTTGATTTGACACTTTTTTTTACAAAAGCTTAACTATAGTAATGTGGAAACACATGCGATTATTTTTTGAAAAATTAAAATCTAATTAAAATCGGCAATTAAAGATTACGTATTTTTAAACAAAATTTCAAAATTATAGTTGAAGGGTAGTTGCTTAGATGGCGCCAGCTGTGTCCAAGCACAAAGTCTAGCGAGAGTACCGTTATGTTTCTAGCAATCGAGGGGAGTATGATGTGGAGGTTAAAGGGATGAGAAGGGAGGAGGGAAAATTCAAAGGCCTCCCTAACACGTTAACTGATAAATTTGTTAATACCATATAATGTACTGTTATGCCCGATTTTGAATTATAAAATAGGTGCGAGACGTTGATCACATTAAATATTAGTTAATCACAACATATTTAAGTGAATTATCTCTGAAACTGCCCTTTCAGCTTGTTGACAAAAAACAGCTGATAATTTGTGCGTGATGCTCAGGGTGATGAGGGGCGTGGGCATCGCGAACAGGCTAATAGGGGAAGTAAAAATAGTACAGTCATGCTATAAAAACACGTCTCCTTGTGCGCAAGCGCAGTATTACGCTAGTTTGGCCAAAACAAGCACCCTAAGGTTCAAATAATTAAACTTAATTTAATTTTTTCAGGGGGCACGGTTAGGAAAAAAAAAGAGGAAATTTTGTCAGAAAAATTAATAAATAACACCAATATATGAATACGTGCAATAAAAAAAAGTAACCAGAATTCCCCATTAATGTTATCAGTAGACATATAAAGTGCTTTGATTTTTTTTGTTATTCATACATTGTATATGACATGTACGGGAATTGTAAAAATTATTATCATTATTATTTCACAACAGTGTGGGGAAGGCCTTATGATATATGTGGTTTTCAAGCAAAGTTTCTTACACCTACAGATACAGTACTGAAAACTACTATTCTGCTAAGCTTGCCACTGGTAAACTTACAATAATCTGTTAAACTCAAGTAAGGCACTTACACTTTTAAGTGAGTGTTTAATGGCGATGGCTTTTACATAGTAAACAAAAATTCTAAATGATTTTTCATTTTGTAAGCTCTTAGAAATTATTTTAGATGATGGGAGATAATATTTTACCTCTCAAGTTCAGGGTTATTGTCAAGCTTTGCACGGTGCTCTAGGCCACGAGTCCATGCAAAAATGGAAGCAATGGGGTTGGTGGAGGTCTTCTCTCCCTTCTGGTGTTGTCTGAAAAAGCAAATCTCATATTTAGACTCCATATCAAGCAAGAAAATATGATGAGTTATCTACCTGTAATGCCTTGTTACAGTTCCGTGAGCAGCTTCAGATTCAATGGTCTTGCCATCAGGGCACATGAGGACAGAGGTCATGAGACCCAGAGATCCTGTCATTAAACAAGTATTATTAACAATGTGGTTCAGAGTGAAGGAGGTCAAAGTAACTCACCGTAGCCCTGAGCAACAATATCAGACTGGACGTCACCGTCATAGTTCTTGCAAGCCCAGATGAAGCCTCCATTGGACTTAAGAGCTTGAGCAACCATGTCGTCAATCAAGCGATGCTCATACCAAATATGAGCTGCCTCAAAGTCCTTCTTGTACTTTCTGTGTACATCAAAATAACATCATTAGAGAAACCAATAATTAAACAAGTTTTATCATAGTATAGGGTATGTGTGCATGACGTCATTCTGAATGCTTTTCGATGCTCTTCTTGAGCAACGAATAAGATTGCTCAGCATAGGACAAACGTAGTTTTTGGCTATTTTTCTTTGGAAAATTAGTTATTTTTTGTTATTATTATTTTTCTTGAATACTTGAAAAACTAATTTAACCTGTTAACAGCATTAACGCTCACAAAAAAGTTGCTACGGTAAGTATTTTTAAACTGGCAAAATGCGTCATTTTCCTATATTGGCCCATGTTATTTATTGCTCACTTATGGCGTCGACTTTAACATGAATAAAACCACCCTATACAAGACAAATAATAATAATAATAATAAATTTAAGAAAAGTTTACTTTGCAATAATTAATTGTGTGGCAGCTTATTTTACTAGTATCAACTAAAAAAAAGTGTAATTTCTAACACTGGAATCTTATGTAATCCTACTAGTGCTGTAGATAATCGCTAAAAATTTCAAAACCGGTCAATCGTTAAGAAACCTTACCGGTAAGCGCAAACCGGTATGCAAAATAAAGCGATTTTAACCGATTAAATAATCGTTAAAATCACTTCAAATCTTTATCGATTTTAAAAAAGGTAACATTGTTAAAGATTTTTAAATAAAAAAAATTGTTAGACCCTATTAACGATTTCAATAAAAAGAAATTAATAAATAATTAATTAATTAATTAATAAAAATACCAAAATTTCTCAATATTTGCACAAATAATTGCAAATTTCCTCTTTATATATTTTTTCTATTTAAAAAAATACACACAAAAGAGTTCATAAATGAATTTTATTGCATTATTAAGTACTAAGATATTCAATTTTTTTTTATTTATTTATTTATTTTTATTTTTTTTGTAAGTTTCAAAAAATAAATAAAAGTTATTACACAAGTAAAAATAATTATAACACGTTTTTTCAAGGCATCTAAAAATGATATTCTAAAATTTTATACTGTAAAAAGCAATAAAATTAATTAAATAACTTTGAAAAATTGATACGCACTGATTAGGATTTTCATTTTACTAGCTTATTGATTTTAAAATCGCAAATTTAATTGACGATTCTAAAAATCATTAATCGTTAACTTGCTTAGCGATTTTGAAAATCGAAAAAGTGCTTATCGATTCCCACTAACGACTAATCGGTTTACGAGGTTTCAATGAAACCGGTTAATCGAATCGTTAAGTAACTGGTTTGCTGTGAACCAGTTTCTATCCACAGCCCTAAATCCTACTAAACTGGAAATGGAAGTGACAAATGCAGAAACCATGTGACTGTACAAAGTAACAGAAAGTAGCAAGTTTCTTTTAGGTACTTTTCATCACCATGTGTTTCAAGTTCTTCTGTTTCTGCTTGTTTATATTTACATAAGATTCCATTATCCTAAAATAGCAGGAGGGGATTGTGATATACTTACGCTTCATAGATCTCCTCAAAGATGTCCTTAAATCTGCCATCATAGCGCTTGAGAATGGTGTTCTTTGTGGACATATAGAGTGGCCACTTCTTGGCAAGAGCAACCTATGGCAAAATCATGCAATTAAAATATGAAGCAATGATATGATAAATCATTGAGAGAAAAATCTTGGCAATAATTGACTTGTAATAAAAACTATTTTGTAGCAACAACAACAACTTGACGCAGATGCAGAAAAATTTAATTTTTCCTAATCTAGTTTTGTGCTTGCTACCAAATAAGACATTTCAATTAAAAAGCAAGTATTTTGTTGGTATTGCCATTAATATATATTTATACTGATTTAAATTTTAATTGAACACAGTGCTAGTGTCAGGTCAAGATTGTTTACATACCTGGAAACTGGAGTGAGCAAAATCTCTGATGGATTCATCAGTGTTGTACATGCCCATCACCACACCTCCCTGACCAGTGAAGGTGAACACCTCCACTCTCTGAGGGGTGCCATTGTCGGGAGTGTACACCAACTCAACCTAAAAGAGTAACCAGTTAGCAAGACGTTGCTACAGACACACTGATATCAGCAATACCTTGCCAGGTTGTGCGCAGACAAAGTCTGTGGCCTTGTACTGATCACCATGAGCGTGACGTCCAATGATGATTGCCTTGGTCCAGCCAGGGACAATACGAGGAATGGTCTTACACAGAATAGGCTCACGGAATACGGTACCACCAAGAATATTTCTGATGGTTCCATTGGGAGAAGGCCACATTTTCTTTAACTTGAATTCTGCATAAACCCAAAAAAATATATATATATTAGCTTCAGCTCACAGAATCAAATTTTTAAATGAATAATTCAAAGTTTACCTTCTACTCTCTGCTCATCAGGGGTGATGGTGGCGCACTTGATGCCAACATTGTGTTTCAGGATGGCATAAGCAGCATCAAATGTCACCTGATCATCAGTCTGATCACGGTATGGCAGGCCCAGATCATAATAGAGGCACTCAACCTACAATAAAAGTAAGTTAAGTAAAGTCAGCTAATATGTGGTAATAAAACCTTTTGTACAGTAATAATATACTTAAATCAATATCTGATTCTGAAATGGTTATAAAAATACAGTAACTTGAAATTATATGTACAGGGAGAAAATTAAAATGTAAGTAACTGGGCATATTTTTACAAAAGAGGTTACATGCATTTGTAAAGGAAGCCATAAATTTAGTTCACTTTCATGTATTCATTTCTTGCAAAGTGGATTGGAAAGAATGATATGTAATATATTCATATAAAATGTTAATCCATACTTAGCTGAAGATTACAATGTTAATGTACCTTGAGGTAGGGGAAGATTAGGGTCTCCTTAATTTTCTCCCAGATAATGCGTGTCATTTCGTCTCCATCCAGCTCCACCACTGGCTTTGCCACCTCGATTCTCTTGGCAGAGCCAGCATCTACAATCAAAAATGTAAAATATAGATAGCAACATTGATTATCAATCACTACAGTTCAATCAATAGGTCAAATATCAATATTGTTGACTTACCCTGAAATGGTTGTACTGTATAGCATTATGCTATGTACGTGTATTCAAAATGATTTTTTTATTATTATTATTATCAATTTATTATTTACGTACAGTACAGTACTGTTTTATATTAGGATACACAATTGGCAGTCTTTAATTTCTATGCATCATTATTACATCATTAAAGTGACTGTCCAGACCTAACAACATATATATGCACTTTTAATTCATTAAACACAAAATGGGACACCCAAAAGCGTTTTTAATTTGAACTATTACCCAAATGAAATGTAACCCCACAACCCACAAGAGAGCGCGAAAAAGTTGTAAAGTAGGCAAAATGTACAAGTTTTGAACAATCCTGACGCCAGGATTGCTCACATTCAATAGAGAAAGTTGTGCAGGTTGCATAAGCTGAAATTTTGCTTATACGTGAAGGGGATCACAATTAGGTTCATGGTCAAATTAATTGTATTTTTGAAAATCCCATTTTATGTTTAATAAATTAAAAAAGCATATTGTTTGGTCTGGACGTTTCCTTTAAGTAAACGCATTTCAACTTCAAACTTTCCTGTGATAAAAAAAAAATAAAAAAAAAAAAAGAAAGAAAGAAAAGAAAAGAAAAAAAAAAAGTGAAAGAAAATTGTATTGATGTTGACACATTAAAAAAAATGTCAAACTTTTTTGCGACTATCCACAAATAACTTTTTTCAGCGGACGAAAAAAGGTTAAGGGAAAAAAAAAAACTAGTGTGGTGGTGGCCAATATAATATTATGTATACCGCACTGGGCGTTTGACGTGACTAGTGACGCAAATTTGGTTCCATCCATATTCAAGGTTGGCAAAGGGGGAGTTACGTGGGTCTTTTTTTTTTTTTTTTTTTTTTTTTTTTTGACAGACATTAGCGAAGTCACCTTTGCTTGTCCTATACTTGATTTACATGTTCAAAATTAAACTTGCATGGTATAGTAACAAGGGTCCAGAGTGCTTTACATGATAACATTAATAAGTTATACAACATACTAGGGTATAGAGCAATGTTTGTAAAGTGCGTCAGGCGAACGCCGAGTTAATTTCGGCTTGTATATTATATCGCCAAGCCAGAGACAGGAACGATGATAGTATGATGACGTATACTTTGCACCCACTACTGTTTTTCTTTTTACTTTCAATTCGCGATCTTAACGTATTTCAGCGCAAGAGAGCAGTGTGAGAGATTTTAGATTCAACCCCAGCATTAACACAAAAGAGCTCTAAAAAAACAATAGCACACTGCTTTTTTTTATACATATATTTTTTTTAGATCGCGCGTCTTGTCGCTAGATCTTAATTTAAATTTATATATCTCTACACGTTAGCGTTGAAGAGAACACTGCTCCGTTTCATAACAATGCTTATTTTATCTATAAAAAATATAAAAATTTTACTATTGATTTTATTTATTTTTTTAGAGCTGAAAAAAAATGCAGTATCTGTGAATGAAACAATTGAAATAGTTTTTCCCTAGAAAAATAAACAAGCTACAATTAAAATAAAATAACATTGACTTTTCATGTCTTAGCGAATTTTCTACTAAATTCTTTATTTACTCATCAAATATAAGTTTCAGTATCACTAGAAAGATATGACTCAATAAGTATAAAAGAGTTCAAAATTTTATATCGAAATTCCTGGTTCCCTGACCCTAACTCAATCACTATATAATTTCATGGTCAAAGTTACTACAACGCGAAGCAAAAATGAAATATATAAAAAAAAAAGATGACCATTACAATTTATTTAATGATAACGCGAGATAGGGTCATTATAATTGCAACATAGAATTACATTACATTGCACGAGAGGGGGCTGTGACCTCTCTGTGTACCATACATCAGCTGTACAATAAATACGCGTGTTATTTGCAAGGGGGGGGGGGGGGGTTCAACTGAGGTCACTAGGCCGCCGCGGAAGATTGATTGACTCTTACCCATGCACTCTTATTTACCCAATATAAAAATATAATTTTGTAATTCTAGAACTTACACTATCATTCATACGCGTTTCTAGACCGTTTTAAATATGTTATAGTCGTTACATTTGAATTAGATTGAACTACGCAATATTATAATGACAAAACTTGATTATGATTATATCATCGTATTATAACACACGGTACTGAACCATAAATAAGTTCTTGGGTTAAAATAAAAAATGTTTTAAATTGTTGATTTCCCCCCCCCCCCCCCCCCTATATATATAGGAGCAAAAAGTAAAAATATGTATTATAATAAAATGTTGCACATAGCAATTGTGTTTGAATTTTCGTTGTTACTGCACGGAAATCAAAAACTTGCACAACAACTGTAGACTGAAATGCAACACTAAAATTGCAAGTTATTCATTTAATTTCGGTACAATGTTAAGGATCTGATTCTTAATTACTATTTCAAGCTTTCCTGTGGTGTTATATACGCCATTGAATATTTTTTATGTGAAGCTATTTCTGGTGGCACGCACTCAAAAATCGATATCAACCATTGCTACGCGCATTGACGTTAAAATATCAGAAAGCGCATAGAGATGTTTTCCGACATGAAGATTTGGTAATTGAAAATGTATAATATACTTGATTGCGCGATAATTGGAATAAATTATAATTTTTTAAAGTATTTATTTACTAGTATTTATTAATTCTATTTACAAATATTTCATACAATTTCGTAGCAAAAATAAAAAACTAAATACAGTCAACCGGGGTGACTTTGAACGCCCGGGGTGACTTTGAACACCCATTTATCTCTACTTTGGGCACTCATTTCAAATTTTTGAAACATGCCATTAGGATCAAAAACAAATTTGAACAACAGTAAGATTCTTCAAATTTCTAAAATGAGGCCCCAAGACAGAGATAATTGGGTGTTCAAAGTCACCCCGGGCGTTCAAAGTCACCCCGGTTGACTGTAACAATAAAAAATAATTAGCAAAATTATATAAAGAGGTTTAATAGCTATATAGGCTTGCAAATTCAGTACATCGTTGCAAATTACAATGTAAAGACAGTAAAATCCAGCAGCAAAGTAAATACAAAGATACGAATAGTAGTGATTTAAAATTGTGAACCTGCTTCCATGTAAATTGTGTTACTGATAAGAAATATATAGGGGCCTAGCATAATTAATGTTTGTGTTATCAATGAAGGCCAAGATGTTAGGTAACACTTGAGTTGTTTAAACCGACCTATATATTGAGCCAAAATGACAAGCGGTACGTTTATATTATGTACACAGTGTGCTGTCTCCGCGCACTATTGTTAAATACTATTGCCAACATTGTGACGACGTTCTATACTATAACCTTTAATATAGTGCAATATTGGCATAAATAATTACACAAATTTAATTAGAATCTTGCTAGGGAGAGATAAATTATGCATACAAATGTGTATGTATCTTAATTAAGAGTGAGCTAGACTAGTATTGTCAGAACTCACTTTAAGAAAAAAAAAATTATCAATACTTTTTTTTTTTATGTGTTAAAGTTCAAAATATGAGGAAGTTGGACAAAAAAATACGACTATTTTTTTTCCCCCTATTAAAACTTAACTTTTTAAGTTCTATACCCCCCTCTATACTTCTTACAATGATTTACATGTAACTTTAAATCGGGAAACCATTTATAAAATTATTTTTTTGATGTAAATAAATTAAATTTGCATTTTATTTCACATTAGAAAGTCAACGATATCTTCTCTCTCTCCTTTTTTTTTTTTTTTTTTTTTTCTATTTTAATTTATTAAAGCAGATGTTCTGCAACGGAAGCAGCTAAGAATAAAAAATTAGAAAAAAAAAATAAAAAAGGACACAAAGATTGTCTTTTATACATATCTATATAGTAATCTACCATAATTAAAACCTTAGAAATTCCGCAGTGTCTTATCGAATCTGAAATGGAGTGAGAGTACGTATAATATTTAATAAAATCAAACGTATTTTGTGCTTAAAATTATATTTGTTTTTATGTAAACGAAATAATAATTAACTTTACTTTTCCTCTAATAGCTCTTTCGTGATGAGTAAAGAGAGAGAGAGAGAGAGAGAGAGATTATGCTGGTCAGATTTATTACCGAACCAACCAGAAAAACAACTTTTTTTTTCTTCTAGATGATCAATCTGAGCTCGAGATATAATTACATAGTACCGCATTGTCTAATACTATTTGCAAAATCTTTCGACAGTAAAAAAATATGTAACACTATATTATAACGCAAATATTATGCAAATCGGAAGCGTTTTATTTTGAAGCATATAATATTAAATTATTTATAATTTAAGTGAGAAGCATTAAAACTTTATATGGATTATACATAGAATAATTTCATCAAATAATCGCAAGGAAATCAAAGGAAACAATAAAATTGAAAAATTATTTAAAATTAAGTTACATTTCAGTATACTGTCAAATCAGACAATTTTACAGATTTACCGTTAAAAATACCTGCCCATTCAATCAGCTGCACCCTATTTTTATTTTAATTATGGAAGGGTCCGCAAAAAGCGAAGGTGAGGGAAAGAAATGCAGGTATAAAATTCGTCAGAATGAATGCATTGCTTTTATAAATCTGCCACCAGAATTGCTCGCTATAAATTATGCAATACTTTATTCATATATTTATTAAATCCAACCATTGAAAAAAAAAAAATGAAAATTTAAATTGTCGATAATTAATTAAAATGTCCAAAATTAAAACACTCTCTAATGCTGGGGATTGCAGCTGTATTTTTATGAATAAAATGCGATTTAAAAATCTCAAATCATAATACTTATATACATACAACATTTTAAAGTTGAATTTTGACAGCTTTTATATCCCACGTGGCGTTCAATGATAGTTTTGTAATTGGGTTCCGACACCAACGTATTTAGTCGCAGGCTCGCAGCGCGTCATATCATACACACAAAGGAATTTGCGCACATATGCTAAATAATTCACAAGCAACGTTTGTATCTTCTATGTCCACGTAGGATATTCTTACGGAGCAAAAAGATACGATATTTTACCATACGTATTTCATTCATGAAATATCATTAAAATATCGATTACAATATTCATAATATTGCTAAATCTCGCAAAAATGAAGCGGGTAAATGTGAATAAATCGGGCTGTCAAATTTTAAAATAAGATATTTTTAAAAGTAAACTACTTAGAAAATTTTTAAAAACATGGAATTATGGGATGATATACTTACAATTACGCTGTGGAGTAATTAAAGTTGGGGCAGATGAAATTACCCCAGGATTTGGGGTTGAACGGGACAGCACGCGACACACAGACCTCAGAGCACCGGCCATTTCTTCGCACAGAAAGAGAAGAGAGTGAGGAGAGGAGTAGTGAACAAAAAAAGTAAAGAGAGGGAGGGAGGGAAAAATCGAGCGTGAAGGAGATAGGAGTGGGGATGTAGGGCGGCGGCAAATAACTTTTAAATTTTGGAAAAAGTAAAAAATTAAAAAAAAAAAAAAAAAAAAAAGCTCTCGAAACTATAATTTATATAATAAAAGTTTAAAAAAATTAAAAATCAATCTAAATTAACTATATTTTTAATAATTACTGTAAAAATTGATAGTTAATTTAAGAATTAAAACACGTCCAATTAAAATTAAATGCCACGGCTATGATGTAGGATTTGTACATTTTGTAAAAGCATAACGAAAAAACTCTGTAAGAAAAAATTTTAAAATTGGGCAAATTTTTATATTGCAAAGTTGTGGTTACTTTTATTTTAATTTTAACTTTGAAAATATTTATTTATTGTTTTTATACTGTGTATTTATTTGCAAGTAATTTATTTAAAATCAAAACGTATCTTGATAATGTATACCGACTGTCCCGAAATGATGCTCAAAATAAAAGGTATAATAAAATAAATATAAATTAAATATCTAAATCAATTTAGTGATGCAAAGATTAAAGTACACACGAATTGTTAATTATTTTCAATCATGCTCAAACATATTCATCAAACGAGATCGAGATCGGTTGATAATAATGCACTCTCTTTATTTATTGTTTACTATGATGTGTATTTGTATAGTAATTTCAGGAGGACCGGGGAGATAGGAGACCAACAATGAACCAGTTTCATAAAAATATTATTCAAAAATTACGTAACGTTTTTGTATTAATGTGATCTACAGCTACGATCCCAAAGAAAAAAGTTACTAAAATATTAAAAAAAAAAAAAAAAAAAATGAAGAGAAATACGGTAATAAGTTGATAAAACTTAGATAAGCTTGGAAAATAAAAAGTTGAATGAAGTATGTAATACAATATACTATAAATAGCATATTAGAATGCATTTAATTATAATTGAAAACTTATATTTCCTCGAGCGTAATTATATGCAAAGAACATTTTAATGATTATATTAACTAAACGTAAACATATAGGGAGGGACTAGGGTTTTCGTTAACATCATTATAGGTTGATGAGTGTATATTATAAATATATTAAAAATTGCATTTTTGCAGATTTCTTGGTCAGAAAGTTTGGAGGCACTCCTAGAAAGAAGAACCCGTGCACTCCTTGAGCACGTGATAAGCGATGTCACGAGTTATCAAGAAGAAGAGCTCACTGCTGAGAATTCCAAGCGCGAGGAGGTATGTATAGGCTGGAGTTGTTTGAAGGTCTATCTAACTATAGACTCGCACTGACGTCCGTGCGAGAGAGAAAAAAGTAGCAATATCACGAAAGAAAAAAAAGTTAGACGATCGAGTTTTTTTAAACAAACCACAAACCATAAAATAATTATATTTGCGGTTGAAAAACTATTAATTGTAAAAATTAATAGACAAATAATTATTAATTACTGTACTTAACATAATCAAAATTTCTACAAAAAGCTGATTTCATTACTTATTTATCTTATTTCAACTACATTTTCGTATTTTCAGTTGATACCTGACCCTGACCAGGACCCAAAAGAACAAGAGCAGCTCTTGCAATCAAAATTTAACTTTTTGAAAGCACGAATGCAAAGCTTACACAACAAATTTAGAAGCAAAGAGGTGGGTTTTATGCATATAGGCAACATTATACTTTTTGAATATTTGCATTATAGCTTACAGGCGTGTGAAATTAAGTTCCTTTTTTTTTTTTTTTTTTTTTTTTTTTTTTTTAATTAATTAAGAGAGATGTGTCAAAATAAGCTAAATAGATCGTTCTATAATTATTGCTCCAATAATTTTAACATTTGTATATAAGACAAAAATGCTTCAAACTCACATTTAATTTAAGAATTTCTTGCTCAATTTTTTCTTTGTCTTATAAATGTAAAAGTTTTACATATATATTATATTTTATATAAAGCAACATATTTTTCAGATTGAATATTTACTAGCACATGCAAATGTCATAGAAGAGTTAGAAGAATTCTTTGGTTTGTTGTGTTTGGAGGAAGCCACAGATTCGTGGAGTGAGTTTTTAGAGTACTGGATAGGCTGTACCAAGTTTTGCAAGTTTTACTGGAAAGACTTGCTCAAGTTAGCCAAGGAAAAACTGACTCATCAAGAACAAGAGAAGAAACTAATACATGAAGAACTGGAGAAAATCTCCACAAAAATTAAGAATGATGAGAGACATGCTCTATTGAGAGACGTAAAGAAGAGAACGCTGAGAGAAAATATAAAAAAATCTAAGAAGAAAATTGCTAGTATAGCTGCAGATATCGTTCACCATGACAAATATTTGCATGAACTGCAGTCCAAGTGAGTAAATTATTTAATATCGAACTCTCTTTTTCTATTACTCTCAAATTTATTAGTATAGAATAAATTTTTCTCGAGATTCACGTGTAAGTTATATAACATTTGTCATTCATATACTGTATTCATTTTGCAAAAATTGATAAAATGTAAAATATATTATCGACCCTTTTTCAAGAAAAATAATATTTTATTGCTGAAAACCTTTTTATTTATGTTAAATTTAAATTGAAAATAATATGTCATCATTTATTATTGCTTTTGTTATAACATTATGTGATTGTGACATTCTTATGTTCATTATAGTTTATAAGCTTTGAAAATATTGTTTTTTTTTATTTATACAGATTATAAGAACATGTTGTAGATTTCTAAATGTATAAAATTATATGGATCCTCACACGAACAGTAATATATTATATAATATAATATATAATATATTATATATATGTAATATATATATATATATTATATATATATATGTAATATATTATATAATATTCTTAATATTTGTAAACCAAAATAAATTAAAACTCCATCTCGTACTTTTACCCTTTCATGATTTGTTTATATATAAATATATCTATAACATATTTTTAAGTAACTATATGGTCTAAGCTAAATGAAAATGTTGAAAAAAAAAATCTCATGTTATAGGTTCGACAGCATATTAAGTTTAATTACAAATAAGCGTGATGAGCGATTTGAGCCAGAATTGTTTGAGCTGAAACAGCGACGAGACATTCTTGTAGAAGAAGTGAGACACGCTGAGTTGCTGGCGAGAGCCACGGCTCTCAAGTATTCCCTGATTGAGATGGACATCAATAGATTGCAGTCAGGTGGAGATGTGAAAGAAGACTTAACAGCCCAGGAGACTGAGAATCAGTTACGTGAGCTTACAGACAAGATGCTCGACTTGGAGCTTGAAAGTAATGACTGCGACATGGCGGTAATGAAATTTTTAAATAATAATAATAATCGTTCGTAGTTAATAGTTATTACATATATATATATATATATATACAGGGACGGAATCTATAACTTTTATAGCCGCAGCCATCGTTAATTGAGTATACAAATAAATTACCTGCTTCAAAGGCTGCATTATTTTTAGATCACTAAAATATTTATCATTAATATTTTTACAAACTAACTAAATAATTTATTTTACAGAAGACGAGCGTATTAAGTGAAGCTCAGCGAAAGATTGACGCAGTGTACGTGGACCTATGGTTGCTGACGCAACATAACGAGGCTGTGGTTCCCGTGGTGCAACATCTTTTACGTGAGCACTCACTGCAGCCGCTACCTCGAGAGTTCCCTACCTCACTGCTGCCTCCTTTGCCCTCCACTGACGAAGACATGGGTTGGCCTTCGTCACCTGAGGCTTTGGAGAACGCGAGCTTACCCAACACACCACCCGCTCCTCCCGTCTTACCTTCCACACCCTGCCTCAAATTTGCAGATGACGATGCATCTTCGCAACAAAATAAAGCGCTCCCCTCGACGTCTCCAGTTTCATGTACACAAAAATCAGAAGATAAAATAGCATTTTCTACATCTTCGAACCCCAACTTAGGGAATAATTCAACAACCCACCAAATTCTAAAAAAAGATACATTTTCTTCGTCTTCAAAATCCTGTCTTAAAAAGTCTCCAGCGACGCAACAAACTTCAGTTTTCCCAACATACTCGACTTCATACATTAAAGAGAGCAAAACACCCCTCTCGTCACATTCAACTTCTTGTCTAAAAACTCCAACACAAATGACACCAATGTCTTATACAACTCCTTGTCTAAAAACCCCGAGTTCTACGACACCTAATTCTACCCCATGTTTAAAAAGAAAAGAGACTCAATCACCTATTTCCACATATTCAAACCCCTGTCTAAAAAATAAGAGATATATCACGACACCACCAGCTCCACCATCAACCCCCGCAACACCTTTCTTAAAAAATTCAGGGTCTCAAGTACTGAATATCTCTGTTACGTCAGCACCATCGCCTTGTCTTAAAACTTCAGTGTCATTGAAGCGTCGTAAGAGAACTTCCAGTTCAACATCTACGGACTCGTTATCAGAATAACTGTACGCATGCTGGATTTATTTGAACTGATAAAATGTTTAATATATTTGTGTTCTTAAAATTGTTATGTTTTTTTAAGTTTAATTGTGCTATATATTTCAAATGTGTATTGCCTTTATTGCTACTTATAATAGTTTGAGTATTAGAAAACTATTATTACGCTTCGTCTTAATTATTCTTCTTCGTCTTTTTTTTTTTTTTTTTTTTTTTTTTTTAATTATATTTTTGGTAATAATTAAAGCATACATTATTATAACGTGCATATTGTTTTTAATAAAATAATTTTAATTTCTTTATTCAAATGTTTTCTTGCGATATTTTCGGTAAAACAATACAGTATACTATTTGCTCAACCGCAAGCTGAAAAAGTTGCATATATTTCAGGCGCTTATTTTTAAGTGACAGTAAAGCAAAGTACGAGCCATGCATGATACGAAAAATATTGATTAATACGATACTACAATAAAACAATCTTTGTTGCTCAAACAACACCTTTTTTTTTTTTTTTTTGGTTGATTTTGGTTGCTATGGTGATTTTGTTTGTAAACAACTTGACTTTTGAACGTAAAATTTAGAAAGTTAAAACGTTTATATTAATTAAACCTTGTGAATATAATATTAAAAAATTAAAAAAAACAAAAAAAAACAAAATGGTTCGGGCGCAGGAGATGGACGAAATATTGCGACAAATTGGATGGACTGATGGATTTAACATACCAGCTATCAACGACGAAAATAGAGAACTGGAAAATGAGGTACAGTACCACAAGATTTTACGTTTCCTATTTTACATGCTTAATTTATTGAAATAATAATGGGCTTTTTTGTTTTATAGGTTGCGTCAATGCTACGTGAAAAGGCATCGCTTTTAGCAAGTGTTGTAGAATTGGATGAATTGCTCTCGTCAATAAATTCTCATGCAACTACATTGAAAGCTGAATGTTCACAAAACGAGGTAAAGTAACAGTGTACATACGAGTCAAATTATATTATGTATAATTGGTGTACGTAAATTGAGGTGTGCTGTAACCATGGTAACGCGGGTTATTTGTTTGTTGTTTATATAGGGGCTGCTCACAGCACAACAGAGTCAGCTTGACAGTGAAGAGAATTTGATTAAACTTCTGCAAGGCGAGGAGGCTCGCTTGAAGTCTGCGATTCAGTTGGAACGACAAGATCGACGTGCAATTCAAGAGCGGTGCGCGAGAATCGAGGCACAATTGCGTCATGCCGAGGAGAGTACTCGTGATGCAGAGAACGATGCTGCGAGTGGCGAGGCAGTGCGTCGTGAGTGGCAAAAACACGAAGAACGTGCGAGTAACGCGGCAAAAACTCTCGTGGACTTCTATAAGCAAGATGATCTCAAACTCAAGGTACGTTACAAAAAAATTGGCAGTAATGAATTATTCATAATTTATTATTACTTTCATAATTCTTTATTAATTTAAATTATTTTAATTGATCAAAGAACAAAGGTTTTAAAATAGCCTTATTTGGCCAGTCACCAACATATGACATTTAATTCATTACACTTAAAAATCTTGAATAAATTATGCCGTTCTTGTAAGTAGGAGCTTGAGCTGCACCGGTCGCGCCTGCAAGAAGAGGTGTCAACATGTGCCAAGGATCTCCTTGAGGCCTCGAGTGCTGTGGCAGCGCTTGAGCAGCAGCTAGACAGTGCAGCTCGTGAGTACCGCGCAGGTCTAGCAGAGCGAGGAAACTTGGTGCATCGTTGGGAGTCAACAGCCGCTGGAGTGAGAGCACGAGAGGAAGCTAGCCGTCACGTCATACAAGAGACAGCTCAAGTGCGAGCATCACTGCACCTCAAGCAAGAGCAGCAGAACGATGCTCGAGACTTTGAGGAGAACGAGGCGCGAAATAACCGTGAATTAGAAGCTCGCATGCGTAGCCTCGGGCAAAAAGTAGCACGCCTCCGCAGCTCGATCAATGGACAAAAGCAACTAAAGACCGCGCTGCATGATGAGGTGAGAATGAGCGCTATATATGTATGTATGTATGTATATATATATATATATATATATATATATATATATATATATATATATATATATATATATATATATATATATATATATATATATATATATATATATATATATATATATATATATATATATATATATATATATATATATATATATATATATATATATATATATATATATATATATATATATATATATATATATATATACTTTTCTTTGTCTTCTTAATATCTGTACAATACTTAATTTATTGCTCGGGATTTAGGTAGGGACCCTTCAGTGCCAGCTAGCAGGTTGTGGCAGTGAGTTGTCCGAGACACGATCTCGATGTACAGAGGTTGCAGCTTTGCTCAAAGAACGAGAAGCCAGTAAGGAGCATTTAGCCCAGTCATGCGAGCAGCGTCGTCTGCGCTTGGCTTCGTTGGCGTCACTCAAAGGTGGCACCGGGGAGAGATTTACACGTCTGCGGACCATGTTACAAGAAAAAGAACGGGCTCTCACAGTCTTGCGTCAGCGTGCAGAAAGACTCGACCTGGAAACTGTACGTGCAAACCAAGAGGCTGCACGACTCAGGCAAGCAGATGAAACTGCAGTGATTAATCTCAACGCACAAAAGTCTTCCCTGCGTCAGTTAGAGTCACAGAAAAATGCATTGGAACGTGAGCTGGAACGACATCGTGACATGCTATTGTGTCTGGTAATAAACGAAACAATTGTTTAATTTTGATTGGTATTAATAATTATTTTTTTATTTTTTCATAAGAATAATTCTTGAATCTTTTGATAAAAGTAAATTTGGTGTGCAGGAACTATCAGTTCAACGACAACAGCTTAGAGTTCAGCGACTATCAACAGAAAAAGCTGAGAAATTTGAAGACCCAAAACTTGAAGAGAGATTAAAGACGTTGGAGATAACTCTAACTGATAAACAAGCGACAAGGGATCTGCTAAACCGTGAGCTTCGTAATATTGAGGTACAGTACTCTTATCTGAATTAGTAAATGTAGTGACTTACCAAATGGTGAACATTGCAGAAGTGTGATCGTCACACTAGTCTCACGTGTCTTGCGGCTCGTAGTGAACTACAAGAGGTCCAGGACCAGGAGCGTGCTTTGCAGGCAAGCGTGGAGGGTGGGTCACATCGCTTTAATGAGGCCGAGGATCGAGTGAGCGAGGGTCGCTCCCGGTTAGCACTACTTAAAGCACGTGTGTCTCGGAGACAAGAAGAGGTAGCGCAAGAGCGTGCAACAGTGTTGAAGTTACGTACAGCTTCTCTTCAAGCAGAGCATGCCACCAAACTCCAACGAAGTGAGCTCGGAGTAGAAACCTCTAGTTTGGCTGCTGAGATTGCGGGAGTTCAGCACGAGTGTGCGGAGCTGCGCACTGCCATTACCAACCGTAAACTGCGTATCCAGCAATTACAAAATGTGTGAGTATATTAAGTATTATGTTAATGGCATGTCTTACAAAATTTATTTTGAGTACTGTACACAAGTTATTGTCTTTATTATAATTACAACTAATTTGTCATAAAGTCATTAAATTCAACCACCACACCAACACCAGTTCATACAAGTATTTTACCACCAAAAATTCACAAGCAAAAAAAAAATAATAATAATAATAAACAATGACTTGCATACATAAAAATATTATGGTTAAAAATATTATTAAATTCAATGCTAAAGTAATAAGAGAAAACAAAATATTGAAGTGCTGTTCAACCCAAAAATATATAATAATAAAAACATAGATTTGGATATTGGGATCTCACACTTACTTAGACAACTGTAATAGATACGACATCACTGTGAAGACCATGGAACGCAATGAAGGAGACCCGGCTGGCAGTGATGTAGTAGAGAATGCCACTGAGTACATCACAAGGCAACGTATTCGTGTGGCACAGGAGAAAGGAGAGCTGGTGCAGCATGGCAACAAACTGGATGATGAGATCAGGCGTGCTGAACGCGAAATCCGCGCCATGGAGCACACTCTTGCCATGGTGAAGGCGGCCAATGATCGCTACCGCAGCAACCTCGCTCTGCCAGGGGCTGCCGCTCAACCTGAGGACCCTGAGCTGCAAGCACAGATTGAGGATGAGGAAAGGCGAAATCAAGAGTTGCGTGCAGAGTTACAGCACATTCAAGAATCTAAACATCATATGGTGGAGAACGCTTGCGTATGTTACATTTGCTATTTTTATTTCTTTACTACCATTATTGCTATTGCATCTATGTTTTAGTACCAATTCTAATAGTACCCACAGTATTTATGCAAATAGGTAACTTTCAAATAGGCAGCATAAAGAAAATTTAAAACAACAAAATTCAGAACTAAATTAAAACAGTAATAATAAATAATAATATTGAATATTTCTCACATTTTTTCACTTTGGTCTTCCAGCGACTGCGCGAGGAAGTAGCTGGTATAGCCGAGCATTGTCGTGCACTGACGACGAGCTTCGTGGAGCGCGAACATGACGTGGCAGAATTGCAGCGAGAACTTTCAGACCAGGATGTTAAACTGAAGCGTGCCAGCACACAAGCCAAGAAAATCTCTCGAGAACTACGCACTGGGAATCCTGGTCAAGCAACTTTTGAAGAGGTAATTTTAAGTTCATGCTGACAATATTAACAAAATACACTATTATGATATATAGTCAACAGTCCTTATGATACAACTTTCACTACAACATATTAATCCAGGATAATTACTTTACCTTTTGCTGACAGCGTGACCTAGAGTTACGAGAGATGAAGCGTGTGACAGGAACAGCGTTGAGGGAGTTGTGGTCAGTGGCAGAAAATCACGTGGAAGCCCGGCCTCTAGTCGCTCGCTACTTGCAGGAGAAAAATCTGCCCCACGTGCCGAATGCCCCCTCGCCCTCACAAAGGCTGTCTGCGGTAGCAGCACGTGCTAGTTCACGACACTCTGTGACCAGTGCTGGCCCAGAGCGAGGACCTTCCGCATCACCTTCTCTCCTCAATATCAATTTTCCAGGTATATACGTAGCAAACTACAATTTTTTTCTATCGTGATAATTTTTGTATTCTATTAGCTTTTTTTTTATTTTTTATTTTTTTGTTAATTTTACCCTTTCTAACTTGTAATATAAAATAGTTTTTCTTTTTCCATAGAAATAATGAATATTATAATTAATTATTGTAAAAATAATATTTTAAAGTTATGATTAAAAATTAGTCATAATTTATGTATTCAATTTAAGGAAAAAACCATTGCGGCTTATGTATCGATAGTTATTATAGTAAAATATTCCAGCTATTAATATGAAAATATTTGTGTTTCAGATGCTTTAAGTCCCACTGGCAGTCAACCCTCTCGAAACAAGAAATTCTAAATAATCAACTTTGCTACTCATAGTTTGTAAAACATTTTGTAGATTTTATTGTAGTCTTTGTAACACAATTTTTATACTGTCTGTACTAACCTTTTTATAATGCATTATTTTTAAATAAATTCTGACATTAATTTAAGTTTCCTTGTCTATTCCAATGAAATGAATAAATTTGCCTATATTATTTGTAATTAAATTACATTCTAGCTCTTATATTTTAATATTATAACTAAAGCATGTAAATTTTGAAGATTGAAATTACAAAAAAAAAAAAAATAATAATAATAAATAACATAAAAAAATCACACAGCATGAATAGTAAAAATTAAAAACTTAAATTTATTATTTTATGTAGTTTATTTAAGATTGATAATTAATGTACAGCATAAACCATAAAAATTCTAATATTTATTTAATTATAATATAGCTTTATTTATATAAGCATATATTTTGATAATGTATTTTTAAAATTATTTTAACATGTATAAGCTTTCAAAATGCTAACAAAATAAAAAATAAAAAAAGAGATGTAAAACCAGCATATAATTGATTATTACATCACTATACACCAAACATTTAATTAATTGTCACATTCGCAATTCTTAACAGTTCTGATTGCTTACAAAGCAATGAAGAACTGAAATACAAGATTTAAATAATATTATTACATAGTCCCAAGAACTACAACAGAACAGAGTAGCTTTTACACAATTTTACAAAACTTGATCAATGGTTTTCAAGATATTAAGAAAAATAAACCATCCCAGTTAGGTATGATAATTTTAAAAGAAAATAATAGAGGAAATATGCAATGGCCTTGCCATAGTGATGAGAGTCCCATAGTTTTGTGAAAATCTTGGTAGCACAGCACCCATAATTATATTGAAGGTCTTTCTGCACGATAATCCAAGAAAAACAAAGTATATGTGTGTGTACCTTCATTGGTCCTTACAGACTCAGTTAGAAACTATGAATCATGAGTGTTTCCTACCTATGCTCTAGCAAGATTTTCACCAAACTATAATATGACTCTCTTCACTATGTTAAGGTGATACACTTTGCTGGTTTCACCATCATTTTCTTATAAATTTCTCACATGATTTTAAAAGTTAGTAAGAAATAAAATAATAATAACTATTACAGTATATTACTGTATCAAAGAAATCTACTTCACTATTTACATAATGTTAATTTAATTTTTACAAGGAAATAAGTGTTAAAAATATTTGTTAGTTTTGCTATAAAAAAAAATAAATAAAAAAAGAGCCTATCATGACTATCATGAAACAAGATAATAGAATTCTATGTTGCTCATATATTAGTCCATAGACGTTTTATTTCTTTATTTGGCACTAACTACTAAGATATACCTAATATTAAAGACAGATAAGTTACTAACTGCTATTATATTAAACATTTATTATGTATGTAGGAATATGATTAATAAAGGTAACTGCATCCTTTTTTTTAGAATACTGTAACAAATAATTTAAAACTACACCATTTTAAGCCATTTCTATTATTGATGTGCAGTATTCTTTCATTATGTGCCTGCTATAAATACAAGCGGTTTTCTTTTAAACTAATTGAAAGATAGATATAAAATAACATTTGAAAGAGATCATAAATTTGTATTAATGATGAAGAAATATTATATCTAATAGATGTGTAAAAAAAATCCCAATTATAAAAGAAAAATTTTCAATACATACAGGGAAGAATCCATCTAAATTTTCAAGCAGGGGTTGAGAGGAGAGATCACATTAAGCTGAAGGACTGATTCAGTCAAAATCGCGATCGGGCAGCAGGACTGGGGCTGTCAGAGTCCAACTGTAGAGAACAATACAAAGCCAGCTGGACACAATCTTCACCCACACTGATGCAAGATTGGCATTTAGAGTCTCCAGTGATGAGTTAGGCCTGTAAAAAATATAGGTGTGAACCATTAATAGCTACTTACATAAATATATTGGGATGTATCACAGTTTGTTTATCAGCATAACTTCTAAATTATATAAACTACCTAACAAAAGAGCGCATTATTTTCAAGTTTTTATTTCCTTTGTTTAAGTGCCTTGTTACTTTCCATCCACTTTAAATTTCTTATTATAAATATTTAATAAGTACAAACAAATACTTACGAGAACCAGTTGGTGAGAGTCATCATAACATAGAGAGTAGCCAGGATAAACATGGTGTGGAAGAAAGACCAGGAGTAAGCAACACCATCTTCTTCATTGTCCCATACTTTTTGTCCATTTCCATTTTCAGCATCACCACCATCTGTTGAACAAAGTGTGATTTTAGCACCCCCAGATCACAGCTGAGGCAGCACACTTACCATCGGCACCCACAATGGGCTCCCGTCCAGAGTCTACTGCCCCAGGAGAAACATCACAGAGTCAGCAAAACAGCAAAGAGAATACAATAAGAAACTTGAAACAGCGGCCCCATTATTGTTATCTATGTAATACATTACACAGATCAAAAATACATGGACTACTTATTTTAATTGATATCAAACACTACTACATTAATATTTCAGTTAAACTAAACAAAATAACCATGACTAAAACTACACAATAAAAATCTTTATAAAGCATGGTAGGAGAATTACTTTAAAAGTGAGGAGGCCCCAAAATCAGATTGTCAAAATATTTTCTGTTGCAATGAATCTTCAAAGAGAAAATATGCAAGAAATTAGAAAGGAACATTAGAAATGCAGAAAGTGATTAAGAGAAGCGCATAGCTCAGAATATATATATATATATATATATATATATATATATATATCCCTCTTTCTAAAAGGAAGTTATAGAAAAATGTTAGTCATGCAGTGCTGAAACAGAAGATAATTAACAAAGTCTTACCGCTGGCTCCATTGTCCTTGACTAGCACGTGCTCTGACATGGTGATACGAGAAGAGGAGGAGGCCGTACGCAAGCTGGAGTACAACACACAGCACATCCAAACAATCAGGCCAACAATGGACTCCGCGTCAAAGTTGTTGGTACCAGGCTTCACAGTCTTACCTCCTGCAATTTAAAAAATAAATATAATAAGATAAAAATATGTATCATGTTTAAATAAATTTAATATAATAGCTTGTTTTTAACTAAAATTCCAATTTTTATAGTTACCTATATGTTATTTAATTTATTACTTTCTATCAAAATCAAAACTAAAATTTAGAATCTTATTTTATAGCAAACAAAAAACTGTGCCACATGAGACTTCGATCTCTCCATAGGACTTCTACTGTGGTAAGGCTCTTGCTGGTAACTCTATTATTATCAATACTGTACCATATTTAATACAAAAAAATAATAATAATACTCTGATGAGTTTCATCCTGTGGACATCTCTCCGTTTAGTAGCATAGTAAAAGGGGAAATATTTTTAACTTACCTGGGACCAGTATATCAGCAATGCGAGGGTTGCATTCACGGTCAGGCTGGTTGCTGAGCGCAGACCAGGTGAGGTAGACAACATAAAGAGAAACAACTGAAGACTGCAAGAGACCAGAGCGAGGCTGTCGTTCTTGTACAGCAGGTAAGATGGACAACACACTCACACCAACGCACAGCAGCAGATTAGACGAGAGGAAGAATTTGTTGAGACCACATCCATCAGCCTAATTGTATGAATATAGGATAAATAAGTAAGTTGTCACTTCTCATTATTATCACAGTTCTTGATACTTACATGAGTGAAGAAGATGAATAGAAGAATAAATCCAGTCAAAGCCAAGCCATAATTCAGGAAAGTTGCTACGAATAAAGCAACATACCTAAAAACAAACACAACAATGTATTAGTTAAAAATACATATTAGGACAATGTTTTGTAATATAGTACATACCAAGAGTTAGACTCAGTTTCTTCATATCTCTCAACCCAGCGCTCTGCCCAGCTATGAGCGAAGTCAACAAGCAATACCAGCTGCACTAGAATAAACAGGAAGCCTCCTGCTAGTCCAAACCACATCCATGTAGGAGCAAATGAACCTTCAGGAATAAAGAATGCTCCCACTGCAGCTGCAACTACTATTATAATTTTGATACCCCAAAATCTGAAAAATAATGAGTAACAAGAAAATGAAGATAAGTTTTTATGTTACAGTAATAATCTTTCTTTCTTTCGTTCTTTCTTTTTCTTTTTTTTTTTTTTTTTTTTTTTTTTCTACGAGATATTTACCCATTTTGAATAGGACCTCTTGGATCTTTAGTAGACTTGACTCCTATCATCATTACAGCCATGAGAGCAAAGAAACAGCAAAGAGCAAAGCAGATACGATATACAGCCAGGTAGCCGACAGCAGCAGAACAATCTATAGTCACTTCAGCGGGTAATACTCGAGTGGAATTGGAACAAAATGGTACCTGAAATGCAACAACATTAAATATCATTCTGTAAGGTGATATCAGTGTACTGTATATGATACCTTATAGTTGTTTGTTTGTTTGTTTGTTTTTTTTTGTTTTTTTTTTTTTTTTTTTTTCAAGTTTTCTGCCATAATTTGGCTTATTATTATACCATTTTTTGGAAATTTCATTGTACATTAATTACCATAATTATAGGAAAAGAGACTATTGCTATGAAAAGTACAACTCACTTTTGCTAGAACGTCCTGTAATCCTGGTGCGAGAGTGATACAAGCTGCAATAGTACCAAGCAGTAACATGAAGGCATACATGAGTCTTGCAGACGTTGATGACCTGCACGAGGGGCAAGCAGAGCAGCAAAGACTGCATGCTGCACTTCCACAGCAACATGCCAGCTGAAAATATTGACATTATTAATTTTGTGGACTCTAGTATGCACTAGCTGTTACAACTAAAGATTGATAAAGATAGAATTAAACTAATAGGTACATAGTAGTTTGAATTTTAAAAGGCAATAATGTAATAGCCCTAAAATTAAACATCTCTTGCAGCAAGTATACAATACTTTTTTTTTTTTTTTATATATATATTTTCACCTGCACAAGTAAAATATTGTTCACATGTAACGTAACAGTTACATGTGTCTACTTGCATCAAGGAATAAACAAAGTTGGAAAATGTTAACAAATGGAGCCGTTCACATTGTTTCTGGAAATTACATGTGAATGGCTCCATTTAATTACATTGTTCCAACTTTGTTTATCCGTTGACGCGTGTCGACACAAACAACATTTATGTTACATGTGAACAATGATTTTAAGGGAGGTTTTGATACTGATTGCTATTTTATGATTTTATCACAGATTTTTATTCAAAGTGTACACTTGATTCTGATAGAATATTTTGCCATTTAGAAATTTGGGCTAAATTTGCAACATTATACTTATGAGATATGTGATACATTTATATTATCCCTTATGTGTGTACACTGTACAGTAGTATAGGCCTAAATAATAGGTATAACAAACATACCATGGTGTAAAAAAAAAAAAATGTTTTCTATAATTTAACTTTACTTCAAAAACTCAGCACTATTTATGAAAACTAGACATTTTGATAAAAGATAATATTGATACAGACTTGAGAAGATAACTAAGAGGTGATAAGAAGGAAAGTTGATAAACAACTTTACAATATTCAAATGTACTGTATGTGTATTCTTTATTAATTACAAAGCTATTAGCAGTTATTGTGATGTAATATAATTTAGTTCTGTGTATGTAACACTTCATTTAATTATGAATTATGGTACCGTTATAATGAATATTGGTAAGAATCTTATTTTTTTATTATTTACTCAGATTTACAAAATTATTTCCCAAGTTTAACAGACATGTTTAAATTTGTCGATTACTTAGGTATTTACTATGGATTTAGCAATGTTGCTAAGATATCTGGGCTTCTATAAAATTAAAAATTACGTACTGTAGCACAAAATAATTTGTTTTCTTATGGTACTAGCATTGCTGTTATAAAGGCAGGGCTTTATAATACCTAAAAAGATATTGCTTAAATTATAAGGGAAGGGATAGGCCTGCTGTCTGCATCAGCTGTACATTTTCTAGTGCATATCACATCACATAACCCTGAATCTAACTTACCTGGGTTGCAGTGCAAAGTCCCAACACAGCTCCCATATCTAATTTAGGTTATTCCAAAATCAAGGAGCTGAAACATAATGGCACAGTAAGTTATTACTTTGACTACTCAGACAATTTGCGATGTATCAGATTGTAATAATATAAGTCTCTATTTTTATTTTTAGGGATAATTTTACTGTTGAGTAGCTTGCTTATCTTTAAAGACAATTAAATACGATTATATAAATATTTTTCTTAATTTTTTCCTACATTTTTTTCTATTTTTATAGTAACTACATCACGTATCACTGACTCACCCTAATTCAGAGCTGTTTGGCTTTGAGTATTTTTCTTACATGTATTTTTTATTATTTTTTTTTTTAAACATATTTCTACTCTTGTATTTTTAATGCAGCATCCTTCTAGATCCACATCTTAAATTTCTTTTATTTTTCCCCCAATTTAATTTTTCTTACTTTCTACTTCCTGAATGTATGTTACTACACGGTATGTAACAAGTCGAGATCACTTAAAACAAGTATTGTATTATAACTAAAATATAGGCCTAATATATATATTAAAGAGGTGGGGGTCTATCACTAGGTCAGGCTTTATGTTGTTGGCTTACCCCAAAACTGACTATAGTGGCATGATATGTATGTATGTAAAAAGCCTTATTGGTTTATCTATGATTTGAAGAAGGCAAAAGCAGTGACAAGATGCCATATAAATGTCAAATGTGAGTATGTACATACATATATGAGGAAGCATACCACCGATATTGCCTTAGACATGTTGTTGCATACCTAAATTTTCTTTCTATTCCACTTTTTATGTGACTGGTATAATGTTTAAAACAAAACTAAAGTATACAAATGTACAGAATATTTATCTTTTTTTTTTTTTTTTTTTTTTTTTTTTTTTTTTTTTTTTTTTTAAAGGCAAGCCCCATACAGAACATAAATGGTTGTACATACAATATATTATGCGATACAGTATCCCAATATTCTAGTATTTATACATTTTCATTTTGTATGCATCTGAGTAGTACATACAGTATGTGCAAATATAATTGGACCACAAATTTTATTACAGCTCATGTATGATGATACGTGATACATGTTAAAATTTCATCTGCATGTTGTATGACCTAGAAAGTGTGAAGCATATTACATATATTATGGAGGCAAAACTCCATAAAGAAATGCATGGATGTATGATACATGAGTAATTCTA
Organism: Ecdyonurus torrentis; assembly: GCA_949318235.1. Taxonomy (NCBI): domain Eukaryota; kingdom Metazoa; phylum Arthropoda; class Insecta; order Ephemeroptera; family Heptageniidae; genus Ecdyonurus; species Ecdyonurus torrentis. The sequence goes on from OX439131.1 coordinate 19,500,564, forward strand.
TAATCTATAATATGGTAATAGAATACATTTTTATTACTCGCATGCAGTGTATGCAATCATGCATGGGCTCTAGTGGCTCGTCCAAATCTAATTGGCATTGTTAAAAGAGCTCCCTAAGAATGCATGTTATTTTGATCAAATAGTTGACCATTCCAATTATACAAGAAGCCCAATGTGGACAGAGCATAAAGAACAAAATATGTATGCATATTCAAATTTAATCATACATACGAGGGACAAAAAGTTACCAAAAGCATTGTACAATCATCATATTTACATATTTTACAAAACTGCAAATAACTTAAAGTTATCAAATTAATGGGTTACAGCCGTGTTGAGTAACTTAAATTGTCATAGTGACAGTGACAGTCTGACAGAAGAACTGCCTGGTGTGTATGTATGACTCAGTATGACTAATGAAAATAGAGAATTTGGATTACAGATATTTCGCAACAGTTTCACATCTTTAAGATACCAATGCATTATTTCAATAAAATATACATTTGTGAACTCAATAATAGTTGTAAATACTTGTTCTATAACTTACCTAAATATAATTTAGCAATTTAAAACAATTTCGACACAACACTAATATCAGCTGGTAATGGCGACGCAATTTATTGATTTTTTCCCTTTTTTCCTGTTTTTTTTTTTTTTTTTTTTTTCTCCCTTCACTTGTTATACCCCCACCAACATTCAATGGACCAATCAGGAGCCCAGAATGCCACGGAATCGTTTATGGGACCACTTTTTAAAATTGCAGAAAGAAACAATGAAAAAAAAAATTTATATTCATTTCATTCATTTTTTACTCTCCTATATATATATATATATATATATATATATTATATAGAGTACTCTAGAAGACTCTAATATAGACTCTAATATATAATATAATAATAAGTACTCTAATATTATATTGTAATAAGTACTCTATTATAGTATTAATTGATAAATGAGTTAAAAAACTAAAAATAAAATTAATAATAGAAAATAGAGAGATTATAGAGCACACAATACCACGAAAAATGTTTTTACTACGTTATTATATATATTATTTATACATTAAAAGACCCCTCGCAACTTACTAGACCCAAATGATAAAAGATAAAATAGTCGCAGAGCGTCACAGCTGCAAGTATTATTATTTTTTTTTTTTTTTTTTTTTTTTTTTTAAGTAACAAAATGCAATAAAAATACATTTTTTTAGTACATTATGTTAACACTTTATTTTCATGTTACATAAAACATTCATATTTCCTTAATATTTATCACATTTTTGTGTGGGCTAAAATATTTTATTTTGTGATTGATTATTTTGGACAATATATTCTAAAAGTTTTCTTGTTTTTGTAGCAAGATCTTCTTAATCAAATTTTAATTTATTCTGACTTGGTTTGCAAGTATTATTGATTTCTGCAATTAAATATCTAATCAGATTAATATAGATTCATAAGTGAATTGTGTCATCATGTCATTCAAATGATTATAGGCAAATGCTCAAAATTAAGCAATTATGATCATAAATGCTTTTTGATTTTGCATATTGGAGGGTGATTCTGTTATGTTTTCTGTTTTAGCTAATACAATTTCAAATGTTAGCATGCAGTTTACAAAAATAAATAAAAAATCAGTAATAGTTCATGTTATAATACATAATTTTATAAAATACCTATGATGGGATATATGCATATACGAGCCATATAACATGTACTATGAACTCCTTCCAAATAAATCTGACCGAAGCGTTCATGTCACCAAATCTTAAATTTATGGGGAACTGTAACGCAACCGGTCAGATTTATTCAGGAGTAGTGTACATACCTGCTTTCTTAATAATGAACTGCAATGTATGTCTATGGATAAAAAAAAATGAAGATGAACTAATATAAATTTGCAAGAATTAATTAAGTTGTTGTACTTTCAACAAGTACATAATACTCTTTAAAATGCGATTTTTTTTTCCACAAATTCACACGGCATTATTTTTTATTCTTTTTTTTTCTCTTTCACTCTTTAGAATGACATAATTCCCAATCCACTTGTTCTGACCAATAATACCTTTTTTATTGGTACCTACCAACACAGATACCAATTATCTTATTTCTTCAATATCTGAGCCTCACATTTTTGACAACATTTCATACAAAATTCAAGCTACAGTGGAATAATATTGGCTATATATTCTCCATATACATTGAACCTTTTAGTTAAAGTTTAAATATTTTTTTAAACATTTTTATATATTTATATTTAGGCTGTAGATGCTTTTGTTTTATAAAATTTCTTTTTTTTTTTTTTTTTTTTGTGTCACTTTACCAAACAATAAAACTGCATGTAGGCTTAAAAACAAATCATTAAACATTTCATATGGGCGGGCAGATAAAAATGAAATAATACTTTTTTAATACATTTTATTTTTGCAAAACTAAAATAAACAGTTGCATCATATAAGGTGAAAGTAGACTGGGATTTCAAAAACTACTCTAGCTTTTCTCTATTGGAAAAGACTGAGAGGGTTTGCCATTAACTTTGAATAAAATTGTATTTATAACAATTGGTTACTACCAAAGTGTTGTGACAATTGAATCAAGCATCTTTGCAGCACTTAGAATATCTTGCTATAAGATGTAAACAGATTTAAAATAATTTTGTGTACATTTAATTGAACATACATATTAAATTAAATTATTGACTCAAATATGTTCAATCTGCTATGAAATTTTTTATGCACTATACAATTTTTTTTTTTTTTTTTTTTTTTTTTTTGTCAATACAATACATGGTTCCAAGAAGACAAAAATGCTTCATCATTTGAACGCTCATTTATGTTTCAAAATGATAATAAATCTGCATACATTTTAATGGTAATATTGTAATTATTTTGTTCCATAATATTTACATTACAAGAGAATATATTACAACAAGAATTATATAACGACAAGCAATATTGTAATATATTATAGCCATGAGTTTGCAGGTTGAAGAAGTATTTTGTTGTTGAAATTATGAACACTAAACACACACAAATGCATCAGGAATACAGTGAAATATATAAACTACATTACATATCACATACAAAATGGTCACAAATGCTATAATATATATTATATATATTTTTTAATTATATTTTACATACATATAATATTTTTATGCTGATAAATATGCTATACTTAAAAGACCCATGTTTATAAATTATAAAACAGTTTACACTGACTTTTTATTTTAGCTGCCATATATGTGATCATGAAATATAATTTAACAGATCAAAATTGGAATGTCCCCCCCCCCCCCCCCCACCTGTTTCCTTCTAATCCCTCTCAATCTATACTGTTTACTTCTATCATTAGAACCTGTTTTCTTATTTTTATCTAGGCTCTTCAAACATTTCTAAAACCACAACTTGTAATATTTATTATGGATTAAAAAAGGAAAATTACAATTAATTTCATTTAATCCACAATTTGGCAGCACTTATACAATTTTAAAATACTGAATGCAACTGTTATATAAAATATTAAATAATACATGTTTTGAGAGTTAATAACATAACTAAAAATCACATAAATACTGAATGCATTTAAGCATCACAGGTCTTAATATTTAAATTCTACATACAAAGTTAACATTTTTTTTCTTTTGCATGAACATGGGCTAAGTGGACATATTTATTCTTTCTTTTTTAATATTGGTATACAGACTTTTTTTTTTCTTTTTTTTTTTTTTTTTTCCTGCCTGCCTTTCTTTTTTTCTTTCTTTTTGCTTCTACAAATTTGTATATCATTATTATCAGTACAAGAAGAACGTGGTATGTTTTTCATTATTTATATGATTTAAATTTATTTTGCTAGAATGCATATTTATAGAATAAAAATGGAATTCTGTAGCACAGATCATTTATATTTCTTCCAAAAATATCAGTCATGGTTTTACTAATCATTTTATTCAAACTTTTAAAATGTTTTGCAGTTAAATGTTTGTTATTTAATTGAAAAAAAAAAAAAATTTATATACATCATTGCATTAAAAATTAGGATCTACTATACCTACAAAGAAATATATAGCAGGGAATAAAATATTATTGTTGTTTCAATACTGATGAGATTTTGGGAAAATAAAATTAAGTACTACCATAGTATAATACTATGATAAAAATGAATGCTATATTTATTAAATTTGTTAGATTAATTATGCTTATGCAAGTAAAGCTTCACCACATTCATTTATTTTTTTTCAGAAAGTCTTCATTTATTATATTTATTTTTAAAGGGATCAAAGGAGTTTTCTTGACATGCACAAATAGAAACTGTTTGATGTTGTATCTATATGCTAAATATATGTGGTAAACTACTTTGGTGACATAGCACCTTTTGAAAACTGTCATCAAATTACAAACCTGTATGAATCACAATATAATTATTTATAGACAAAGTGAAAACACACTAGCATTGGAAAAATCGATGCACAAGAAGCCAAACATTGATTAGTGTCCACATTTTTTTTAAAAATAATTATAAACTTTTTTTAGATTTTTTTTTTTTTTTTTTTTTTTTTACTTCAGGGCAAAATGCTATACCAAAAACTTGCCCTACCCTGTTTAGGGATTCAAAATATTAATATTACCAGTTTATTATTTTGTTTATTATTTTTGTTTTTTTATAAGTAGAATCCCATATTGAGTAAGTCATAATAATAACAACACTCATGAAAATCTCGACATTGAACAAACTACTCATTTAAAGAACTGTCAATTTAAATTACATAAAAAAATCAATTTAAAAACAATTGCTAGACACAAGTGCTTGGGTGGACAACAGAGATCATACACATGATTATAACATTCATTAATTGGAGAAGTTTATTTTATTTTCTAGCCTACGTCAAAAGTTTAGAACATCTAAGAGATTGACAACAATTTTTTGCAAACCATATAGTTTATGGTTGCTCAAGAGATTTCTTTATTTTCAGAAAATATGATAGCTAGAAATTTCTTGGGTAAAAGGAACACCACACAGCCCAACTAGAGATATAATTCATTCCTTGACATACAAGAGGCCACCGTTACACACTTTCGTTGGAATAATTTAGGCCCCAAAATTTCCTTTTCGTTTGTTTTGTTTTTTTCTTCTTATACATTATAATTATAATTTAAGTCCCAAATTGTCAGTCACTTTCCCTTCTTTCTTTTTATCATGTTTTTAATAATTTAAAAAAATACATTTAAGAGACTAATAAATAATAATAAAAATCTCATACTTAAACTCTCTCATTAGTTCTAAGAACTAAAATATTTACTAAAAATAATATTATTTTATTATTTTTTGCTTCATTTTTTTTTCTATTTAATAGTTTAATGAATTATAATATTTTTGATCAAATTAACATAATACTAATTAGAATTTAACTAATATTTCAAATTTCATTAAATGAATTTTGAGAGCAATAATAACAGACTAATAAAATTTAATTAATATTTTCAATCATAACTATAAAACAAAACAGAAAAACACTTAAATAGGCTATTAATTCACAAAATTCTAGGAACTTAAAAAAAGAACAAATATAATTATGTTTTCCTCATCAATAAATCCTTGATATATTATATCTGAGCTAGAAGCTAGCTGATTACAAGTCCTGAGAGCATTTTTTACCCTATAGATTGCTCAACTACTGCTTTGAGTAGTTGATGTAGTGGATGTAGAGTCACCCTCAGTGCTTGCTGGGGTGGTGCTCTGGCTTGTGTTGGCTTGGGGAGAAGTACCTGATGTGCCAGCACCTTCATCTAAAAAAAAAAAAAAAAAAAAAAAAATAGAAAGGCAATGCGTAAGTCTGATACTTTTTTATAATGTTGTGCCTTTAATGAAGTGTGAGATACTTGGAACATATGGATGTTGTTGGAAATAATACGTGTATCTCATTTTTTGTCACGGTTAGCAATATGTCTATCTTGTTTCCGAACATAGGTGCTCGACTTACACATTTTGCTTTGCGTGACAAAAAAAAAAAAGATACTTATTGTCCTACATGTGATAAATAATGAGATAGACATTTTGCTTACCTTGACAAAAAATGAAATACACATATTGTTTGCAACAACATCGATATATCAACTTTGTTTTGCTATATTGGCAATGTCTGCTTGACCTTGAAAAGAATCCTAAGATCAACCCCAAATTTTGGATTTTTCCATTTCAGATCATGCATTTACAGCAAAAAAAAAAAAAAATCAAATCAAATGGACAGCAGCCAATACAGCTGAACAACTTCAATATATAGTATTTTAATGACACAGTATCCCCTATCCTTTTAAAATCTACATACTTAAATAAAATATATATATATATATATATATATATATATATATATATATATATATATATATATATACACACACACACACATATATATTAAGGTCTACACCCTATATAACATTTGATCCCAAGACCTAATTTACTATAGATTAGAAAATCTTTGCATTTTATTAATTTTCAATTTAATGTACTCTCTTGCCTACTCCTTTTACTACTTATTTTGTTTTTAATTTTTTCAACAAATTATACAAAGTAGAAACATTAGAAAAGTGACTTATTAATATTATGGTCAATTTGATGTGGTATATAATCTTCCATGCTTTGAAATTACAGTAAAATGCACCTTGCATGCATGTTCCTAAAGTTTTGAATCAAGAAAATTGTTTTAGTTAAATCTATAATTTCTTAGTATTTTTTTTTTTGGGGGGGGGGGGGGGGATAAACTTTACTACATACAGTTAAACTCACAAGCAAATCTGATCCTGCTCTCATATATAATACTTACATTTCTGTAATTAAATATTAATTATTATTAAGGTGAAGTTTTAACAAAACCTTGGTACAGTAAACTCTAAATTTAGTGAATTTTTATTTTGTGGAATTCTTAATTTTGTGAAGTCAACCGTTGGTTCCAACTTCCAACCAAAAGAATTTAGCCTTTTCAATGTTAAATCGTTTTGATTTTGTGAAAATTGATTTTGTGAAATTGCCAATTCCAGGGTTTCTCGTAATTTCATACAATCAAGAGTTTACTGCATTATACAAGACTGGCAAGTTACCAAGTAAAAAAACTAAACATACCTGAACAAGTAAGAGCTTCTAATCTCTCAGGCAGATCTCCAGTAGTTTCTTTAGCATGCTCATCTAAAATATCAGGCATGGCATTACGACGTCCAGTACGTCCAGTCGTCAAGAAGTCATGGATTGCATTATCTGCAGTCATGGGGCTTGTACCTCCACTACCCCCTCCTCCAGAGGCAGAACCACTTGCAGATAGCATTCTCAGCACCTTCAGCACTGGACACACATATACTACATGTATGGCATTTCATCAACTTTCCTCGCATCAATTTCACACAAGAAATCTATATAACTACATTCATTTATAGCATCCATTTAAAAATATACAATTCCAATAACTCAAAGTGAGTAAAAGATTTCCGTGTATTTTTTTATTTTATTATTATTTTATTCTGAACCAACTCCCTGTTACAATTAATTATTCTTATGTCAGTAATATGTTGAAAGTCATGTAGAATAAAAGAAGTAGAAATAACTATAGAAACTAAGGAAAAAATACATTACTACCATCTCATCTGTATAAAATGTAAAAAGGTAGAGTAATGACTTATTAAACTGAAACATGCATAGAGAAATGTCATTAACTCACAGCGCAGTGATGGACAGCAAGTTGTTGCTCGTTAGTCTTCAGCATCCACCGTGCAGCTGCGCGGCATGCAAGCAAACCAGCACTCAGCAAAACAAAACAAAACAAATCATTCTCAATTGCCAAGCAGCAATCTACCAATATCACCTTTTTTTTTTTTTTTTTTTTTTTTTTTTTTTTTTTTTTTTTTTTTTTTTGCAATACATAGGCTTACTTTTTATAACAATAAATCTATTTACAATTTTACTCAGCAAAATCAATGTTTTATTTTGTACCTAATGTAGTATATAAAAAGCTTATTATTTGTTGCTACATTATTGCTAGAAAATAAACTAGCTGCTGTTGCTGCTACTGTTTTATCAACTTTATACAGTTCAATTTTTTTTTTTTTTTTTTTTAATTTTATTCTAAAGTAAAATTTTAAATTTTGTTAAATGGACCTTTATAAAATATATAATCAAATAAAAGAATAGGGACATTATAATAAGCTACTATGAAGTCTGTAGCTAGGTGAAGATCTTGATGGTACAGTTACGGTAACACAAATATTTACGTTGATTACATAATAAGTACTTGCAAATATTTGTGTTAACTGTGCCATCAAGATCTTCACCTAGCTAGGGACTTTCATCATGGTATTGTAATTATTGGTTTCCCTATTCTTTTTCCTTTGACAATATATATACAAAATAAAAATAGTCTTTAATTCCCTAATTTAAATATTAAAATATCTGTTAAATTATGTCATTAGATGTTAGTAAAAAACTGAAAACCACATGCAGCATTTTTTTTTTTTTTTAATGCTGTTAGATTTTAATGCAAAATAGCAATATTCATTAATTGTGAGTTAAATTACTGGCAATCCAATGAAAATAAAAGTTACTGAATTATACAATTCATATTAAATCATTCAGGATTTAGAATTATGCCAGAAACCTACTAATGCAATTAATTCACAGATACAAACAAAATTTTGTATAAGTGTGATATCACTGGCTATTAGGCAATGTGTAACTTCTCATACAAGATACATACAATTGTCTTCTATTATTATTTCTTTGTGCATCATTAGGGATTTTAAAGGTTATTAATATTAACAATAACACTTGCTTGAAACGTGCTTTCACATAATCTTTATTTATTTATTAATTTTTTTTTTTCCTCCCCATTAATATGAAATTCAGTTAATGCTTTTAAATATTATGTTAAATCGACCCCAAATTTTGGATTTTACCATTTCAGGACATTTGCAGCAAAAAATATTTTTCAAAGTCAAATGGACATCGGACATTATAGTGAAGCCACGACATATATGTGTGTGTGTGTGTGTGTGTGTCTAGTATTTTATATTTTAGAGTTCTAGTATTTTAGTCTGCTTCAGAGAGCATTTAGGAAAACTGACAAATTTATGTGGAAATAAGACAGCACTAACGTAAGATGCACAAGTTTGATAGCATTACTTCAATATATGATTAGAAGCACTGACTTTAGAGTAACAAATATGTAAAATTTATTGATTTCAACAGAACTTTGTATGTATTTTTAATAATCTGTGTTGTTATAATACATATAGCTTGGATTAAAAATTACAATACTGTAACCTCTTTTAAAACTAACTTAATTGCTGCAGATAAAAAAAAAACTAATAATAAACTGGCTTCTTGACGGAACCTGCAAAAGAACGAAATGCAAACAATTAAGAGCTCCACAGTACCTGCAAGTCTTCTGCTTCGTCGCACCCGCAGACTTGGTTTGATCACACGTCCTCTCTTCATTGCCCTTCAAAGTTATAACATACAACATCAGTCACTATATAGAAATATGATTTTTAATTCTGAAAGTAATGTACCGGTATCATGGTATATATATATACCTGTAGGTACAACTCTGGGCAAAAGTGTGAGAACAATTTGTGTAGGCAACCACTCTATGTTATCTTTATGAGAAAACGCTGTGGCCGCCGCTGCCCTGTTCTTAACCTGTTGGCCAGAGCTGTACATATGTTATGTTTTAGTTTAGTTTGTAGAAGTTTGGTATTTGCAACTGAATGCTATTTTTTGCTTGCCATGCTTTGCTTCTCTTTTGTTGCTCATTTTATTTCTATTTTGAAACGGTACTGATATAATGAATTTCAATATATATCAATGGGTTCATGTATATATATAGTCGCTAATTATTAATTAGAATTAGTTTTAAGAAAAGTACAGTATACCTATTTAAAAATATTTATAATAATCAAGACGATTGATCTGAAACTTTATTTTTCTATAACGGCTTTTGTGATAAAATTTCATAATTATAATAATGGACAAAGTTGGAGATGTTGTTGCGATTGATATTGTGTAGTTGATTTTTATTTTCTAATTATTATTATAGTTTATGTATGATTATACAATTAAATTATGTATAATATACATACATACATACATCGTGTATCGTACTGTGTGTAAGAGCATAAACTTATAACTTGCTCGATTAATTAATTAACGTAATTAAATTAGGGGGCGCGATGTTATTTTTATCTTTTCTAGCCATACACATATCTCACAATATTACACAACACAAATAAAAATCAATTCAGTAGCAACGTAACACGCTAAAACAAGATAGGCTTTATTACGTATGTATATGTATATACATACATACTGCATTGCAAACAAAGATAAAAGAATGTATGAAAGGTACTTGAACAAAAAAAAAAAAAAAAAAAAAAAAACTAAATGTTTATCAAATGTATGATGCACATCATCGAGTTTTGTATCGTTTATACCCAAATTATTTGGAAATAAAATCAATTTTTAAACCCAAAAGTGTCGTCAACCTTGTACGTATAATCAATTATATTGCCTACATCATGAACTAGAAATAAAAATTAATGTCAAAGGCTTTATAAGCATATTTTGACCGCGCAGTAAAACGTCAAGAAAAAATCTCTACCCTCTTGAGCACGGACAGATCTAAAAATAGGATGGGCCAGGGTCTTTGAAACACAGGGAGGAAATAACGTTCTAAATAATCCATACCAGACGAGCAATACTATCGTTATTGATTGCAAAATATGAGTTGGATACTTACTACATACGATGATTGATAGATGAGCAAATTATATAACTAATACGATAATCTAATTGCTTTTTATAAATACAAAAACACAGCTCACACCTCCATGACACCGCCAACTTTTTTCTATTTTTGGAACAAAAATTATTTTTGCAAAACATGCACACCAACGCCATCTAGCAAGACAATCGATATCTGGACTGGAACACAGTATATAGCGCGCAATAGTATGAAAGTTTTTACTTCATCACTACCTGCCGCCTACGCCTCGCCTACACGCTCTGCAACTTCCTACACATACCATATACTCCATGTCAATGGTCCTTTTAAGGGTGAGAAAATGATGATGTATAATATACCATAGAGTTATTAGTTATTATTATTATCCTTACAACCTAAAGTGCGCAACTTGCCAATTCATTCAAAAGAAAAAGAGAGTGTTTTTTGAAATTATATTTTATCAAACATCAATTAAAGTATATATATAATAACTGCAACATACGTTATATTACAGGGGCGTATCCAGGGGGGGGGGTCGGGATCCGGACCCCCCCCCCCCCCCCCCCGTCATGTTTGAGGCAAGCAAAAAAAAAAAAAAAATCAAACAAACGAAAAGAACTCGAGTGATTTTTTTGACGCATATATATAAAATATTAAAAAAAAAATGAATAAACCAAAAATGGTGTTTAAAATTAGATCTTATAAAGATTATAAAGTTGTTTTCTATTGCCTATTTTAAGATATTTTAGTGCTTAAATCTCTTGGTTTTCGGATTAAAAAAAATATTAGTGCACAATAAATGCAATTCAATTGCAGTTATCAGTATTTGGCAGTTGTTTTTTTATTATTACAAATTTTTTTGCCTCTTCTGGAAAATTTAAAAAAAATTATTTAAAATACAAAATAATATGCTCAAAAATAGTTAAGGAAAAAGTTAGCTTTTCTCGAAAATTAGATAAGAATACTATATATTTTTTAATTTTATTATTATATTATTATTATTATTTTGTTATCTTAGGATAGAATTCTTTAATGATAATTGATAATATATTTTACTTTATTTTTATATAATAACCTATCTGGAATAGCCGAATAGGTGAATGATTTATTAAAACATGAACCAACCTGTGCATGTATTTAATTAAGATGTTATTGAATGTTGGTAAGAGAACTTTTTGGGATAAAAAAAAAATAATTATTTTCTTATCTTTGCTGCAATAGAAGCCTTGCAAAAAGAGGGTTTATTGACGAAAAACACAAACTGAGAGCCCAACAATAATACAAAGTGTTAGCAGAGATGACTCTGTCTTACTGCCTGTCATTTAACATCCTTTCTTATAAAGGAATGAAACAGCTATATAATTCATGTGAATTTTTCCTGATTTTTCTCGAAATTTTTTTACTGAGCCTGAAAGCTAAGGTATTGTTTCCTTAATAAAACAACATTAACAAATGAAGGAAAAAAAAACTGCGAGCAAAATAAGCTAGAAGCTAGCTAATAAGAATAAGCGAGTAAGCTAGAGTAAAAATTTGGCTATCCAGAAATTTTTTAACTCGATCGTGATATCTGCTTTTTTCCTCTAAAAGAACAATAGACGCAGTTCTCTGCTAGCACTTGTGTTGGGGTCTGAGTTTGTTTATATTCTCATAACTCATAAAAACCAACTCTAGAAGTCTTCTATTTAAAACCAAATAGTATTATTTTGGTTTCAAATCTAGCTCAAAAATTTTAAATGAACATTGAATTTGATACGAACATAATGCTTTTAAAACGCATTAAAATAGCGTATTTTGACATCAAAAAACGAACATTTCTTGCGGGGGTACCCCCCGCACCCCCGGCAGGGGGTTGTAGCCCCTGCGCCCCCCCCCCCCTCACATGGGTGTAGATGCTCTCAATTTCAGGTGGACCCCCCCCCCCCCGTGGTCAAATCTTGGATACGCCCCTGCGTATATAGTATATAATTATATATTCTTGTTTTACTTTTATAATATAGCAAATGGCCATGCTTATAATTTTATCCTTATTGTACGAGCATTTTCTGCCTCATACATCTACTCTTCTATCGTGTTATATATATTTTAACAGATCGTGGGGAGCAATTTAAAACTATTAATAATTTTATCCTCTAAATAAAATAATAAATATATGTCTACATATAAATAAATAAATATAGAGAATATAATTTTTATCCTCTGATAATTTTCTTTACTATCATAACAATACGACTGCAGTAGAGTCCTGTAAAAAAGTGAAATAAAAGGGGTGTATGTTTCTTTTCAAATATTAATTTTCAGAGATAAAAATAGATTAAATTGCTTTTTTATTTCATTTGACGATATTTATAATTGTAACATATTTTTTTAGGCAAAAAACAAAACTTAATACAATGTTTTTGAATATCACACTACATATATAATAACAGTGAACAATAAAATAAAATAAACAGAAATAAACAAATGTCACATTGAAAATGAAAAATATTGACTTCAATTACATCGATGTACAACCATAATTAAATATTTATTATAACACATTTATAGGGATTATTATACTCTTTTTTTTTTTTTTTTTAACACATAAATGCATATTTAATACTTTATTTTTCCATTTGAAATTTGTATCATATTCACATGTAACTGCACAGAACATTTATTTTTTCGCAATTATATAATATATTTATTCAGTAATTTAATTGTATTCAACATTTATATTCACACATAAAAGATCAGCATTTAAGAGAAAAGATAGTTATAATGATTGGCAATCGCTTTGATTGAATTTTAATGTAAGATGCTTTATTTACTGAAATTGAGAAATTTTCGAGGACGATTATAATACAATTTTAGACATGGCATACGTAGATATATGCTATTTACTTTTTGCAATATTATGCAAGCATCTCCCCCTCACCCAAAGAAGGGGGCTCTTTCATGATATTTTTTCGTTTAATTATACTAAGGAAAAAAATGTTTAGGACATAATTTGATTCCATATTCTAAAAGACGACATTGTCTTAAATCGAAAAATGTGCGAATATTTAATTTGTGAGTTCATTAAGTATTTTTAATTAATTTTTGAAAATTGAAAAATAAATTCCAATATTATAAATTCACATATCTATCGATTCAGGACGATGTTCTCTTTTAAAAAATGTTATAAAAATACCCCCTAAAAAAATTTCTTCATCTTCATTGCTCAATTTTGTTCATAAATCTATCCAAATCGTTTTGATTGTATAATATCTTGGTAATTTCAGTAAATATAGAAACACATTGAAATGAAAACATTTTTACATATTTTGGTCACTGAGTGCAGGATAGAAGATTAGTCTGGTTCTGAAATGTCATTTAACGTTGATCTACACACAGCTATAGGGGCAACAGCAATAACATCTATATTTTTAATTTTATTATTATTACTTACATCAAATATTTTTGAATATTTAGGTATTATATTAAAATGTATATTTAGTATATTATGTTTCATATAGGCCAGTTAAAATAAATTTAAGACAGAAAAAAAAGCCAACATTAAAATGATTTGAAATGTTCGTATAATATGACATGATTATTTACATAGGGCTAAATCCTTATAACTTAATTTGAGATGCATATTTTAATCTGTATTTGATATTATAATACTATAAAGAGATCGAGAAATGGATTATCTAAATATTAGTTTAAACAAAACTATATAAATATATTTATTATTCATTATAAATATAATTTTTTTTTAAATAAACAATAAAATCTACTTTAATTTGGTAAAGATAAAATGGTTTTGAATGTTTTCAATAAAAACTACAATTTTATTTACATAATACAAAAATATTTTGTTTATAATGACTTTTTAGATTGCAAGTTCTCATATGTTTTGATATAGCGAATTAACTTGATTTTAAATTTGTGCTGAAGAAAATAATGTTCGTTTGTTTTTATATTATTATTGGCTCGCGTCTTATATATGGAGACGAAGCATTTGACACCAAAATAACACGAGGGAAAAAAAAGCATCCATTATCTTCGAGAAATTTTGCATATCTTTGCTATATCTATAAACATATTATGCGCGAATATAATTTTGAGACATTTAAAAGAGATAAACGCGACCCACAAGACACATAGGCCTCCTGCACACTTGAACATTTTTTAACTGTCTACTTTTGTGAGAAACGTTATTCTTTTAATTGTCTATATATTATACGTCTGACGATGCTTCGTTAATGAGGGATGGTTGACTATGCTGCATATATCACAAGTCTATACCACGATTCTCCGAGAGTTCTGGCTGACTATGTCCATTTACCACCACAAAATCTGCGGAGAGCTGGCGTGTAGCACGTTCTTTGCTGTGTGACTGTGTGGTATTACGACGAGCTCGTGGTCCCGTGCGCCTCAGTGCTTGACCTTTCTGTGAATTAGGTAATCTTAAACTGGAGAACGCTGATAAGCGGCCTGTGCTAGGTGCAGATGCAATGCTATTGGCTGAGGCTGTCAGTTCTTGAGACGTTGAAGTCTCTTGTGGAGGTCTTAGTTGTTTATTGGAACTTGCTTGTGAGTTGTTTTGATCTTTTACCATTAAACTTGGCCCTCGGCCTGAAAGTTTAATTAATTTGAAGTTTTAATATTAAGAACTTTTTTAAAATTATTTACTTGATAATTAAAACAAAATCAAAATAACGAAATACTGGATGGATTTATAAACTAATATTAATTTATTAGTAAGTATACTTTACCTCTTTTGACGGTATGCCTGCGACGAGCTTGCACGAGACCATATACCACGGCCGCTAGACTGCTGGGGGCGGTGGGGGTCCTGCCCAGTCCCGCCTTGGGCTCATCTGCTCTGCCCAACACGAAGTAAGTCTCCATCTCACCTTTGCCCTTGACATGCACTAGACCGCGGTACTCCACATGGAAGCCGCACCGCTCCAGCACCTGATATCAAAGTATTCAAAATTCAGTGTTGAAGAAGCCAAGAAGCGTTTAAATCACGTGTTTTTTTTTTTTTTTTTTTTTTTTTTTATTACTTGTTTTGCATTTATGAGTTTAATATGAGATAAATAAAAACGTTTATTTTGCTGTATAAAAAGCAGTACAAAAAAGTATTTAAAGTATTTTTATAAATAATTCAATTTTACAAGCTATTTTGATAGTCTTGATTACTCACCGATGCTGTATCTCTTGGAACTTGTATTTTATTCTCTACGCCAGTTGAATCCATACGTGATGCCTCGTTGACAGTATTTCCCCAGACGTCAAAGACGGGCTTACGGGCACCGATGACGCCCCCAACCAGCGGACCACAAGCGATGCCGATGCGTAGCCTGAAGTTATTGAAGGAGTGTGTGTTGAGATCGTCAAGACGACGCTGCATCGCGATTGCAAAGTCAACTAATGAACACAGAGCCTCGTACGAACCCTCACTATCGTCTTCACTTGTTTCAGGGCACGAACTTGGGTTCAAACCTGCCGCGGCCATGTATGTCGCGCCTACCGTCTTGATCTATATATAAACATTATTAATACAAAGATAGTTATATAAGTGTTGTTTTTATTTATTTATTCATTTACTTTCATTGTATTTTAAGATTTATCGATGGTTTTTCATTTAAGGAAGAAAAAATTATATAAATTATTTAACATTTATATATTTATTTTAATAAATTAGTTTCTTTTTACCTTATGCATTGCTTTTTTTTCTCTATACAATTAATTTTTTTAGAAAATATCTAAAATAAATATAATTGTTACCTTTTCTACCAACTGAAATCGTGGTTCATCAAGAAGCTCGTCAAAATCTACAATAATTTCATTGAGCAGTCTGATACACTCCATGCCTTTGTTGATATCTTCCGAGTAGAATTGCGTGAAGCTAGGAATGCTTGCAAACATGACAGCCACGCGATCTCGTGCCTGTGAGTATAGCTCAGTGTCAGCACGACGCGCGGGTTCCTCACGTAAAAAATATGATGCGACGTGACCGGGTAGAATGTTAGTCAGCAATGCGGCGTTTGAACGTCGCGTGTCCGCCATCTCTGCAAGCTCTCTGCGTGCGGCCTGCGCCCACAGGAAGTCCAGTCTCGCGGTCACTTCAACGAGCCGTGCGTGGTAACACACCACCGTGAGGAAAAGTAAAAGCAGTACCAGCATCTGTGCCCACATTGGTAACCAGCTCGCACCACTGTACAGACAAAACAAATTACAAAAATATACACATTTCATAATTATAATAACTATATTTGGAGTTTGAACATTTCATATATTTTATATTATTGGTTATTACCATATTTATGGGAATTGAAAGTATTGCTTAAGATGTATTTAAAAAAATCTGTCAGTGTCTTATGACAATAAAAAAAAAATGAAAATAAATTAAGCATCGGTTACAGAAGTAATACACAGAAGAAAAAAAATGAGTTAGCTAAAAAAGTTAAATTAATTATATTAAATAAGTGAAAAAGAATTAATTAAAATAAATCTAAGAATGTGCTAGAATTTAAATCAATGAAGGTTAAACATTTTCTTTAAATTTGCATAATATTGAAATCTTAACTTTAAAGTTGCCTACGTCTTACTTGCTTGATACCATGATAAAAAATACTAATAATAAATTATATATTGACCACTGGCATTATGAAAAAAAATCTTGTAAAAATTAGATAGGAATATTATTTATTTAAATATAAAATTCTCAAAGCTAAAGCACTTCATTTATACTTTATTGTATACGAGTTCCACGTATATTATGTTTAAAAAAAATCATAATAAAATATGTGTCATAAAATAAAAACTTTGCACTTAAAAATATTCCACATAAAATAAAAGTGTCAAGTATTGAAAAATATATAATTTCTGGAACAGATATTGCAGTAATAAAAATAAACTATAGTATAAAACAGTAGGAGGATGTGACTTTTTATTGTTCTCTCTCTCTCTCTCTCTCTCTCTCTCTCTCTCTCTCTCTCTCTCTCTCTCTCTCTCTCTCTCTCTCTTGTATCTATGTCAAGTTGCAACGCTAACCCATGACTCTTAATGGCCAATTATGTGACTTCTCTATTCTGTATGTGATATGATATGAATTGTATAATGTGAAACTAATAATTTTTTTTTTTATATCCAATAATTTATAGTTCTTGTTACACTCAGCTGGTATTTTATAATGACTTTATAAGAGTGGTGTATGCACATTACGAAATACAACATATAACAACATTTTATGATATTTTCTGCACATTAGCGTGACTAAATAGTGTTAGTAAAAGTAAATGCAATTAATTTCACAAGAAATTCAGAATTAATAAGTATGGAAATGTTTATTTCCATCTATCAAAATAATACAGCGATGGTTATTACTTAGATAACTTTTAAACGAAAATAAATAGCATTTATAAATTATATTTGTGTCGCAAATAATAATAATAATAATAATGATAAAAAAATACATAAAACTTTGATATTTTTGGGAGAAACTTTTTATCTCATTTTTATGCAGTAAAATTCTTCTTGCAAAGATTTTTTAATTAAATCTGAAGCCTGCATTGAATAGAGAATATACATTATTACGCATATTTAAAAAGGCAACGCCATGAGTTTTAAGAGAGATGTTAAAAAAAAAAGAGTCACCTGTTATCTGAAGCCGCCTTGAGCTGGAAAACAGTTGGGTAAGCGATCAGAATGAGGAGAGCAAACACAGTGACTAGCATACATGCGAGACACGTCTTGACGAGATAGTTGAGCTTGAGTGTGGATGCGAGCGCGATCAAGCATAGTACCCACGTAAACACCACGTACTCCGCGGGACGACATGATCTCGCGTAACTCTTATCTAAAAGCGGGGTCTGGTGACTCAACCCTGAGCTCACGTTGTTTTGCTGTGAGGGTGCCATTAATATGTCACTCAGCTCCGCCAGAGCCTCAGACATCGGAACTGAAACGTTCTCTGAGATATTACTATTAGGTGGAGGATTGTCGAATAAATCTTCAGTTGTAACGATCTGTAATAAAATAAATGTACACTTCAAAAACAAAGCACTATAAAATTTTATTGTGCTACAAATTTAACCATAAATTCAATTTCAATTTTTTTATATATATTTATCTCATATTTGCTTATAATCTAAACAATTTTATTTTAATTTATTTCTGTTATTTCAAATATTACACAACTTTTAACACAATTTTAGTATATTGATCGAACAAATAATGTATCAGCTTTGTTTTTTTGGTAAAGATAATGGCTTAGTTAAATTCATAATATTACATAATACATAATATATATTGAACAAGTATTCAATTTTATATAAAACAATTTTATTACTCATAGACGGTTGAAAATTGGATATAAAGTAAATGACAAAGTAGCTTACCAGACTGACGGAGGCTGCAAACGCCATGAGAGAGATAAGCACGCAGACAAGTGCTGTACGCTGCGAGCGATGTAAAGTCAGCTTGTTGGAGGCGCGGCGAAGAGAGGCGGGCAGACTGGGGTACTCCTCAGCCATCACAAGTACAAGCGCAGCGACTTGCACCAGGCTTGTGAGTCCTAGTCCTAGGTAAAGTGCCAGGGAGCTGACAGGATTTTTTTTTTTAATAAATATAAACTTCATTTTATTATTTTTATTTTGTAAGTTTTTTTTATCTATGGATAAATTATGACCACTTCTTTTGTGTGTTTGGTGCTTTTGAACTTTAATTTCCATTTGTCACTTATTATGATCAATAAGTTGTGTGCTTTGTATCTATATAGTATTATAATTAGTCTAGCTAAACAAAATAATCGCAATTGAGAGCCCCTGTAAAGTATGCAGCCTGTTTGGTATATGTAACCAACTGGTTGCATAACTCCACATTCTGCAGGCGCTACGAAACGAAAATAAAGTTGTATTACTTAAACCCAAACATATGTAATTTATGTAATGTGTTTTATTGCAATAAAGCCTATTTTGAATTGAATTGAATTGAAAAAGTTATTAAAATTTAAACATGTATATAATTATTGCGATAAATTAATTATTTATTAAGAGATTATATATTATACAGCACTAAACTCTATTGACATGACACAAATTAACAATTTCGTTGAGACCCATGTTTTAATGCTCACCTGGGTAAAATAATTATTTGACAGAGCACTATGCTAATCCAGACAACGCAGCAACTTAACATGTTGGATTTAAACATATCCTCCCGGCGCTGACAAAACTGAAGACATCAAAAATACATAATGTACATATAATGTAGAATCATGCAAATTACAACAAGGTATTAATAACATAAAGTGAAATTTAACCTTTGATGTGTATTTATTTACATTATATCGTTTTAGAAATATCTGGTGCAATGTAATTTTAAGTAATTGACAAATTTGTGAAGGAAATGAATTAACCATGTGTTTTATTTCTTGTTTTTATTTAGTTAATATGTAAAATTTGGTATTGTTTAAGTATGTTTTACACGATCAAGTATTTCTAGATTTCATTATTTTATTATTTTATCTTCAAAATTTTTAAAACGCCTGTTGCTTTTTTTTTTTTTTTTTTTTTTTTTATCCACATGGTTTTGTCTAATACGCATGCAACATTGAAACTGAATGCTTTTTATAAGGCATGAAATTATATTGACATAAAAAAATTGATATATAGTGTAAAATAGCCAGTAAGTTGGATTTTCTAGCTTACCCTTTCTTCAGTTTCATGATCTCTGAATCGCAAACTCCACCTATCAACGTAATCACTTCGCATGCGATTATTTGAGTCCACCTCGATACTATGGTTCATCAGTTCATCCACGTCTTGTATGGTGGCTCCCATGAGATGACCCGCACTGCCAGCCACTGCGCCTGCGCATGGGGGTGGCGCGTGAGGCACCACCTCGCAGCTTTCAGGGTCATCTTCAACTTCTAATACCACGAGACCACCACCTTCTTCGTCCAGACCTTGTGCGGAAAGCTGAGCAAAGAAAAGTAAAACATAAATACTTTTTTTTTAACAATGAGTACAAACAAAATAAATTTGATTTCTATATTTATAGCTATGAAATATTGCTATATCTTATACAAAAATGCTGCCAAAGAACGATATGTGTATTTTACGTATTAAGAAATGAATTAATATTCGTACATTTTCAAATGGTATTTCTGGAATCCAGTCATTGCCTGTTTCCTCGTCCATTGACCCCTGGGCCGCACTGCTACCTCGCTCTGACATCTCGATATCTCGGTGCGAGATCACAGCATCCCCACTGCCAGCCTGGGGTCTATGCAACACATAGACTGTCAGTGATACGTTAGCTGAGTATGTTGGACAAGCGTACCCGTCTCCATTAGCTCCCTTGTGATTGATCTTGGCGGGTGAGGGCGACGACTGCAGACGAGTGTTGGAGCGCTGACTAGTGCCACCCGGGCTGTGAGTCTCGGTCTCAGGCTCCGTACCTTCCTCTTCGGACCAAAGTCGTGTGCGACCAACACAAGGAAGTAAGTGGTGGCGTGGACGTCGAGGTCCATTTGCTTTTATTAGAAATGTTTCTACCCCGTGGTCCTGTGTAGGAGAAAATATCATTATTTTTTTCATTCCAGTCATTGCTTTATTTGAAAAAGTATACTATTAAACCCAATTAATTTTATCAATATAGTAACTTTAAGTTAAAATAAATATGTAATACTATACTTTCCTATGAAATAGTGCAATAAAAAATCAATAACAGTTACAATTAATATCATAAATAATTTAATTATTACGTTAATATTTAAGGGTGATTGGAACGTAATTTAAACTACATGTAATAATTAAAAATAAAATAAAACAAACAATATACAATTGTAATACAAAACCAAAACTTTCAAATTTGCGTAATAATAGAAGAAAAAAGACAACTAAAAATAGCAATTACCGCACAAAATGTTGTTTACAAGCTTAAAAGTAAAACTTTTAAATTTCAGTAATCTCTTTAATAATATAATAAACAGAAAAAAACTAAAACGTTGCGTAATCGATACGAGTATAAAAATAACACCATTAATATTATATTTGTTTAACATTATAATAATAATGAAACAAAAATATTGCAAATTTATTGTAATGAAAATAGTTAGTATACATAATTTATTATAGAAATATACTTTTATTTTTATGATTCTGTATATAAAAAGCAATGATGTTGGTTTATATGATGTAATTTTATGTCTGTACCTTCAGATATGAGTCTCTTGAATCTCCGTAGCCTGGTTCAACTTCATAAGCTCCGTTAAGACAAACCAACGTTGCCTTTGAGATATGAACTCTCCTGTAAAGAGGCACAAGTGTCAGAAATATAACATAAGATCTCAAGGGAGGAGAAGAGTTTTTTTGTTTGTTTTTTTCTCACCCCGGGATACCACCACTCTCCATGTGGTTGGCGAGGGTGACATCGTAAGACCACACGTCAAACTGCCACTTGCGTAAGCCTAGGACACCGCATAGCACCGAGCCAGAGTGAATGCCAATCCTCATGTTCAGATCAACCTGGGATATCACACAAAAATCAATTTTGTTTTATATTTTTGTTTATAAGAATACATGTTGCAAAAAAAAAAAAAAAAAAAAAAAAAAAAAAGTACATTATACAAAAAGAATTTTGTGCTATAATCATCGTATCTCCCCCCCCCCCCCCCCTCCCCTAAAGTTGAGATGAAGAATGAGACATTGAGAAAAACGTTTTATTTTGTTGTGACATACTCTCGACCAGTACTGAAATATTTCTATTGAGTGTTCTTCTCATATAGGAACAAAATTTCAGGTTAATTTTAATAGTAAAAATATGGAAATCTTGGTCGAGTTTATGCATTGTGCCACTTTGTACAGTACTTAAAATCTCATTTATTATTATTATTATTTACTTTTACTTTGACTGCTGTACGGATTATGCTAAATGCTAACCATATTAAATAAATACGCATATATATAAATATATATATTGTAAGTTTCTTTTGTCTGAATAATTAGGTTTAATTTCAATTATTTATTTGTAAATATATTTGTATAAAAAAGTTTATTACATAGAAGTGACATATTAATAAAATAAAAAGAGTGTACTTGGCAAGGATATCAAATGAGTCAAAAGTTAATTACACTTTTAGCAGTCTATAATTAGTCTGTCACGTTTTCTCTATCATTAACTTTATTAAACAGAGCAAAAAAAAGTATCATTAAATAAAGATAACTTTTTCATCATAATTATACCAACCATACAATATCTATTTTTACGGACATCGTATAATAAAAATTAGGAAACCCTTCAAAAATCTTCTTTTTAGTAAGATTTAATATTCAACTTTAATAAATTTTAATAACTAGACCAAAAGTAAATATTTTTAGCTACAGCACAAAAGACTCCAATCTATTTTTTTCTTGCCATTCTTTCTTTTTTTTTAAACGATGATATATACTTGATATATATCTTTTCTTTCTTTTCTTCTACATTTTCCTTTAGGGGATAGAGTGACAACAAAAGTAGTTCAGATTGAAAACGTTACATAATGGCAAGCGAGTAGTGGCGAGTGAATAAGGTGAATCTCGTGTTACTGGAGAGAGAGAGAGAGAGAGAGAGAGAGAGAGAGAGAGAGAGAGAGAGAGAGAGAGAGAGAGAGAGAGAGAGAGAGAGAGAGAGAGAGAGAGAGAGAGAGAGAGAGAGAGAGAGAGAGAGAGAGAGAGAGAGAGAGAGAGAGAGAGAGAGAGAGAGAGAGACTAACCTGTGTCTTGATTCTAACAGCACGAATAGCTCGTATCATATGAAGACCCATCTCCACACAACACAAAGCGTGGTCAGCTCTTGGTTCAGGTAGACCAGATACACAATAGTAGCAATCACCAAGTAATTTGATACGTAAACATTGCGTTTCCTTTAAAATCAAATTAATTTATTATTAAGCCATGAAATGAGTTTGTTGTTGTTGTTTTATTGAGATTTTAAATGAATAATATATACCCAACACATGTAATAATTCAATATTAAAAAGTAAGTTTTTATTGATATTAAAATATATTTTATACCTAGCACTTAGCACTCAATTGTGAATTATTGTTATTATGTAAGTGTGACTATCATTACTCATTGTCTCATTCGTTAGACAAGAACCTGGTGACGTACAGTTGTCTTGTATTTCAATGTAGGAGAAAGAAATGGATAAAAATATTTTTATTAACTATTGTTGATATAACAATGTCCCCTGTAAGCTGCGACGCTAACTAACCATTAAACCGTAGTTAAGTTGTTATTTTGATTGTTGCAAAAATTAGAAAAAAAAAGACAACTAACTTGTAAGGCTTAACTAGAGGTTGCAGCTTACAGTGATGTCAATATTTAATCTAAAATTCGAGTGTATAATTTTAACTCTTCAAGTTTTATTGAATTAAAAAAAAAAAAAAAAAATCGTAAATCCTAATATATTTTGAAACTCATAATGAATGAATTTTTTAAATTGATAAAAAAAGTCTAATTTTGCCACATTATAAATATAATTTCATATATACATATTAAAGTTTAAAACGTTTCATTTTATGAAAAAGTATTGAAATAAAACATAATAATTTGTTCTATATCACTTTTTATAATTATTATTTTGTATTAGTTATAAAATGGAAAGCTTGTTATTTTTAATTTTTAAGTTCAATAAATATGTGATGCATACATTTTATCAATAAAAAAAGTATTAATAATTTAATATTTTAGTCTAAATTAAAATTTTGAAATAATTGAAATTTTTTACAAATAAATGTATTGATGAAAATAGCTATATATATTTAATTGATTCCATTATTAATACATTTACGTTCAATACAATAAATGGCTATAATTAAATACTCGATCAAAACCACTCGATCAAAATATTATTCAATGAAACTCATATAAATTTTTAGGTATTTCAATACAACATTTTACATTATATAAAGTGGGAAATGCTTTGTTTTTAAAACACTGAAATCTGGCATTATTAATATTTATAGAACTATTTGAAAATATTTATAATAATAAATTTTATACTTACAGCTGCCAGTTTGTCAAATCTTGCAAAAAGGTCATTCAGGATGCGCACAAGTTCTTGAGCAGAACATTGACTTGCAAGTGCTATAAATAAATAACGTGGGATAAAAAAAAAATTTACAAACATATATTCGTATTTTATATAACAGTATACAAAAGACATAAAGAAAGATATGAACCCACCTGTGAATCCTTTGATATCTGCAAACAGAATGCTCACATTTTCATAACGATGGATGTAAATTTTATGGAATTGGCTGGGCGTAAAACCTCCTTTGTCGTTCTCTTCTCGCGCAATGTCACGGATCATCTCTTTTGCAACGAAGTCTGGTAATACTATTCGTAAACAAAATGTTATGATATAATATTAAAAGTCCTAATGTGTTTACCGGGTTAACAGATTAACTGCATTTTTGTTTATACTTTTGTGTTGCTACAATGGAATTTATAATAAAAAATATATATAATGAAAAAAATTCTTTCTTCATACACATTAAGAGTTAAAAAATGTATACTCTGATACAAACAGGGCATTCTATCCCGGAGACAAAAAAAAAGAAGCGTAAACAGTAAACAAAATTGTAAAGAATGTGACATTAAAACAGAAAATATATAAAGTATGAAGCTTTCTGTAAAATTAGGCTGTCGTCATGTCTGATGAAATATTGAAGTATCTAAAACTTGTGCTCTCATATTGAAATTTATTCTTTATGCAATGTTGTTAAAAGTTTTATTTTTTATAATAACTAGCGTAATATTGTTTATATAACACAAAATACACTTCTTGTGTATCAAATGAATATAATGTCAAAAACGCTCACAAAATTTATCTTTTAAAATGATGCTTTTTTTTTTTTTTCTTTTTTTTTTTTTTGAAGCTGCGATATGGTGCGCTTGAAACAAGTGCCCTTTTTATGTATCTCATCAAAACTACATGAACAACCAGTATTTGTAACAACATGGGGTAAAAAAAAAAAATGAACTGAGCATCACAAAGAAATGAAATTTCCGCTGTAATAGAAAACAAAGAATTATAGAGAAGAGCATAATATATAATTATAGATGTCATATGCAACCATATTATTATTTTTCATTTGATCTTTATATTCATAATATAAAACAAAGATAACAAAAAATATTACTTTGCACTATCATAAAATATTAATTGAAACGTAGATTTTTATTACTTTTGAAGTTAACAGCAAAAAATATTTTGTAATATATTGTAATATACAAGATGTAGAGATAACATTGCTTTGAATAATATATTTTATTATAATTTTATTGTAGTAATATAAATTAAAATAGAAGATGCAGAATTTATATGACATTTTATAAAATGCATAATATAGTAATAAAATTACAACTTCTCTGTAATAATATTAGTAGTTAGATACAACACGTAGAATATTTTTTTTTAATTGCTGTCATTACATTATGTATGTTAAACAAGGTAAATAATATAATTAAAATGCTTTCTAATAAAATTTTCCATGCAGTATTATTAAAATATTTATTAAAAATCAATTTAATTAAAACGTAATTAAAATAAAATTTATTTTTTGTGTATAGTATAAATAATGAAATTTTAATTTAAATTAAATTTATACTTGAAATTTTATTTCAACATTTTAAGTACTTTTTTTCCCCTTCTCACTTTATTTTATATTATTTTGATTAGTCATTTCTGTATAATAGCAAAGTTATTGCATCTGAACTAGGACACACGTATACAAGTGTTTGTTTGCACACTCTCTGGAAATTGCTTTTACATTGAAAACTACTACGTTAATACTTGGCTTTAATACGTGCTTATTATATGCTTTGTGAACTTTCATGCAAAGATAGAGAGAATTTTGTTGTTGCAAAGAAGAGGAATACATAGTACAGTACACACGGGTGCAGTGATTACATATTTTACTATTTAAATATGATGCATAACTTTTTTTTCTCATTATGTGTGCATTAAATATATAAAGTTGATATTTTTAAATTTTATTAGAAATAAAAAATCAATAATAAAAATAAATCAGCAGTTTTTTATTAGATTTTTTTTCTTTTCCTTCACTCCCAGCTGTAAAGCGACTTAAAAAGTTCCATTTCCTTGCAACAAAATGCATCAATTTTCTCTCTGTAGACTAGAAAATTGACACAATTTATTCACTGATAAAGTGTAAAATGTCTTACCAGAAAGTAGCAGTCGCTCCTGTCGCTCAGTCTCTCTCTGCGTCTTGAGTCGTGCTTCCAGTGACCTGTGGGTCTCAAGGAAGGCACGACGTTGACCTCGGTCAGTCAGGAACTTGGTGTACAGTCCTGCAGCGTTCACTCCCGCGTACAATGCAGCGGTTGCCAGGAAACGTCGTGCAATGCAACCATTATTCTAAATACAACACATGCAAGCGCACTATGAGTGATTTCTCTAAAGTTTTGACATATCATAGTAAGGGTTAGGAGTAAATCTGTTAACAGTTAGAAATCTCGCATCTTTAAATTAAAAATGTTGACACCCTACTTTTTTATGCCTCTTAAAATCAATCATGGTTTTAACTACCAACGATAAAACTTTTTGGACCCGTGACCATCAGATAAGATGGAAAAATCATAAAATTCTTAAGGCTTTATGGGGGTAACATTTCACAAATTCTAAATTCAAAATTTTGCTGGATGACTCTTATTTTTTTAATGCATATTTTGGCTTTTTTAAATCGCCAAGTATCACTGTGGGGAAAAAAATCTTTCCTATATACCTTTGCAATTTTGGTTGGTTATATAAGTTAACTAACCGCGGTGCCTGATTTTCAGTCTTAATATTTTGCTAAAAATATAAGGTAATCCATTTTTGAAACACAAATAAGGAAGGGGAACAAATGTGAAAATATTATTCAATTAAATAAATAACTCACATTGGTTTCAATAATATTGTGTAAATGAAAAAAACGATACTAGTCATCCGAAAACATTGATGCGATTATCACTTTCATAATTATAAATAATGTCATACATACGAACATTAAATTTAATTGATTTCAATTTAAGTAAATTTCTCTGAAATGTAAATGTTCATCATACATCAAGAGAAACATTTTTTTATTTAATTTAAAGTAAAATGAAATTTTATCTTGATTGAAGCTCATTATTACAGATAATCACTTCTAAATTTATTCAAGTGAAATATAATTAATAAATACTGTAGTATATTATGTAATATAATGGATAAATTTATTCATCATGCGTAAACGAAATTTCTATTCAGTCGTTTTGAAAATGATTAAAATTAATTATTAAATTCACAAGTTTATAATTAAAATTAAATTTTAAACCAAGTCAAATTTCAACACGGTTTTAGAAGTGTTTTGTAATCTGCGTTCTGATAGGTTGAAAAGTAATAAAAGTTTCAGAGTATAATATAGATCATGAAGT
This sequence comes from Ecdyonurus torrentis, assembly GCA_949318235.1. Taxonomy (NCBI): domain Eukaryota; kingdom Metazoa; phylum Arthropoda; class Insecta; order Ephemeroptera; family Heptageniidae; genus Ecdyonurus; species Ecdyonurus torrentis. Next base: position 19,528,764 of record OX439131.1, read on the forward strand.
GAATGAAGTTAGTGGCAATATTTCCAAATATATATATATACTACAGCATAAATGTATAATTGTATTTTGTTAACAAGAAACAAGGTAGCTACCGCAATTATTAATTACAGTCATACTATTTTAATTAGTTTATTTCATGGCTTGTTATCGTATTTTCTAATAATCATCAAGTGAGACAAATTCAATATAATGTAAATTTTATAGTACTCCTTTCCTCGACCACAATTACATATAATTAAAACTTCGCATGACATTTTATTAATTAACATAATGATATATTTTTGAGAATAGACATCTTTATTTAAATTAATTTTAAATATTCTATTATTTATACTTTAACAAGAGAGAGAGAGAGAGAGAGAGAGAATTAAAATATGATTGAATAGTTTTTTTTTTTTTTTTACTATTATCCGATTTAATTAACTTTAGATATTTTTCTTGCTTTTTCATCTGTAAAATGTCAACCATGAAATTCTAAACCAAGATCTGCCTGAACGTTAAATATAATATGAAAATTACGTATAAAAGTAAAGTAAATAAATCTACTTAAATCTTAATTTCTTTTATAAGCGAGGATTCTCTTTAAACTGAATTGTGAACGAAATTGCAAATTCTGCTACGACAATAGGAATTTGAAATACGAAAGATATCAAGATGAAGAAAGAAAGAGGAGAGAGGGAAAATGTTTAATAATGTATGTTTTGTTGTTGTTGTTGTTTTCTGTACTGATACGGGACTAAGCTTCACTTCACATAGACAGATGCAAATGTGGTGGCTGTTGAAATATTTATAAATTCAAATCTCTTGTGTAAAACTGAAAAGTATTCTCTCTCTCTCTCTCTCTCTCTCTCTCTCTCTCTTTGAAACCTTCTTGCGGTTGTGTCAGAAAAGCTATTTTCAACAAAATAAACAATCATAAAAAATAACGTTTTTTATCATTGAAAAGTAATAAACTGTAAAGGATTATGTAATACAAAGAGTTTATTCACTTCTGAATAAATATACAGTATACAACTAGTATAATATTAAAATACACTTATATAAATTATAAATATAACAATTTTGTGCACTTTTTAAAGCAATAATTCTTAATTGTATACATTATTACGTCAAAGTTTTGTTATTATTTTGATAGTATTTATTCGTTTAAGTGAAAAGTGAAAGTTGGAAATAACGTATAGGCAATGCTGTATTGTTTAGTTTTTGAATTGAGTTTGATTTTGTAATTGAAATGAATAAAATATGATACTGTGTTTAATGAAGGTTCATTTTTACAATTGCCCTTGACTATTCATTTCAATTTCCTATATTACATAATTCGACTCCGTTATATAATGATGGTAGAGCAACTATTTTTTTTTTTTAGATAAAAAATATTTAATAGTAATAATAACCATTCTATTGAAAAAAATACTTTTTGTGTGGTTTTATTTATAAAAAAAAAAATCTGATGCTCACATAACATGCGCAATCCCATTTAAAACTCATAATGTGATCTTTATTTTTTATTTTTTTCAAAACACGAATAAGCATTGTTCATGAACAACGTTACACTACACGTCACATTTTTAAAGACAAAAAATTGAAAAGACTCAAAACGGTGGAAATAAATTAAAGGCTATTTTTATTTTTTTTTGAATGTGTATTTACAACTAAACAGTGCTATTTCACTAAAAAATTGTCATCCTTACTTAGTGGCGTAGGCTGGATTTTGTAATGGGAGGGTTTCATCCTATAGTGAGAGTTGGTAAAGGAAGAGAACTCTTCTCCCTTTACCCTGATTTTTCAGACCTGACTAAAGGGTTCCGTATCCCCCCCCCCCCCCTGAATACACCTCTGTCCTTACTTAATTTTACATACGCGTCTCTCTCTCTCTCTCTCTCTCTCTCTCTCTCTCTCTCTCTCAACAATTTTAAATTTGTGCAAAATTTCTATAATATTATATTCTATTCTTTAACGAATTACTATAGAAGACATAATTCATTTACAGATTTTTTTAAAATAAATTTATTAATATTATATAAAAAAGCAGCTACTTTATTACTTTTGTGTTTATTGGCTTTATTATATTTTATGTTATAAACGTGATTTGAAACATTGAACTATGGTTCCTATGAACAGCACCTGGCTATACAAAAATCACTTAATATTTAGTCGCAGTGATTTATTCCCCAAAGTAAAGCACAATCGATATCGATATAGCAATAACGTATACGTATATATTGCATATGCAATCGCTTTGATCACATCGTCTTTGTAGATTGCATTTGCACATTTTACTATTACAGCTATAGCAACGAGCAAGCAAAAAACAACAACTATAATATTATCTAGTTTGTATATCAAAGAACTCACTTTACATTCTATAAGTTATTCATGAGATGAGTTAAAAATATACATACAAGGCAACTAATATAACTATAAAAAAATCGTATATCATATACCTAAAAGATTGATATTATATTGCATCATATTTTTTTAAAGTATATAATAGAAGAAAACATAGCCTGTGCGTATAATAAAAAATAAATAATGTAAAAGAATAAAAGTTTAAAAAAAGAAAAGAAAAATGAGCATGTTTCTTAAGTACACAAAGATATAACTTTTTATTACAAATTTGTTTCGTATTTTATAAAAAGTACTATAAAAGGACATTGTGGTATACAAAATTATATATAATTTTATATAAAAAATCTCATATAAATAGAACTTTAAAAAAGTAAAATCTTTATAGAACTTTAATGATTGTCCTAAAAATTTAAAAGAAAAGTGTATTTAAATTTTATATTCATAACACTTTGTGAAATATAAAACGTGATATTTAAGGACAAACTTTAGTATAGAAAAACAAAATCTTGTTTGTCGTGTTATAATTTGTAATTTGAGATACAGAAAAAATGAAGAAGAAACTTATTTTTTTTAAGCAAAAAAGTAAAAGTGTGAAGAAACAAAATATAAACTTCTCGTAACATGAAAAGGGATCATTAATTAGTTAAATAGGCATTCAAATGTTTTAATATTTATGTACTATGTACTTCAGTGAGCATTGACAAATATATTATATTTAAAATATCTTACGATCTTTATAACTTGAATGAGTTCAATTGCGTCATACGATATGTATATATATATGTATATATATATATATATATATATATATATATATATATATATATATATATATATATATATATATATATATATATATATATATATATATATATATATATATATATATATATATATATATATATATTATATATATATATATATATTTCGTTTGAGTATTTTTATGTAAAATATTTCCCTTTTTTTACAACTTTAAAAGCTTTTATATCACGTACTTTAGAAAAATGCTTAAAAACAACATTATGAATGTGTTTTTTTTCTCAAAATATTTATTTAAATTTCAAGTATTCTTTTCTTCACAATCTTTTTAAATGCTCATAAAAATAATCTCTTTAAAAGTTGTTAACTGAAGCAATATTTTTTTTTCTTAATTTATATTATGTGTTACTTTATTCATGTAAAATACAGTATACACGATTGGGATACTATATATTTACAGCATATAAATTCAGCACTTGTTTTTTTTTATCGTCTTTTTTATAAGAATGACGATAAAAAAAAATTTGCGCAAGTTTGTAAATAGTAATGTAAATATTATTTTATTACAATCGTGTGTACCCATGTTTTTAATACTTTAATATTTAAATAAACAATAATAGTGTGATTGAATTCGTGCTAGTTACTTTACATTTGCAGATATAAGGTATGAGAAATAAGGGCTCAAAATAAATATTGGAAGCATCAAAGTATTTTGTTGTAGAAAAATTTGATCTTATGATCAAACAGTAAAAATATAGATAAAATGTTTTTTTACGCAAGAAACTATACTTTATTATTATTTTACATTTACTTATTTTATATTCTGAGCGTTTTCTTTCAGCATAACGCACGTGTAGCAACTTTAAGCTTAATATTAATAAACAGTTCAATACAGATTTTTTTTTAAAACTAAATTTGTATTACAAATATAAAAAATTGTGATAAAAAAACATATTATATGTATTTCATTCTTGATGCTTTGTAGTATTTTGAACTGCATATAAAGCGTGGGCGTATGAATGTTATAAAGGGAATATGAATATACTCACCAAGGACTCCAGATCGTGTTCTGAATCAATGCTGCCAGCAATGATACACAAAGTTAGATGCAAGACCGCGGTGACCATAGCGGCACAAACGCTCCAGCGAAGTGGAAGTGGTAACATTGCATATGTTACAAACTCAATAAACAACACATACCACACCAGTTCTGCAGGGGGAGCAAACCCGAGACCTTTGCCCAGAAATCCTATAATTGGATAAACAAACAGATCAAAAAGAAGTAATAAATTTTGTATATATTATATTATATTAAATATGGTATACAGTATCTAATTAAAATTTTACATGAAAAATAAATAATAATTATATATCTCTACTTTAAGGTAGTTAATGACTGTGATATGTTTTCTTATCTTACCTTGTGCGTTCAAGAGTAGCCAGGTGCCCACGGCGCCCCAGTGTAAATAGTGATTGGCGAAGAGGCGCCACCCTCCCAATAGACAAACACCAATATTAGCAGCCATGGAAATTGTCGTCCACGCAATGGCAGCAGGCTGGTGGTAAACCTGATACACGTAATTAGTTTGATGATAATTACAAATATCAACAATATTTAGCAATATATTCTTTCACTTATTTCAATACAGTTCTGTGTAGTAAAAAATAATAATAATTATGCATAAAATATTATTTGAAATAATATTTTATTAATTTGTGTTAAACTAAACTAAAACAAGTAAAGTAAAACTTTATAAACATTAAATACAGTATATTTTATCATAACATACAATATAACTGTAATGTAAAATTTAATTGAATACTGTGTATATTTTAAACATTAGTATAGAAAGAAAGTTGTAATTAAAAGTTACATTCTATTCATACAGTATATGACCTAAGTAAGCTGATATAAAACGCAGAGTGCATTCGGGTGTGCATTATCGCATTAGTTGCATAAAGTTTGATATGCTTTTCGTATAGAGAGAGAGAGAGAGAGAGAGAGAGAGAGAGAGAGAGAGAGAGAGAGAGAGAGAGAGAGAGAGAGAGAGAGAGAGAGAGAGAGAGAGAGAGAGAGAGAGAGAGAGAGAGAGACAAAAGCTCGGTAATGCGGGTGGTGTACATTTCACATTGACTGCAGTGTGCAAACGTATACAGTTGAAAAAATAGACAACAAGAAAAGGCTCAATTTTAGTACATCACAAAACACATGATATATGATAGGATATACATCGTATACTAGAACAAAGCATATATGCGGTAAATCACAATAAAAGGATAGTATAAAGAAATAAGGTAGTGCAAAGACAAAACAAAAAATCAGAATTATTTCTACTACTAGTTGACTACGAGACATGCTGATGCATAGAAGTCATTGTAAATTGACATTACTTGATTTACCTCGCCACCCACAAGTAGCGCTGCTGAAAGTAGAGCCAACTTGACAGCTAAGTCAACGCAATTGACAATCATGAGTGCTTTTTGTCGCTGTCGGTGTGAATATCGCTGGTAAGCAAGCTCCAGAGGACGTGAACAGAAACTGTTGGTTAGCGAGGGTAGGTAAATTCCACGCCACAAAGCCCCGCTCTTGAACACGCCGCGAGATACTCGCTGAAAGAAAAAAAAAGGGAAAAAATCATATAAAAGCATTATTTTTCATAATTTTATAACATAACAATGTAGTTTGTATCGAATATCGTTAATTTTTGTTGACAAAAAAAAAAGTAAAAACAAGAAGCATAGGTAACTAATACATTAAAGACTATTGCAATATATGTAGCTACATCTGTTAACACTTTTATTAATTTTATTATTAAGATGTTCAAAACAACTAAAAGTTGAAGTTTTTGTAAATATAAATTTTACTATCCTCATACTGTGATGTTTTTACACTAGAGGCTAGGAGTATCCTGAGAGTTATGCAACAAGTATGTCTTCAGCTTTTGTTTCGTATTCGTATGAAAAAAAAAAAATCTCTGTATTATACTTCCATTTGAAAACTGTTTTAGCGTTTAATGTAAATGATTTTTTTATTTCATTACAAAAGAATATTAAAACACAGTTTAAATAAGTGACATACATTAGATTGTATATAAATTATTTTTGATTATATCCTTAAAATTTTAATTATCAGATAACAAATTTACAAAACAACAACTAATATGTTATATAAAGTGTAGTAATTATTTTCATTTTGAGGGAATTTTAATACATATTTATATATTTTTTTCATATAAATTCCATTAAAAAAGGTAAAGTATTTCTTTGTATGATGAAGCTAATATTTATTGATTATAATCCAATCATCCGTAACTCAATTAAATGTTTAATTTCATTGAAGTTTCATACTGCCATAAATTTATTTCAAAATTAATACAATTGTAATTTCAAACTTTCCAATTTAAAATCCAAATAATATTCATTGACAAATCAATAAACATCATATATGATAACACAATACATGTTTTCTGTATTCTTTTTTTAATTCAATTGCTTGTAAATTATAATAATAATTATTGATTTTTATTGAGGCCACAAAAGGTACATACCCACTTACATGGTCCTCTCTGACTTTTCATTTAACAATAATCACATGTCTGAGTGTTTCATAATTTCAGTTTTATACAATACATATATTAATAAGTCTTTTAATTAAATACTATTCAGAATATTAAACAACTTTAAGACAATCTCAAAATTATTAATCATGTGTAAACAAAGTATCTCAATAGATTTGAATTGCTTATTAAAGCTTAAAACTTGCAACAATTTTTTTCCTCCATTGTTACCTAGCTTTATAAATACAGAAGATAAAAAATATACATACGTAATCCATTTTAGTAACACATTGTTTTCACATGTTATAATGAAAACAAAATAATTTATTAATTCACTAATGAGTGCGTGCATTGAAAAAATAACAACAAAAGAAGATACTTATACCAGTTCTCTAATTTGTTAAACATTATAAATCGATGTTCACCCTACAGGGTTTATGAAAACAATAGTGAAACATGTTATTTATAAATTTGCAGTGTAATAATGATGATGCCATACACGCAGCATTTCACTCTCTGTGATCACATATAATGCTTCTGTTATTGTGGTATTACAACCCTGCTTGACCTATATTTGAATTTTATTACCATGCATGTGCAACGAACTGTTATTTAAATAAGGAAAACAAACAATAGAAAAGTTTTACACTGCATAAAGATGTGTTAATTCATATAAAAACTTTAATTATATATACAAAACGTTTTCATTTCTTGTTATAATACTACAGAATTTACATTTCTTGTTAGCAACAAAATATAATAATTTTACTTGTGCTAAAAGTTTTAATGTAAAACAATGTATGTGTTTTACTTAGGTGAATGTTTATATTTTAACATATTGATAAGTATTATTATAAAATGCTGTTATTAAAATGATTAGACAGAGAGAGAGAGAGAGAGAGAGAGAGAGAGAGAGAGAGAGAGAGAGAGAGAGAGAGAGAGAGAGAGAGAGAGAGAGAGAGAGAGAGAGAGAGAGATTGTAATATTAACTACCAAGCACTTCTCTTAATGAATAGTTCTTATTGTATAAGTATTGAACTGAATAATATAGAAACCCTATTGTTTTAAAATAAACAATAAATTGATAATTTATATTTTTATACTTGAAAATCGTTCAAACAAAATTAAACAGTGTTGTTTATTATAATGTCCTAGTTGTTTTAATACTGATCATACATATTGTAAGTCAAAATGAAATTTAGAATAGAATAAAGTTTTAGGTTATATACGCTTACTGACAGTCGAAGAACAGCTTGAATTACAAACGCAAGGATTGTCAATTATTGACTCACCAATTTTCAATTAAAATTCAGCATTTATTTCAACTTTCAACTCAACTTTTTTAATGCTTTCATAATATGAAAAAAAAAATGCACGTGACATGAAAAGGATTGTCTTTTATAAAAATAAACCTAAGGTCAAAGGAGGAAAATTGACTAAAATTTTATATTTCGCTTTAAAGCTTATGTGTTAATATAAAAGTGCTTATATTTTTATATTATTTATTTACATAGATGTACTGATGTACATACGTATAACTTATCATATTTATCATTTATAAATGACGTGAAAACTTGTGATTGTACTTCAGTTTGTCAGCAAGTGTCAATAGTTAACAATAGATTTACTGAGATGATAATAAAACCAGGTCAATCACATGTGTTTTTATTATTATTATTATTCATCTCTGTAGAAACAGCATAATATAAAATGAAAACATTGATTTCCTAACATACATTTTATAAAATTCTTATTTACTCATGTGCAAATACTATGTGACACATTTGTGTTTGCAATATTGCTAGGGAAGTTACTATTGTGAATATTTACTTCCTGCCTTCCTTCCTTTTTTTTTTTTTTTTTTTTTTTTATTTTTTATTTTTTTTTTTATTTTTACAATGACTGCATACCAATAAAAATAGACAACACATGAATAACTAAGAGAAGAGTTGCTTATATATGATAAGAATTTCAATATATATATTTTTATTCCTATAATGCAAGCATCAAATATTACATTATTTATGTTCAATCCGCTGCATAATTTTATGTCGCAACAATGAGAAAAATTCTATTTATTTGGTATTACGTATTTACTGTATTTTGTGATTTGAAACATCTTCATTTAATAAAACTTAACTTTGTGTTTCTTTATAATATGGTATAGTTTAAGTTGTTATTTATTGCAGATATCCAGTACTGAATAAACTATTGTTAACTGTCAAAGCGTTTGATTAAAATAAAATCTATTGAAAAAGAAATAAATTTATCATACAGAATCTATTTCTTGCTTAAAATTCACTTGGCTCTCGTCATAAAAAAAGTAAAAATGGGTATAACTAGGGTGATTTAACTGAATATAAGTACAGAAAATTCTGATAAGACAGCTTCAAATATGTGAAAATTTTGGGCAGATCATCATACAAAAATTTAAAATGCGCATTTTTGAAATGTTTACTCTCAAAAGGCTTCATGTTTATTTCAATACTTTTTCCGCCCTTATCTGATGGTTACATATTCTGTAAACTTTTATCATCGATACTTTTTTTACTTCCAAACAACGCAAAAAAGTAGTGGGTCATTTATTTTAAATTTTAGAGATACATGCTTTCTGACGATAACCCTTATCATCAGTATCAAATAAAGAGCTTAAGGAAAGATAAAAGTAATATTAGTTTATTGTTGATTTGATTAGTGATCAAACTACGTACTATATAAACAAACTATTTTGCTATTTTCTTCTTCTTCTTCTTCTTGCTAGGAGGAAGAGATTTTTTTTAAATGGAAAGTACCTCAGTTCTGTGATATTTCAATAATTAAGTTTCTTTTATTTTATACCTGATGATGTGTATCTTCATCCTCATGTGCGGGCGAGGGGTTCTGGGGGTCCCCCGCGGCCCCCACTGGCGTGCTCACTGTCCCCGTCATGTCACAATGCTGCTGCGCGAGACGTGCACGCACTTGGCTAAGCACCATACCCAGGGCCGCCTCCCAGCGACGCACGCTTGGGGAGGGACCATGCAGAGGCCTGAAACATGCACAAAATATCACATTAAACATGGCAGTTCAGCGCAATCAAGCCTAATATTGAATCACCTATCAATCATTGAAAATATATTTGAGGTATTTAAAATATGGCAATAGTAAAGAATATTTAAAATATACATAATATAACCAACCAATAATTGTAACATAGAGAATGTTGGTGGTATTGCTAACAATTATAAGTACTACGAAAAGAAAATTTAGTTATAATCCGTTAATTTTAAATTTTTGCTCACCTAAATACCTAGTTAAAGAAATTGAATTAAAAATAAATTGAATAGTTATAGAGCATTTTACCATAAAGATCTTAATAATAAAGTTTGGTTAATAAGACACAAACAATAAACTTATATTAACTTGATACTTGCATCAACACATTTTAGGATGCAATGCTCTTTAAATTGGCATAAATATAGAGAAATTTTAAAAATAATGAATGATGGATGACATTTTTGTAATATCAGAGATTATGTGAGCAAGTGATAACGAGATAAACTAGGCTGCATTATCCTATAGGATTTAGATATCTAGGAAAAATTACTATAATTAAACCTTTGAACAGACATTGCAAATAACAATCGATAATTTTATAGCTTAAGAAGTTCGAAGAATTGAAGAATATTAAAATATATTACTGTATATTAAAAACGTTTTTTTAAGCTTAAAAGTTTTATTAAATTAATGTTAAAATATTGCATTGATAATCCTGCAAAATAATTTTATGATATGAAATATAATATTAACTTTAAAGATTATTAATTCTATACATATAACCTATGTGTAATATAACATTTAAAAATACTAACATGACTCTTTGATCAGGTATATATATAAAATAATTTAAGCTTTTGATATTATAATATATAGTAGTATAATATACATATTTTATAATGCTTCATATATTTTTCATATTTTTAGATTTCAACATAAATACTAGCATGTGGTACAAGTATATTATATTATTTACTTGTTTTATATTCTATGTCATTGTGAAGAAAAATCCATTATTTTAATGTAAATCTAAACTGCAAAAGACAAAGAGATTTTTTTTTATGTATATATATAAAGAAATATTGCATAAATCATTTCATAAGAAGTTTTTATAAATTCATATTTTGCTCTCAATAATATTGATACAAAATAAGACTTTTGTTCTTGAAATATTTATAAGTTGTTGTTATAAATTTGCAAGTAGATCAGTGCTTATACGTGTCTTACAGAATACAAAGTAAACTTTCAAAGAAAATCATTGTCTTTAGTTTGAAGATTGTTTGAGGAGTGACTATGCAAGTCAAGTTGGATAACTATCAGTAAATAATTATTGTAGTTGAAATTTTGCTGCGTGCGCAGTAAATAAAAAGTGCAAAAACTTATTGTAATATACGACGTCTGTCACTGAATTCGGTAATAGTGTGTCTCGTGAGGATCCCTCAATTCAACATGCGTGAGACCTAATTCATTAAAATAATAATAAAGTACAGGGTAGAGTACTCTAGTACAGGGGTTAAACGTTTATTTATATTGAGTACTTCCTAAACTCCTTTCCTCCAACGAAGAAATAATTATTAATTTTCAAAATATGTTTCATTTTTTACTAATAAACAACTGTACGGCGTACCTATGTGCAGTTGTAAAAAAATCCTATATAATGATAAATAAAATGAAATTCCAGATTTTTCCGCATATTTTTTAAAAAATTGTCAATGCAACTCGTGTTGGATTTTTTAGAAACTTCTATTTTAATTTCTTTCAAATTTCATCTCCAGTATTAGTTTTGTAAGACAATTTATTATTAATTATTATTTTTAATTTTCTGGTTGAGTAATAATTAGATAATCTAAACTCATACATTTTTAATTGTATTTTGATTGTTCGAGGAAAGAAATATGAATATGAAGATTTTGTAATTTTCGTCTTATTCTTATTATTGACCAGTTTTTTTTTTTTTTTTTTTTTTTTTTTTCTACCAAGAAAGCACAAATTTTAGAGTTCCGTATACGTGACTGCTATTAATATTCTGTTGATATTAAAAGTTACAAACTTTATTTCCGATCGTACGAGAGGAATTTTGCAAGAAATACAAACACCAAATTTACACAAATATTCTCGTAACTTCTTAAAATGAACTTTAATCTAATAATTTACAAGTTAACTATGTAAATATTTTCCTTGCAAACCCTTTTAGTGTAATTTATCAATTATGCATACATTTGAAGTGACTTAATATAAAACGTATTTTGACAAATATGTATATATAGTAAAAAGCATTGAATTTTTTTTAACAGTTAAAGTCAATTAAAGTATATAACGAATTTAAACAATAATATATTCATAGGGACATTACTTTTAAGTTTATTTTGTCAAAGAATTGCTATTTATACACTTGCTAAAATATAAAAGAAGAAAGTTAAGTACACAAAATTAAGTTACAGTATAGCTTTCTTTATTTGTCATTAAATTACTAAATAATATATAATTTAAAACTTGAAGAAAAACAGGGGAAGTGGGGAGGAGAAGACGAAGATGTCAAGACAAAAGAATGTTTTAAAAATGTTAAAAAAAAGTTTAGCAGATTTATAATTTATTTTCAATCATTGTTATCCAAATTTTGTTAGTTTCTTCTCTCTTTTCCTGTCATACAGTCCAATAAATTTGTTACCTTTTCTAAAGACTTGTCTTCTGAGAATCATCGTTTTATATTTTACAGCTAAGTGATATTCTAATTTTAAATAAACACGGGAATATGCAAAAATTACAACAACCAAAAAATGAACATATTATTATCTTCTAGGTTTACTTTTTGATATTGTATTCAATGCTGACAATTAATTAACGATATTACACCCTCAATTTGAGAATATTTGGTGTGAAAATTAAAAGGTTTCTTACATAAATAATTGATAATAATGTAAAAAAAATAATAATATAGAAAAACTTTGTAACTTTTTTTGGCCATAGTGAATTTTTTATGTAGTGCAAGCATACAAACTTTATATTTTTCCCATCCATATTGAATTCCATATTTAAGTTAACATTGAAATTAAAAGTTAATTATTTACGAAGTATTAATAGATTAAAGCTATTCCACCTGCAAATTAGCACTCTATTTAGTTTTAATCGCACGAAAAAATGGAGAGAGAGAGAGAGAGAGAGAGAGAGAGAGAGAGAGAGAGAGAGAGAGAGAGAGAGAGAGAGAGAAGCTGAAAAATTAACAATTTTGGCTCAAATATTGTACAGCAAAATTCTCTAGTAAAGATAAAACTTGAAATCATGCTCGTGATGCTCTGTTTTACAGAAGATAGTATTTTAATTTATAATGACGTCCAACACCAAAATATTTTGCCACATAAGTGGAATAACCATGTTGTACAGCATAGTTTATAAAGCTCATTTTCTGTTTTGTGCGTGAAACATAAATGTTAATTTCAATAAAATTTAATAAAAATACAAACACAATGTATCTGAAGGAAAAGAGTACTGACTTTATATAAGAATCGTAGTATTTTTTTATAAAATTTGATTCCTAAAAAAAGTTAAGATCCATATAATGTACTATTTTTTTTTTATTTTTTTTAGTGTACTTAGGTTTACAATTATTAAAAACATGGCAAATTTTACATTTTTTTAATACAATTAAAGAGTTCCCGGATTTTATAAACAAAAACTCTGTCAGTGTTTATTATTATCCATCTACGTTTCCTTATAAAAGAAATTGAAACAGACGAAATTTAATAAGTTAACATTATTATATTGAAAATTTTGAAGTCTAAAAGCAATGATGTTAGTAAGATCTTGATACATTAGGAAAGTTCTCTCGCTGCTCTCTTTCTCTCTCTCTCTCTCTCTCTCTCTCTCTCTCTCTCTCTCTCTCTCTCTCTCTCTCTCTCTCTCTCTCTACTACTCTAAAGTTAAATTATCTCAAATTTAATTGTGCGAAAATGTAACATGGGTTGGCAGAGTTGTTTTGGAAGTAAAGGAGAAAATATGAGACGCGAACTCGCAGTTGAAAATTCAAGACACAGACAAGTAGAATTTACTTCAAAAATATATATTACAAGAAGATGGATAAATTTTGTTAGCTCATTCGATTATATTGAAATATGAGACTTTAATACTTAAAAACACACACACAAAAGTTTACGATGTTTCATATGTGTTTTCTCTCTCTCTCTCTCTCTCTCTCTCTCTCTCTCTCTCTTCTCTCTCTCTCTCTTTCTTTCTCTTACTCTCCCTTTTTGTGTGTCTCCCTTTTCTACTATTACTATACTTTAACTTTCCAAATAAAAAAAAAAGGCTCCCCTACGAAACATACAAATGAATAAATATTAACCTATAACATGACATCTGAATTAAATTATATAAATGGAATTAATATTTTCTGTAAATTAAAGTATTATACTTGCTATATAAGACAGAAATAAATAAAATAACATGACATGTTATTACCAAGTATTAAATAAATTGCTAAACACAACTGTACATTCAGATGATCATTAATATATAAGTTCTAGTTATATGTATACGTTATTGACATGGTGCATTACTCTGATTCATGTATATTACATGCAGACGAGAAAGATTAGTTTTCTTCATGTAATCACATCTTTATAAAAAGAAGATCCCGAGGCCACAAGTCTGTGACTTACTGCTCAGTGACTTATAGTTTAGTCCTTCTTATGTGTCACTGCTCATCTTACTCACTCATCCAGTCATCTTGTAATTACACGACCAAAGCCCTGTCCCCTCTCTCTCTCTCTCTCTCATTCTACTGAATTATTTTCCTCCGAGCACAAACTCATGGATTACAACAGTGACGCATCTAATCGTTTACAAAAAAAAGCAAACTTTCTATCTCTAGATTTTCTCATATTTTTCTAGCACAAGTGTAAATAAAAATAAATTCAATTTTTTTTATATATTAAATTTTACAATTTAATCTTCTTTATGTAATATTAATACAGTAATTCTATTTGATAGAAAATGTATCAATAAATAAAAAGAGATTTGATTATTTGTGTACTGAATTGCTTTATAGAGGTTGTTGCAGTTGCATTAAGTTGTAAAGCTATAGAAGTTCATTTGAATCATTTGAACGTGTGTACTCAATACAGAATTTTATCAATTTACTTCAACAATATTACTTTAACATGAAATTTATTTAATATTATTATTTGTTTATTGAAAATATTAAATAGTAAATCCTTTTACAGTTTGTTCTCATGAATGCTCTCACTATATTGATCATTACATTTATATAGAAATATTTTCATTTAAAGATTAAAGATTAAAGATTTTATTGTGTTCCATGTCTTTACAGAGTAGAACAAGTCAATTCATACATATATACATAACACTTAAAAACAAGAAAGAGAAAAGACAACATAGTTATTAATATAGAAAAACCAAAAAGTGTGCATATGAACGCAAGTAATAATTTAACAGTACTTTACATTATTAGCTGCTAGGTAGTCTGACACACTATAGAACATATTTTCTAGCAGGTATTTCTGAGCTGACTTTTTGAAAGAATCATATGATTCACACTGTTTTATTTCATTGGGGAGTGTATTATAGATTAGGGATATACAATATTGAGGACCTTTTTTGCTAAGTGATAAGCGTTGTTTTTCAAGGTAAAAGTTTCCACCATTCCTGGTTTCATATGAGTGAACGCTGTGGACAGGTTTAAACCATGATGGGTAATTAATTAAACTGTTACGACAAGTATATCATTAAAAAAGAAACCCGAAAATTTGTGCGATCACAAGGGTACACATTAGAACCAATTATACTGAAAATATTATTGATCACACTGACAAAATATACGTTGCAATTTATGTTGTACAACACAGATATGTGCTTTTATATCATAATATTTTGTTCTTGGGCATCTTTGAATTTATTATGTAGTAAAAATGAGTAACCTTAGAGTGGAGCTTTTTTTATTTAATAGTGAAAAACAAGGTGTAAGATACTTCCTTACATCGTGGTATAAACCTTGGGTGAAAAGTAGCTCTGCTATACAGCATAGGTGCGACAACATACAGTTTACTCTTCAGTCTTTTCTTTACGTGCATTATACATCAATAATGTGTATTATGTTAAGTAACGTATTGCTTAAGGATTAACCTCAGACGTGGTGGAATTTTGTTTGACTCAATGACTGCTTATGCTTACTCAAAATGCGGAAAAGGAAGTACCGGAAAAGGAAACCACGTGACGGTAAAAGTGGGAGGTATCTCAGGCCTAGCTTGCTGCTGGTACCAACTTTTCTCCCACTTTTACCGTCACGTGGTTTCCTTTTCCGGTCACTTCCTTTTCCGCATTTTGAGTAAACATAAGCAATCAATAACTTTTTTCAAAAATTTCAGCATAAGATTTTATTGGCTTCAATAGCATGTGTACTAAATTTCAAATCGATTTGTCCATCCGTTATGTGGAAAAAAATAACATGGGAAACATAGGACGTCCTATGCCCACCATGTTATTTTTTCTCACATAACCGATGGACAAATACATTTGCAATTTAGAACACATCATGCTACTGAGGTCAATACAAACTTATGCTGAAATTTTAAAAAAAAGTTATCGAGTAAAACAAAAGTTTCACCACGTCTGATGTTGATCGTTAATAAGTGATCATGCAGTAAACTTTTTTTTTTTTTTTTTTTTAAGTTTTACAGTGTTATTGAAATATAGAATCATCAAACTACTTCTATTAACTAGCAGCAAATATAAATAAAAACATTTCAGATAATTCAAAACGATTAAATTGGAATATACATAAAATATGCTTTTTCAATACAGTGGAGTTCAAGAAAACACACTTGAACTAAACCCTTCCTGAAATTATTACTTATTGTTAGGTAAACGTTTTTAAATTGATACCCATATTTTATGTGACATTGTCGTTTTTTTTTTTATATACATGATATATATATTTCTATTGCGTACATACTACCTACAATATCAAATAATAAAAAATTTAAGTCAATTTCAACTTTTGTGCTACTGTATTATATTGTTGAGTATATTTTGTTATCGTATAATACAATTTAAACTGTCAATTTATATCATGTTTATCTTGCGGCTAACGGTAAATGTAGTTTGTGATACTGTACTGCATTCTATTAGTTTCGTTATTGTATTGGACATGTTAAAGTCGTGCATTATTCACAAGTCTCTCTCTCTCTCTCTCTCTCTCTCTCATCTCTCTCTCTCTCTCTCTCTCTCTCTCTCTCTCTCTCTCTCTCTCTCTCTCTCTCTCTCTCTCTCTCTCTCTCTCTCCCGAGGCTCTGGGGTGTTTCTTACGTTGATCCTTGTTGCCAAGCTCCAATAGACCTGTGTGAGTTTATACTCTCTCTCTCTCTCTCTCCTCTCTCTCTCTCTCTCTCTCTCTCTCACCTCATTTGCTGCCATTCTTAATGAGACTCACCCCAATTTTCTTGCAACTTCTTCTCTCATACGTATATATATATTCTAAGTTAAAAATCCAAACAAAATAAGAAACTCTGTTACATTCATCATTTTAAACACTCCGTAAATTGAATGTGACAAAAATAACTTAATTTTGAAAATAAATTTCAAAGAAAAAATAAACAAAATAAGGATTTTGAGTGGTCGAAAGAGAATGTATGTGAGAAAGAGAGAGACTTTTATGTGATACTGTATTTTATTATTGCATAAAGAAAACCCATTTTAAACTTAATTATCTTAATAAGAAATACAAAAATCAAAGTAACTGTTTTGACTAACTTATTTATTTATTTATTTTTTACCATTTAAATAATTGCTTTAAATTTTCAAAGTTATTTTTATGAGAAAAATAGAAGAAGAAAATTATTATCTTGGTTGAAAGTACAGTACTACTTGTGATAGGATACGTAATTTAATTGTAACACAAACTTAAATGATTTATTAAAAAAAAATAAGGTCTCTGTCTTGTAAACAATATAAATAGAATAATAACTAACAAGTAAGTACATAAAATTTACTAAGCAAGTTACTTATGATTATTTAATATTTATGCACTAATGTCAGAAAACTTTATTTTAACGAGTTTTTGTAATAATATGATGCAGATACAGTACTTCACATTATCCCAGTATTTCTTATTATTAGTTTTAATTTTTCTATGTAAAGAACTTTTAAAAGAAAGAAAAATCCCCTTTTTTTCTTGCAAGATGGAAAATTAAATTGTTTTTATATTTTTTAAATTTAAGAATAATTCAATTTTTTTCTAAATAAAACTGAAAATTATTCCAATGATTCATTTCTCTCTCACATATTTTTCTCAGTACTACATTTTTTCTGAATTTTTTTAAGTGAGTTGGCTATTATCATATCGAAGACGTTCTTCATTTGCTCTAATACTTAACTTATTTCAGTCATATTTGATTCATGCAAACCAATTAATTATAATTAAAATACAAGTCATTTCAAAGCCACGATAATTAACATGGACCAACTTTATACAGTATTTTAAAATATTTATTTTCTTCGTCATTACTCATTACACATTTTCAACAACTTAATTAAAGCACCTTTTTCAGAAATTAACCCAAACTTTTTAATTATCTTTATTGCATTCAGTTATAAAAAAATCAATAGCTAAAAAAGTAATATTATAAGAAATTTAATTAAAAATATAAATGATAATAAATATTCCTTTTTTTATGTTTAAAACAAAATTACAGCAAGAATTTTAAAAGTTGCTTGCGGGGAAAGAATTCTGGAATGATAAAATATTAAATTTATTATTTTATGTTAAGATGAAAATGTTTAAAGAAATACAAAGAAATTTTAATAAAATATAACTTTAATATTTTTTTTTCTCCTTCAAGGGTAAAAAAAATAAATAATAAATGTCATTAAAGGATTTCGTGTAGTGTAGAAAATGAGGTTACAGTCTGGATAAAATGCTTGTGCTTTGTTACGATTTTTATTTTATAGTTCGTTGTTGTTTTCTCGTGTGTTCACTATTAATTAATTAAAACTTCCTGTGTTATACTCCTCTATATCTCTCTCTTTCTTTGTAGACAGAGAAATAGAAAGACAGAGAGAAGTAATAAAATGATGCCCACGGTATTGCATTAACTATATACCACCCCATACAGTAGTCTCTCTCTCTCTCTCTCTCTCTCACACACGCTTGTCGGCTACTTTACTCTCACGGGACTGTGATCAAGTCCACAATTTCACGTACTACGTGTTGTATGGTGGTTTTTCGTATGTGTGTGTGTGTGTGTGTGTGTGTGTATTTTTATACCAAATTTTTAATCCGCTCCCAAATTTTTTTTTTAGCCACATCCAGTTAGAAGATATGACAATTTATCATCATTTCTAACTATAAGTTGCGGTTAAAAATTTTTATTTCTTTTGTTTCAAACAACTTTACTTAATTAATAACATTTTTTATTTTAATTTATCATTTTTCATGTTTATAAAAAAATTCAATTGTCACTCTAATATTTTGACTTGGTATGAAAAAAGTAAAACAAATAAAAAAATTAATGTATTGTGCTTTATTATTATTATTTATATACATATATTTTTTTATCACTGGTTGTTTATTGTTCAATGTGTTTAAAAAAAAGGCGTGAAAATTCACTATAATTGAAAAATATTACCCATGAACAATTCTCTTGTATTTTTTTAGTAACAATTTTTCTTTGTCCTAAAAATAATTGTATTATTATTATTATTCTATATCATATCAGGGAATCAGAGAGGTGCACACTTTCTCGCCTCTAAAATTTTAAGGTCCAAAGTTGTCCGTTAAAAGCGAAAACAATGACTTACTAAGCAAATATATCTATATTTACATATGGAAATGTAAAAGGAACCATTTTTGCATAGTCTTCTCAATATTATTTATCCATTAATGGATGTAAAAGTTCCATGTAAATATATGTATAGCATGCCATAAAACCATCCTTTGTTGTTATATAACTTAATAAACTTGAGTTTTATACACGTATATCATTGGAACGAATTTCGCAGTATATATTCTTATCTTTAAATTTTATCGCCATAATTATTGACTTCCAGTAGCAATTTAATCAATAATAATAATAATTTACTGCGTAGACTAGTATAATTACTATATAATTAAAGTTAATTGATAGCATGTCCTGCATGCTATGTGTCTTGTTTGAATTAGTTAGTTTTGATCGTCTAAAGAGAGGGATGAGAGAGAGAGCGAGAGAGAGAGAGAGAGAGAGAGAGAGAGAGAGAGAGAGAGAGAGAGAAGAGAGAGAGAGTGAGTGAGTTATATTACAAGAAATGGAAGCGTCGCGTTGCCTAGGCGACGTCGAGTTTGTTAGAGTGCTGGAGAGAGAGAGAGAGAGAGAGAGAGAGAGAGAGAGAGAGAGAGAGAGAGAGAGAGAGAGAGAGAGAGAGAGAGAGAGAGAGAGAGAGAGAGAGAGAGAGAGAGAGAGAGAGAGAGAGAGAGAGAGAGAGACCTTATGCCGTGAAAAGCTTTTCATAATCTCTCAAACTCTCTTGTCTACGTAAACTGCATTAAATTGACGCGAACCAAAAATATACACCATACAAAGTAAGTTGAAGAGCTATAGAGGGTTGGTGTGATGATGATAAGCTTTCAACAAATCAACGAACACATTTTATATATAATATAAAGTAAGTGATATATAAACCAAGATAATAGTGTATATATTATTATTCATTATTTAAATTGTATATAATCAGTTATAAATTATGATACAAAATACTTTATTAAATTAAATCATACTCTTAGAACATTTGTGATCAATTTAGAAATTTGAAAAAATTGTAAATAAAATTTGGTAACGCATGTTTGTTTGTTTTTACTCCCAAAACATAGCAGAAATGTTCAAAATGCCTCATTCAAACCCATATTATATATATATATATATATATATATATATATATATATATATATATATATATATATATATATATATATATATATGTATATATATGTATATATATATATATATATATATATATATATATATATATATATATATATATATATATATATATATATATAATTTTTATATATATATATAAACAATTAATTTTTGAACAATCTAACCATTAAACATTGCAATAAATTTGATTTTGTAACTCATTCTGCATTCCACACTTTATTTATATGTTTATTTTATGTGCCCATTGTTTATTTATTTGCTGTAGCAATCATTGATGATAAAAATATTTTTAATTAAATTTTATTATCCATATAGTATTATTTTTTTAAATAATAAAAAAGTAACATTAAAAGTACTGTATAAAAATGCATTATATAATATAAATTTAACTCAAAATATGCGTGTTAAAAAAGAACGCTAAAACTTATTAATAATTTAAAATTATGAGACTATACAAAATGAATATTTCAACCTATAAACAAAAGCGTGATATGCCAAACAAAGTAAATTTAATACACTTTAGCGTGTGTATTATAGACGAGTACATTTTATTATTGTTTTATACGAATATGAATATTAAGTCTACATAAAAACAATTCATTTTTTTTATATATAATTTATTATTCTACATCATGGATTAAATTTAAACTCTATAAATAATATAACAACGTTATGAAAATTTTAATATAGTATTTTTTTTTCAACAATACAACACTCATTTTTATTATTACAATGGTATAATTTTTATTATTAATATAGCAATTGTTATTCATGTTTTTTGATGAGACACAAATATATATATATAAATACACTGAGAATACAAAGTGGTAGAGACTTTTAAAACTAATATACTCACTAAACATTCCATGCATCATCTCTTAACATCATGCTTATATACATTAAACTCTAATGAATAGAGATTACCTAAAGTTATACAATATTCAATATTATATAGATTATATAAGCATTGACTCTCTACCACAGTGAATGTTTACTACCAGTGCATTGCATGGGTTATACTGTCTACTATATTGAAATGGGTAGGGAGTATACATTAATATTTAGGTATAGTACCCCATTATAACTTCTACTCACTTGCATCAATACTATAGCCCAAGGGTGTCAAACACGCGGCCCGCGAGGTCATTTAATGCGGCCCGCGGAACCTCCGATTAAAAAAAAAAAAAAATGGCATGAAATAAAAATATGTATATTGTGTAATTACAGTTTAAGTCCCACTTTTTCATGGTTTTAAAATTAACAATGTTAATATTTTCAATTAAACGTATGTTATTTGCGTAAATTAGCCACGCCCCCTTTTTAAAAAAAAATTCGTCTCCAGCGGGGCCCTATCCACCCCTTACTGAAAGTCTGCAGCCCGCAAATAATTTCTAAGGTCGGATTTGGCCCGGCATGAAAAATGAGTTTGACACCCCTAATAGCTTCTATTGGTTTGAATATTTAGTGAAAATACACAAGTGATTTGACTTAAAATTAGTGCATCTCATAGGTACTCTCTAAACATTTGTGCATTGGGAGTAAACATTTGTTTTCTAAGTATATATAATGTACAGAGTTGAGTTTCATGAAGAAAAAAAAAAAGAGTTCCAGTGTTTGTTTTTATGATGATGCACTTACAAGAGCATGAAAAAGTGCATTTTATATCTTATGGCCTTGTTTGAAATCTCAAGGGAGAAAAAGACAGCTATAAACATCCAACTTTTCTTCGTTAGTGTATATTATGGTTATAATGGTAATTCTCAAACCATTTAGTTTAGCTTGAAATTACCCATAGGAATATTAAATCTTTGTCATCGTATTATAACAATTATACCTACTTACTTTATAGAACCTTTATGTTTTTGTAATATTTTATCAATAAGTCTTTTTAAGGACTAAAAATTTTCAATCAAAGTATTTTACTACATAATGTATTTATATAATGTTATTTGCACTGAATTTTATGCATTAATAATTTATTGATACCTTGGGCGAGCTATAATAATGATCAAATCATGATATTGGTATAGGAATATCAATTATTTATATAACTGCTATATTTAAAAATAAGAGAATAAAATTAAAAATGAATGTAATTAAATAACGATTTGTTATTTTTAGTTTTCCTAAGTTATTTTTAATGTTTATTACAATTAAAAGAGAAGTTTTAAATTTTAGTTTACAACATTTATCTAATTAAAGTGGTTATTTTAAAATAACAAAATTTCTCAAAATAGAATTTAGACTTACGTGCGTCACTAAAATATAATAAATTAACTTCAGTATTAATATTAATTCCAAAGTTCTATTTTTCAATGAAGCAAATGAAACACAAATCAATCAAGTGAAAAAGAAAGAAATGAAAAGGATTTGCCTCTTAAAATTAAGTAAAGAAAAAAAGAAAAGAAAAGAAAAAGAACTCATCCCTAAATACTAAATATATACATTTTTTTCTCCTTCTGCTTTTTCTTCTTTTTGTCTTTTGCTTATACGTATAACAAATAATAAGAAATACTTAAATGTTTTTGCTAAAGTGCACTTGTATGTCTATTTTGATAAGAACATGATTTGTTTGACTGATTGACATTGAAGGTATATAATCTAACTTTTTGATGAATATAAGATGACTAGATTTGACAGTTTGACAACTTTCCCTATATATTTAACTTCCCGAGGGATTTTATATAGAACTTTAAGAAGGAAAGTTGATGTTTCAAACTAAATTTGTGTTCTAATTCTATATAAGAGACTTTTATATATCCTTGTATATAAGAATGTGGATTAAGAGTATACTTTAATGCGAATACACTAGGGCTAGTCACGTTTCTATTTGTTGTGAGATCTCTGCATTATTTTGGGGACTGAAAATGATCAAATTTAATAGAAAATCTCTCTCTCTCTCTCTCTCTCTCTCTCTATCTATCTATCTCTATCTCTCTCTCTATAACAAGAACACTTTACAAAGCACTAAACTTAATACGTAATAGAAATAGAACTAAAATTGATTCATTATAAAGTGAACTTTATGATAACGATTTGTGATTTAACTTTTAAATTTCAATTAAAGTCTTGTAAACAATAGAAAGCTTTAGTCATGAAATCCAGCAGATTTATTGAGCTTTTATCCCTTTATAATTTCTACAATTTGTTGGGTGTCATGTATACTTTAACCGCAATAAAACTTAACTAAAATATGGATGTCTTAATATATTAATTTTAATTCAAAATTTAGACTATACCCTATATTATATTTATATAATAACTTATAAAATTTAATTTTAAGTTTTTTTAATAAATTAAAACATTTTATATGAAACTATTTTATAGTTAAACTAATGTTATTCTATGCTATACTAATATTATATAACTATTTAAATAAGGATACAATGTATACCTAAAATTTACATATTTCAGTTATTAATTTTCAAATTATTAATTTTCTGGTATGCTTAACGACATATTAGTTTATAATTACTTTTACTAAATTTTGATCAACTTAATATTTGTCCGACAGTTAATGGATAAAGTTTTTGGAGTGGGGATTTGAAATTGGTAAAATTATCCTATAATATATAAATCTGGTATGTATAAAATGTTGGTATGTTGTCTGCATGTTCGTTTGTTTAAAATGTAAAGTCTACAAAGTTTCTTCAAGAACAGCTTTCATGTGATATTGTTAAGTTCAAAACTTGTATATACACGAAAGAATTACTTGATTATATATACTTTTTAAAATAATATATGAGCAAAATTTTAAATTACTAAACACAGCTGTTCAAAATTAGTTTAAATTTAATCTATAAAAGCTTTCTTTATCAATTAAAAAAAAAGAAGTTAAATTAGACTGTCACAGTTCCTTAAATTTGGTGCACTAAGAAAGCAGAGGTGGTGGTGACATGTATACTCGCTAAATACTTACTTAATGTATTGTCTATAAACATTTATGTTTATATTGTCGTGGTTCATACACCAAACACTTATGTTTAGAGAGTAACAAAAATTAACCAAAATTCGATGCTTGAGTGTAAATATTTATCGTTCTTATTCTACCAATGAATGTTTGTATTATTACTATATATCATCAGCGAATGTGAATACTATCTATCGAGTACTGAACATACGTTAATGTTCAGGGAGTACCCAATATCCATATATCACTAAATCAATATACTTGCATAGATAATAATAACCCAATTTTCAGTACAGTTACATTTTGTAATCAAAATAAATTATAAGAACTTATTCAACATTTTTCAGCTCTGATCGTGGCGATGTAATTATAGCATGTATAATAATATTTTTAATGTATAATAAGTTTAATGAAACAAAATAAGTAAATAAACAAACGTTTATCTTTAACCCTTCATTTCTAAGATAATTTAGGCTAACAACGAGAAAACAGAATAAACTTAAGAAAAAGAAAATGTTTTTTTTTTTTTTTTTTTGAAATTCCTAACTCACGATTTATGGTCACAAAATTTAACTTGTATGGAAAAAATAAAGACCCTTTAAAGCTTGTTAATCAATAAGTGACGGGAAACCCCTACTTTTCTATCCTGTAGCATTGCGGGACCATTTTTAATGTAATTTTTGAAAAAACTACTGCAGTAGAATGAGAACTTAAAAGACAAATTGTACTTCATTTCATTTTTTAAACGATTTAAGGTAATAAAATAATACTGACAAAAAAACAGATAAATAAAAATCACCGATAAGAAGCAGTGATATATTTTTTTTAACAGAATGGAAAAATAAATGGTTGCTATATTTTATATTTTATCTACCAAACTAATAATTATAAGTGAAACATTGGGTACTTTAGCAAAAGAAAAAAATTAAAATCTACCTGCGTACACCGTATTGCGTAAAAACACATTTACATCGTACAATATTATCATAGCAAAAATAGCATTATTATTCATATGTGTACCTTTCATAAATTATTCAATTATACCTGGTATTACATTTAGGCTTAACTATTAAATATTACAATGTTAATTCTATTATATTATAGTTGCAAATTGTGTTAAAAAATTATTGCCCTTAAAAAGGGTGTTAAAATGTGAAATACTATATTCAACATAACTTTTATAATTTACAACTCAAAACGTGTTATATGGTTGAATTTTATTAAATGTATGTTATTTAAATTATTATTTTTGCATTTCACAATAGTCTGTTTTATATAGAAAAGTTTTATTTTAACTCAAATGAAAGGTAGTTGGATTTTCAGAATTCAGAATTTAAAAAAAATAAAAAAAATCATGCACCTAAAAAAAATTTGATTAAGGATGAATTGATTAAAAAAAATCATAAAAAAATTCATCCTTAATCAATTTTTTTTTTAAAAAAAAAGGGCAAGGCTTTGAGGGTCAGGTGACTATGGTCCAACTGAGACCCCCCGGAGGTATCCCGCGGGCCTCGGTCTAACTCTTACATCTAGCCCTCAAAATTTCTATACAATAAGAAAAACTATAAAATACAGTAAGACAAAAAAATTATACGAAATTAAGTTACACTAACAGTAAAATAGTTATAAAAAAGGGAAACAAGGAGAAGAAAAAAAAGGAGGGAAAAAACTGAGATAATCTTTAGAAGCAGTTATATTTTATGGTCTTTAAATATATCCGACAATAAATTATAATCATTTTTAAAGGTTGAAATTGGCTAAAATCGAAGTTGCATTTCTGAATCTGCATATATAGCAGAGCATTCCAAAGACAAGCTGATGGGGCTGTACAGGAATTTTTGTTAGGAACTAAATTGTATAAGCAGGCAATTTAAGAGGGGAAATTTTACCACGTCTGGTATTGCGACTGTGAGATGCTGCAAGGGTAATCAATCGGTCTTTTAGATATTTTGGAAAGGTAACATATCATGAAAGCACAGGAACAAAAGGGATTGCATAGGAAATGTTTAAAAATCATCTAATTTTGTCCAGTTTAATGATTCATAGCTTTTAGTGATTCCCAGTAAAAAGACAACAACAACAACAACTTCAAAGTTGTCGTCAGAAGGCTCGGATCTCTAAATTAAAAAGTGTATCCCTATTTTTACTATTTCACAGAAAAGTCAATAACAAAAACAAAACCGATAGTAACACAATTTCAGAGCTAGTGATCGTGAAATAAGGGAGACAAAAAGTATTGAAATCAACACGTGACATAATACACAAAATTCGATTTTTCTACCTTTACAACATGTAGTAAAATCGTCTCAAATTTCAGCCTCAATTTATTTATACAGTATAATACTCATGTTAGTGCTCTTTAAAAATATATTTTAAACAATAAAACTTTCAATATGTAATAATACCATCACTCACTATACACGTTTTAATATCATATAAACAAACATAGAAGTACCAAGTAAAAATATTGAGAGTTACAAATAAAAGAGTTTATATTATACTGTATATTCAATTACGTTAAGTGGTAAAAATTTGTACCATCATATTTTTTACTGTAAATTCTATTAGTTTTTAACTTTCTTATTTTACTAAAAAAAAATACAATGAGCTATTTATACGTGACATAAAAGTTAATATTGTTACGTAAGTGAATATATAATGTGGTGATATCAGACTAGATAAAGCTTTCTATCGTCCATTATATTCAGTATGATTTGTGTTCTCTGCCTGCCCGTAGCGACTGCCTTCATTATTTATCTACCCTCGACGACAAAATCCACTATACAGAGAGCAAGGGAAATTGATTTTTATTTTTCAGTAATAGATAATACCAGTCTGCCAGTCAGTTAAACTACAAGGAACTTTTTTACTTTAAATGTCTTTTTTTTTTTTTTTTTTTTTTTTTTTAACTTTCTTTCTAGTTAATATTTTTATGTAAAGTTTATACAAAATTTAGTTACTTAATTTTCAAATTTAAGTTCAAAATTCAAATTTGTATTTTTTTTAACAGAATATCATTAACTTTTCACTAACTTTTTATGAATAATTAAAATCTTTGCTATATATAGCTATATCATAATATTTTTAATAATATAAAAAAACTTTAGTCATTAGTTTTTAATTTAAATGTTGTTATAAAAAAAGGGTGATGTAAAGAAGGTTGTTTTAAAATTTCAGTACAAATTTTTATAAAAATATAAGTTAATTTGTTTCATCTTTACTAAAAAGAACTTTGTAATCATGAAAATTATACACGTATGAAATAATAAAACATAATTTTTATCCCTGGACACTATTAGAATGTATATTTATGAATGAACGCAATTTTTATTTTTAAGCATATTTTTGTTTCCCTTTAAAATAATATATGAAATAATATAAAATTTACTTGACTTCACTGCATGCATAAATTAAAATATGTAGCTAGACGTGATAATATTTTTAAACTTATACCAACGTTATTTTATTGTGAAGCTGAAACCATTGTGAAAAAGAGTATAAAATGTGTAAAATCAAAATACGAAATAATATGATAAAAGTTAACAATATAATGCGGTAAGAGAACCAGTTTATTTCAGGAATACATACATACATATCATGACGCCATAATCCCTTTCAGGGTAGGCCAAGACAAATCCTTTCTAGTAAGAGGGGTTACAATGATCTGTGGCTTACAGGCTATACCCTTAAACACCACACTCCTCTGGGCTCCTAATACCAGACCTGTGCAGCTCGGACCACCAAATCTTACGACGGCAGCACTCGCCACTATGGACGAGAGGTGGTCAAACTGCCTGGCCTACCTAGGTATTGCAGCGGCAACGTACTCATTGAAACACACTAAAACTTCAATATATTTGAATATATTATTAGTATATAGTATAAATCTTTCACTATTGGAAAAAAGGTGACCACATATATTATATTAAAATTTTTAAATTGAATAATAAATTTGAGCACTTAGTTTGAAAGAAAAAAAAGCAATGAAGGGAATATAATATTAATATACTAAAAAAAGAACTATAATTGAAGTTGTCAATTAATGCAAAAATAATAATTAATCATCGCCTACATCCTATAGCCGCAGCAGCTTTCCAGAACTAAAATTTAACAAACTATAATTTAATAAAGTATGAAATTAACTTATAAAGTTGACAAAGTATGTAATACTAATATTTTATAATTTAGTTTAACTTCCATTGTTTTTAATGTGTGTATTTTATTTTTATGAAAGATACACATTAGAATTCATTTTAATATATATTTTTTTATTATTATTATTTAACAGCAGCTGCTTTAACTTTATTACAGACTCACCAAATCTAAATTTATTTACTAAATCCTGAATCTCATGAGTGGTCTCTAGAGATGACACATTGAAAGAAAAGACGAAGAAACACACATGGGAAATCTTTTTGTTTAAAAAAGGTAAATAATACATTTAAATGTCACATTTAAAATGCTTTTTCTTTTACTTTGATTTCAAATAGCTCAAAAAGTGTGAGAGTAGATAGATAGAAGTTTTTAATTAGATAAATAATTTCAGTGCATTTTAAATAAAAATCATTTATAATATTTAAATAATTTATGCAACACTACGGAATATGTTAAATATGTATATCAACATTGATTGATTCATTTACATTTTTCATTAATAAGTATGCAAGGAATTATTAATATTTTATTCTACTTTTCATTGCTATATACAGTATAAAAAAAGGTTGCATAATGAAAGCATCCTCATTATCAACAGAGACGAGGTAATATGTATATTTAATAGCAATCAATATCCATTAACATACTGCACTCTTTCATACTTACAAACTCAACAATTTATTCATGATTTTATAAAAAATTAAATGCTGAAAAAGTAAATATACTTTTCAATTCTATTTTTTCTATATCATTTTAAAGAGAGGTCATATATATATAATAATATAATATAAATATAGTAAACAAAAACGTTTATCCCAGGCAAAAGTATAAATATTGATATTAAACATTTAAAAGTTATGCCCAGAAATAAATGCTATAATGAAATTGGTTCTGGTTTTATAAGTGTTGAAGCATTTCGAAGACATTTTCAAAGTAGTATACTTGTTTACTTTAACGATATCTAAAAATTTCTACATTTGTTTTTCTTATATTATTATTACTCTTTTCTCTTTAGCTTTTTTTTTTTTTTTTTTTTTTTTTCAACTCTAAATATTATCAGATTTATTATAATGATATATTTAACACCTTTATCACTTTTTTAAGTATGTAAATAAAAATAAATAGTTAAGATAACTTAACAAAGTAAAAACATTATGAAACTTTAAGCTATAAAGATTCATTTCTTTCACCATTTTCAAGATATTCCATAATATTTTAATAAATTTATTGTGAAATTTTATTTTAAAATCCTTAGAGAAAAAATATTTTTCTGTAGATATATATTTCCATAGTTACTATAAATACAAATTAAATTATACGACTCTTGCGTTAAACTTAAAATACAAAGAAACTTGAGGGTATAAAATAATCTCTAAACTAAAAAAAAATTAAATATATTTTTAATTTTATCAAAAGGTATAACAATTGAAAAATAAAGTTGAAACAATAAACTGTGTGTTAATAAAAGCGTATGAAATAAATTAAATTTAGACCGTGTATGAAAACTATTACAAATTTAAACATTGCTTGAGGATATTATACTAGAAACAACAAGTCATAACCATAAGTTTAAGTAACTTTGCCATAAACTTAACTATACTATAATAGTTGAAGTTTTCATGTATTTAACATACGTTACTATACATGTGAATAATTATAATATAGTTACATTTACTTTAAGTGTTGTAATAAAATTTGTAATAAAAACTATTTTCTTTTGGCATAAATATGAATTTGATTAAAGCAAAAATTAGGTTAACGACTTGTAACTGAATATGTAATTTCAGTAATGTAATTTTTTGTCTTTATTTACAATTACGACTATTAAAGGAATAGACCAGAAGAAAACATAAGCATTTATATCACAAAACACTTGATGGAACTTACATAAATAGCTTTAGTTTGTCTCAAAACCAAACTGTAGCTCCGTAGCAGTGATCAGAAAATTTTGATTAATGCAACCCGCACAACGTTTTTTTTTTTTTTTTTTTTTTTAAATAATTTTTGCATGTTTTCGACGTCAGAAACATGAATAGTCACGCAAATTGCATACTTTACAGTATTTTCACGCTGTCTCGTGGGGTTCATTAACATTCTGGTAAAAATTGTCATCAGTTTTGAAGATGCATTAATTCCAGATTTTTTCAATGTACCAGGCATCATTGTTTATGTATACATTGGGGACAAAAAATATTTTACTTGAGCAAAGTAAAGGTATGATTTTTAATTTTTTTTCCCTCTCATTTATGATGCTCATAATAATTTTACAATGTGATTGCTTTACATTTTATCTCAGCAAGTGTTAAGAATGTAATTCATATTCTGTTTGCATAAAACTGAACTAAAATCAAAGTTAAATGACATTTCTTACAAAAACA
Organism: Ecdyonurus torrentis; assembly: GCA_949318235.1. Lineage (NCBI taxonomy): Eukaryota > Metazoa > Arthropoda > Insecta > Ephemeroptera > Heptageniidae > Ecdyonurus > Ecdyonurus torrentis. The sequence goes on from OX439131.1 coordinate 19,559,833, forward strand.
ACTTACATAATAATGATATGCAAGCTGTTTTGCTAAAGAAAAGTCATTTCCAGAGGAGATTGAAAATGGATTTCTCTTCCTATTATCTATTTTACGTTACTGTATACAAATATATAGAAGAGAATATTGTTTAGCTTTATTATTATCGTTCAATTTCCTATTTAAAAAAAAAAAAAAAAAAGACAGTGTTAGCATTTTCCAAATAATTTTGTAAGATTTTGTTTCTTTTAATAATTTTTAAAATGGATGGATGGATTTTTGTAGTAAAAAACTGTTAGATATATATAAGAATATTATCTATGAATAATTTTTGTGTTTTATTGCCGAAAATAAATAAAAAATAAAATTTAAAATTTAAAAATATAAAATAAATAAATAAAATATAAAATATAAAAAATAAGTACATAAAAAGTTTTTTTTTCTTCAGTCAATTTAAGAACAGTTCATGGTAAAATTAATAAATTTAATAATGAAACACATATTTTAAAAGGTATTTTAAGAATTTAAGATTATTATCTCGGCATTAACCGTATCACCTTTTTTTTTTTTTTTTTTTTAATAAAAACGAAGAAAAAGTCTTGTAAAATTACAAAGCACTTATATGTATGCAATAAAAAAAGTAGAAATTAATTTTTGTTCTTAATTCTAATAATTCCGACTCTGTATAACATTGTAGAAATTTTACTATGAGCATTTTAAACTATTAATATTTTGAAGAGGGAATTGAAATGTCAATCATAGCATTAAGGTGCTAATTATTATTGAAATTGCTGGAACAATAGAGAGAAAGAGGAACACATTGACATTGGGGAAAAGTGTGTAGAGGTTTTGGTATTGTTAGTGCTAGCACATACATCAAAGTAACCTTCTCTTCTGCCAGTGACGTCTCTCTCTCTCTCTCTCTCTCTCTCTCTCTCTCTCTCTCTCTCTCTCTCTCTCTCTCTCTCTCTCTCTCTCTCTCTCTCTCTCTCTCTCTCTCTCTCTCTCTCTCTCTCTCTCTCTTTCTCTCTGAGCAAACTGTGCGATGTAACAGGTCAAAGTCAACTTTTAATCAAGCCCTCTTTTCATTTGCTCCTTGTCACTTTAAAATACACTATACTCACATTACTTGGGCTTTTTTTTTCTCTAAGCTGATGATATTATTTTATTTAAATAATAGAATCAGGAAAAGTCTCTTTATTTTTTCTTTTGTTGAAACAAAAAATCTGTTGAAGACAAATTAAGTTAAATACACAAAACAGAAGGGGGGAAAAAGAAAAGAATATTTAATTATCTTTAAATTTACCTAATTTTAAATATACGTTTAACTTTTAAATTAAACTTATATTACTCTAGAGATTACAGGTGAGATGGGAAATGTCAGGTTAAGAATTTACTTTGTTGTATCTTTTATGTAATGAATATCTCAGGATTGTTCTTTGCGTATTATTATGCTTTATTTAAGTAAACATGATTGAACCTGTGTCTTTATTGTATCAGTATGCAATGTGTTATTTTTGTTTATTTTATTTCCTCCATTTGTTAGAAATTGCTTTTATTTTTTGTTCATTATTTTTCCACAATTATGAAATAATTAAAAGTGTTTTTTTTTTTTTTTTTTTTTTTTTTTTTTTTTTTTTGCCACTATACTTCCATTCTCCTTACAATCAAGATGCACTGAATGCACTTGTTGAAGGTTATTTATGGAATTGTCAATTTCCTCAGAATGCTATAGCATTCGAGTACGGGGGAGATAGGAGGTAGGATGAAGGGTTGAAGGGAAGGTTTGGCGGCTGTGGCCTAATGGGATTCAAAGAGTTGCATTCAAAAAGTTGCAGCCTGAGCTCCCCCAAGATCATTCTGAAAAAAATTGTATGCATTTAGTATGCAACTTTAAGCATCGTGAACAATTTTTAGCATCCTAAGTTGATAACTCTAATTTTGGCTGCGTCTTAATTAAAATATTCTGCTATAATACTTTTAAACAAACCCATATTAACTGAACTGAATACATAGTTCAAATATAATTTGCTAAGAATATGTACATCAGTGCACTTGGTCCCTAAAGTAGTAAAGTTAATATATTATACGCTATACATTGAGCAATATATTTCTTTTTAAATGGACATTTTACACTATTAGTATTTAAGATTGATGTAAAGTGCCAAATTGATCGACTACCACTGCAATACACGTGCCACCTCACCTATACACGTGTCAACTTGACACGTTAACATGACCTAGTGATCAATTTAAAAATACCTTTTATATACCAGCTTATATACCCATTATATAGATTTTGTATAACATTTATGAAAGTTGTAATAATAAGTCGTTCAATCTAAGTTAACGAGTATAATAAAATCAACTGGCACGTTCATATATATATATATATATATATATATATATATATATTTATATATATAATGCGTATGTACCAAAATATCGATTTACATCCAAATACATTCAATCTCTTGTCATTAAATATTCCATCAACAAAGGTTTACGACCTTTAAAATATTTACAAGTTGTTATAAACCCTTTTTACACGTACACAAAAAAAATGTCAACTTTACAATAAATTTGCTGCATACTGAATATTCAATTTAAGTGTATATAGTAAAATCATGACCACACATCAATTTATTGATTACATCATATTTTAATCTAGTTTATAAACTAGATTAAAATATGACGTAATAAGGAAACTAACATAACTTAATTTCAGAATAATATTTTATAGAGCACTTTTTTTATTTCGTGTAGTTCACATCTATAAAGCCTTCCTAATATGATTACAAAGAAATTATAAACTTTTGAAGAAATAAAAATTTTATGAAGGCTTACAAATTCTTTCAGTGCTCATACAGTTTTCAACTTGTATTGTTAAATATAAGAGTTTAAAAAAATTCAATCTTTTAAGTTTTAAAAATTTATAAACCCCTGTGTATACCGCAACCCGTCGGTCACAAATGCCACACAAGTTGCTAGTGTAGTAGGCGTTGAGAGAAAGAGAAGGGAAAAAAATGTGAGATATATATACCATAGAATCATTACGCACAGCCCGAGGTGTCTTGAAAATTCAAAGTCAAAACCTAGTTGACTCAAATCATATTTCTTACTTATTTCAAAGACTCAAAGACTTCATAGACGTGAAGAGAGAGAGAGAGAAATGGGAATTGAGACATTATTATTTACTTCTCTCTCTTCTCTCTCACTTGCAGAAATACTTTACACAAAAGAATGTCAATAAAGAGATTTTTAGAAGAATTAATTTTCAATATACAGTAAAATATGATGCTATAAATGTCAGGAATAATCGATATCTATATATAGGCGTGGCTGTTAAAATTGTAATCTCTCTTTTATGTTCACGGAATCGACACAGGCAAATACATTTCATTATGATCAGTTTAGGATTATAAGAAATATTATCAATTTTTACATACAATGAAAATATCAAGAAAAATAATTATTTTAATAAATAATCTGTAATTAATAAAGATTTATGAAGATTTTTTTTTTTTTTTTTTTTTTTTTTTTGAGAAGAGGGTATACGCTAACGTTACATTTTTTTTCTTGCTTGCTTGCTTGCTTGCTTGCTTGCTTGCTCACTTGCTCGCTCGCTTGCACGCTTGCACGCTTGCTCGCTCGCTTGCTTGCTTGCTTATTTGTTTGCTTGCAGACAATTTTAATTTTTTTATAACATCTTTTACTTAATCTGAAAACATTTCTCTGCAATTCACTCTATTCTAATGATATAAAACACTAACTAAGTCGTACGGAATTAAATTAAATTAATTAAGTTGATTAAAAATTGTAGCACTTTTACATGATAAAAATAAATGAAATTTTATTTCTATAGAGGTTAGCTATAGAATCTTTTACCATTTCCCAGTAGCATGACAACACCACAACGGAGCATGTATTATTATGAAAACGAGACATTCCATATTATAATATAATAATAAAATAATAATAATAAAAAAACTTTTGCGACATTATAATTTGTCATGCAGGATATAATGAATTACACTTTAATTTAGTTGTAATTTTGTGTTTTTAATGAAAAACACATTAGTGTAGCGTGCAAGAAAAAGCAAGAATTATAATTTAACTTTATATGATTTTTTTTACACATTATATAAAAAGATATTAAGTGACATATTTTTTTTATCGTATAAAGCTACATAAACATAAGAAAATTTAGTATTAAAGCAGTAATGAAATTCTAAAAATAACACATTGTTAAAACTGAAATAAAATACTTATTTGTTTGCATTTTAAAGTAATTACTGTAAAAATAATGTGTATACAAATGTCCATTAATTCATGGTGTAATAATATAAGGGAACAATAAAATAGAACATGCGCTTTCTTCTTTCTTTTTTCTCTCTCCTTATATATTTGTTCAGGACAACAAAAGAAAAAAATACTGTACACAACAATACAACCGAAGTTGTTCTCTCTATATATACAGCGTGCTAAAAGCATGGGACTTGTGCTGAGTCAGCCACGCTGTGATTTTTTTTGGGGGGGCTGGAGGGGGGGGGGGGGGGTGAAAGAAGAAGTGCTGTTTGGTGGTATAAGATCGATTTCGTTATACGTCTTATACAATGTTTTGGAGGGTACTTTTGCCGCTTTGGACGTACAGCTTACAGTGATTGATACTTCGCTAATATAAAATGCCTGACTTTTTAGTATAGTGTATAGTGGAGATGATGGGGTACCACGCGAATATAGCTACGGTATTTTTGGCGCTTGACATAACTTCACCCTTTTAAATATACAAAGCAAAGAGCTCTGTATTGCATGATTACCCAAATATCAGCAAATCAGCTTTAAGTATCCAATGTTCAAGCCAATCAGTTTCAAGATTTATATATTTCTTCATAGCTACTTTCTTTTCTCTGTTAAGGGTTCCTACGTCACCCCTAACAGAGGAGAAGGGGCAAAGAGAAAAATGCCACTCTGTTACGTATTAACCTCCTCCTCTCTCCCTCAGTCAGGGTGACTGTCAATTCAGAGTGACACAGAGAGAAAGTGACAATCCACAGCTATTATTTGCCATACATCAAACAATGTGACGTAAATTCATTCAATAATAAAACAAACGTACGGACAAACAAAACAAAAAATAAAAAAAACGAATCGATGATACATTGGAATGTTTATATAAAAAAAAATTGTTGTATGGAATCCTTTTTTTTATTTTGATTTACAACTGTTGTCAAGAGATTAGACTTTCAATTTATCATCGAGTACAAAAATATTGTACAATACATCACTTTACTATGTGTTGAGTTATAATCGTATTTTGTATTATTATTATTTTTTTAAATAAATATATATGCATATGTTCCAAAATCAATAAAAAAGTATTATAAATAATTAAAAGATAAAGTTTTAAGAGGAATTCATAAAAGTCATAAATTACATTGTATTGAATACATTTTTGACATATTATAAATTATTGCTATATGGATGTAGAAATCGATATTAACAATAATAAAATTTAATAGCAAAAATCATTCAGAAAACTGGAATATAGCATACTTAAAAATACACAGCTCTTCTAAACCATCATCATACTGTATTTTATTTTGGAAACTTTTTTTTTCCAGTTAATGTATACTACACAAAAAAAAAGTAATAAAAGTTAGTCTAAATTATACCTTACGTGTAGAACACATACAAGTTGTTTTGCCAAAAAAAAAAAAAAAAAAAAGTTATAATCATGATCCTATTCATCTTTCTCAGAAATAATAGTTCGCAATATTTCCTAACATTATGGTCTTTTACTTCCATAAAGATAAAAACAGAGAGAAAGCGAGAGTGAAATAAAGCAACGCTTTTATGTACACTTTTTTTTCCGGTAGCAAAAGTTATAAATAAACCAAAAATCTCATTTCTTCCACAAATATGGTTACATTATTATATCATTCCTTTATGACAGAAATATAAAATTTAAATTTTACATACATATATACAAAACATTATTAATTTATTAAATGTAAAATTTGATTTATTTACATTATAAATGTATAATAGATATTAAATTTCTTATAGGATGAATTATTAAATCAAAAGAAAATGAAAAGTTATGTATATAGAATGTTTTATCTGGTATTTTAAGTATTGCTATTTTAAAATATAAATAATAATTTGTTAATTTGTGACAGTTATGAAATTCTTTCTTGTATAATATCTTTATAATAATAATGAAATAAAGAGGTACAGCACATGTCATGGGGAGAAAATGTTGATAAATTTGTGTGTGTTGTGTGTGTGTGTGTGTGTGTGTGTGTGTGTGTGTGTGTGTGTGTGTGTGTGTGTGTGTGTGTGTGTGTGTGTGTGTGTGTGTGTGTGTGTGACTGTGTGACTATGTGTGTGTCTGTATATAATAAGCCTTACTTGGATTTTTTGTTTTGTATTGCAAATGATGATCGAGTAGTGTTTAAACAAATTCAATAACTAAATTAAAAATTAAAAATCAAGAATTTTTCTAATTCTTTCACGTCACATAAATAATATGAAAAATATATTCATATAAGTGTAATATTTAGTGACAATAATAAGTGAAATGAATGATAGTAATCAATTATATTTCTTTTATTTTTATTTTTTCAAAATCTGCAAGGAGATCAATTTTCAAATTTTGGAATAAATTTAAATTTTGTATATAATATGTTTACATTCTATAAGGGGTTTAAATTACAAATAAATCAGATATTATTCAAATTTTACTAAAAGGTTTTGTTTTATATTAATACAGAGGCAATTTTTTAAAAACATATTTGGTTTAACAAAGATATATTAAATCCCTTTTTTTGTGTAATAAATTACAAAAACCCTTTAAATATTTATATCTATATATAAATAAAAAATGTTAACACTTTATTTTATACGCGCGTAAGCATGAGCATTAATTTATTTGTGTGTGTCAATTCTGCGGGAAATGTTAAGTTATTGAAGGAAGACAAATGTATGTACGGCACTACAGCACGATAAAAATGCTTTTATTTATGTTCCCTCTCATGTATGTACATCGCTATATCAAATCGCTCTTTTAGTCTTAATGTGATAAATGGAATATCAAATCTACATAAAGGATGGAAAGAGAAAGAGAAAGGAAAAAAATAACTAAATTTGTAAAATTTGATATACATTATACGTAAAACTAAGTGCTTTTTTTTTCTTGCTGTTTTAAATACTTTTAAAAACATTACATAATTTTAGGACACTATAATTATTTTCATTAAAATGATTTTAAACTTAAAGCTAAATTTATCTGCGTAAAACAGAAAAAGAGATAACGAGCATTACGTTGGCAATTATAAACGTAATTGGCGGATTAATTTCAACTAAATGGGATAAAACGGTGAAGATGACCTTTATAGGATAAAGTATAATGTGGGCTTTTATATTCTACAATCTTACTTGAATCGGATTTATTTATATATATCAAGTGGAATTTTTAATTTCAGGAAGTTACAGGAAAATTTAATGGGATTATAATATTGTATTTTTGTATTTCAAGGACTATTTAATTATGTATCTTTTTTGGCCTTAATAATTAAAAATTGAATGCAATAGAATATTCATGATCATCGTGTATTGTATTTTAAAATTAAGACAAATAAAATTCGCTGTCTAAAAATTCGAAAGGGATAAAATAAGACAAACTTTTGGGTAAGGACTCTTTAAAAAGTTTTTAAAGGAATTAAAAAGAAAATGAGAAACATAAGGATTAGACGGATGATTTGTTAAATGAATTTTTCAAACTTTAAATATAAGAAATTATTTTATTCCAAAATTATAAAATTTCTTTGGAAAAACTTTATTCCGTTTAACTTGTTTTTTTTAACATCAAATTTATAAATTAAACGGAAGCTATTTGTAGTATTTAAAGTTTTTTTTTTGTTTTTTTTTTTTTTTTTTGTTTGGCAAAACAAAGATAGTTTTCTGTTTCTCCAGTGAGGATTCGTTTAGTTGAAATTAATGGTATGTACTTGTACAGTTTTTCTAATAAACGACGACTCTATTGTATACTCAGTGCCTGGTAAAACAAAATTTGTGATTCCAAGGCGTTTGGTTACGTGCGAGCCAAAAAAAAAAATAAATAAATAAATAAATAAATAAAAAAACAAAAACAAACACGTTACTCTATAAAGAATTAAAAACTGCTATAACTTTTACTTTAAGTAATATAAACAGTCAGTCATTTTACAGAACTTTGGTTTTAATCCTGCAAGAGCATTAAATATTCCCAATAAATAGTACGTGCAACAGTATTCATATATGCATACAGTGCAGTAAACAAATATATTAATAAAAATGAAGGTTGTTATATTGATTTATCAAACAAATATTATATAGGTTTCTTACTTCAGGAAAGATTTCTTGTTAAAACAAAGTAATCTTTGCATGATTTTCAATTAAAAATATAAACTGCTACATTTAATAACATTCACACAACATCAATAAAAATCACAACATTTTGATGACATTTTTTTACTTTGAACATTAATAATGACAAAAGTTGTAAATTTTATGTGTAGTTGTTTTATATTTCTAATAGCTAAAACTGTATTTCACTTCATATTTTGTTTTAGTTTCATTTCCCTTAAAATATAAAAATAAGAAAATGTTATGAAAAAATGTATCAAATTTTTATTATCATGATGAGAAATGTATATAGAAAATCTCTACAAATAAAAAATAATATACATAATATTACCATTATACTATATTATTAACAGTGCAAAGAATATCCTTCACATTCAATTTGTAAGCTACATTATATACATTAAAGGAATAGACCAGAGAAAAACATAAGCATTTATATCACAAAAACACTTGATGGGATTTACATAAATAACATTACTTTGTCTCAAAACCCAACAGTAGCCCAGTGATCAGAAAATTTCAATTAATGCAACCCGCACAACATTTTCATACTAATTTTTGCATGTTTCTGACGTCATAAACATGAATTTTCACGCAAATTGCATACTTTACAGTTTTTTCACGCTCTCTCGTGGGGCTTCATTAACATTCTGGTAAAAATTGTCATCAGTTTTGAAGACCTCATTTCATGTTTATTCATTAAAAAGCACATGTTGTTTTATGTGGTCTATGGCTTTAAGCTCTTTTAGTAAAAAAGAAAAATATTAGCATATAAAATTTTATTTCAAATATCATTTATATATTTTAAAATTTAAATGTACATAAAATATGTATAGTTAAACAAATTGAACATGTAATAAATTCAGTAAGGCACGTATATAGTAGACAAATTCTCTATACTTAACATTATACATACACTGTGTACGTTACGTAACATTGAAGTAATAACAATAGCATTAACCCAGGACACGTTGATCTGTCTCTCTCTCACACACACACCAGTGTCATGAGTATTGAAGGTCTATCTATACTATATACGTAGCAGGAAACGATCACAAGTAATAGCTGTCTTTCTCTATATCATGACATTGAGCATAAGCAAAAGTGATTAAACCATTGTGTCAATATTGACACGATATAATAATATACTATCTACAGTACAGTATATTACCAGACAATATTATTGCCTTGGACTTGGAGTGAGTTATATACTTGAACTTTCACAGTGTAAATTATTCAATTGTTCATTACAGTAATAATAATAATCGTGTTATATAATTTTTTTTTTCTGATAATAAATTTTAATTCATCCAATAAGAAATAAGACAATGACAGTTGGTACTTCATAGTAAACATATATGCTGCAAACATACATTATGGTTTTATCAACATTTTATATTCTTACATAAAATATTACAAAACAAATAAATAAAAAAATATACATTCACAAATAGTAGTAAAATAATGAAAAAAATGAATAATATGTGGATAATGTTTTGCAACGTGGTTTTAAAAAAGCGTAACCAACATGTGTAACTTTTTCTATATTTTCTTTGTGGAAAACATTAAAATATCAACTTCCTGAATTCTGATATTATTATTATTATTAAAAAATGCTCCCATTCGCATTTATCTTTTCCTATCCTTTCCTTTCCATTTGGGGGGGGGGGGGGTCAAATAGAAAGCACTATTTTAGAGCAATTTATGAACTATACAACATAAATAAAAATTAAAAATAAATAAATAATTGTAAATAAGAAATAAAAAATATTTTGTATTTGTTCGAAGAAAATGTTATGAAAAAAGCCTTCTTATACAAAGATGAAAATCAGATTTCTAGCAGACTTTTTCGAACTCATTCCTAAAGATTTTTTTTTTTTTTTTTTTAATACCACTTGCTTTTTATACTAAAAATGTTTTACGCTAAAGTTAATGAAAACAACTTGTTATAGTTTCAAAAATATATATAAAAGGTAGGGAAAATATATTAACTACATACTTAATTAAAATCTTATGTATAATATACTAAAGAGCCGCAGGTTTCATGTGTATATAGTGCAACTTGAAAGTAACCCAACCAAATCACATCACACATTATAGTAAAGATTTATTACAAATCCAAGTGCATGCGTTGCACTTTTTAAACCCTTCTTCCTTGTTCCATTAAAAATAAAGGATTTTCTTCATTCCAATACCCTTAATGTTTTTAAATTCCTTATGACAAGAATATACGTCCACAAATGTAAAGTATGCCCTTACTATATTACGCAGAAGGTGTATATTTATATACATTAGAAGCTTTAAAAAAAAAAAAAAAAAAAAAAAAAAGCCATGTTCAAAGTTTGTAAAAGCCATGAAGTGTAATAGGAAATCGTTAATAAAGGGGACGAGTAATTGTATAGTGATGGACCAGCTTTATAATCCCTCTGCCTCTCCGTTTGTTTTGCCTCTGGCTTTACTAGAATCTTTATTAAAATAAGTCTTTCGTGATGTTTAATACTAAAACCTAAATAGGTTCTAGCTGGGTTTTGCTTTTAGTACAATATGGTCAAGAAAAAAGAAGAAGAAACAAAAATTATTATTTTAATTAATTTGATGCTGTTTAATTAGAAGAGTAATAATAATAATATTCTTTTTTATTTTTAAGGCTGCGTGATCATTTATAATATACGATATTATATTTTTAATTTGATTAAATTCTATACGAGGAACTCTCGGAAACGTGATACTGGAATATAACTATATGTTATCAAATTATATTATACATCTGTGCTTCTCCTTCCCCCTTTTTACTTTAACTTTTTACTATAATATTTGTTTGACATAATTTGGTCTGACTCTAAAAAAATTAAAAAATATATACAGTAAAGGCATAATAAAGTTATCTAACAGTTTAGTCCATGTTTGTAATGGACAAACAGCGAGAGTTTTGCTATAGTATTTTTAGAATCTGATCGAATTAATATATTATACTTTCTAGGTTACTGCATCACTTCATCAACTATAGTTACAAACTAAAGTTAATACTCCAGACAGTAGTTGTTGTTTTTTTAAATCAAATATTGATACAAAAAAATATATATATAAACTTCTAAAACAAAAAACATAACAACTTAAATAAACAAAACAAAATCAATTGAGCAAAACATTTTGATTGTAAAAAATCTGTCAGAAACAATAAATAAAAGTTTTAACGTTAAAAAGATAGAATAACGAGCATTTAGATGTCTTTGATCATTCTCTCGTTATACTTTGTTTCTTGAACATAAGTCTTGTATAAAGTTAAATATTTTATTTTTTTACTTTGTAAACATACTTTCTTTTTACAAGAACTTCTTTTTGTTTTCCAGTAAGAGAGAATTGAGAAGAAGAAAAAAGTGATGAGTTCAGAAAATGGTTTCTTTGAAAAAGTATCAGTCATGATTTACTACGAAAATATTTAATAGAAAAAAATACATTGAAGATAATATATAGTAAGTTTAATGCCAATTTATTTCTTTTAAGTATAAATATAATAAATTTTGTGTGTAATCTGTAAAGTTTATAAAGGAGGTCAAAGAGGTAATTCACTGGTGAAAATGTTAATGGTTTTGTAAATATAAGAAAATAAGACTTGCAAAAATGGTATTAGTAAACTAATAAACAAACTAAGCACCCCACAATACTTTAAAAATGTTTATAAAGTTCTAATACGTGGAAGATTTTAGGAGTTAACAATTGAAATGTTAAATGAGCTAATAAGAAGCAGCAGCTAGAACTTTTGACTTCATGTTATAGATTTTTTTTTTCATTGATAGGCCAGTCCTGGCAGTGCAGGTGGGAATGGCTCAAGCTAAGTTAGAGGTATCTCGGGACGATACACCAATACACCTCACCTCATTCATTTATCATTTATATTAAATCACACGTTGTTGGGTTTATCCTGTTATGTGGAAATCATTTTAGTTTTACATCTTACTTTTTTTCTTTTTTATATCGGAGTATTTAGCTCATTTTGATGATTTGCCATTACTTCCTTAACGATTTTTTTTCTATTTTTATTTAACTCACTTTTTTAGATTTTTGATTATGTAAAATAAAAATGTTACTAAAAAACAATTAAAATAATATGATCTTGCATAGAAATTAAAATTGATTACATACAAACAGAATTTCATGCACATTTTGGTCCAGGAACTGAATATTTATTTTAAGTCCCAATAAACATTTTTATCTTTCGATGTTTCATTTTTACAAAATTTTCATAAAACGGTAATATAATTTAAAACAGCTTTATAATAATTCTCAATTTTTCATTTATATTATTTCTTTTGCTGTAGTTTCAATGAAAACTTTTCTTTTATCAGTAATACGATTATGAACAGCAAATTTACCTTAAATAAATATAGAACACATTTTCAATACACATTTTAAACGTGCATGTGTTTATATACAACATATATGTTTAAGCATATTAAAAATAAATAAATAAATATATATATATATAATATCTATAAATAGTATACTTTATAACTCATTTACCTACATTATAAGCTCAAATTGTGTTTTACACTTATTTGAACATAAAATTTATAACACGTATTAAAACCCTTTTCTCTCTCCCTCTTTCTCCTTCCCTTATGGCTACATTGAACATTAACTCGCCTTCCTCTTTTAATTATCTCTCTCATGTTTTAGGTCACAAGAACTAATGACACGAACGGAAAAAAAAAAAGAAGTTTTAAAGCAGCTATTCTAGTTGTGATTGGTTTCTTCCTAGTTTCCTCTGACGAGTATACGTGTAATTTTCTCGTGACTATAAACTTTTTTTTAACTTTTTTTTAAGCTATTATTCTTCATATATAAGTAGAAAGTGATTAAATAAGAAAATGGATTGAAGCTTAAAAAGATAGCCAGAAGTAAATAATATAAATTTGGTAAATAAGTTTGGAAAAAAAAAAAAGTTCACTAAAACGAGGATTGTAAAGGAAAAAGTTCCTAAAAATATTAAATGTAATTGAAGTTTTGTTTTCTATGTCAAATTTTGTTAGGGGTACTTGTACAGCGACCTAATGCCCATTTGATATGGATTTAAAAAAAAAGAAGATATATGGGCTAGAGTTTGACAATCCAATAAAACTTATAACACATAATACAATGTTGTATAATATATTATATGCACTAAAAATTTCTACTTATTACTTACTGTATTTGTCTTATATGTTGAAGTATACTAGTTAACAAAAAATACTTGTTCAAGCTTGTTCTAACAACTTTTTGATTGAGTGTTCATTTGGTAACTGATTTTTATCTTCATTATGTTTTATATTGGCATTATCTTTTAATATATATATATATATATATATATATATATATATATATATATTATAAAATGGTTTATTAAAGTGTAAAACGTACGCGAACATATATGTGACTGTATTGTATAAAGGGAAAAGTATGTGTTTGATAACATGGAATTTGAATAATGTGCGTACTGTATACGTATATAATACAAACATCAAAGCTTTTACTTTTAGTCTCCTTTTTTCAATGAAATTTCTTTATTTCTTTCCCTATTTACATTGAAAATACAATTGTGGTAAAATTCAATTGCTTTTTCAAATGTATTGATATATATATATATATATATATATATATATATATATATATATATATATATATATATATATATATATATATATGTGTGTGTGTGTGTGTGTGTGTGTGTATATATATATATATATTGAATTTTATACTGATGTAAATATTTCTGATAACTTCACTTTTTAATATCAACTTTTGCTATTTAAGTTCAATTGAGTTATTATATAGCTAAGATTTTTTTATACGTATTTTCCACTTTATAATATTCTTTGTGACTATTTATGTACGTTCTACTTTATACTTTCTATGTTTCTTAAGAAAAATTCAAATATATTATACTTTACTGTACAAGACCAAGATAACTTTTTTTTACTATTTCAATAATCGAAACACATTTCCAATGCTTTATGAGATAAACACTCTATATTTAAATGATGAATAATTTAATCTTAATTAAATGTACATATATAAAAAACATTTCCATTTATTCAGTATCCCCCCAAAAAAAATCTATGAAAGTTATTCAATAGTTATAATATACTGTATAATAATATACCTCATTCATTTGCAAAAAATGTTTTAGAATACATATAATTTTTTGAGTCATTATTTCATTATTTGTCACATAAATTGTACAACAAGAATACATTAACTTTGATTCATTTTACTTCTCCATAATGTATAAATAATCATATTATTCACTTATTTTCCAGTCATCAGATAGTAATGACACATATTATTGCTATTTAAAAGCATTTTCCTCATTTACATTCAATGATTGTATACATTTAAGCTACATTATTATAATCTTTATTTTATTTTCTACAATAATCCTAATATATATATTAAAACATTTTCCATGTCATATATTATAATTTATAATATATTACAGCAAAACAGAACAAAGCAAAAGCGTATTTGTATTACCACTTATTGTGCATTATATAATAATCGCTTTTATTTACAGCAATTAATTGCAAAATCAGTTAATGCGAGTTATATAGAATAAAGTGCAACTTAATTGAATGTGCTAATTAGTCAGCTAATTACGTAATAACGTACATTTTGCTAGAAGTCATGAATGCAAGTCTTCCTTTGTGGAAAATACATAGGATTTCAGTTTGTCATCAACGTTTTAATATTATTTTAATCATGCAATAGAAGGAAAGTGTTATAAAAAACACTAATTTTCCAATTATATCTTTGCAACAACGAGATACTGTTCTGTTCATGATGTTGTTTTATTACTACTTTCTTGATCAAAACTCTTACTTTGAACATATTGTGAAAGCTATTTAATTTTTCTAATAATTTATAGAAAATGGAAAAACAAACCATGTTAAAACAAAAGCAACAGTTATATTAGTGGTATTACAATATAAACGTAAACCTCTTTTACTTTTACTATATCTTTATTTTTTACGTATGTATATTTAATATTATATCAAGTTGAACGCAAAGAAACAACTACTTCATGTTTCTGACTCTTTTTTTTTACAATTTCTTTTCTGTCAAATAATATGTATTTGATATACTGTACACAATTATGTGTTACTTTTAAAAGGTTATATAATATGGTCGTATTCAATAAACGAAAAAAAAAACTATCTTGTTATATCTTTAAAAGATACTAGAATTGTATTACACGTCGTAAAAAAATGAAACAAAAAAACGGCAATGTAACTGAAGCTGATCACTAATTGATAATTCTATTTGAAATATAAAAGAGAAAAATAATTGGAAATCGGAAACTGGACATCTTATCAAGCTTTTTTTTCCCCCGGAAGAAAGAAAAGAAAAAGAGTGCAGAACATAACAATATCTATCATAATATGTGGAGTTGGCGTCTCTGTGGTCGCTGCTTTTATTCAATCTCCTGTCTCTACCGACCTCATTTTCTTCACCCCCAACTCTTATAACTATCTGACCTTCCCTTACGTTCTAGACACGGAACATCTTACAGACTTTCAAGCTATCGCGTGCACGAAAGAGAGAGAAGTAGAAAGAAAAAGAGAGCAAAGCAAAAGATTGAGAGAGAACGAGAGAGAGAGAAGCACCACTGATGATGATGTTGACATAGCAGACAGAAGCGATGACCTTTTTGGTCCCCAATAATACTCCTCACCCCTTACAATAGCCATTGTTGTACCCCTATTGTTATCATAAGACGCATAGCACCAACATTATTTTCTCTCACATAAAATATCAAAAGCACTAGAAAAATGCATTACTCTTTATTACCAACATCTCTCAAGAATTTCTAATTTATATATTATACTTTTTTTTTTTTTTTTTTTTTTTTTTACTGCAACAAGTTAGTAGATATAAATTTTTCTTATTATGATGTTTTTTTTCTTACATTTAAAATAAATATAAAAATGTTTTCCGTTATTATTCTGACATAAAAATAATACCATAAAATTTTTAATATTATTGTTGGTAAAGTTCTCAATGTATCCTTAAATTTTAATATTTTTTTTTATATGTATAGGCATAAACTGAAGGGTTACTCCATATATAAAATTTTATGGTATATTCAAATATAATCGGAAAGTATCTATGTTATAGGGTATAAAAAAGTAAAAAAGTATCGACGTTACTTTTTTTTTTTAAATATAATTATTATGTTAGCATTAAACAGAGAGAAAAAAGAGGGGAGGGGGGAATGTCCGGAAGTGTGACCTATAGAAAAGTTACAACGTAAAAATTCAGTAAAATTTCAATCAACATACTAAATTTATTTCAAGAATATTATATTATGTATTCTCTGTTTATGAATATTAATGATTCCTTTTAAAATAAAAATAGACATCAATATTATACTTCTTAGTGAGAAAAATCAAGATAAAAAAGCAAAACTATATAAAAATTTAATAATAAATTAAATGTGACTGAATGAAATTTATTAAGTGAAAAAAAAATCTGAAGTAAAGAAATCAACGTGATTTGAAAAAATAATAAAAATGTCTTCTTCTATACAAATTATTTATTAATTCAATCTCTCTCTCTCTCTCTCTCTCTCTCTCTCTCTCGCTCTTAACTTACTGGAAATCTTACTTTATTTATTTAAATATTTAAATACACTGTTTGATTTGTCCGTTATAAAAAGTCAAAAACCTTGGCGTTGATTTATAGTAAAATAATGGTGCTATCCATCTTATAGTTAAAAAAAAAAGATGTTAATAGAAATTCTTTTTTAAAAAAGTGTAAAGCTTTTAGTAAAAGTCACCAAGAAGAACTATTCTCTCGTGCATTGATCGTTGACTTTTATAATTCACATAATATAATGAAAATAAATTACAAGCATACAAAATTAAGTTTATAAGAAACTCTATAATATCGTATACTGCATCATAAGATTGGATTGAAAAATATTTCTATGCATTTTTTTCTTTCTTTCAATTACTATAGAAGTAAGTCATAAATCATTCATTTTATCATTTAGCACATTTTCTTTACATTTAATTTGCAAGCGTTTTTGAGAGAGAATTTTTTTGTTCTTTTAACGAAAACTGAATTTACAAATTTATCTTTGTAGCATATTCCTTTTAAAGTAAATCCCCCTAAGCAGGGGCGGATCCAGGGGGGGGGGCGGTGGGGGCGACCGCCCCCCCCAAACGGCCCACGTGGGTGGAAAAAAATGAGCAAAAGTTGAAAAAAATTTAGTCGAAAAAAATTTTTTTGCGCCTTCGGCGCAACTTTTATTGCTGGATAAGCGTTTGAATCCTGACTACAGTAAATACAGTATAACAAAAAATAATTTTTTTAACATCCCCTAGTTGTCATGTCATCAGGGTAATATATCAGAGATAT
This sequence comes from Ecdyonurus torrentis, assembly GCA_949318235.1. Taxonomy (NCBI): domain Eukaryota; kingdom Metazoa; phylum Arthropoda; class Insecta; order Ephemeroptera; family Heptageniidae; genus Ecdyonurus; species Ecdyonurus torrentis. The sequence continues at coordinate 19,577,617 of OX439131.1, forward strand.
AGTTCTGTTAATACTTGGACATCCACGAAATATTTTGCTCGCGATAAGAACTAAAAAAAAAAAAAAAAAAAAAAAAAACTTTAATGTAAATTTTATAATTTTTATCTCAAAATATTTTTCCATCCAAATATAAGTTTTATGTTTTACAATATCGATAATAGTTTGAAAAATTGCAAAACAATTTTTAGTAAATTGGTGTATAAAAAAAATAATAATAAAAAATAAATTAATAATAATAAAATAATACACAATATTAATAATTTATTTAAATTTTGCTCTTTTTTTTCATTTTTTTTTTTTTTTTTCAGTGAAATAACATTAATAATTTTACAAAGAGATGAAAATAGAAAATATTTCAGAAATCATTTGTCCAACTTTTACTTTTTTTTTTTTTTGCTTACATAAAAAAAAAAAAAAAAAAAAAAAAACTACCAAATCAAAAATTTTGCAATTCAAGAATATTTTTTCAAAGGCATACTAATTTTGCAATATTTTCCAAAAAGGGGCGTGGCCAAATAAAATTTTTCGCCTGCGGCGCGCTACCCCCCCCCCCCCGGTCCTACATTGTTAATTTTCTAGGAGATCGCCCCCCCCAAACACAATTCCTGGATCCGCCCCTGCCTAAGGGTAGATATTTTGTAGTCTGGAAAAAGTGAACTTAATTTTTTAGTTTCATTGACGTTTGCATTCAGTTGATTTCTTATTGATATTTAAAATAATATTATATATTATGAAAATATTATGTTTTGAACTTTAGGGGGTGAAATTTTTTATTACCGCTATTGGAGCCAAAATAATATAATATATCAAACGGGAAAAGTTAAATAAAACGTACAGTATATAACATTGAACGATTTAACTTACTTATGAATATTTACTGAATATTAACGACTTACATGAGATACTCCTGCTCATCCTCTTCCTCAATAATCCCTAACGCTGTCATCGTTACACTTTTCCACGCACTATAATATCATAATATAAACATAACATACAATATATCACACATCATTCTAAAATCACAATCACTTCTACTTAAATGTCGTATTTTATTCTTAAAAATCATAATAAATTAATTAATTTTTAAGTAAAATTTTACACGATATATATATATTTTTTATTTTTTTAATGAGGTCACGTATTTATTTTACGTTGTTTAAATTTATGTTAGTAAAATACGCATATTATTCTTGTTTTCAAGAGATGAAAATTGCTATTCCTCTAGTGGCAAGCACGAGCTACAAAAAGCTACTGTAGTATTATGTCAGTAGCCAGCACGATGTATGTATTTTGTATACATAGGTACAGGTGGAGAGAAAAAAAAAAAAAAAAAAAAAAAGAAAAAGAAAGAAAGATGTAACATTGAAACATATTACGTCACACGCTAACTTTATTTACTAAACTACAATAACAACAAATTATAGTCAAGTCACGTCTAATTTTTGAATGAAATTATAATTGTCTATAATCATAATTGTTTTGTTTTATTACTGACACATGATAAACTTTGTTTATTTATCAAAGTAATAGCTTTCTTGTATTATTATTAATAGCACGTTAAGAAATAATTTTACAGCCCATGTATTGATAATTTTTAATGTATACAGTACAAATATTTAAATATACATTGTAATCATAATAAACAAAAGGAGATATTAGTTAATTAAATAAATTGTTAGAAGACGTTATTTAAAGCAAATTTAGCGTTAACATATAAGTATAATATATACTTATTTTATAGTTATACCCATGGGTTTTACCCATTTCCTAGCAAAGTGAGAATGGTATTTTTATTATTTGTGTAATTGAGTTTTTAATTAATTAATAAAATTAGTTAATTATTAACTTACGTGTGTAATAAAACAAATATATAATCTTCTTGAAATTATTTTTTAAGCAAGTATTCTTAGTATATAAATTTTTTTCTTGTGCATAATTTCACACTTTTGCCATACTCTTTCGTAAAACCCTTTTGGAAACGCTGTTTTTTGCGTATCCTTATTATGTGATTTATGTGTAATCTACTGGATACCCGGAAGAAACGTCTACTGTCTACAGCTTACTTTTCACACTGCTGATGCATTTAATTTAAAAATGAAAAATATAAAATAAATCAGAAATAAAAGTTTAAATTCAGAAGTTTTAAAGTACAATAATCTATTGACTTAATAAACACTAACAATTAACAAAGTATTTTTTATTTCAAAATTATATGTACATTTTCTCTCTAATAAACATACTTCCTGAAAATATAATGTTGCTGAGAAAAAATATCCTTTATTCTATAACACTCAAAAGAAAAGTATTTTTGAGTTTTTGAATTTTGAGAAATACAAATTAAAAATTTGAAAGAAAATAAGTAAATTATGAATAATTATAAATAATAATAATAATGGAAATTTTTTTAATGTAAATCAATCATTTTAGAAAATAATAAGTAACTAAAATTGGCATAAATTGAGTTTCTGTAAAAGTTTTATTTTTTATTATTTACTTTTTATTTGAAGAAGAGTAAACAGATAAAAAAAATACCGCATTATGGTATACATAAAAATAATCTCTTCTTTCTCTCTTCAAAATATATTTACATAAATTTTATACTCACTGCAGCCCACACATTATTTTATTGTTTACACTTCAAAAAAAAAAAAAAAAAAAAAAAAAAAAAAAAAAAAAAAAAAGCAGTAGTAAAAGTGATAAAGCATTTTTCACAGAGTCATTCATTTTTTTTTTTTTTTTTTTAGATATATAAATACAGAAAAAAAAATGTCATAACTTTATTTTCAAACTTCTTGAGTATTTTTTGAGTATATCTTCAATAATAAGTGTTGTTTTTATTACGTAAAAGTTGTTTAAAAACAAATATTTTAAGCATAAGCAAATTTTGCTTGATGGCTAAGTTGATATTAGATTTTAATATTCATATAATAATCATATATGTGTATAAAATGTTCTTTGATTTTTTTCCCTTTTACTTATTTTTCACATGTGTACGATTCTCTTTTAGAAAATGTATGCAAACAAAGTGGTTAATTATATGAAAAGTATTTAACTTTTCACTGCAGATAAAATGTTGAAAGAGTAGAAAATCTAAAATACACATATCTGGCAATTCTGGCAAATAAGTGGATTAAAAAAATTTATTACTTTTTTCTTCTCTTGTTTACTTTATTTGTGTGTTTACCTTCATAAGTCCCTCGTATCTTTTCATTTTTATGCTTGAAAAAATTAATTCATCTAAACCTTAAAACTTGCAAACATAACAAAATAATACCTCAAAATATAATTACGTTAATGAAAGAACTATAGTAATGAATATTATTCTTTAATATGAGAACAGGTGTTAGCGTGATTGTGAGTGTAGTTAATGACGTCACGAGGTGTCCCCGCCGACATGACATGTTTTGCATCTTAGAGTAAAAACACGAGGAAACAACGTTCAAGTCACGCTCAGCGTAATGTATTTTCAACCTTCTTCTTTGTTCATTACCCCCTAATATACGTACATACATAGCATTATTGGTAAATTTACTATATAGAATTTGGAGTATCAAAATAAATAATGTATTATGTAATTACTCTTTACCAAGAATTAATGATAACACTAAATTATAATATAATTATAACTTTATGATCAAGGACAAAAGTAATAATTAGCAGAAAAATAAAACAATTATACTATTAAAAATATACGTAAAAAAGTTGTTATATATTAGTGATTTTTTATGTTTAACTTTATTTTGAAATTTTATGAATAAAATTAAGTTTATTGTTTAGCAATTTTTTTTCTTTCTTCTTTATACTTTTTGGTTTGAAGGTCAAAATTTTTTTGTTAATAATACTCTCTCTCTCTCTCTCTCTCTCTCTCTATCTCTCGCACTTTTTTAACAAACCATCAATTTCGTTAATAGATCGAAACTGTTTATATTATTATTTTATTAAAGAAAAACGTGGCAAAAACATTGAAAAGATGACACATTTTTTTATGTAAACAATTTTTCACTTTTATGGGTTGTATCTGTCTAAAAAGTAAATATTGATAGTATGGTTACATCAAATAACCTTTATACCTTTATTTTGAAATGGTAGAAGTAAAGAAAAAAAGTATCTTTTTCTTTTATGAAGCAGTTGAAGTGCAGATGAAAAAAAATTCACGCACTCAGGTTTCTTTCTTTTAATCAGTTTCTTTTTTATTAATAGATCAGAGGAGCGAATACACTTACAAACTGTTTACTTTTTATTTGTTTACTAAAATATTTTTTTTAATTTTGGTAATGCTGAGCTCAGGTTGAACTTAATAGCTTTTTAACTGCTTAAATTAATGTTATCATAAATATAATATGACGTTAAAATTTTAAAAGTTATTAAAATAAATGTGCATTGACGTAATGGCGTAATGTGATTGATTGCATTTATTAATCAGAAATCTCTGAAAATAATAAAAAAAAAAGGGGGTAAAAAAGCAATTATTTAAGAAAAATACCACCAAAATAAGCCATATTAAGCAGATAATTGTTAAAGTAATAAATAAATTATGAAATATTATTGCTATAGAAAAAATCATTCTGAAGTATAATTAAATAAAAGTACCTATAATGAATATTCAGTAGTAGGTAAGTATACGATTGGGCAAGAAAAATTTACATTTTTTTTTTTTTTTTTTACAGGAAAATACCGAACAAAAGCAAATCCAACAGAGCATGCTGGGTTAATGTCCACGACTTAATTGTGCTATCATTTTTGCATAAGGTGTAAGTAGTTGCTATAGCATATTATGCTTTATAAAATATGTGATAGTGAAATTCAGAAACTAGATATACCTATGTACATTTCCGTACGTCTTGAATAACGAATAAAAAAGAACTTAAAAACATGAATAATTCTATATTCTTATCACTTTGACTTATACAGCAAATAAAAACAATATACTGAAATTTAAAACTAAACAAATGAATAAAAAAGTCAAGAAATGTTGCATTTCCTTACAAAGCTTTAATTTTATTTTTTTATAGTTTACACATTTTAGGTTTTTAAAATACATATAATGTATAAAATAATGGACTAATTTGTCCATGAATTCACAGACATATTACTTTTTTTCTATTTTTAGTAGGACAAACGGAAATTATATAAATTTGACTGACACTCCCTTTTTAGTTAAGGTAAAAGCTAATGCTGTTCATTTTGACCCCATTATACAAGTATTTTTTTTTTCTTCATCTTTCCCCTGTACTTTATTTTAGTCTAAAAATTATCACTGCAAAATAAGTTAATAAATTCATAGAATAAGTATCGTTAAGGCGGGAAATCAGCTACTACGGGATTTGACTAAAAAGTCGCAATGAAAGAAAAATCTGAAATTTTTCATGGTGATACATACGGTTAAGGCAACTTCAAAAATGAAAAAAATTTAGGGGGTCACCATGCTAGATTTTGAATTACGATTTTTTGAAGTTTTCGTCCTATAAGAGGCCATGTTAATTTTAGTAAATTTCAGAAATTATATTCTCTCTTATCTGATGGTTATACAGGTATTGAAAATTTTATCATGGGTAGCTGTTATCATTAAGTTTGTCGGGACATGAAAAAACTAGGAGGTTTTCTTTTTAGAATTTGAGATACAAGCCAACTAAAGACAACCCTTAAATCAATATACATAATTATTCTAAGTTCTACTATTATTTACGTAAAAATAAATGTTTGAAATGTTTCTATTTAAAAACACAATTAAGTTTCTATGAGATGTAAGTTTTAAAATTAAATTAAGTTCTATCAAAATATACACAGCAGTTTCTTTACAATACATAATATACATATTTTACCATACCAAGAAAACTTAAAACGGTGAAGCAACAAGTGAAAGAAACAATGGACAAAATTCTTCCAGTTCAACGAATCAAAATAAATTCAATCTAATTTATTTGAGTTTGAAGTATGGAGGTTTAATAATTTACCTATTGTATTATATAGTATTAAATGAATAATAAAGTAACTTACGTTAGTATTTTACATTTTCATGAAATACAAACATCATTATTTTGTAAATTATCTCTTTAAAGAGAATGTTTAAATTAACTTCAAAGAGAATTCAAAGAGGTTAGTTAAAGTTTTCTTAACTCGCGGTGTACCGCATAAGAACACGTCATTTCAATGCCCGACTTGCCGTCAGCAAATTCATATAATATATATATATATATATATATATATATATATATATATATTAATGAGCTATACTTTAAGTGTTAAAATATTTAAAATTACAAAAGACAAAGAATATTATACATTTAAATGTTTTATATATTTATTCACACATTTCATTTTAAAATTTTCGTTTTAATTTATAGTATGAATTGAAAGAAGAATAATGTAGCTATTTTATATATATATATATATATATATATATATATATATATATATATATATATATATATATATATATATATATATATATATACGCGTATAACCTTTAGTTTCTTCTAAAAACATACAATAAAAAGTCTTGGCTGACGACTATCGTCTAATGTATTTGATTCTGTACCATCTGTTGATGAAATGACGTCTTTAAGAAAAGTTTGACCAAGGGGAAAAAATGGTCTATAGAAGGAAAAAAATATCAATTTTCATTTTCTTGATCCATTAAGTAAAATTATTTGTTTACGCTTGCTTTTTGAGGACAGTCCGCATCATATTATATATCTGTCTAGTGTCTATGCTTTCTATATCTCATGATTGATTATCAAGTAATCTTGTCTGAATTTCTGTGGTTTATATGTAACGATTTTTTTTATCACAGTTTCTTAACTATTCAAAAAGATGAACCTTTATGATTCACATCACACGTATATTGGAAATCAGTAAAGAATACTATTTTTTTTCTACATGTGTACATACAAACTTTAACAAATATATAAACTACGTTTTAAAACTACATCCACTACAGTATTATGTTGTAATGTAATTTTAAGTTCTGGTAGACAGTTTTATAAATTGGTAACTCCATTAAGTCAAATAGTTATTTAATTTTATATTTTCCTTAATTTTTTTCATTTTCTTCTTTTAGATATAAAAAAGAGACAGCTTTAGGCTTTATAAGTTTAAAAAAGAGAGACAGAAACGGCTAAAAAAAGTAATTAAATGAGATAATTTAGTATAACGAGCAAACGCATTGTTTTGTTTTAATTCTTTCCTCGAGATGTCTTATTCACCATGAAAGGAGAAAAAAAAAGTTAACAATACGTACAATACCTGGCTGTATAAAAATGAAAGCTTTTAGATTTTTGCAACATTTTTTATTTTTTTAGAATGCACTAATTTAAAATTTAAATTAATTTCTGTTCAGATTTCAAATATTTGTTACATTTTTTAATGTTCTATTAATATTAAAATATTTATATTTTTCATACGAGTTTTCATAAAACTTACTGTAATGGTGCATTTTCAAGGTATATCTATAATTATTCTGTTTTATTTGTTAACGCAAATAAGAATAATAAAAAGCTTTATGACAAAAAAAAATCACTTATGCAATATGTGGTTTCTGTTTTTTGTTTTTAAAGCGAATTACGGGGATGATTTTTGGTAGTAGGCCTTACTGCCTGGGTTTTAAAGAGTCCTTTTTGAGTTATTTACATAGGCAGGCTATATTATGCGGGTTACGGAAGACTCTGAGAATACGAGATCATCATTATACCTTGATCTCAGACAAATCTCGAGATTACGTAAAACATACAGGGGATAAAACAAAGAAAGACACTATGAAATACGCTTCAAGTAAAACTTTTCTTGGCAACTTTATACCAATACGTGTAAAGTATTTATTATGCATCTCAATTTAACTTTGTGTTGTGATGCAAAAAAAAAAAAAAAAAAAAAAAAATCATAAAATATGCACACACAAAAATTACAATTTTTATATGTTTTTAGGAGGTAAAGTAATAATAATAAAATAAGATTACATAGCATGTTTTTGTGGTGTAAAATTAGGGTCAGTAGTAGGGTGGAGATAACCCACGACTCTCTGTATTACTTTGATCTTTATGAAGAAGTTGCGGCGAAGATGCAACCTTCTCTTTAGGCACGTGCATGCAGTTTTACTTTCATACCTTTCTGCTGTAGAACAAGAGCGCAATAGAGAGAGAGAGAGAGAGAGAGAGAGAGAGAGAGAGAGAGAGAGAGAGAGAGAGAGAGAGAGAGAGAGACCGCTTGAAGCAGTAACATGACAGTATTCCAGCTCCTCTTGCTTGCACTGAATAAATCCTCCTACATTTCAATGACAATATGTACCATCACGTACGGTATGTATAATATGTATGTACTGTACGATGAAGGAACTTTATGTATGCATACAACACTTAAGTCCTTGAATATCGAGTAAATTTTGCTTATACTGAATGGCAATATAAAGAACATACATACGCGACATGACTTTAATATTATTTAAGTTTTTGAATTGGTTTTCTGTTATACGTGTGATTTTTACTCCTCCCACCCCACAGTATTTTTGAATAATATATTTTAAATTTGACTAAAAGTGTTAATTGTTTCTGCATTTCTTTTCCTGACCATTATACACCCCGTGAAAGTGCAACTAAAAAAATATAGCATGCTGAACCATTAATGATTGTTATTATGGTAGTATTATTTTACAAATAAATTATAAATAAATATTATTTGTATTTATTAAAAAAAAATAATAATAATAATAATGAAAGAGCGACGTTTAAACCTGAAAAATATTAACTATAATTTTTAAATGATGTAATTAATATTATTTTAAATTACAATTATCAATTACGATACTAAAAGTTACGATCGTTCTGTTTCAATTCCATAAATGCTAAATTTCTAAATTTAAAAATTTAAACCTTTTTTCACAGATTTTTTAAAGAAACTAAAGTTTTACATAGAAAAAAAATATGTATATTATATAATAATATATATACATATATATTTCAACAACAAGAGTATAAATTCTCATGATGTATATCATATAATAAAAAAAAATAAAAGCATCATATCATAATATAAACTACTTTATTTTATTATATACACAAACAGAGTATTTGTTTCCAGTTTGAACTTTTTTATATAAATCTAAGAAAGTAGGTT